>CM065589.1:218409304-219624133 GCA_033119425.1 Bufotes viridis
GTAATTTTAATAACATTTTTCAGAAGTATCCTTCGTTTCTATTTATTTTTATGTCTATTGCCTTTTATATATATTTTATATATCTTTATTCTACTCAGATCATTCTGTATATATATATATATATGCATAAATTTGTATATTTCTATATTTCTATATTTTTATATTTTTATCTATATGCACTTCTTTACATTTATTTATATGCATTTTTTTATATATATATACACCAATCCAACGGACATACCCTCTATCTCTAGAAAAAATTCATCTACGGCCACATAAACAATAAAGTAGAAAATAATAAAAAAAGAGAGACAACTACTGACACTAACCGATGCAATAAAGTAAAAAAAGTGAAAGAAAAAGGAGAAAAAGATGAGATCGCTCTCCAAGACGTCATTGAGGACAGCCACATAAACAATAAAGTAAAAAAGAGAGACAACTACTGACACTCACCTACACAATAAAGTAAAAAATAAAATAAAAAAAGAGAAAAAAAGAGAAAAAAAGAGAAAAAAAGAGAAAAAAGAAGGTACCACTCTTCAACACGTCATTGATGACGTAATAAATCAATTAAGTGATATGGGATAAAAGAAACTAGACATCCTGTACGCTGGCTACCACTGAGGAAGGGACAGTATAGTCCCGAAACGCGTTTGGAAAGGAGCCAGCGACATATTGGCATTATATTGAAGTTTCAGGACGATCGTTACACTTCAATACCGGAGCACTCAGCACCTTATCTACTCCACGTGGGACGCCACGTGGAACGCCGAGAGCGATCACCGCAGAGAGAATACGTGTCGGAGCTTGTAAGTAGTAGAGCCCGCACGTTGGCACATACAGTGCCGAAGATACTATCAGGATTGAAGATCGGTAAAGTAGCCGGAGCGGCAACAGTAATATATTTTTACACCTTATGAGCACATGCTATTGAACTCACTAATATCTGATTGGAACAATAGGTGTTATCCTAGGGCGGTGTATTACGCTCACAATTTCCCTCAGAGGCTACAACGGAGACCCTCTGAGAATTGACTATAATTTGGGGTAGTATCGGATCAATATTACTACTAATCAATTCTCTATATGAATACATGGACTGTATGAGACTCAGAAAATACCGGACCTTCAGCACATGAATTCATTATTTATTTATTTATTTATCTCTGAAACAATCTACCTCCAAACATTATATGAACTATATAGAGATTTGAGGACTTCGTGTATCTATGGTTATAATCCCACAGATTAAGTGGTTTTAAGATTGCTCTTAATATTGTTTTATTTGGTGTTATGTGTGGATCCACATTGTTTTGTTATTATTTTTGCAACTAAATATATTAAATTTATTTCTAATATAGAATTGGATACTATTCAATTTGACC
Organism: Bufotes viridis; assembly: GCA_033119425.1. Lineage (NCBI taxonomy): Eukaryota > Metazoa > Chordata > Amphibia > Anura > Bufonidae > Bufotes > Bufotes viridis. Next base: position 218,410,690 of record CM065589.1, read on the forward strand.
CAGATATTTGAGTGCCATCTACACTTTCATACTCTTCCTTTTTTACAAAGTAAAATTATTGCATTGGGTATATAACTTAGAGCTGTGTATAGGCAACTTTACTATTAGCTTGCTAGAATTAGCGAAGATATCGAAGATAACGAATATGGCGCTATAGTCTCTATCTTCGTTAATTCTAGCAAGCCAACCAATAGGAAAATGATACCCCTTTCAAAGTTTTATTCGCAGTACGCAAATATTACATTACATAATATTCGCGTACTGGGAATGAAACTTTGAAAGGGGTATAACTTTCCCATTGGTTGGCTTGCTAGAATTAACGAAGATAGAGAACATAGCGCAATATTCTTTATCATCAACGGTATCTTGGGTTCAGATTGAGAAAAAAAAAACAAAAAAAAAAACGAATATTAGTTTTTTACAAATATATAGTACTATATTCTAAATATTCGCGAATTTGCGAAGTGCCAATATTCGTAAAAAATTCGCTATTCGAATATTCCCGCTCAACACTATTTACTGACAACATTTTAGAGATATACTACCATGAATAGAGCTGTATCTAAGCCTGCTATGTTGGAAAGGTCGACTTATAAAGATGTTATGTCTGCACAATATATGTTTTTTAAGAGGGAATACCTCTTAAGTCTTGGGGCTTGTGCCCCTGATCTTATAGGACTCTAGCAGCTGCTAGTGCTGGATCAATGGGTTACAAGATGTATCAAAAAGGTAATGATGTATAGTAGCTGGCGGGCATGAAGAAAAATGGAGTACAGAGTAGAGGGGGCTAACTAAACTCAGGGGCCCATGAGCTTTTAGTGACACCACTGATGGTGTAATGCCAAGCTTTCATAGCTATGATTTTATAGTTCAATTTACTAATTCTAAATCCATCAGAAAGATGAGACTGATGGAGTTTGTGTGTAATGCACTATTAATGGGGGCACATGCAGAAAATACAAAGCCGAAGTATAATAATTAGGGCTGCTTCCTCCTCATAAGTGACAAATCTATACCCCTATTGAATTCCTGTTTACTTGTGTTTACCTGACCTAGTATATTGGCTTTCTATTAAGGCATACGGTATTGTTTTACATGTCAGCGTCTAATGAAATTTCCATTTTCTTAGTGGTTGCACTGATCTTTCTTTTGATGTACTTGTTTGTCATTTATTGGAAATACTGTGCAGTTGTTGGGGTAAAACTTTAACTGTTAGTGGTATGGTATGTAACTACCATTTTAAATACACTGAGATTTTAAGGGATTAGAAAATTCAGCACTTTTGCAATTTCTGCCAGGGCTGATGGGAATAAACAAGAAATATTCACCAAATTCCAGTATTTCAATTTAAAAACCCTTTCATGCTTTTATGGAAACAAAAATCACAGCTGATTTTGAGATGCACTGTGGGTTATTAAACTATATCATATCCTACCTATTTGACAATTCACATTTGAATCCATATATTGAGCTGCAAATTCTCATCTTTGGTATCTGAAAAGAACATTTGCAGACCTGTCAGTGACTAGAACTAAGGGAAAATCTGCAGATGCACGTCTGACTGTGTGATATTATTTTCTTGGCTTTGAGCCTTTCTCATATGTTATTTGACTGTGATTCACAGAAAACCACAATTGCAATAACAGATGAGGCAGAGGTGTGGATTAAACAAGGAGGTCCTAAAAGTCATGAGATAAAATGCATGCTATTGTGGGAACAAGGCTTTTATTTGCAAAAATGGCCACTGAAGCTCTCAGAATAGTGCAAAAGGATTTTGCATAAGTTGTGATTTAGTGACATACACGTATAATAAAGACTACATTAACAATTGTGAAAAAAAAACTTAGCAGCATTTTATAGCTGGTCAAAAACCTAACTGAAGCACTTTTCCTTTATTGTGCTCTGCAAGCCCAATAATGCAAAGATTTTATAGTAACCCAGAGGTTTTCCAGGACTTGTATACTGATGACCTATCCTCTGGACCGGTTATCAGCATCTGATTGGTAGGGGTCAAACACCCGGAACCCCCGCCGATGAGCTGTTTCAGAAGGCACTCGTAGCAACCATCATTGAAAAATGCATTGCAGCCGGACTGCATTCAGGTTACATCCAGATGTAATGTGTTTTTCACTGAAGCCCCATTCACTTCTATGGGGCCAGGACTGCGTAAAAAATGCAGAATATAGAATATGCCACAATTCTCACGCAACACAGAAATGTTGCGTAAAAAACAACGCTCATGTGTACATACCCATTGAAATCAATGGTTCAAGATTCATTGGGGGTGCTCCGCATTCACTTCACGCATTGCGTCTGCGTGGAAAACTCACTCGTGTGAAAGGGGCCTAAATGTTTTTCTAGTGCCTTCTGCATTGTTCACTAGAGATGTAAGAAGAAATGTACCTCACTTTTACTTCTCTCTGCTTCTTACCATAAAGAATATCAATGCATCATTAATTTTTGCTCTCTCCTAATCTCATTTTAAAATCTTGTGCCTGCATTTCAAAATAAGCTTCAAATGCATTTCACACATAGAAATTGTCCATTTGGTATATTCTCTGTGAACTTCCTAGAATGTGAAGAGCAAGCATGCAGTAATGGAGGTAGTCTTTTCTAAACACATCAGTTAGATAAAGCCATGTTGGTCCACGTTTTGTGAAAGATCCAAAAGGTCAATCTGTTCATGGCCTGATTTGCAAGTAAATTGAATAATCTGATCATCGGTGTTTATGAAATCAATACATTTAATAAAGAAATCCTGGGAATTATGATCAGAATATCATCAATGTAACAACCTGAAAATCATTCAATTTGTGTTGTTATGTCTGTCAGAAAAATCCTCCTCTCCCACAGCCTCAAGAAAAATTTATCATATGAAGGCGCACAAGATGCCGCCATAGAGATTCTTTGCAGCTGCAGGCAGAACGATTCCCTGAAGAGAAAAAATTGTGTGCAAGAGCAAATTCAAGGAGCTCCGAAATAAATTCTCATAACTCATAATCAACATCATACATTGATGTATAGGCTTGATTTATATATATATATATAAGAAGTAAAAAGCCAGCAGCACTCCGTTGTAGTCAAAGCATAATCGTGGTTTATTCACCCAGTGTCAAATAGCAGCGACGTTTCAACCGCTTGTTGCGGTCTTTCTCAAGCTATACAGACATGTGTTACAACAGTGGTATAAAAAGGGTTGGCAATTCATCATAGCACATCATCCAATTAGCATGAAAACATCATATTTCATTATAAACATATATCAATTAATTGTATCAGTATCATCAATATACTTGTGTCATAGTATATTCAAATATAAAGTGCAAGTGCCTGCTGTGAAATACAAAGTGCATAGTACAGTGCATCTACATACCTAATAATTATTTAAGTGTTCACATATGTTATCAATATATTGTGTTGTATTGTGTTGATTAAAAACAATACAAGCCAATGTTACATTCACTTATCAGCAGTAATGGAGCATCAGGGTCCCGAGCGCGTCCTCACTCAGAGTGTGCGCATGCGCGGGATCTAGGCAATCTCGTGATATTTCAAGCGCAAGGCAAATTCTCCATAGACCTAATCCAAGATGGCCAATATCGAGGATCAGTGCATCTGCGCATGTCTGGGCATTCACTATTTGTCAAAGGAGTCATGTGATCACAAGTCACCTGATACCACCCTCAGAATAACAACAGGAGGATATATTTCAGGATCACAATCGGGACCAGCAACCCCAAATCGTGTCAGTGGTCGAGGGGTTTACCAATAGTAGGTGGGGGGAGCGACGCCATTGCGGCAAAACGGCCCATCCATCACCCCATCGTGCAGACCCAACTGCGAAATAATATAACTCATGGTGTCGCAAGGGGTCCCACAGTCAGGATCCGAGCTCACAATCAGTAAGGATCCCTGCCATTCAAGGGAGGCAAAGGCGTCGCCACGGGTTACCGTGTCGAACCGTCCAAGCCATAGGGCACCATTACAAACCCCATAAGTAGTAACCAAGAAGGAACATAAAAAGTGGTTACCAGGCTGACTCAAAAAAATACCCCACAACAGTAGTTTAAAGTCTATGGCAGTAGAAAAAACTCACACTCTGCCATATCTCATATATGCACTATTGTCTTATAAAAACAAAAAACTTAATCTGGCCATCCTTTATTGAAACTTTGTCCCACAGCAGAAGGCACAGAGTGTGGATCACTGATATGGGGACCCAGATGAACCAATCACCACTTGGAATGTCCACTAGGGTTCTGGCTTGTAAATTCAGGCAAGAGACAGAGAAAACAATGTTAATAAACAAATAATATATTATCGAAATGTAGTCAAAATCTATATTACACATGTCCTAAAAACAACAGCAGGGGAGGAGAACAACATGAGACCCCGAGGGGGGGCACCACTAGATTACCCTAAAGTCAATATTAAGGCCATTTGGTCTGAGTGTATTCAGCGTAAAAATCCAAAATAATTCTCGTTTTTTAAGAATGGCTTTCCTGTCACCACCCCGTCTGCCCATCTGTATCTGTTCCAGAATGTGAAACCTGAGAGTGACCTGCCTCCTTAAAATGTTTTGAGACCGGTAAGTCCATTTTTTCTTTTCTAATAGAATATCTGTGCTGGTTGAGTCATGTTTTTACATCCCACATGGTCTCTCCCACATTCCATAGTCCACATGGACATGATAGTAGGTAGATCACGTAGGCCGAATCACACGTCAAGTATTGTGTAATCTTGATTGTCTTATTTATCGCAGGATTATAAAAGGAACTCCCCTTTATCATCATGTTACAATTCACGCAACTATAGCATGGGTAGCATCCACTGTGTGTCTAGCCACACAGTGACTTCACACTCGTTCTATTGCTGCTCACATCGGATTTAACCAATTTGTCCCCCAGATTTCGCCCCCTGCGGTAGGAGAAAAGTGGAGGTGTTCTGAACTCTTCAACCTGAGGAAAGCTGTTGCCAATAATCTTCCAATGTTTTCTGATAACAGAAGCTATGCGTGGACTATCAACAGAATACTGTGAAACAAACGGGATACGTGGGGCCTGTTTGGCCTTATTGTCGAGAGTCTGTCCTCGGCCTGTCTCAGCCCGAGACGTACTTCCCGCAACAAGAGGTAAACTTCTTGCCCATATCCACAAATCGTTGATCCCTTGTAGATTTATCCCTCACAATCCTCTTAACCCAAAGGAATTGACTGTAGGGCAGAGAGTTAATCATAGAGCGGGGATGATGGCTCTCAAAGCGCAGCAGAGTGTTCTTATCCATTTTTTTCACGTGTATATCAGTGGTCAAGCCTTGTGCCTGAACCTGTACCTCTGTATCCAAAAATTATACTTTCTGTGTTGAATGGACAATAGTGAATTTCACAGTCGGGTCTATTTCATTGAGATAGGCGTGGAACGCAAGGAGGTCCAACGTGGTGCCCGTCCACACCAGGAAGATGTCGTTAATATAGCGCCACCACCCCAGGACATGCCTGAAGTGGTGGCTACCATAAACGAATGACTCCTCAAGGTGGGCCATATAGATGTTAGCATACATAGGTGCCACGTTGGACCCCATCAAGGTCCCGCGCAATTGTACAAAAAAGTCATCCTAAAATAAAAAGTAATTCCTAGTCAACACAAATTTCTAAAGTATCAAGATAAATTGTTGACATTCCTCAGTGTAGCTAGATCGTATCAAACACCTATGTACAGCCTGGAGGCCCAAATCATGGTCAATCGACGTGTACAAACTGCACATGTCGAATGAAACAAGACTCGCTCCCGCAGGCACACATAGGTCATTAATTTTTGACAAAAAATCACCAGTGTCTTTAATATACGACTTAGCAGAGACAGCATAACAAAGTAAGATCCTGTCTAGAAAGATGGCCATATTACAGAATAAGGAGCCCCTTCCTGAAATGATCGGTTGCCCAGGGGGGGACTCCAAGTTCTTATGGATCTTAGGCAACGTATATAGTATAGGTGTACAGGGTTTGTCGCAATATAGATATGTGGAAAGTTTAGTATCAATAATAGCAGCCTGTACGGCTTGACTCAGGATATCAGGTAATTCCCGTAGTAATCCAAATTTAGGATCCTGTGCAACTTTCCTGTACACTTAAGTATCATTTAATTGATTCCGGATCTCGTGCACGTAATTCCTGGTGTCCATGACTACAACCCCACCACCATTGTTAGCAGGCTTGATGGTGAGGCTGTGGTCGGAGGCCAGAGAATTAAGCGCAATGATCTCATTTAAAGTGATATTCCCATGTCTCAAACAGTTATTATCAGAATCATGTTTCAATATATCAATGTCCCTTCTGACAGCCAAAAGAAAAGTTTCTACTGCTGGATGATCAATTACAGGATTTAAATTAGATACAGTCCTGTGTTGTGTAAGGACAATTCAGAATGTCTCTCATCACTCGACATTTGCATTTGGTGTTGTGAGGAAAACCAACTTTTTAACTTTATGGCCCACAGGAATCTATGAAGGTCTATTTCAATATTAAACCAGTCCGTTTTAGAGACTGGACAAAAAGTCTCTTATCCAAAACAGAGCATTGTGCATCATTTAATGTAATAGAGGAAATATTTACCACCGTGTCTTCTTTTGGATCAATGTTCTTTGGCGTTGAGACCTCTGGGTCCTTGTCTTGTCAGCTCCATTTGTGATGGCGTTTGCTTCCCCGCCTAGTTCGGGTAAATCCGAACCGTGCTCTAAAAAAGACTCTGTAGGTGCATCATGTGGAGTATCATCCAGTCCGCAGTTCATATTAGTTGGGGTCGGCTCTGCATTTGTATATATATATAGGGTCATTATGTGCAATATATTTCATAATTATTTTATGTATGGGGGATATATATGTTTATCGGTTTTCGAATATGGGTATACTATGTTTTTATTTGTCACTTTTACTACATATCACTGTCACTTAAGCACTTTCACTTTAGTATTTTTCACCTCACATTTTTTGTAATTTATGAACATCACTTATGGGTTTATTAGGTATAATATTTTTAATTTACGTGTTGTTATTTTATTTATAGGTGCTTTATCGTGAATTGTAAAGACACTTATGTACATTTTTATTTGATCTTGTGTGTATATATTTTTATTATTACCATCATGTGCTACTTTCTTGCCAGATAGATATCCTTCTTTTGTTTTCCTCCTTTATTATTATTTTTATTAATATTTATTATTAAAGGGCCATTCATTGTATGGCACTGTACATATGAAAAGGGATATACATACATAATACAGGCAATTGCAATAAGCATGAATAAGACAAGATATAAACTGGTACAGAAGGAGAGAGGACCCTGCCCGCGAGGGCTTACAATCTACAAGGTATGGAGGAAGGACACAGTAGAATTTAATACTGACACTTACTACATAGTTAAACTTGATAAATGATTTCTATTTGGGTGTGTTCCATTTGGAATGCTTTGTGTGTATTGTATATGACCCCTTTTATATTTATTAGGCATGCACATTGCTTTTTTCTTTTTCTGGTGATGTGTTCCATGCTGTATTGCATCATCATAGCTATTAACTAACTTTGTCCTTTATTTAACCACAAACTGAATTGTTCTGATAGGTTCTGTATTTCTTTCTTTTATTTTGATGCATTCCATGGTGAACTTAATCATCACTACATTGTGGATGGTCATCCCATTCTCTAGTGGCATTGTATATTTCTTCTTGTGGCCTGGAGATATCAGGAGCTCGTGTACAACACTGTTCCAAACATAGCGGCACCATAGGTAGATTTACAGTATGTTTTCATTGGTGGGCCCTTTCATTAAATATTCTTAAATAGTCTTGTTCCTCTATTCCAATGAATGAAGACACTACAAAACACATTAGGGTGCAGGGATCAGACTGATCAAAACATATGCCATTGTTGTTTTCCACTGTCTGCTTTAAAGTTGTTTATATCATCTTTATACTAGGCATGCTGATTACTTAAATTGTCACTGTTTAAGCACTTTTGCACTTCATTATGCAGTCTCATTATTTCCTAGGTGACTTAATATATGTGTTATGTCCGCAGCTTGTGCTCGCTGCTGTTCTGCTATTTCGGGCGGGCATGGACACCGCTCCACTCACCATGTCTTTGTCTCTGTCCACTCACCTCCTTCTGCAGTGTAGCAAGGGTTAGCACCTTCCTTGCTTTGTGTGCTGCTTCTGCTAGGCTGTGCTAATTATCTCCCACTATATATGCGGTGCAGATTTTCTTACTCCATGCCTGAGCAATTAGCTTCATAGCTTCCTAGTTCCTTGCTAAGGTGTCTGTTTTACATATTCGCACGAACTCTACCTTCCCTGACTTCGACATGTTACTGACTACAAGTTTTGCGGGATCCTTCAGTGCTCCAGACTGTTGTCTCTGACCGCCAACCAAATGTGGTCTACTCCAAGAGGTAGTGGTCTGGTGGCTCCCCTGCAGTGAAGTCCATATCCCTGTGCATGAGTTAAAGGGTGAATACCATGGGACTGCCAGAATAACACCGTTAGATTTAGTCCAAGGTTACACTGGTTGGTTGACACAGTGGTTCCATACCCACTGCCATAACAGAATGGTGTACTATAAAACTAATATATACATTATTAAACCTCTAAGTTTCAGCGTGTAAGCCTTGCTGCCATTTATATGTTTTTAAACATATATTTTTATCAAAGTTTTCTATTTTGTGATATTAAATAGTAGAAACTGTATTGTTTTCTCCAGGCATTATGTACTGTCTTTCATGTATATGGTAGAGGCGAAATAGTGGCCCATTTTTTTGTGTGTGTACTACAGGGATCAGCAACCTCCGCCACTCCAGCTGTTGTGGAAATACAACCCCCAGCATGCTCCTTTCTTTTGCGTGGGAGTTCCAAGAACAGCTAAACAAGTGTGCATGCTGGGAGATGCACTTTCACAACAGCTGGAGTCCCGGAAGTTGCTAACCCCTGGTATACTACCTTTCATGTGTCATTCTAGTTGCCTACTTTTGCAACATTTTAAGTAGTCAAGTATTCTTTTTACAATGTAGTATTAAAAATTGGTCCCAATTGGTGCATTACATTATCAGTATTAAATTTAATTTGCCATGTATTTGCCCAGGCTAACTGTTTACCTAGGTATTTCTGAAACATTTTACAAGCCATCTGAGGTTTGAGAATCCTAAATAGTTTTGTGTCATCAGCAAAAAAAAAATGTTAATGAGAATGTTCCTTTTCTTGTATGATTAGCACACACTGCTCAGAACATCATTTCCACCAGCAGCTGCAAATCATTATACTGCTCCCTAAAGGCACAGCTTTACTGTATTTATAACATGAACCTTAACATCCCTATCACATTCACAAGGCAAACTCAAGGAAATGACTCCACATCGTGCACCACTAACATCTTCTAACATACAATAATTACGCTGATAAAATAAACTTCTTAAACTTGTGGTTTGTAATTAAGTTAATTGTGAGAAGAAATATCATTAGACAATGTTATGTAGAAAAACTTAAATACACTACAGGTAACTGTTAACAGCAGAGCAAACACAGTTTTTTGCAGGTTTAATTTATTTTCTTATTTCTCATCTTTCATCAGAAAGCCATAACTTTTTTAATGTTTCCATTCACATAACTTTCTGCAATAAACTCAATTTACACTAGCAGTAAGTTTTGGGAGGTGTCTATTAGGTAGGAAGTCCGTAAAGTTGCTGCTTTATTGGTATTTGGGGTGAGCCACTAGCCTTTTTTTTTTTGCTAATGGCACCATTTAATATGTTATATGAAACACTGGGAACCTGAAAAAGCTTAGTAAATTCAATTGTGCCATTGCTTTATGGGTTTCATTTATACGGTGTTCACGGTGCAGTACAAATTACCTGTTACCTTTATTCTGCAAGTCAGAATGATTACAATACCAAATTTATTTATAATGTTTGCTATGTTTTTAATAATTTTAGAAAAATAAACAACACTTTTCCAAAAAGTTTTCTTTGCATCTCCATAATCCGACACTCATATCTTTGGTTTTATTTCCATCCATGAAGCTATGTAAGGGTCCACGAATCAAGTTATAACAAACTTTGTTTGTTGCAAATTTAAAAAAAAAGTGTCTTCCAAATGAACGTGAAGCTTTTTAAGCTCGTTTTAAAAGAATCCAGTAAAACTGCGTGCAGCACCATTCGACGCCAATGTTGGTGGGCCAAGCCTTGAGGGAGAAAGAAGAAGTATGCTTATATGATCCAGGGAAGAAGTTGGAAGTTGGAGAATAATTGCATTAAAAGTTTGCAATGTGTTTTACAGTAGAGAAAGGTCTTTCCTGAAACATTGTTTTTAATGCAAATAATAACTCTAGGCAGAATTTGTACTGGCACCAATGCTGCATTATTCTCAAAGTAAACTCTCAATAGCAGTATTCACTGTGTTTGTAGAAGGAGAAGAGCATTTAAATGTGCCTCTATCTCCAAGTAACAAAAAACAAACAATTTTGCTATAAAGGTTCCATAATTTGCATGACTGTGTACCAAACCTATGACTTTCCATTTAAGTAAATCGTGAGTTTACATTATACTTCAAAATAAAATGTCTGGAATGTGGAAGGTTTTGAAAATGTCTTACCAGAGCAAGAATGTGGGTAGTGGCAGCATCAGATATCTATCCAGAAGTAGTAGTAGTAGTAGGCCACAGTTCTCCCTGGCTTCGGATAGGCACAATATTATCACTGATGAAAAATTGGATAAGATTGTGCATTGCATGGCTCACTACGCCTCTCAGTCACAGCAGTATGATATGGCGGTGACTTCTAAGTCTGACAAAGTGCCTTGAGCCAGGGTCACAGCATTCCTCCTGCTCCTTCCCCTTGCAGCCCCAGAAAAGCCATTCAGTGCTCTCTGTCTTCACTGCCCCCTCCTAGTGGGGTTCCTTCTTTGCTTCCTAAGAAGAGGCAACAAAATTCCACCACACATCACAGTGTCTCCCTATTGATGACTTTAGTGAGAACAGTCGGTGTTTGGACTGTAAAGAGGAGAAAGTTGGAGGGAGAAGGGGACCCCATGCACAGCTGTGTTGCTGGTAGTGCTGATGGAACTTGTTGCCACAGTGGTGGCTGTAGGGACATTGATAGCAGCGGTGGAACTCTGGGTCATAGAGCCCACCAATGTATATTACACTCTGATAAAAGTGGCAAGGAGGGTGATAACTATGACAGTGATTGTGTGTTGGACAGGACATGGGAGCTGAATCAGTGTGCTGATGAAGAGACATCAGTGGAGAAAAGGGTGGTGGACATGGTGGCAATAAAAAGTAGAGGCATTTACAGCCAAAGCCTCCAAAAGGACTGGAAGGGCCAGAGCTGCTCAGGAACTGATGGTGCTCTGATACTGTGGACGCAAGTACAAAACTTGACCTAGGCCAAGTGTGGCTGCATCTAGTTCTGTGCAAGCAACTGACATTTGGTGTTTTTCCTCCACAAGTCCAGCACACAGAACAACAGCAGTGTGCAAGATCTGCAAGATTAAAATAAGCTAGAGGTGTTCAAATGCAAATAAAGGTACCAATTTAGGGGGCCTTATGACTACTTGGGACACTTTAGGGAGCCTTATTACTCTCTGGGTGCACTTTGGTGTAGCTTTATCACTACTGAGGGCACTGTGGGGAATTTGTACCACAGGGTGTTCTGTGGTGGATTTAATATTATTGGACAAAATAATTATTATTATTACTGGGCACAATATGGAGGGCACTACTACTAACAGGCACTCTCAGGAAGCATTATCACTGTATGAGGCCATTTTGATAGAGAATTAAAATTGGTGTGACTTTAGGGAGCACTATCAGTGTGGGGGGACTATTTGTTTGGTACTGGTGATCTGCTTGCAATGGAGAAGATGAGGAAAGAGAACATCCACATCAGAAGAGACATTGTTGGATGTAAGAGGTACGTAGTGCTGTATTGTGCTGTACTGTACACAATACTCTATGTGTGGTCTGACTAGTGATTTAAAAAGTCACATGACTATTGTCACGCTTCGGTGTGTGAGGCAAACACCACACCAAGCATTGGAGGGAAGGGGAAACAGGGAATCAGGCGTCAGAACTAGGGAAGGAAGATGGACACCTCTTAGTGAAAACCCTAACCAAAATCCTGACTGACTACCAGTATGAACAGACCCAAAAGGTAGGTGAGTTCATACACAGGAATACCTAGAGTCCTATCTAGCGCTATAGGATGAACAGGAGTCTACCTCAGACCCAATACAAACAATAGGGAAATGCAACACACAAAACTCAAACAAAATACAAAACAGAAAGGAAAGACTTAATTTTAAAGAGGCTATGGGAGCACCAGGAACTCAGCCGAGATCCAACCGCAAACAATCTACAGGCAAAGAAGCTATCAACCGCACAGCATAGTGGGAGAAGCAACTATAAATAAGGAAGGTAAATAACCACATAAGCAACACCTGGAGGCTAGGGGTGTGGCCATTACCATAAACAACACAGACACCTATTGACCCACAAGGAAAACCTGTCAGATCAAACTACATGTTGCCAGTCACACAGATCTCCTGCCACTCACTGTCGCTGGGGCGTCTGTATGTCTCAGTACATCCGTGTCAACTATGTTCTTATCGCGTGCATCTATGCCCCTTTTAATGCACTCCATGATCTTATTAGCCTTAGAAGCAGCTGCCTGCCACTGGTTTCTACAGTTAAGTTTGCTGTTCACTAAAATTCCTAAGTCCTTTTCCATGTCAGTGTTACCCAGTGTTTTCTATTCCATTTTCTATGTGCATGGGATTTGCATTATTCCTTTCCATGTGCATAACCTTACATTTGTCAGTGTTAAACCTCATCTGCCCCTCTACAAGATTGTTAATAGATATATTGAAGAAAATGGGGCCCAATACTGACCCCCTGTGGCACCCCACTAGTGACAGTGACCCAATCTGAGTGTGTACTATTAATAAATACCCTCTGTTTTCTATCACTGAGCCAGTTACTTACCCACATGCAGACATTTACCCCCAGTACAAGCATTCTCATTTTATATACAAACCTTTTATGTTGGATCAAATGCTTTGGGGAAGTCAAGATATATGACATCCATTGATTCACCATGGTCAGGTCTAGAACTTACCTCCTCATAGAAACTGATTAAAGAGTAACTACACTTTTAATAACATTTTTTTATAAAATGTCCCAAATGCTCTAATACTGCTTTTTCTAATATACTTTATTAATGGATTTAGAATTTTTAATAGAGTTTTCCCTCCCTAAAGCACACCTTTCCTTGTGCGCTTTAAATTTACTTTTCTCCACACTGCTGTACACTTTACGAATTGAGTCACAGAGAACGATCTACGAGCAGGAGCACACATTGCTGCTCTTATCTTTTCCCCCCGAGGTTTACTAAATACTGGCATAGCACATGGGTGCCCTGTAATCATGTGCTATGCCAGGATTAGCTGACCAGCCTATAGTTTCCTGGTCTGTTTTTAAATCCTTTTTGAATATTGGCACCACATTTGCCATCCTGTGGAACTCTTCCTGTCAATATAGAGTCATTAAATATCAGAAATAAAGGTCTGTCTATTACATTACCTAATTTTCTTAGGATATCGGGGTGAATGCCATCCGGTCCCAGCAATTTGTCTATTTAAATATTTTTTTAGACGCTAATACACTTTTTTCTGGGTGAGACAGGCCACTTTTAATGGGGAGTTTACTTCTACCCACAGTGTCTCCCCTTCCTAATTCCCCTTACTTATATCTTCCCAGAGTGTGGGCTCTAGAGAGAACTTATACATATACTAGCCTATACTTACATATAGGCTAACCCCTCCCTCTCTCCGGTTTGTATGATCCTTTATAAACAGATTGTAAAACTGAGTGCTCCTCACACATTGCTAATTCCAGTTTACCAGTTTTATTAGTTAGTCTTCTGGCATTAGTATACATACAGTTAGTCCCTCCCTCCAGTCCTCCCCTAGTTATTTTATCCAGACACTTTTCAAAGGAAACCGCGGCACTCCAATGCAGTTGATTTCTTGTAGTTTTATTGGTTCCAAAAAGATAACAGCAACGTTTCGACAATAATAGTCTTTCTCAAGCTCACCTCTACTACACAATGTGACTCCTTAAATACATAAAGTGCAAGTGTTGTACCACCCCCCGAAATTGATAACCCCTCCCCCTTTATTTTCTTTTTAACTCAAACAAATGATTGATCATAACAATCACATAGATGCTTACATGTATATAATCAATATCTTGCTTGCTTGTAATAACCAGCCTTGGGGGACCTCCAGGATCGCTCGATTGCATTCTTCTTGATGTTCAGCGTGCCTTGATCATCAATGCGCCTGCACCCGTGACGTCATGGTGCAGGCGCATTGATTGTCATGATCAATCATTTGTTTGAGTTAAAAAGAAAATAAAGGGGGAGGGGTTATCAATTTCGGGGGGTGGTACAACACTTGCACTTTATGTATTTAAGGAGTCACATTGTGTAGTAGAGGTGAGCTTGAGAAAGACTATTATTGTCGAAACGTTGCTGTTATCTTTTTGGAACCAATAAAACTACAAGAAATCAACTGCATTGGAGTGCCGCGGTTTCCTTTGAAAAGTGTCTGGATTTGTGGAGGACCAGAGGTTCGGTCCTAACACTGCTGGCACCACCACCGGAGTTACTGAGTGAGTAGGGAATGAATGGTGCTCTCCACAAGCAATTTGTTATTCCCCTAGTTATATTATGTCACCCCAGGTCTCTATCTGCACTATCTTCCCCTTACATAATATAATTACCCTCCCACCAGTCCTACTCCTCCAACCTTCTAGCCATATTCTCCCCCAAAACTGCTGCACCTTCCCCATTGAGGTGCAGCCCGTCCCTACGATAGAGCCTGTAGCCGAAAGAAAAGTAGGCCGAGTTCTCCAGGAACCCCAAACCCCTCCTTCCTACACCAGTTCTTGAGACACTTCTTTACCTCCCTAATCTCCAGCTGCCATTCTGGTGTGGCTTGTGGTACTGATAGTACTACCTTTGAGGTCCTTGTGACTTAAATCCCTAAAATAATTTTTAAGAACACTCCACCTACTTCTAAATTTGTCACTGGTTCCTATGTGGACCATGAACACTAAGTCTTTGCCAGCACCTCCCAGTAACCTATCGACACGATCTGTGATATGTCGAACTCGAGCACCAGAAGGCCAACACATAGTTTGACAATCTCGCTGTTTGTGACAAATGGCCCTATCTGTACCCCTAATAAATCGAGTCTCCCACTACTAGCACCTGTCTCGTCTGCCCTGCTTTCCTGGTCCCCTGCTTACTGGAGCTGACATTCCCCTGACTGGCAGAGGAAGTGTCTGGCGGCAGCAGTGCCATCCTTGAACTGACATTCCCCTCATCTGCCAACCTTGCAAACTTGTTGGGGTGTCAGATCAGGGCTATTACTTTTTAACTCTTGGTCATCTGACCACATATAGTCCTTTTTCATTTGCTGACTGTTAAGATTTAACCTTTATTCAATAAATCATCTAAAACAACTAATGCGTGTCTCCTTCTTGTTTTGTGACTCTTTTTACAATTTCTCAGCTAAGAGCAGTTCTGTTAGCTAATATTCTTTGTATCTGGCTGTTGTTATTACTTTCACAGCAGCTCACATACTAATCCCAACTCTGTATCCATTTTCATTGTAGCTTTGCCCCGTGCACTGAGGCTAATTGAATATCGCTACTTAAGGAGTTTATTTCACAGTTCATAACCAAGTAACTCCTGCTACTCTCCCTGGCACTCTTCCCTCTGCCCTGCTTTCTAAATGTTATCCAGCTATCTATCTCACTTTCCTGTTCCTCCATACTCCCTTCTCTGCATCTACCCCATAGAGTGCCTGCTCAGAGAGCAGCAAACTCTTTTCCAAAATGTCAACGCACATCAATGCTGAAATTCGGTTGTCTAAACATATATAACATAGTATATATTTGACCGAAAAAAAGACATTTGTCCATCCAGTTCGTCCTGTTTCTTACAAAACGCGCAATTTGCACCCTCGAACGGCTCTTCCAGGACTGCATACATTTGACAAGATGTGCACTGGACTGCGTTGTAAGTAGTGGAACACATACTAATGTGGATTACCCAAGAGAAAAAGAAAAATTACAATAACACAAAGCAATAAAAAACTGACTTAATAGGTAAGAATTCTATGTTTTGTCTTCTACACTTTACACATTTTTGCGCTCTGTTGAAGAATATATGTAATTTCGCAAGTCATATAATATTATGTTTAGCTATATCAAATCACATGTACATGCTTCAAAAGTTAATGAAGGTCAGGCCCCAGTAATGTATGAGTTAGAAAAAACTACTGTGCCATACTAGTATTAGATAACAATAAATAACACAATTTTTTGGAAAGATGTACATTCTACTTTTTTGTTATGTGGTGTGTTGGCAGCACACAAAGTCAAGACAAGATGGCAGTCCTGCCGTGAGGAATATCGGCGGGAGTTGGTATTGGCCAAGAGACAAAGTGGGGATGGCGGCCTGAAAAAAAAGCCCTACATGCATTCATGCCAGCTGCAGTTTTTGCAGCCCATATTGGATTTAAGGCCATACGTTTATACTACCTGGGTTTATTAACAATTACTTATATCTTCCACTGTTTCTTTACTAAGAGATAATGTGTGATGATTCTAAAATATAATTTATTTAAAAATCCTCTGTTTCTTTCCATCTCAGCACCGTTGACAATCTGGAGGATGAAGTCCAACAGTCCAGCAGCTCGCTTTAGGAGGAGCAAGTTGCTGTCAGACCGCATTCACCACGTCCTGTGCCCAGTGAGGAGGACTTCAGCACCCAGGAGCTGGCCACTCATCAACCACGCCAGGAGGAATCGTCTGCTGTGGAAGCAGGAGGAGGACCGGCTTCCAGTCCTGACCCACAGCCCAGGCTGCGTCAGCTGAGAAGGGGGGCTAGGCCCAATCCTTTATCTTGCTCAGATACTCAAGCTCTGCTTGATAGTCAGGTGCTCGAGTATTTGAGCGATAGAAGAAAGGAAGGTAAGGAGAAGCGGATGATGCATGGCCTAGCTAACCTTATCCAAGACTGGCCCAAGAAAAAACCCGGCTATTTGTAAATGTAATGACTTCAGTGACCACAATAATGGATTCCAAGCCTGATGCAATGTAGCTCATTTGTATTGTGGACAGCATGAAGCAGCATGACCAAGTATGGCCCCAACTCAGACCCGCTAAACTAGTTTGTAACAGCGCCTGTATTCACAGGACCAGCAAACTGCTTGGTGCCTGCAATACCTAGGACAAACCTCATTCCCTCCACAGTACCATCCACCTGGTGATGTGGGTGTGGATCCAGCTCATGCACATGGACCATTTACCCATGAGCTTTTTGATTTTTGATTTATTTGTTATTTATTATTTTAATTAATGTTATGGCTGAACGTTAAGTCCAAATAATATTTTGGTGACTCATTTGCCCGTCAACCAACAAAATCCCAGGGAAGCGCTTGAAAGACTTGCTGTGCCCCTATCATTGGATTTAGCCAGCAATTTAAGCCAGCAATTTAAGATAGCAGAATACGGACTGGCCAATACCCTGACACCACGTGGGACGCCGAGCCTTCATAGCAGCCGCGCCTCCAACATCACGTGGATTCCGGCATCCCCGCCCAGCAGAGAGGCCGCGCGCGATACACGCGGACGCCGAAACAGCCACCGCACAGAAGCATCATTCTAACAACTACAGAAAGGTAAACCGATGCTGCGTTTGCCCTCCTGTGGGACGCCATAGTTGAGGAACGCAAGCCAAATACAGTTTACTAAGCGATCTTATTTCCTCAATTACATCAGCCTCCACTTATTAGCTGTGCAGTACGCTCTGCTATTGAGACTGTGTATATCACATTGGAATATTATTTAAATTATATTGGAGTTTACACTCCCTACCCATATTGATGTTCATTTACTTCTAACAAGGGACATTCTCTCTATCAAGAAACAGGACTCATAAGTATCATTCCATTGTGACCTTCCAGTGTGACTTTTTAGTATGATTTCTATTTCTTTGATCTGATATTTTATCCTACACTATATCCCTTGAACCAATCAGGGTACCCTTTTTATCATTTTATCAGAATAGATCATTGAGCACCACACATGATTTAGTCTCAGGTGAGCACCTATATATACATCCTTGAATCTTGTACCAAATAATATTTAAATTTTAATAAATATACTTTATAAAATCCAATCTTGTGTCAACTTCTTTATTAAATATTGTCAACATCTTTCTTGATATATTACATAATATTTTTATTGAAAAGTCAATGCTAACATGTGTACATGCAAACACATAGTGATATGTTATTGGAAAACACATTATTTTCAAAAGGTATTGTATGTAGTGAAAAATCTTTATTCAAACATAAATAGATAGGTGACATCTTTATCATTGTGTGAACATCCCAACCAGTAAGGTTTTACACCGTCTTAACGTCCCATCCTGTAAAACCTAAGAGAAGACAAGGGCAAATAATGAGAAAATTAAATAAAACATTTTAGATTACACACATATAAACATGTAATAGAAATCCAAAAAAAATAAATAAAATAAAATAAAATATATATATATATATATATATATATATATATATATATATATATATTTAAAGAGGCATTAGAAGGTTTATGTAGTCAAAAAATGAGACACTTTGGCTGGTAACGTACGTATGTACATTTTCATTGTACAATCCACTTAATACAAACACACACCTGAAATCAAACACGCTAACGCTGTTCTCAGACAATTTCAAACCAGACTTCAGTTTTTTCTTTCTCTGGATTCAAAGGCCAGTGTTTCCAAAATTCTAATTAATTAAGGATTCAAATTTATAAATAGGAAGATGCTTTCAGAAAGATTTCATAATCCACATTTATTGCTTCCCGAACATAACTTTGAGAAATACTTAAACTAGATAGTAAACCCACACAACTCTCATAGTAACAGCGTAAAAAGTTTAATGGTTGAAATTAAGCAATAATGTAAAATACAGATCACATTCCATGACTGCCAGCATTTCTTATTTCTTAAGTGGCTATAAAGACGTGACAACAGAATATTACAGTAATGACCCACAGGGCAGCCATATGAAATATCTGGGTCACACACTGTCATATGGTAAGGGTTTCACATCACTCGTCATCTATTATTGCAATGATTATGCTAAGTATTTCATCATTTGCATTGCATAGCAAAGTCCCACAACAGATGACGTATGCTGTGAATTCTCAAATCTGCAGCGTGCGTGCAACAAAGTTTTATACTGCAACACTTTGTAGGCACGCTTGTTTAACTGGGACTATGTGTTAGGGCTGAAGAGAGGGATGTTATTTAAATGGTACTGTGTGTTGGAGGTGGCTGGGGAGGGGATCATGTTATTTACATGGGACTGTATATTGATGGTGGCTGTGGGAGGGATTGATGTTATTTACATGAGACTGAATGTTGGAGGGGGCTGGGGCAGGGTGATGTTATTTACATGGGACTGTATGTAGAAGGCAGCTGGGGGAGGAAGTAATGTTTTTACATGGTACTGTATGTCGGAGGGGGCTGGGGGAGGCAGTGATATTATTTACATGGGACTGTATGTTGATGGCGGCTGGTGCGGGGAATGAGGATATTTACATGGGACTGAATGTTAGGGGTTGATGTGTACATGGGATTGCATGTTGGAGGCGGCTGGGGAGGGGTGATATTATTTTCCTAGGACTGTATGTTGAAGGTGGCTGGGGAGGAGGTGCTGTTATTTGCATGGGACTGTATATTGGAGGGGGCAGAAGAGATGGTTTGATGTTATTTAAATGGGAGTGTATGGTGGAGGGAGGAATATAACTACAGGGGGCACTGCAGGGGAATTATAAATACTAGGGGCACTTCAGGGTGAGCATTATAACAGTAGGGGGCAGGATAAATACTGGGGGCACTGTAGGGGTATTATAAATCCAGGGGACATTAGGCATTCTTATTACTACTGGGGGCTCTATATGAGTGACTTAAAGATCCGCCTTATTTCTACTAAGAGCACTATGGGAGCCTTATTACTACTGAGAGATCTGTAGAGAGCTTTATTAATACTGGGGGAACAGTAGGAGCCTTATTTCTACTGGGGGCTCTGTGGGGGTATTATTAATACTGGAGGACTCTTCTACTAATGGGGGTACTTTTGGGGAGAGTTATCACGGTTCGGGGCACTGTATGGGGCAGTATTACTAATGGGGGCATTCTTTGGGAGCATTATCACTGTTGGGGGCAATGTAGGGGGCAGTATTACTAATAAGGACATTCAAGAAGGGAATTACTATTAGTGGGACTATGAGGATAGTATTTGGGGGTATTAGGGAGCACAGCAAGCAGCACGTTGGGAGATGATAGAAATGTGAGGAAGCTAAGATGGCCGTGTGCAACACTCTGCAGAGACGAGAAGCAGCTGAAAGAAGTTGTACGGACCAAATAGAGAAGATAATGACAGAGAAGATCTACATTGGAGAATATGTCACCTAGAGGTATGTGCTGCTGTATAGCAAATACAGCAAAATGCGATGTGTGGGGGGAGGAAGGGGGGTGGCGCAACTTAGAGAACTGGGCCATATTCATTGGGGCTTGGGCCCCGGATCTTTTGAGACCCTAGTAACGCCCCTGCCAAAGCCTCAGAGTAACAGGATAGTCCAACAGTTAGGCCTTTTACATATGGTCAGTGATTTCCATCAGTGATTGTGAGGCAAAATCAGAAGTGGGTCAAAAACACAAAACAAGTGCAGATCTTTCTATTATACCTTATCTCTGTGTAGCCTCCACTCCTGGTTTAGGCACACAATCACTGATGGAAAACACTGACTAAACACTGACTGTGTGAAAGTGGCCTGTACACATAATTATGTTAGTGCTCTGGCATAAACACGTTGGAGAAAATTGTGGTTACAGTGAACACCGTACAAAAACCCTTCTGTTCTTATGCTGTGTATTGACACATGTCAGGGCTGTGTTGCGTTTTGGGTGTGGAAGAAGAAAACATAAAAAACACATGTGGTTTTTGCAACAACATATCTATATATAACAACATATTTATGGTGCGTTTTCTTCCAGCAAAGTAAAACACGCGGCCAACCTAAATGACATTAATGTAACTCAATTTTGTAATTAACCTAATTCAGTTTTGCTGCGTGTGATTTTTTTTTTTTTTTATCCTATACTGAAAGAAAATGCAGCATAAATGCAGGTATGCAGGTTTTGTGTGCTTTTTTTGCCACATCCAAAACGCAGCACAACCGCCACATGTGGTAGCACCCTCAGAACTTATATGTATGATTTAATTGAAAATGGCAAGGTCAAAATGAAATGTCTCTACAATGAACATTCAGTCTAGTGGTACTACATAACACAGGGACGTGTCAAGGAATCAGAAAATAGTTTTACTTTCTTCTCTAGCTTTTCAAATAAAGATTTTCTCCCTGTATAATTAGTGCAGAAGTCCAGCGTCTATAGACAGAAGAACGCAGCATGCAGCATTATTCTCTTTGGCTCTACTTGACATCCGGGACGCACTGGATGAATATGACCAACACATAAGTACCTATGAGATCAGTTCTACTGTAGGTTCAGGTTCTCTCCAGCATTTTCTGGAAACTGGGCCTGGTCACTGGACATATGTTAAGCAGAGCTGCATTGTCCAAAATCTGTTTGCATCCCTCTTACCAGGTTCAGGCTATAGCTTCCCTCCTTGTGCTGTACACTACTGATGTGCTTGTGCCAGCTGTCTGCTCTCTACAAGCACACCAGAAAGTCACTGCGTGGAGAGATGATCTTTATGACAGCAAGCACTCAATGATAACAAATGAATGGAACCACTATTAAGAAAATACTTCTTCTGCCTTGTATGAACCTGGTGAAACAGGAAATGTTCCCCTTATGGACCCAATAACAATAGGGCTCAAATAGAATTCATTTATTCTTCTGAACATGAATAAATAAACCGGTAGATCTGCAGATCTTTGGAGACCATACAAAGCACCCAATGGTTTTGTATGAAGCACTGATAATCCTTTCTTTTGAATCACGTTCACGTATGCTTGTAGATATGAAGCAATGAGCAGTGAATGTGGATGAGCTTTGATGTTCTGTTCACACCAAAGAGACTAAAGTTTATTTAGATTGGGTGAGGCGTGAAGGGATGGATGCAGCTGGAGTCCTGGCCTTCTGCTGCAGAGATCTCCTGCTATAAGGACAACATGGAAATACCAGTTCTCCAGCTGAAAACATAGTTTTCAGCTAAATGAATAATGTGACGTTTGACTGTTTTATTGTGATGCAGGATTGTAGTGTTTAACATAGATATTTGTTTTAATCAAAAGAATAAAGTATGAAATCTTCCAAAGGGAATCTGTCACCAGTTTTCTGCTGCCCTAACTTTTCAATCCTAACAGCTCCAGCTCCAGCCAATGAGACCTCATATTCATGACTTTACAACTCTCTGCTGCTGATCGGAGGTAGGAGGGCAGGAAAAGCCAGGAGCTCATGAATATGGTGACCAATCGGCATGCGCTGAAGCTGATCAATTCAAGATTTTGGCAAAATGAACGGGTGAATTACAGGAAGTTCCCCAGCATTTTGCTTAGGAGACCTGTCAGTAGTTTATGTTGCCCTTAGTCACTAGTCAGAACAATATAAAGATGGTGACAGATTTCCTTTAAAGGGATGTAGAGAAAGTTAATACAAGCCACTTACTTATGTATTGTGATGGTCCATATTGCTTCCTTTGCTGGCTGGATTGATTTTTCCATCACATTAGAAACTGCTAGTTTACATGGGTAAGACCACCCTGCAATCCAACAGCTGTGGCCGTGCTTGCACACCATAGGAAAGAACACTAGCTTATGCACGCTCCCACAGTCCCGGCCATCAGGGATGCTGGGACCTTTTCCTACAGTGTACAAGCACGACTGCCACTGCTGGATTTCAGGGTGGTTGTAACCATGGAAACGAGCAGTTCATACTGTGATGGAAAAATCAATCCAGCCAGCAAATGAAACAATATGTAAAATCACAGTTCATTAGTAAGTGGCTTGTATTAACTTTCCCTACATAATAAATGCTACTTACTGAAGTGACACAACCCCTTTAAGTCTACCCTTTTTAAAATAAAAGTCTTCTTTTATCCCTGGCCAACACTGCAAGAGACATGCAATATAGCATGCAGGTCATTCAAATGAGCAACGCTTTGTGAAGAGCTCTCCACTTTGGCTCAAAGATGGTGTCCCCAGCATTGGATCTACATCTACAGTGTGGTCACCTGTAAAGAGACTGTTTAGTCTTATTTATCAAAACTGTCTAATAGAAAGGCTGGGTTCACATCACATTTTTGAATACATTTAACATATATGTTGGGGAAAAAAGGTTGTAAAAGCGTAGCTAACTATGTTTTCCATACTGTAAACTCCGGCAAAAACATATATGTCAGAGGCCTCCGTACATAGACAAAAATGTGATGTGAACCCAGCTTTAGACTGTCTTTGTTGACTATAGCAACCAATCAAAGATCTGGATTCATTTCTTAAACTTTTCTGGTGCAATGAAAGCTGAGCTCCAATTGGTTGCTATGGACAACAAAGAATGTTTTACTTTATTTTGTAAATAATGTAATTCAGTTTTGCAGTGTGTTTTGCCTTTGACATGGAAGGCACCAAAACCACGGCTCAGCTGCGACGTGTGTGGCCAAAATTGTTTTGTGGTCCACAAATTACAGATCCGCAAAACGCGGAAGAGTGCCAAGTGCACTCACCTCTCCCTGCTTGATGTTCTCCGGGCCAAGCTTCCCTGTCCTGATTGCGTACATTGTCAGGACGTGGTGCTTGCACCATGACCTGTTGATGCAGGCAGTCAGGTGACAGTGCAGCATGTGCCCATAGAAGATCAAAGAGAAAAGAAGCAGGGGAGACCATTAGCCATGGAGAGGAGCGGCAGAGCAGGATGAGTAAGTTAATTTATTTATTGTCTGATCTGAGGTATGATAATTGGGGATTCATCATGGAGGTCTAACGGGGTCTGATATGGGGCAGGTCTGCCATGGAGTCCTGATTTGAGGTCTGATACCTGAGTATCACATGGAGGTTTAAAGGGGTCTGATCTGGGATGTGATATGGAGATATAAAGGTATAGGGGGATCTGAAGTCTGAAATGAGGGTCTGACATGGATATCTGGGGGTCTGATCTGAGGTCTGATATGGGGGGGTCCTGACATGGAGATCTAATGGGGATCTGATGTCTGATATTGATGGTGAAATTCCAAATCAGACAGCTCGCAACCTTCAAATCGATGTCTGCACGGGAAAGAAGCAATCCCCATATGAATGGTAAAAGATAATCCCAGCAGACGTACTTGCTCTCAATGGTATACTTTATTCCACACAATGGAATAAAGTAAAGTATACCATTGAGAGCAAGTACGTCTGCTAATATTGATAGTGGTCTGACATTGAGGTCTAATGGGGCTCTGAAACTGGGGCCTGACATGGAGGTCCAAAGGGGGTCTTATCAGAGGTCTGATATGGGGGGGGGGGGTTCTAACATGAAGGTCTGATTGGGGTCTCATCTGAGGTTTAATATGGGGGTCTGATCTGAGGATCTGCTATGGGGGTCTGATGATCTGATATGAGAGTCTGATTTGACGATCTGATGTGGGAGTCTGGTTTGAGGATCTGATATGAGGGTCTGATTTAAGGATCTGATATATGGGTTTGATCTGAGGTCTAATATATGAGTCTGATCTGAAGTCACATATAGGGGTCTATTCTTAGGTCTGATATGGGGGTCTGATTTGAGGATCTGATATGGGGGTCTCATCTGATATGGGGATCTGATCTTAAGATCTGATATGGGGGTCTGATCCGAGGTGTGATATGAGGGTCTGATTTGAGGTCTCATATGGGGTCTGATCTGAAGATCTGATATGGGCGTCTGATCTGAGGATCTGATATGGGCATCTGATCTTAAGATCTGATATGGGGTCGGATCTGAGGTGGGATATGGGGGTCTGAACGGAAAGGTAAGGGGTTATTTTTTGTACCGGCACACATTATAAGGGAATATTTTTTGTACTGACTCACATTATAAGAGAGTATTTTTGTACTGGCACACATTATAAGGGACTATTTTTGTACTGGCACATATTAGGGGCCTTTTTAAGGGGGGACATTATAACGAGAAGTATTATTACTGAAGGAATATGGGGAACATGATTATTAGCATGAGCACAATAGGGAGATTATTAGTATTGGAGGTACTGTTAACACTAAACTCTGGGAGATAATTAATTCTATTGGTGGGACTATTACTGTGGGGGGAACCATGTCACAGTATCAGGTTAGCAAAATTATTTTTTAAACTATGTTTAAGGCACTGTTAGTGTCAGGGACACTATTTGCTTGGCGCAGTTATTTTTTTAGGACACAGTATGCCAATAATTATTGAAGAGGGCATTATCTGTGTGGTACTAGTATTTTCAGGTGGTTTATCTGTTTCTTCTGTATAGTATTGGGTACCACAGTAGGCACAGTATTGGGGGTGGCAGGTTTAGAAAAAATAGGAAACTAAGATTTCTGTCAAACTCTGCAGAGACAAGAGAAGGCTGAAAGAACCCAACATGGTGATCTCGTCTGAACGGAGAAGATGAGGAAAGAGAATCTCTACATCAGAGGAAACGTCACTGGATGTAAGGGGGATGTGCTGCTGTATTACTTTGTATGTTTTGTAGAGCTGTATGTAATGATTTCCAAGTCTGTCTTTAACAGTAGGTTGAGAATTTGGCATGGGGGAGTGGCATTTAAATTTCTACCTCAGGCAGCAGAAAGACTCCCCTGCCCCTGGCCACAAAGCACTGAGCGAAGGGGGGCCCAAGTAGAATTTCTGCACCAGACCATGCTGATAATAGCATATGTGTGCGTGTACTGTATGTCACAGACATAATGTACTTTTCTATGTTGTGCCATTTCTCTATTCTTGCCATTGGAAGTTTAAGAATGAATTGCCAAAAGTCTGTAATAGGTCCATCTGGGTGTTAACAGTTGGGGGAGTGTCCCTGCACAGTCGGACACTATCCAATCAGTGCTGCCAATGTCACACTGATTGGGCAAAAACATAAAAAAAATAGATTTTATTTTTACAAAGGAATGACATCAGCAAGGAAAATTGCTGCAGCCTAGAGGTTTACTTTACGTTGCATCAAACTCCTAATATGTCCTTGGACTTCAGAAGTCATTTCGATCAAATTAGGAGATTCATAGTGCAAGAACCATGGAAGGATTGTGGTTCTGACAGTGGCATCTGCAAGGCTTCCTGGCTACAAACAACTGCTTTACTCTGAAATGTTCCAGGGTCTCAGTCAAAAACTAGTTTAAAATTACCAGGAAATGGATTGAAGAGTTATAGGGGAGGCTGCCCTCCAGTTTCTACCCACCTGACTCGGGATGATTGACAGACCTCTTCCTATCAATCAAGTTGCGTTTGGTGGGGAGAAGACAGTGGGGAGCTGCACCTGTGACAATTCTACATGTTCCTGTTCTTAAAGGGGTTGTCTGATCATGGACAAAGGGGCCATATCGCTAGGATATGCCCCCGTTGTCTTATAGGTGCGGGTCCCAGCGGTGGCACCCGCACCTATATCGAGAACTGAGCCCTGCAAAGTGGTGACTGGAGGACTCTGGTCCAGCCACCACAAAGCCGGCTCCCCGTAGAAATGAATAGGAGCGAACCGCGCATGCACGGCCACACTCCCATTAATTTCTATGGGGCTGATGGCCCCATAGAAAATGAATGGAGGGCGACTGCGCATCCGCAGTGCGCCCCTTCTACACTTGTGGGGCTCCATTCTCGATATAGGTGCGGGTCCCAGCGGTGGGACCCGCACCTATAAGACAATGGCAGCATATCCTAGCGATCTGCTCCTATTGTCCATGATGAGACAACCCCTTTAAGAGCCATCTGTCAGCACATTTGTGCTTATGAAAGTGATTAAAAATGAGCCAACCACTCGAGATTCAGTTCAGTTCAGATTCGCAGAGCAGCAGCCGTACAGAACATGATGGTTGGCCGTTCACAGCAGTGGCATGGTGGTGGCGGTGACATGATGGAGGCAGCAGCCGTACAGATCATGATAGTTGTCAGGTCACAGCACTGGCATGATGGTGGTGGTGGCATGATGGAGGTGGCAGTAGCAGCTGTGCAGAACACAATGGTTGGCAGGTCGCAGCAGTGGCATGATGTCTGTGGTGGCATGATAGAGGTGGCAGCAGCCATCTAGAACATGATGGTTGGCAGGTTGCAGCAGTGGCATGATGGCTGGGGTAGCATAATGCAGCAGCAGCCGTATAGAGCAAGATGGTTGGCAGGTTGAATCAGTGGCATGACAACATCAATGGTATGATGGCGGCCGCAGCAGCAGTAATTGTACAAATCAGGCCACAATAGTGGCATAATAGAGGCAGGCAGGCAGCAACAGTGTCAAGATGGGGCACCACCATCAAGGGTAGATCTATTCATCAGCCTCAGCTGGAAGAGTGTGAAAATCCTCCCCAATCCACAATCCAGGCTTGGTTCATTTGGATAAAAGTGATGTTTTGGATGCTGGCAGAGGACAACTTGGTCATTTAGACGTATATGCTGATTTTACATATAATTTTCTGCACTATCCTGTGTACTGGTGAACTGATCACCTATATGCTGGTTTAATTAAATTCAATAACCTCCACCCCCCAAATTTTTTTTTTAACTCTGTGCGTGTGGGGATAATAAATGGATTTAGCCCTAATATTTTGTTCTTAATCACTAGATTGATGGTAGAACACATGTTATACAGTTTTCACATATTCAGTTCTCAGGTCGGCTCGTAATGGTGGATAGGCTGGAAGGTACTGGGGCGTATGTGTCAGGTCAGAATGAGACCCAAGACGCACGTCTCCACGTGCTCATCCGGCCATCTAAAATGGCTGTGCGCTCCACGCTTGAACGCACCACAAGCATAGCACCATACTTTTCATGCGTTACAACACGTGGACCACAAATAATGCCCATTGTCCACCCATACATTCTTTTATACTTAAATAATCCGGACTCTCACAAAAATAAACCATTTCTTAACCACTTGAAGACCACAGGTTTATACCCCCCTAGTGACCAGGCCCTTTTTTACAAATCCGCACTACACTACTTTCATTTATTTCGTTTATTGCTCGGTCATACAACTTACCACCCAAATTAATTTTACCTCCTTTTCTTCTCACTAATAGAGCTTTCATTTGGTGGTATTTCATTGTTGCTGACATTTTTTTTTTTTTTGCTATTGCTATTGTTGTAAATTTTTAAAAAAAAAACTACATTTCTATATAAATTTTTCACAAAATTTACTGTTCTACATGTCTTTGATAAAAAAAAAATCCAATAAGTGTATATTTATTGGTTTGGGTAAAAGCTATAGCGTTTACAAACTATGGTGCAAAAAAGTGAATTTCGGCATTTTGAAGCAGCTCTGACTTTCTGAGCACCTGTCATGTTTCTTCAGGTGCTAGAATGTCAGGATAGTATAAATACCCCCCAAATGACACCATTTTAGATAGAATACACCCCAAAGTATTCACGGAGGGGCATGGTGAGTTCATGTATCATTTCATTTTTTTTCACAAGTTAGTGGAAAATGACACTTTCTGAGGAAAAAAAAATAATAATAAAGTTTCCATTTCTGCTAACTTCTGGCAAAAAAAAATAAAAATCTCAGACGGACTCACTATGCCCCTCAGTGAATACCTTGGGGTGTCTACTTTCCGAAATGGGGTCATTTGTGGAGTGTGTTTACTGCTCTGGCATTTTGGGCGGGGCTAAATTGTGAGCAGCCATGTAAAACCTAAGGGTACGCTCACTACATTGACACTGTCGCTACGACAAAAGTCGCACTCATAATGCTGCGGCGATGACTTTATAATGGGAAGTCTATGGTGTCGCAGTGCGACATGCGACATGCTGCGACTGCGACACGACAGTCGGAGAAAATCCATCCGGGATGGATTTTTTGCGACTGTTGTGTCGCAGTCGCAACATGTCGCATGTTGCACGTGCGACACCACCATAGACTCCCATTATAAAAATTGTCGCGCGACATTAATGTGACATCAATGTCGCGCTACAAGTGTTGCAGTGTAGTGGTTCCCAAATTGTCGCGCGACTTTTTGTCGCGCGACAATTGTCGTCGTGTGAACGTACCCTAAAAGTACTAGTTGGAATTTGGGCCCCTTTGCGCACCCAGACTGCAAAAAAGTGTCACTCATGTGGTATCGCCGTACTCAGGAGAAGTAGGGCAATGTGTTTTGGGGTGTATTTTTACATATACCCATACTGTGTGTGAGAAATATCTCTGTAAATGACAACTTTAAAAATTTTTTTATACAAAGTTGTCAATTTACAGAGATATTTCTATATCTATTGGATTCTCACGCTTTAGGACCCCTAAAATGCCAGGGCAGTATAAATACCCCACAAGTGACCCCATTTTGGAAAGAAGACACCCCAAGGTATTCCGTGAGGGGTATGGCGAGTTCACAGAAAAAAATTTTTTTTGGCACAAGTTAGCGGAAATTGATATATAGTTAAGGCTGATTTGTCAGCCTGTATTTGTGGGAGGGGCCTCTTGTTCTTAAGGCCGCTCCCCTCCAGGCTCTCCACGCCACGAGCCGATTGCGAGCCGCTTGCTCCTGCGCTCCTGTTCCGCTGACGTCAGCTCCCCTACCTCACTTCCGGGTTCCGCCGCGCGGCGTCTAGGTTGCCGAGACAACTCTCGCCTCCTCGCAGCTCGCCTCCCTTCCCCGGGTAAGTAGAGGAGGCTTCACAGCCGACGCCGTGTCTCCCTCCAGTTTAGGCATTCATCGCGGTGAGTGATCCTCTGCCGGGGCCAGCTACAGGAGTAGCTCTCCCTCATCGCCACGGCAGGTCAGGTGATCCATAGCGGTACATGGCTTATAGGCAGCTCTGGGCATGAATGTTGCAGAGCTGAAGTTGTTATTAAACTTGGCGGCTGCTGCCCCCTCAAGGGTTGGGTCAGATGTCAGGTGTAGCTAGGCTGCACTCATGACAAAGTTTATGGTTGTTTTTGTGTGATGATGCTGGGTAGTGACATGCTTATACCCACAGCTAGGGCAAAGTCGGTGCAACATCGTTGGAGTGCAGCTGTGGTGGTCTCGCGGCACCTTTCCCGGCTGCGTGCGTCGATCGCTGCTTTCTTGGCACCAGGTCTGCTTGCGCTGGGTCCGGTTCGCCGGGCCTCAGAGCACTTGGTTCCCCAATTGGGTAAGCATGCTTGAAGCAACTGCGGCTTCCGTTCTACGCACGCCGCCAGGGGGAAGCATTCGCGATCCGGCTTGGATCTCGTTAGGTCTATGCACGCTCCACCCCACGCTGCACTGGTTCGTCTGTCAGCACCTCTCTATATACTTAAGTTCGGCCTTGCCCCGCACCATCGCATGGGCCTTTTTCCGCTGCGGATCAGCCAGTTCAGCGTTCGGGTCTGTTTCTCCAGTACAGGGTTAAAAAAAAAAAAAAAAAAGATGGCGCCATCCTCCATATCAGCTTACCTGAACAGTTTCGTTTTCCTGCACCGGGCTCCCGCTTCCAATTAGTCAGCCAGCAGGGTAAAGGGTTCGGTCTTCAATGTATCATGTTTGTTTTGTCATAGTTAGCCACCCAGCTCGGGTTTCTTATTTTCAGGTACTTCTAAGGCCACGGTCAGATCGGACATATCTGACAGGATCGCCAGGCCAGGCCACGGGAACGTCAGGTTACCTTCATCCTCACACGCCGCTATTTTTAAATCCACAAGGTCGGGAGGCTCCCGGCCCAGTGGCACTTGGGGTACACATTCACCTGGGGTGAAGCCTTGGTCACTCATCCAGTGTCTACCAAATTCATGCCATCCATCATGCCACGCCACCCGCCCTCGGGTCCCACCCCTCGTACCGTTCAGGGGTTAATTTTCGCTATCGGTTCTCAGTTCTATCATGCGCAGTTTCTGAACTGTTCAGTCTGTCTTTCTTGGATCGCCAGGTCCGTTTGTTTTCTGGTTCACTCAGGTCTGTTGTCTCCTGGATCGCCCAGGTCTGTTGTCTCCTGGATCGCCCAGGTCTGTTGTCTCCTGGATTGCCCAGGTCTGTTGTCTCCTGATTAGCCCGGTCTGTCGTCTCCTGGATCGCCCAGGTCTGTCGTCTCCTGGATCGCCCAGGTCTGTCGTCTCCTGGATCGCCCAGGTCTGTCGCCTCCTGGATCGCCCAGGACTCTTGTCTCCTGGATTGCCCAGGTCTGTTGTCTCCTGATTAGCCCGGTCTGTCGTCTCCTGGATCGCCCAGGTCTGTCGTCTCCTGGATCGCCCAGGTCTGTCGCCTCCTGGATCGCCCAGGACTCTTGTCTCCTGGATCGCTCATGCCTACTGTCTCCGGGTCCGCACAGGTCTGTGGGTGCTTCCAAGCCTCTTCTCTAGGATCCAGGCCGTCACCGCTTCTTCACTCATGCTTTCCATATACATTTTGTCCACTGGTTTGTTCACCTGTGTTCACAATTTGTCGGTATCAAACCCTGGCTGAGTCAGCTACCCTCACTTCCCGCTCACACTGATCTTTTCCCTAAGCACTCTCCCTCAGCCCATTAGGGGGGGGGGCACTCATCTTCCGTCCGAATCTGTCTTGTTTATTCCATGCTTCTCATCCTCCAGATTCCAGCCCTGTTTCTCTGTCCTCCATTTTTCTGTCAAGACAGTGGTAGAATAATTCCAGGTAAGTCGGTTACTTTCAGTGCTCGGAGTCGGGTGGTTGTTGTGCTTCTCGTGCTGAGGGTTTTGTTCTTCTAGTTTTGCCACGTCAAGCGCAGGATACAGTTTCCGAAGCCCCGCTTCCATACTCCACAGGTGAAGATGTCTCACGTCTCGGAGTCAAAAGATAATCTGTCCTTGCCCGGGTCATCCGCTTCCGGCCATGCTAGCACGGCTTCATTGAGAAACTGGACTGTTCCCAGACTGATCGCGGAACTCAACCGTAGGGGCATCCGTCATCCCGCGTCCGCCCGCAAGGCAAAGCTGTATCGCCTGTCGATGACGGCTCCTAGCCCCGTGGAGGATCAGTCCAGCATGGCTTCTTTCCACGAAGCACTAACACAAATCCAGACCTCTATTAGCGACCTCGCCAGCTCGATGTCTGATGTTCAGGCCAGGGTGGCAGTGTTGGAGACCAGGCCTTCAGTGGCCCCCTCTTCTCCGGTCACCCCAGCCCCCCGGTGCCCCTCCCAGAAGTTGCAGGTAGGCCGGCTCCCACTCCTCAAGTCGCGCCCTCCCATTTTATTCCTGACCACATCAAAAAAGATATATTAGCTGGAAAGGATGTTAATCTGGCCTCCATTCTAATTGCTTCCCAAGACGTTTCAGAGAATCGGGTCATCAGCTGCGGAGAGGTCGCGGTAGTACTGAGGGCCAAGGACGCCCGGCTTAACCGGAAACTTTCCATTTCGGAATTCGTTCTGGCCTTCAGTCTCTACCGGGACATTGTCTGCTCGGCTCAGCCCAATCGCAGGGAGGAGTTAGATACCTACCTGTATCGGGTTACAGATCTAGGTCATAAATACGGCGACACCGCCTTCTTTGATTATCATAGATCCTTTTCAGCCAAAGCCGCGGCGGCCCTGGCACAGTTCCAGTTTACCACCAACTGGGCTGAGCTCGACATGGAGCTCTTCTGCCGCCATTTTGCGGGTCTCCGCGCCCCAGCTTGCTCTACCTGCCAGTCTATCTTTCATACATCAGAGTGGTGCCCCAACTTGGCCCATCCTCCCCAGCCAGGGTCGACCCCGGGTCCTTCAGGAACCTCCAAGACCGCAGCTTCAGTGGACAAACTGGGCAGGCCTATCGTATTTTTAGGCAGTAGTCAAATTTGTAACAACTTCAATGCTGGGGGTTGTTCATTCAATGCGTGTCGGGCCCTGCACATTTGTTCAGCCTGTTTCCGGGCTCATCCCCGCTCGTCCTGTCCCCGGAAGTCCAAGACATCCTGACTAGCCGATATTAACATAGATTTGCTAGCAGCCCTCTTGTCAGACCATCCGGACCAGAATTTCGTGGCTTTTCTGTTGGCCGGCTTCAGGGAGGGCTTTCATACGGGCCTGGTCACATTACCTCAGGTCTCGTGGGAAGGCTCTAACCTGCGCTCGGCTGACAGCGATCCCGAAGCAGTTACTGCTCTCATACAAGCCGAGGTCCAGAAGGGTTTTGTAATTGGCCCTTTCTCCAGCATACCGTTTCACATTTGGAGAATTAACCCGATCGGCTTGGTTACCAAACATTCGTCCAATAAAAAACGACTAATTTACGATCTGTCAGCGCCTCATATGTGTGCTACCCCCAGCCTGAATTCTCTTATACCATCCGAGGAATATTCAATGCAGTATTCCTCGGTGGATGAGGCCGTTCAGCTTATTCTTCAGTCAGGGGTGGGGTCCTGGCTTGCCAAGGTCGACATTGCCGACGCCTTCAAGTTGCTCCCAGTGCACCCCCATCTCTGGAGGTTCTATGGCATCAGATGGTCCAACAACTTTTATTTTGCCAACCTGCTCACCTTCGGGTCCAAGAGCAGCCCCTGGTTGTTTGATCAGCTCGCCAGGGCCCTCCACTGGATCCTGGTGCGGCACGGCGGTCTCCCCATGGTAATCCACTATCTCGATGACTTCTTGCTCATTGAGAAACCCCAACAGGCCCCGTCTATCCCAGCCACCCTCATCGAGATCTTTTCCCAGCTTCAGGTCCCAGTAGCCACTACTAAAACCGAAGGGCCAGCCACCAAGGTTACCTTCTTAGGGATCACCCTGGATTCGAAGAAAATGGAGGCCAGCCTTCCACCAGAAAAGTTATTGAAAATTAGGCAGGCCATTGCCAAAGCGGCCACTTCCAGGCTGTTGTCTAAGACCGAGCTCCAGTCCCTGTTAGGTCTCCTTAATCACGCCACCAGGGTCATGCCACAGGGCCGCTCCTTCCTGTCCAGGTTGTTGCAACTCCTGCCAGCAGCCCAGGACCAGGATGCCGTCATCCATTTGGACAGCCACGCCATCGCGGACCTGGCTATGTGGAATGCGTTTCTCACTGACTGGAATGGCATCTCTTTATTCGTTCCACAATGGGACTCCAATTCCCCTATCATCTTCTCTGACGCGGCCGGCTCCTCCGGGTTCGCGGCCATATTCAGGTCCCATTGGTTGGCTGCCCAATGGCCGCCGGAAGTGGTCTCAGACGCCTCGGCCATTAGGTCATCACCACTGCTGGAATTATACCCCATTGTAGCTGCCGCCTTGGTCTGGGGTGCCAGCTGGTCTAATGCGGCAGTCCTTTTTGTATCTGACAATCAATCACTGGTAGACATCATCAATTCAGGGAGGGCAAATTCCCATAAAATCATGGCACTCTTACGCAGGCTAGTATGGCTCTCCCTCACATTTAATTTCCACATACGCTGTGCCCACATCCCGGGGGAATCTAACGTGGCTGCCGATGCCCTGTCCCGTTTTAATTTTCCGGTATTCTTCCAGGAGATGCCCGAGGCGGACCGCTCAGGCGCCCAGGTCCCAGCCTTCAACGCATTCACCCTGGATTAGCGGTTTTCATGGCGCAAGCGGAAAGCCTGGTGGAGAAGTCACTGTCCCGTAACACCACCAGGAATTATCAAGCCGGGGTGAAGGCCTTCGAGAAATTCAGGGCCAGGTTTCCAGAGGTTCAGATAGATGGAATAGAATACATCATGGCATTTATCGCATATTGCAACTCCCAGCTGGGTCTCTCACCCAATACCATCAAGCTTTACCTCGCAGGGCTGCAACACCAGCGCATGCTAGCTAATCCAGCGGGGGGCTCTATTCTCTCCATCCGTATCGTTAAAGCAGCTCTCAGGGGCCTGGAGAAGGGAAAAAGGGGAGTTCGGGTCCGGAGGTTGCCAGTCTCCGGTGAACTGTTCCGGGCTCTCTCACTGGCCCTAGACAACTGTCCTTTTGGGCGCTCCCTTAGTCTGGTTCTTAAAGCAGCCATGTACCTCGGGTTTTATGGCTTCCTCAGGCCCGGGGAATTTTCAGTTGGGCCTGGACAGAAGAATTTCCTTCAAAAACATCACCTGAAAGGGGTCAGCGAGCATTTCATCCTCCACCTGCCTACTACCAAAACCAGTCAAACGGGCCCTCCAACGGAAGTTAGATTCTACCCCACAGGTAACCAGTGGTGTCCAGTTCAGGTTCTCCGACAGTTGCTGACACTCCTTTCTGCTCTTCCGTCGGACAGCCCACTGCTCTCCTGCGGGGAAAGACCCCTTTCCACCTCCAAATTCATCGCATACATCCGTTCACTGGTTCAGGGCTTGGGATTCGATCCTAAAGGAATTTCTGGCCACTCATTTCGAATAGGGGCAGCCTCCGCCGCATCCCAGCATAATGTTCCGGCCCACATAATCCGGTCTATGGGACGCTGGCGCTCTTCCTGTTTCGCCAGGTACGTGCCAAATCCCCAGGCAGAAATTTCGCAGGCGTTTTGTACTCTAGCTCTGTAATTACTTAATAAATATATTGCATCTATTCTGAGTCTCTTGCCCCCTTTCTTGGCATACCCACGTACGTGGCTCCCGGCACACCTCAGCCACTATGGTCCGGGTTAGGGGCTCCACGCTCCGGTCTCTTAGCCCTGACCATAAATAGTTAAGGTTGATTTGTCAGCCTGTATTTGTGGGAGGGGCCTCTTGTTCTTAAGGCCGCTCCCCTCCAGGCTCTCCACGCCACGAGCCAATTGCCCCTCCCTCCCTCCCCTCTTTTTACTATTCCTCATCAGGCACCTTTTCTGTGGGGTATGCCCCCTTTCTTGGCATACCCACGTACGTGGCTCCCGGCACACCTCAGCCACTATGGTCCGGGTTAGGGGCTCCACGCTCCGGTCTCTTAGCCCTGACCATAAATATATATATTTTTTTTACAAAGTCTCATATTCCACTAACTTGTGACAAAAAATAAAATTTTACATGAACTCACCATACCCCTCACGGTATACCTTGGGGTGTCTTCTTTCTAAAATGGGGTCACATGTGAGGTGTTTGTACTGCCCTGGCATTTGAGGGTCTCCGCAATCATTACACGTATGGCCAGCATTAGGAGTTTCTGCGATTCTCCTTATATTGAGCATACGGGTAATGAGATTTTTTTTTTTCCGTTCAGCCGCTGGGCTGAAAAAAAAAAATAAATGAACGGCACAGATTTCTTCATTCGCATCGATCAATGTGAATGAAAAAATCTCTGCCAAAATCAGTGACTGCGGTGCGGTGGGCTGGGCGCTAACTACCTAACAAGTAGCTAGCTAACTGGCGGTGATAAGGGACCCTTATGCCCCATTCACACGTCCGAAATTCTGTTTGCGGAACGGAATTGTGGACCCATTCATTTCTATGGGGACAGACTTTGTTCCGCTCGGATCCGGAATTACGGATCCGCGCTTCCGGGTCTGCACTTCCGTTCCGCAAAAATATAGAACATGTCCTATTCTTGTCCGCAATTGCGGACAAGAAAAAGCATTTTCTATAGAGTTCTGTGCGGATCTGCAAAATGCGGAAAGCACATTGCCGGTGTCCGTATTTTGCGGATCCGTAGATCCATGGATCCGCAAAACACATACGGATGTCTGAATGAGCCTTACAGGGGGGTGATTAGTGACAGGGGGGGGTGACAGGGGGTGATCGGGGGGTGACATGGGTGATCAGGGGGGTGACATGGGTGATCAGGGGTTAATCAGTGATGGGGGTGGGGGGGGGTGTGTGTGTAGTGATTGGTGCACTTTACCTATGTTTCCTCTGGTGGTCCCAGACAAAGGGACCACCAGACGAGCAGACAGCAGGCATATCAGACGCTGTTTACAAAACAGCGTCTGATATGCAATTTAAATGCGTTTTTTTCTGCATCTACAGCCTGCCAGCCCATGATCAGCGCTGGCAGGCTGTAGTTTCAGTTGTCCCAGCTCCGATCACATGACGTGCGCGCGCGTTCATGGGAAATCTCAGGTCTCAAGAGACGACGCCGATAGGCGGCAGTGAGACCTGAGAGAGCCGCCGCTCTGACACCCATCGGCGTTAGCGTGGCGGCAAGTGGTTAAAAGACATGCCACTGTTTCAAGTGAAATACGTGAATTGGAAGTGAAACCATTCATATGTGTATGAAATACACCCTATATTTTTAAAACATGATCAATCTTAAAATATATCTCTAACTATGTAAGTGACATGATTTAAGTATTCATATTTATGAATATATTGTGAATGCAGAAGCACTGCATGTGCGCACATTTCCACTGCCAGAGATCGAGTGCAGGGGAACAGCACCTGTGCTTGGTATACGAGACAAATGGCCCATATCTGTATCTAATGCAGTTGCATCTATTATTAGAATGTAAGGATACCAAAAGCCACTAGCGCATGCACACTCCACTTACGGAGCATGAAATGAGTGACAAACTGTGACTGAAATTAAAGTATTCATGAATAACATTGTGTCATGTATAGAGTTGAGCGAACCCGAACTGTATAGTTCGGGTTCGTACCAAATTTTGGGGTGTTCGGGACCCGGACCCGAACATTTTCAAAAAAGTTTGGGTTTGGGTCTGTTGTTCGGCGATTTCTTCCCGCTTTCTAAAGGGCTGCACAGCAGCCAATCAGCTAGCGTTTTACTCCTTGCCCTAAGAAGCCATCACAGCCATGCCTACTAATGGCATGGCTGTGATTGGCCAAGTGCAGCATGTGACCAAGCCTCTAATTAAGCTGGAGTCACGTAGCGCTGCCCATCACTCTGCTCTGATTATTGTAGAGATAGGATGCAGCTGCTGTGAGGGCGAGATTAGGCAGGGAAGACTCAAAACCACTTAATGAAGTGATCGATCTACAGCTGTGAATCATTCAACTTTTGTTTGCTCACTGTTTTTTAGGCTGCCCGGAGCATTTTTCTGTCACTTTTTTCTGGGGTGATCAGCAGCCATCTTGTGATCTTTTGGTGCACCAGCACATGTTTTGAGCTGCCACCGAGTTCAACATACATTTTTGGGTTCAAAAGTAGGCTTTTTTATGCATTACATATCAGGGGTTGTGCTTATTGTCACACCTTGAAACACAGTATAGAAATTGCTATATTTTATTGAGGGGTGAAATTAAATTGCCAAAATACCAATCCCCTAAATCTGGTGTTCCAGCTGTGGCTGGCTAAGTTTAATACTGTCCGTCAAAGAATAGATTTTTTTCTGGGGTGAAATTCAATTGCTAAAATACCAACCTGCAAAATCTGGTGTTCCAGCTGTGGCTGGCCAAGTGTAATACTGTCCGTCAAAGGATAGATTTTTTTGTGGGGTGAAATTCAATTGCCAAAATACCAATCCCCTAAATCTGGTGTTCCAGCTGTGGCTGGCTAAGTTTAATACTGTCCGTCAAAGGATAGATTTTTTTGTGGGGTGAAATTCAATTGCCAAAATACCAATCCCCTAAATCTGGTGTTCCAGCTGTGGCTGGCCAAGTGTAATACTGTCCGTCAAAGGATAGATTTTTTTCTGGGGTGAAATTCAATTGCCAAAATACCAATCCCCTAAATCTGGTGTGCCAGCTGTGCCTGGCTAAATTTAAAACTGTACGTCAAAGGATAGATTTTTTTGTGGGGTGAAATTCAATTGCCAAAATACCAATCCCCTAAATCTGGTGTTCCAGCTGTGGCTGGCTAAGTTTAATACTGCCCGTCAAAAGATAGATTTTTTTCTTGGGTGAAATTCAATGCCAAAATACCAATCCCCTAAATCAGTGGTTTTAGCTGTTGCTGGCCAAGTGTAATATGGTGCGTAATAGGATCGATTTTTTCTGTGGTTAAATAAAATCCCTGAAATAGAAATCCGAAACATCTGTGCTTTCCGCTGTTCCTCTCCAAGTGTAATTCTGTCCGCAATAGGGTATATTACATTCAGCGTGTAAGCGTCTAAATACAAGGCCTGAAAAATAAATCCTATATATATGCACATACTTCTGTGCATCTCCAAGTGTATTTCTGTCCGTAAAAGGGTAGTTTACACTCTAGGTCTAAATACAAGGGCTAAAACCGTAATCCTCTATATTTGCACACGCTATTGTGCATCTCCATTACGTATTTCTGTCCGTATTACACTAGGTGTCTAAATACAAGGCCTGAAAGCGTAATCCTCTATATTTGCACACGCTATTGTGCATCTCCAAGTGTAATTCTGTCCGTAAAAGGATACCTTTAAGCCAGGGCCTAAATACTAGGCCTAAAATTGATATTCCCCTAAATCTGTGGTTTCTGCTGTGCCTGTATTAGTGTAATACGGCACATAAATAGATAGCTAGATAGTGTTAGGTGCCTGTAAAAAAAGGCCTTAATTTGAACTCTATACATTGGGCCAAATAAGTTTTTCCTTATTGTGGTGAACAGTAACAATGGGGAAAACATCTAATAAGGGACGCAGACATGGTCGTGGTGGTGTTAGTAGACCCTCTGGTGCTGGGAGAGGATGTGGCCGTTCTGCCACATCTACACGTCCTAGTGAACCAACTACCTCAGGTCCCAGTAGCCGCCAGAATCTACAGCCATATTTTGTCGGGCCTAATGTGGTTCTAAGGATGGTAAGGCCTGAGCAGTGAGCAAGTACAGGCGCTAGTCGATTGGGTGGCCGACAGTGGATCCACCCACCCAGTCTTCTGCAGAAAGCGCACAGGTGGCGTCTGACAACCAAGCCTATTAGTCTGTCACATCACCCCCATGCATATCAGAGAACCTGTCTGAGCCTCAAGTTATGCAGCAGTCTCTTATGCTGTTTGAAAAATCTGCTGGCAGGGTTTCCCAAGGGCATCCACCTAGCCCTTCCCCAGCGGTGGAAGACATAGAATGCACTGATGCACAACCACTTATGTTTCTTGATGAGGACATGGGAATACCACCTCAGCAGAGTCAGCACGACTCTGATGATGACGAAACACAGGTGCCAACTGCTGCGTCCTTCTGCAGTGTGCAGACCGAACAGGAGGTCAGGGAGGAAGACTGTGTGGAAGACGATGCAGGGGACGATGAGGTCTTAGATCCACATGGAATGAAAGTCGTGCCACTGACTTTCAGAGTTCAGAGGAAGAGGCAGTGGTGAGACCGAGCCAACAGCGTAGCAAAAGAGGGAGCGGGTGCAAAAGCAGAACAGCCGTTGCCAAGAGAGTTTGCCTGCTACTGGCCACCTCCACCAGGGACAGTGCACACCAAAGGCAGCTTCAAGGAGTTCCCTGGCATGGCCCTTTTTCACATAATGTGCCGATGACAAGACCCGAGTGGTTTGCACGCTGTGCTATCACAGCCTGAAACAAGGCATTAACGTTCTGAACCATAGCACAACCTGCATGACCAGGCATCTCCATGCGAGACACTGGCTGCAGTGGAGTAAGCACCTTCAAAACCAAGAAAAGGCTCAGGCCCCTCCTGCTCCATCTCCTGCTGCTGCCTTGGCACCTGCCGCCCAGCAAAAAGAGGATGTGCCACCAACACCATGTCACACGGCAGTGTTCACAAACCTTGGAGAGAAAGCATAAATTCCCACCTAGCCACCCTCGATCCCTGGCCCTGAATGCCAGCATTTCTAAACTACTGGCCTTTGAAATGCTCTCATTCAGGCTGGTGGACACAGACAGCTTCAAACAGCTGATGGCGGTGGCTGTACCACAGTACGTCATTCTGAGCCGCCACTACTTCTCCAAGAGAGCCATGCCTTCCCTGCAGAACCAAGTATCCGAGAAAATCAAGTGTTTACTGCGCAACGCCATCTGTGACAAAATCCACCTAACCACAGATACGTGGACCAGTAAGCACGGCCAGGAACGCTATATCTTCCTAACTGCACACTGGGTAAATGTAGTGGTGTGGCTGGGCCCCAGGCGTAGAGCTGTTTGGCGCACTTCCTTCCGCCGCCAAGGTTCACAGGGCATCATTCTTTTGCCTCCTGTTCCTCCTCCTACTCGGCTTCCTCCTCCTCTTCTTTCACCTGCTCATACAGTCAGCCACAGACCTTCACCACCAACTTCAGCACAGCCCGTGGTAAACGTCAGCAGGCCGTTCTGAAACTCATGTGTTTGGGGGACAGGCCCCACACCGCGCAGGAGTTGTGGAGGGGTATAGAACAACAGACCGACGAGTGGTTGCTGCTGGTGAGCCGCAAGCCCGGCCTGGTGGTGTGCGATAATGGGCGAAATCTAGTTGCAGCTCTGGGACTAGCCGGTTTGACGCGCATACCTTGCCTGGCGCATGTGCTGAATTTGGTGGTCCAGAAATTCATTCACAACTACCCCGACAAGTCAGAGCTTCTGCATAAAGTGCGGGCCGTCTGTGCGCACTTCCGGCATTCTCATCCTGCCGCTGCTCGCCTGTCTACGCTACAGCATAACTTTGGCCTTCCCACTCACCGCCTCATATGCGACGTGCCCACCAGGTGGAACTCCACCTTGCACATGCTAGAGAGACTGTGCGAGCAGCAGCAGGCCATAGTGGAGTTTCAGCTGCAGCATGCACGGGTGAGTCACACTGCGGAACAGCACCACTTCACCACCAATGACTGGGCCTCCATGCGAGAGCTGTGTGCCATGTTGCGCTGTTTCGAGTACTCCACCAACATGGCAAGTGGCGATGACACAGTTATCAGCGTTACAATACCACTTCTATGTCGCCTTGCGAAAACACTTAGGGAAATGATGGAAGAGGATGTGGCCCAGGAGGAGGAGGAGGAGGAAGAGGGGTAATTTCTAATACTTTCAGGCCAGTCTTTTAGAAGTGGCTCAGAGGGAGGTCTTTTGCAACAGCAGAGGCCAGGTACAAATTTGGCCAAATTTGGCCAGCCAGGGCCCACTACTGGAGGACAAGGAGGACGAGGATGAGGAGGAGGTGGAGAAGGATGAGGATGAAGCATTGGTGGCATCCAACGCAGCTCGTTCCCATCACTGGTGCGTGACTGGGGGGAAAGGGAGGACGTTGACAATACGCCTCCCACAGAGGACAGCTTGTCCTTACCTCTAGGCAGCCTGGCACACATGAGCGACTACCTGCTGCAGTGCCTGCGCAATGACAGCAGAGTTGCCCACATTTTAACGTGTGCTGACTACTGGGTGGCCACCCTGCTGGATCTCCGGTACAAAGACCACGTGCCCACCTTAATTCCCGCACTGGAGGGTGATGAGGAAATGCGCGAATACAAGTGCACGCTGTGATGAGAACTTTAACTCCCATAGCATTCCCACCTGACACCACCCCAACCTCCTATTCCATCTCCTCCTCCAAGTTGCCAATTGATATTAGTTAATTTCTATTTATTTTATTTTATTTTAAGTCATTTCCCTATCCACATTTGTTTGCAGGGGATTTACCTACATTTTGATGCCTTTTGCAGCCCTCTAGCCCTTTCCTGGGCTGTTTTACAGCCTTTTTATTGCTCAAAAGTTCGGGTCCCCATTGACTTCAAAGGGGTTCAGGTTCGTCGTCAAGTGTGGGTCGAGTTCGGATCCCGAACCCGAACATTTTCGTGAAGTTCGGCCGAACATCTTGAACCCGAACATCCAGGTGTTCGCTCAACTCTAGTAATGTAACAACATGTAATATGGGGGAGAAACATAGGCACAATCTGGACTTTCACAGAAATGAACCATTTCTTAAAGCACATTGCACCATTTTAACCACCTCAGCCCCCCTAGCTTAAACACCCTTAATGACCAGGCCACTTTTTACAAATCTGCACTACACTACTTTCACCGTTTATTGCTCCGTCATGCAACTTACCACCCAAATGAATTTTACCTTCTTTTCTTCTCACTAATAGAGCTTTCATTTGGTGGTATTTCATTGCTGCTGACATTTTTACTTTTTTTGCTATTAATCAAAAATGACCGAAATTTTTGCCAAAAAATTACATTTTTCACTTTCTGTTGTAAAAAAAAAAAAACCTACATTTCTATATAAACTTTTCTAGAAATTTATTGTTCTACATGTCTTTGACAAAATAAAATCTAATAAGTGTATATTTATTG
The DNA here is from genome assembly GCA_033119425.1 of Bufotes viridis. Taxonomy (NCBI): domain Eukaryota; kingdom Metazoa; phylum Chordata; class Amphibia; order Anura; family Bufonidae; genus Bufotes; species Bufotes viridis. Next base: position 218,453,905 of record CM065589.1, read on the forward strand.
GTTTGGGTAAAAGTTATAGCGTTTACAAACTATGGTGCAAAAAAGTGAATTTCCGCATTTTGAAGCAGCTCTGACTTTCTGAGCACCTGTCATGTTTCTTCAGGTGCTAGAATGTCAGGATAGTATAAATACCCCCCAAATTACACCCTTTTAGAAAGGAGACACCCCAAAGTATTTGCGGAGGGGCAGGGTGAGTTCATGTATCATTTCATTTTTTTTCACAAGTTAGTGGAAAATGACACTTTCTGAGGAAAAAATAAATAAATAAATAAAGTTTCCATTTCTGCTAACTTCTGGCAAAAAAAATAAAAAATCTCCCACGGACTCACTACGCCCCTCATTGAATACCTTGGGGTGTCTACTTTCCAAAATGGGGTCATTTGTGGGGTGTGTTTACTGTTCTGGCATTTTGGGCGGGGCTAAATTGTGAGCAGCCATGTAAAACCTAAAGGTACTCGTTGGAATTTGGGCCTCTTTGCGCACCCAAGCTGCAAAAAAGTGTCACTCATGTGGTATCGCCGTACTCAGGAAAAGTAGGGCAATGTGTTTTGGAGTGTATTTTTACATATAAACATGCTGGGTGAGAGAAATATCTCTGTAAATTGTTAACTTTGTATAAAATTTTTTTAAAAGTTGTCGTTTACAGAGATATTTCTCACACAAAGTATGGGTATATATAAAAATACACCCCAAAACACATTGACCTACTTCTCCTGAGTACGGCAATACCACATGAGTGACACTTTTTTGCAGCCTGGGTGCGCAAAGGGGCCCTAATTCCAATGAGTACCTTTAGGATTTCACAGGGCATTTTTACGCATTTAGATTCCAGACTTCTTCTCACGCTTTAGGGGCCCCTAAAATGCCAGGACAGTATAAATACCCCACATGTGTCCCCATTTCAGAAAGTAGACACCCCAAGGTATTCTGTGAGGGGTATTGTGAGTCCATGTAAAATTTTATTTTTGTCACAAGTTACTGGAATACGAGACTTTGTAAAAAAAAAAAATATATATATATATATATACATTTCTGCTAACTTGTGCCAAAAAAAAACACATTGCCCTACTTCTCCTGAGTATGGCGATACCACATGTGTGACACTTTTTTGCAGCCAAGATGCGCAAAGGGGCCCAAATTCCCATGAGTACCTTTAGGATTTCACAGGGCATTTTTATGCATTTGGATTCTCACGCTTTAGGACCCCTAAAATGCCAGGGCAGTATAAATACCCCACATGTGACCCTATTTTGGAAAGAAGACACCCCAAGGTATTCCGTGAGGGGCATGGCGAGTTCACAGAAAAAAAAAAAATTTGGCACAAGTTAGCGGAAATAGATTTTATTTTTTTTTTTACAAAGTCTCATATTCCACTAACTTGTGACAAAAAATAAAATTTTACATGAACTCACCATACCCCTCACGGAATACCTTGGGGTGTCTTCTTTTTAAAATGGGGTCAATTGTGAGGTGTTTGTACTGCCATGGCATTTCCTGGGGGTCTCCGCAATCATTACACGTATGGCCAGCATTAGGAGTTTCTGCTATTCTACTTATATTGAGCATACTGGTAATAAGATTTTTTTTTTCCGTTCAGCCTCTGGGCTGAAAAAAATAAATAAATTAACGGCACAGATTTTTTCATTCGCATCGATCATCGTGGATTAAAAAATCTCTGCCAAAATCAGTGACTGCGGTGCGGTGGGCTGGGCGCTAACTACCCAACAGGTAGCTAACTAACTGGCGGTGATAAGGGACCCTTATGCCCCATTCACACGTCCACAATTCTGTGTGCGGAACGGAATTGCGGACCCATTCATTTCTATGGGTACAGACTTTGCCCCGCTCGGATCCGGAATTACGGATCCGCACTTCCGGGTCTGCACTTCCGTTCCGCAAAAATATAGAACATGTCCTATTCTTGTCCTCAATTGCGGACAAGAAAAGGCATTTTCTATATAGTTCTGGCAATGTGCGGATCTGCAAAATGCAGAAAGCACATTGCCGGTGTCCGTATTTTAAGGATCTGCGGATTCGCGGATCCGTGGAATCACGGATCCGCAAAACACATATGGACGTCTGAATGGATCCTTACAGGGGTGTGATCAATGACAGGGGGGTGATCAGGGAATCTAGATGGGGTGATCAAGGGGTTAACAAGGGGTTAATTAGTGACGGGGGGGGTAGTGTAGTGTGGTGCTTGGTGCAACTTTACATAGCTACCTGGTCCTCTGGTGGTCGATCCCAGCAAATGGGACCACCAAAGGACCATGTAGCAGGTATATCAGACGCTGTTAACAAAACAGCGTCTGATATATCACTTTGATGCGATTTATTTCGCATCTACAGCCTGCCAGCGATGGATCATCGCTGGCAGGCTGCAGTATAACTGCCGAGACGCGCGCCACTGTGAGCGCGCGTGCGCACACGTTCACAGGAAATCTCGCGTCTCAGGAGCAACAGGACCTCCGGCCGGACACATCCGTGCGTTAGGTGGTCCTGTTCTGGTTAAGTAAAATACGTGAATTGGAAGTGAAACCATTCATAAGTGTATCAAATATGTTCCTACCATACACCCTATATTTTCAAAACATGATCAATTTTAAAATATATCTCTATGTAAGTGACATGATTCAAATATTCATATTTCTAAATATGAATATTTTAATCGTATCACTTACATAGTTAGAGATATATTTTAAAATTGATCATGTTTTAAAAATATAGGGTGTATGGTAGGAACAAATTTGATACACATATGTACATACACCTTGTGTTTTTTTTTATGTATTTGAGTATAAAAGGAGGAGGTGTTAACTGTGGTTCTTTATCCCTGGAAGAAGCCTTAGGGCGAAATGGCGTTGGGAAGAGGACGCTGCAGAGTCAATGACATGATCCCCATATCACTACGTCAGCAATGCACTACGTCTGCACTACGTATGCAATGACATGATCCCCATATCACTACGTCTAAGCTTTTTCTACATGACCATTGTAAGTGTTGGATGCATAATAATTTATTTGACTTTTGACATACTATAGATGGATTTGTGTAGACTGACTCTGCAACGACCTTTATGTCCTCTTTTGGAGTCTATGTATTTGTTTGTATTCAATACAGCTGAGTTTTGATTAATTTATGTGGAGGTATTTTTGTATTGGAGTGCATTCAAGGTGCTTTAGTAGATGTTCTTCCACTACATACAAAGTGGTGTATCCTGTTTAGTACATTAGGTGTGTATCATCTTTAAAAATGATCTATATTTATTACTAATATCAAATATAAAATGGTTGAATGCATCATTCATGTAATTTGCTGAAAGTTAAAGGGGTTGTCTCACTTCAGCAAATAGCATTTATTATGTAGAAGAAGTTAATACAAGGTACATGCTAATATATTGTGATTGTACATATTGCTTTCTTTGCTGGCTGGATTCTTTTTTCCATCACATTATACACTGCTCGTTTCCATGGTTACGACCACCATGCAATCCATCAGTGGTGGTCATACTTGCACACTATATAGGAAAAAGCACTAGCCTATATGCAGTCCCATGGTCCCTGCCAGCAGAGAGGTCGGCGCTTTTTCCTATTGTCTGCAAACATGGCCACCTCGGATGGATTGCAGAGTGGTTGTAACCATGGAAATGAGCAGTGCATAATATGATGGAAAATGAATCCAGCCAGCAAGGGAAGCAACATAGATAATAACAATACATTAGTAAGTGCCTTATATCAACTTCCTCTACATAATAAATGCTAATTGCTGAAGCGGGACAACCCCTTTAAGGTTACAGACTGCATCACTAGATCTACAAAGAGCAGAGCTCTGATTCATCCTCTTTTCTCATGATGAAACGGATGCTGGAATGAGTGTTTACTAAATGCTAAAATTTATGGCTTTCCGTTGTTGCTTACATAAATGCTGTATATCTTGAAACCACAATAAAACAAACTGTCAAGAATGTAGCCTTTCCAGGAAAGACAGAGAGCCATCCTTTTTAATTTTCTAAGTAATAACATCAATTGTTATGTATATTTTATTTGTAGTAACTTTGAATCAACAAGCAGCACAAAATGTTTGCTCTAATGTTCCCAAAAATCAAATGACTTCATGAGTTAGATAAAGGCAAAGATTGACAATATTTACAAAAGAAATCTTACATTTTCCAAACTAATTTTCCACACGTAAATCAGTTTGTCTGTTATCTTGATTCTTGACCCTATAAGGACTGGGCCCATTTTCATTTCTGCATTTTCGTTTCTGTTTCCCCGCCTTCCAATAACAATAACTTCTTACATTTTCTATTCATGTAGCCTTATTAAGTCTTATGTTTTTCTGAAAACTTATTTTTAAATTTACCATATCTTGTATTGAAAAAAAAAAATCTTTGTTGGGTGGTATAAAAACTACCAAGTTTTTCAGGATTTTTGCAGGTCCCTTTTTCTCATGCTTACTAGGAAATCAATTTATACACTTTGTTATGATAGGTCAATTCCTGATCTTTCTGATGTCATTGGGGTCGATTCTATGTCACACTTTGATTTCATCACTTCCGATATATACATCCATTAAAGTGGTTTTCCTGGATTTTACTACTGATGATCTATCCTCTGGATAGGTCATCAGTATCTGTTTGTTGGGGTCTGGGATCTGGGAGCCCTGATGATCAGCTGTTTAAGAAGTCACCAGTACTTCTGTGATCGCCGTACCCTTCTCCGTGCTCACCAAGCACAGCCTTGTACATTATATAGCGGCTGTGCTTGGTATTGTCTCAGTCCCATTCACTTCTATGAGCGGCGATGCCTTCTCAAACGGCTGATCGTCGGCGGTCCTGGGTGTTGGACCCCCACTGATCAGATACCAATGACCTATCCTGAGGATAGGTTATCAGTAGTAAAATCCCGGAAAACCCCTTTAATTGGCATACGTTTCGGCTTGAAATGGCTTGGTTAGCTGTAACATCGCATCTGGAATAAAAGGATTCTCAACATTTTGCAACTAGGGTACTGTCTCCATCATTAAAAGCCTAATCTGTGAGTCAGTGCGATTACTGTGATACCAAATTTATATGGTTTTTATCTTGCATTGCCATTTTCTGACACCCATAATTTTTTCATTTTTATGTCTCCAGAGCTGTGTAAGGGCTTGTACTTTTTATTTTTATTTTTGTGTGTGGCAAGCTGTCATTTTTCTTGGTACCATTTTGGGGTACATACAACCTTTTAATTACTTTTTATAAACGTGAAGTCACCGAAAAAATGGCGAATTCGGTATTTTTTTTTCTGTTACTGCATTAATCATGCAAGAAAAACATTTTCATATTTTAATAGATTGGACACCAAAATTGGGAAAAGATTATGTGAATTTTTTATATAATTGTGTTTTTTTTTAAACTTTTTTTTTCCCACTAATTTTTATGTGGACTGGTACATGCAATTGCTTGTACCATAGACTGTTGTATGCAATTGCAGTCTATGGGATTTTCACATGCTGCCTGTCAAGCCGTGCCTTGGGCACAGCTGGGACCCTTCACAAGGCCCCAGGTTGTTATAGCAACTGATCGGAGACCTGTGATTTTGCCACGGGTGCTATAGGGTTAGACATAGAGAAGAGGCTCCCTCTGCTGATCCCCCACATATGCTGTGGTTGATATTGACTGTGGCATCTGAGGGAATTAAATGATGGGCTATGGTATTATCTTTCTTCTTAGTAATTGTGGACTGGTGCTTGCTATTATACACAGATGACATGTGCCTCGGGGGTCAACTGATGGCCCATACACTTTTCACACCTGCTGATATACTATTATCATAGGATGTGAAGGGGTTAAACAGGTTATGCATTTAAAAGGTTATTTAAAGAGCTTATCTCGGCTTTTTTTTTTTTCCAAACACAATGCCACTTTTTCCCTATTCACTCTGTCTGGTATTGCAGGTTAACACTGTTTAAATGAATAGTACTATTAGCTTTTATACCTTTTGCCTCAACTGTATTGAAAAGCATAGTCAACTCATCTTTTCAACACAACTTAAAAAAAGGATACAGTTAATAAATTGGTGGATATATGGCAAAGAAGTATATGCAACTGTAACAACAAATAGTTATATATTTATAGGTCACACTTTTTCATCAAACGTGGTACCTGAATGCAGTGTTGCTCTCCACAAAAATGAAAGGGATGATTAGAAACAGCTAAGCTCTTATATTACAGCCCTTCCTGCACCTTGATGTAACTGTATGTCAAGGCATTGCTTTGAGCATCTTGACTTACAGTTACATCGCCAGGAAGGAGTGAGCAAAGCGGTTGTGCCTGCAAAGCCAGCAGTAGGAGCCAGCTGTAATATACAGTTGGTCTCCTGCTGCAATAGCTAAGATGGGAGCTTGCTCTGAACCAGGCTGTTTAAGCCCATAGATGCTGTGGTCAGAGGGGTCCAGGACTGCTATGTACGAATGTAACACCCCTGAGTGGTGTTGCCACTCCTACACCTTGCTACTGTTCTTAATGGTCTAACATAAAGTCATCTATGCATTATGTTTCAGGTCCTCTGACAATGCAGGCATACATGCTTTCTGGTGTCCTGATACCTGGAATCTGACAACCTACCGGTCGGCCGACATCGTTATTCTCGTGGACCGAGTGTAGGGCGGTTTCTTGGTGTAGTAGTCACTTTCTCAGCTTTGGGCTGCTGTTCCAGTTGCTCTAGCTGCTTCCGCATCCTCTCCATATTCTCAGCTAGGTGGGAGACTTGAACAGTCAGGGCTGAGACAGCATCTGGGACAGGTGCCTGAGCCCCATGCTTAGCTATCTGGCTGTGGGCAGAAGGTCACAGGACAGGCTGTGCCTTCTTGTCTTCTGGAGGTTCAGAATTGTGACTTTCCCCCAGGCCAGGATGCCAATAGCAAGCTCCTTAAAATCTAAGAACGGGTATTCCGGATGCTGAACTGACAGCATCTTCAGCTGACATTTGAGAGGTTCATCGAGGACAGCATTAATAAACTGCTCTCTGAGGGACTGATCTTGTCCCTCAGTTTCACGGGGATCGGTGATGTGAAAGAAGGAAAGGAACGCCATATGGTTTTTGGAGGGCAGATTTCACTGGGATAATTTTTAGTTGCCATGTCACATTTGAAGACCCATTGATGCATCCTTAGAGTAGAAACACTAAAAAAGTGACCCCCATTTTGGAAAATACACCCCTCAAGGTATTCAAAACTGACTTTACAAACTTTGGTAACCCTTTAGGTGTTCCACAAGAATTAAAGGAAAATGTAGATGAAATTTCAGAATTTCACTTTTTTGGCAGATTTTCCATTTTAATCCATTTTTTCCAGTAACAAAGCAAGGGTTAACAGCCAAACAAAACTCAATATTTACAGTTGTGTTCAAAATTATTCAACCCCCACGGAAATTGAGTGTTTTGGCCAGTTTGACATTGATTTTGATCATTTCAGTCATCTTGCTTACAATTAAATCAAAGAGGCACTTGTACGTCAGATAAATATAACATAACATTTATAATGAAATAACCACAAATGTCTTTTCTGTGCTCACATCATTATCAGTTTTATTCAACCCCCAAGTGACATTCAATCTTAGTACTTAGTACAACATCCTTTTCCAGTTATAACAGCTTTTAAACGTGAAGCATAGCTTGACACAAGTGTCTTGCAGCGATCTACGGGTGTCTTCACCCATTCTTCATGGGCAAAAGCCTCCAGTTCAGTCACATTCTTAGGCTTGCGCGCTGCAACTGCTTTCTTTTAGTCCCACCAGAGGTTCTCAATTTGATTTAAGTCTGGTGACTGCGATGGCCACTTCAAAATGTTCCAGCCTTTAATCTGCAACCATGCTCTAGTGGACTTGGAGGTATGCTTGGGATCATTGTCCTGTTGAAAGGTCCAACGTCTCCCAAGCCTCAGGTTTGTGACGGACTGCACCACATTTTCATCCAATATCTCCTGGTACTGAAGAGAATTCATGGTACCTTGCACACGCTAAAGCTTCCCTGTACCTGTAGAAGCAAAACAGCCCCAAAGCATGATTGACCCCCCACCATGCTTCACAGTAGGCAAGGTGTTCTTTTCTTCATAGGCCTCCTCCAAACATATCCATGGGCCCAAACAGTTCTAATTTTGTTTCATCAGTCCACAGAACACTATCCCAAAACTTTTGTGGTTTGTCCACATGACTTTTGGCATACTGCAGTCGACTCTTCTTATTCTTTGGAGACAGCAAGGGGGTGCGCCTGGGAGTTCTGGCATGGAGGCCTTCATTACTCAGAGTGTGCGCCTTATTGTCTGAGCTGAAACTTCAGTACCCGCATCTGACAAATCTTTTTTCAGTTCCTCAGCAGTCACATGGGGACTCTTCTCCACTTTGCGCTTCAGGTAGCGCACAGCATTCAAAGTCAGCATCTTCTTTCTGCCACGACCAGGTAGCGTTTCAACAGTGCCCTTTGCCTTGAATTTGCGAATGATGCTTCCTATGGTGTCTCTTGGTATGTTTAACATCTTTGCAATCTTCTTATAGCCATTGCCCTTCCTGTGAAGAGAAATCACCTCTTCTCATGTCTTCCTGGACCATTCTCTTGACTTCACCATGTTTGTAAACACACCAGTAAATGTCTAGAAGGAGCTGAGTATCACAGTCATTTTAAATCTGCCAAATTGGTGCTTATTATGCTTGATTGCTGCTCCTTGACATCCACATGTGTTTTCAATACCTGATCGAAAACACTTGAATGAACCTCTGTTCTTAAGAGTGGTCGTCTTTAAGGGGTTGAATAATTGTGTCAATGAAGAAATCACAAACAAAACATTTAATACTGCATTACAAAAACAATTGATATCATTTTAGTTGCATTTGGTTCTTTAAAAAGTCCTTGTAAGATTTCATTCTGAACACAATTACAAATGTACACTAAATTCCCTAAAACCCTTTACAGCATTGGGGGTTGAATAATTTTGAACACAACTGTATTACCCTGATTCTTTAGCTTACAGAAACACCCCGTATTTGGTCGTAAACTTCTGAACGGGCACACCGCAGGGCGCAGAAGGAAAGGAATGCCATATGTTTTTCGAAGGCAGATTTCATGGGGATAATTTTAAGTTGCCATGTCACATTTGAAGCCCCCCTGATGCACCCCTAGAGTAGAAACTCCCAAGAAATGACCCCATTTTGGAACTTACAGGATAAGGTGGCAGTTTTGTTGGCACTGTTTGATCGCTTGGTATTACACTTTTTGTGATGTAAGGTGACAAAACATGGCTTTCTGACACACTTCTTTTTTTACGGTGTTGACCTAGGGGGTAAAGTATGGTTATATATAAAAATATACCCCAAAATTCATTGCCCTACTTTTCCTTAATAAGGCGATACCACATGTGTGACACTTTTTTGCAGCCAAGATGCGCAAAGGGGCCCAAATTCCCATGAGTACAGTACCTTTAGGATTTCACAGGGCATTTTTACGCATTTGGAGTCTCACGCTTTAGGACCCCTAAAATGCCAGGGCAGTATAAATACCCCACATGTGACCCTATTTTGGAAAGAAGACACCCCAAGGTATTCCGTGAGGGGCATGGCGAGTTCACAGAAAACAAATTTTTTGGGCACAAGTTAGCGGAAATTGATATATATATATATTTTTTTTACAAAGTCTCATATTCCACTAACTTGTGACAAAAAATAAAATTTTACATGAACTCACCATACCCCACACGGAATACCTTGGGGCGTCTTCTTTATAAAATGGGGTCACATGTGAGGTGTTTGTACTGCCCTGGCATTTGAGCGTCTCCGCAATCATTACACGTATGGCCAGCATTAGGAGTTTCTGCTATTCTCTCTGGGCTGAAAAAAGAAAAAAAAATTAACGTCACAGATTTTTTCATTCGCATCGATCATCGTGGATGAAAAAATCTCTGCCAAAATCAGTGACTGCGGTGCGGTGGGCTGGGCGCTAACTACCTAACAAGTAGCTAACTAACTGGCGGTGATAAGGGACCCTTATGCCCCATTCACAGGTCCGCAATTCTGTTTGCGGAATGGAATTGCAGACCCATTCATTTCTACGGGGACAGACTTTGTCCCGCTCGGATCCGGAATTGCGGATCCGCATTTACAGGTCTGCACTTCTGTTCCGCAAAAATATAGAACATGTCCTATTCTTGTCCGCAATTGCGGACAAGAAAAGGCATTTTCTATATAGTTCTGGCAATGTGCGGATCTGCAAAATGCGGAAAGCACATTGCCGGTGTCCGTGTTTTGCGGATTCGCAAAACACATATGGACATGTGAATGGAGCCTTACAAGGGGGTGATCAGTGACAGGGGGGTGATCAGGGAGTCTATATGGGGTGATCAGGGGTTAACAAGGGGTTAATAAGTGACGGGGGGGTGTAGTGTGGTGTTTGGTGCTACTTTACATAGCTACCTGGTCCTCTGTTGGTCGATCCCAGCAAATGGGACCACCAGAGGACCAGGTAGCAGGTATATCAGATGCCTTTTTTTTTACATCTACAGCCTGCCAGCGATTGATCATCGCTGGCAGGCTGTAGTATCACTGCCGAGCAAATCTCTTGCGAGATGACGCACGGATGCCTCCAGGAGGAACAAACCTTCCGCCGCCTGGACGCATCCGTGCGTAAGGCGGACGGGAGGTGGTTAAAAAAAAAATTCTGTTCACCATATGGGCTCACTTTTTAAAATATTTTAATAGTATCATTGTTTTCACATGCGGCGATGCTCATAATGCAATTTTTTTGTTTCTTGTTATTTTGTGGAATGGGGATGATTTAAGTCTTTAAGTTTTTTTTATATTTTCAAAACTTTTTTTTTTTTAACTTTTTGTTAAGTCCCCCAAGTGGACCACAACTTACAATCATTAGATGTAAATTGCTCCATTAGTCTGTATAGAAAACACTATATCACAGTTCAGTGCTGCCATCTAGTGGCCTAAACTGGGATATACTAATAATGAGCCTGGAAGTCTAATATAGGCTGTGGCTTATTTATAGAACAGGATGCTTTCCCCAATCTCCGCTGGCGGAAAGTGCGCCTGAAGAGGAATCCCATGCTTCCGGTTTTTAACACTCTCAGATGCCGTGAGTGAGGGAAATTCATTGCTGTGAGGGGAGGGGGAATGTGGCTTATTCTGGGGCCATAAGGGTGAAGAACTGTGTGAGGAGCTTTATGGGCTGTAAATCTGTGATGGAGGGCTGCAATCAACACAATGTAACTGTGTTGTTCGTACATTCTTACAAGATCTGGGACCCCACTTTTGATTTTGCCCAGGGCCACATTTTGTCTAAAAACGGCCCTGCTCCCTAGACAAAACAAGCCATTATAACTAATGAAAAGTATTTAGGAAAATATTTATAATAAAGTAATATTTAGGTATTTTCTTAATTCCTGGAGAACCCTTTTAACTGTCCATCCAGAGCTCGGGCAGAAGGGGGAGGGGAGGGCTGCTTTAGCTGCTCATATCTCTGGATAGGTAGCATCTAGAGTAATGGGCCTGGTCTTGTTTAAAAGCTTGCATTCCAAGCTTTCATACAAGACAGCATTAGCAGCAGGAGATATAGCTGTTAGAAATTGAGTCGGGAATAAACACTGTAAAACTTGCTTGCTTCAGCTACATTCACTGCCATCCTGAATTGTAACAGTGATATCTTCCGATGTAGGGAAGATAATGCTGTGATTCTGGTATTGCTTGAAAGCTCAGAATTTCATATCTCTAGCTGCTACCTGTGACAAGGGTGTCACGACCTATCGCTGACCCTGTTGTGCCTGCGTTCAGAAGGTCGCAGGGGGTGGCTACACGCTAGATTTCAAGACATCGCTCTATGACCTAGTGGTGGGAATGGATTTCAGGTTTTCCTGCTTAGGTTTGCGATCCTTATTGTCCCATTTAGGAATCTGTAGCTTTTCTTTTAGGTGTTCTCTGTCAGCCACTTCCAGCTACTATATATTCTCCCTTTGTGCCAGATATAGACCTTCTTTCCAGATCTTCTATTCTGATCTCTGGTGGAGTTGGAGTTGCTGTGGAACTGTTGGAATTGGTGCTGTCGGATATCCGGTTCTCTCCGTTTGTTGTCTCCCTTCTGGGATAGTTTGTGGTGTTTGTGTTGTTTGTCCTTTCCCTGTTGTTACCCTAGGTGTCAGTGGTGAGGACTAGTGCTCCCACGGCCCTATTCACTATCTAGGGCTTATTTCAGGGTAAGCCAGGATTAGCAGCCCATATCAGGACGTGAGGGCAGCCAGGTGCCAGTGCTAGGTGAGTTAGTGAAAGAGTTCTCCCCTTCCTCTCTGCGCCGGACGTCTGTTACCTGCCATTTCAGGTAAGAGAGAGATAGAGATATAAGCAGCTAAAGCAGCCACCCTGTGGAACTTACAACCTGTAGGAGGAAAAAACAAATAAATAAAATATACCGTACATATAAATTTGGCATTATCATCATTGTACTTAGGCACAATAACAAGTTATGTTATTTATACTATACAGTGAAAAATAAAATAATAAAAGTTATTTAATACACTATATATACCCCAAAATGGTTTGTAAAAAATATACGACTAATCCTGCAAAATAAAAGTAAAGTAGAAAAATAAGTAAATAATTGAAAAAAAATGTAAGAAAAAATAAAAAAGCTATGACACTGAAAATATAGCGATACAAACTTTTTTTAAAGTGTATTTATTAAGCAAAAGTAGTAAAACAAAAAACTGGTATTCTGACTGAGGGAATAACCTGTTATTCATTGCACGGCAAAATTTATAAAAGTGACAAAATTGTAGTTTCCTCAAAATTTTCCCAGAAAGACTTAATAAAGTTCATCAATAATTTATATGATATACCCGAAAATAGTACAATTAAAAGATACAAGACATAAATTTAGACAGCTACATTGACGGAGAAATACATTTTGTAGCTCTTGGAATAGGTCGTTCCTGAAGAGTTTAAGCCATTTACACCACTCAAACAGGAGCCTTCATATGAAAATTCTGAATGAATTAATTAGAAAATGCATTTTAATTTAGGTTTTGTTCACATCTGCTTTGGAGGTTACATTTGGAACTTCAGTCCCATATTCCAACAAAAATGCTGGACACTACCACGGAAACCAAATGAATCCCATTTTACTCAATGGCGTCTGTTAGACACCGTATCTGTCCATCATATGATGGATCTGGTGGCACCGTAATTTTTTTATTATTCTACTCCTATTATGAGGTCAGCCTAACTCATTGTAGCATACAATGCATTAAAAAGTATTGCCCTTGTCTGTTATTATGTTAAAGGTAGCAGCTAAACTGATTAATAGTAATTTTTTTCTGGTTAATGTACAACTAATGTACCATAATGACAAAACTAAATAAAAAAAAAAAGATAATTTGCATAAACATTCCTACACTTTAATTTATAATAGTCTTATTAGGTGTAACCCGTGGTGTAGCTAGGCTTTCTAGCACCCCGGGCACTAAGCCACCCCTTAAAACTCCACCCAGTGCATTACTATACTTACCCAGTCCCACTCATCTGATAAAATCTATCAAATGGTATACAGCGGTACGAATACACTTTGCGATAAATGAAAGAACCAACTGGGCCTACAGCATCCAGGGTTTCGCTGGCGTGTCGGTGTGATGTCCATTGGATCCTGAGCAAGGTTGCTGTGGTGATAGAGCAAAAAGAACAACCACATAAATAGGGGATAGTGACTAAATGCCTAGCAGGGGGCGCTGTGCTGGCCCTTTAAGACCTAGCAATCCCAATGTATAATGGGGTAATTTAGGGCATTGCTTTCCCCTTACTGTTACCATACATTACTAATGGCCATTCCCCTTCACAGTAGTAATATCTACATTGTACCCTCTTACAATAGTTGTGCCCACATTGTGCCCCTTCACAGTAGTAATGCCCATATTGTGCGTCCTTCACAGTAGTAATATCCACAATGTCCCCCTTAACAGTGGTTATGCCTATATTGTCCCCCCTCACAGTAGAAATGCCCACATTATACCTCCTTCACAGCAGAAATGCCCACAATATTCCCTCTCACTGTAGTAATGCCCACCTTGTGCCCCCTCACAGTAGTTAACCCACATTGTGCCCCCTCACAGTAGGTATGTCCTTCTTGTGCCCCTCACAGTAGTTATGTCCTCCTTGTACCCCCTCGCAGTATTTACGTCCTCCTTGTATCTCCCTCACTGTAGTTATGCCTACCTTGTGCCCCCCTCACAGTAGTTATGTCTTCCTTCTGCCCCCTCAGAGTAGTTAACCCACATTGTGCCCCCTCACTGTAGTTATCATATACAATTGCCATAAGGCACTAATCCCTTTATTTAACTTGGGTATTAAAACATAACTTTTATTATAATAAATGTATTAATAAAAGAACCCAATAGTTACATATTAAAAACGCTGCGATGCTGATTGTGGAAATAGAAATAAGGACAATAGGAAACACGGGACTGTGCACTGCTACCTGTGAGTCCTAGCTATAGGAGCTTATAGAGAGGTGATACTGCTAGGTATAGTCCGTGAGGGGCTATAAGTATGTCATAGGTAGCATCCACTCCTGAAACAGTAATACTATGTAGATCCTCCTAGCAGTTGGCAGGAACAGCAGCTCCTGATCTCACAACATAGCCTAAAGCTCCTATAGTATTAGTACTAGCTGCTATAAACACTGTAAACCAGTCCAGCCGGACTTGGAATCATCATTTTTCACACAGTCGCACAGCAGAGATTAAAATAATTCTATCTGCCCCCCGACATGTTTCGCCAGTGACCTGGCTTCTTCAGGGGAAAACGGGATAATTTTCCCCTGAAGAAGCCAGGTCACTGGCGAAACATGTTGGGGCCCATGTGGATCCCTCCATAAAGTACGGGATTCCTCCATACTATGAACCTAATGGTATTTTGCTTTCAACATGTATTTGGGTTAAAACTAGATTGTAGCAATAGATGCAAACATATGGACTAAGCCCTCACTCTGATTTAGGTATTAGTATTTTCTTTGTCTTAGGGTACTTTCACACTTGCGTTAAAGTTTTCAGGTATTGAGTATCGTCCTAGGGGCTCAATACCGGAAAAAAACTGATTAGTTTTATCCTAATGCATTTTGAATGGAGAGCAATCCGTTCAGTATGCATCAGGTTGCCTTCAGTTCAGTTCAGTATGCTGCAGTATTTTCTTCGTCCAAAATTCAAGAACACTTGCCTGAATGCCGGCATTATTTTCCATTGAAATGCATTAATGCCGGATGCGGCACAAAGTGTTCTGGCAAAACAGATCCGGTTTTTCCAGATGACCCCAGAGAGAAGGATCCAGTGTTTTAATGCATTTGATAGTCGGATCCGCATCCGGATAAGTCTACAAATGCTTTCTGTTTGCACGCGAATTTCCGGATCCGGCAGGCAGTTCCGGCAACGAAAGTGTGAAAGTACCCTTACTGTCTGCATCAGATTTAAAAAGGCTTTTTGAAGCACCAGTTTTTAACATAAGTGATGTTAACCACCATGCACATAAGTAATATCTTGATTCTAAAAATGCCCTATTATAATCAAAGTTCTCAGCTATACTGGCTATAAGGTGAGTGGGGACGACATTTACATGCATCGCATCCATACGTTTTCTCTATGATCTATGTATTTTGTAAGAAGGCTTACTTTTGACTATACTAATCATTACATGTAAACTCTCAAATATTTTTACAGATTTTTATTTCTTGGATTTTTTTTCATTTTAGTTTGTTTTTGCTTGGTACAGTCTTAGGCTTCAGTCACACATCCATGTCTATGATGAAATCTGTAACAAGATGCTCACTGTGAAGATATCCATGAAGAGTTCTGCTTTGGTCCATGTGTACATTTTTTGCCCTCTGTGAGTCATCAGTATTCCACAGACAATGCTAGGTTCAAAATTTTTTTCCAATACATCTCCTTCCAATGGTCTGTGAAAACCATGGACCAAACAAAAAACTCTATTGTGCATGAGTGATCCAGAATCACAGACAAAAATAGAGCATGCTTCTGTGGTGTTACCATGGACCAACAATCCATGAAAAACCACTGGAAAGCCAAATGACTGCACGCATTCGTTACTCACTGACCTGTGAGAGAGACCTTATATTTTCGGCTCATCAAGTAAAGCAAGGATGAACTAATGAAGTCATATTGGGAGTAGTGAAGTATCTGTGCAGTGTACCCACTGCAAGTAATAATGTACTTTATTTCATGCATTATATTCTGTACTGTATATGGAGTTGGTCCCTAGCTACTGTTGCTAAGGAGAGCTGGCACCACCCTTTCCTCTCTAGGAGGAAGTAGCAGTCAGTTTAGTGCAAGCTGTGGATATGTAAGCATCATGGAGCAGATTTATTAGGAGAAACCTCACCCTGTGCATTACAAGCAGCAAAAGTGACAGCATATGTGCCAGTCCTTCAGGGAAAGAGAATGCAGTAAAAAGTTCAGCGGCTATACAAGGAGGATTGCAGAGAATTTGTCAGAGAAAGGTAACATACCTACATTGAGGCTACAGACTTCTTTGCATAGTGGTGGGAGAAATAAGCTTCAGGCTTCCCATCATATGAAAAGAACAGCCTGATCACCTGTTTAGGAAGACTGATATTGAGGAAGACTTCTATATAGTGAGAGAGATCAGTTGCACTCCTTGTTTGAGTTGGGAAGATCTTGAAGACTCAGAGACTCAGCCCTCTATCTCCAATATACAACCTTGGAAATTGCCTATGCCAACTGTAATGACTGCATTTAATGTGTACAGTGCATGTGTGATCCATCCACTAACTGCTACAATGCAGTGAACTGTACTCACCTAATCATTGACTCAAGTTTCAGGGAACCCTGCTTCATACCTCAAAAACCTAACACCACCAAGGGCCCCTGAAGGGAAGAGAGGTGTGTCCTCTGAAAGGGAAGGAGAATGTCAGAGTGTGTAACTACTGCCACCATTATCGCTGTTATCACTCCTGTCTTCTACCCTCTCATGACTTTTCTAAATCTGTGTAACATTTCTCTGCTAAGGGGCAGAAGAAGCACTTGCCTCTAACACAAATTACAATCTTTTATAAAACCAGACCGCTTCTTACTGGAAAAGGTTGGTGTCTTCAGCCAAAACACAGATTGTGAACGTTTACTTCAGTGCTTACTATGTGTATAATTATTGAAGTTATGATAAGTGATAGATCAAATGAACTACAGTTGTTGCAGGGCTGTTTTTAGCAGACTATGCAGCAAGTACCATAATAACAACCTTACTGAGAATTTGCACAGCTCCTTGAGAACCACGAGCATGCTTTCATAAATACATTTTTTCTTCCTAATGTGCATGGACAGAGATAGAGAACATTTTTCTGTTATAGTTTATTTAGACAATTTTTACATTTACAGTAGAAAACTTGCCCAGAAATCTCCCTTAGCAGCGATATCTTAAATGAGCGTTACTAAGGCAGATCTGTCTTTCTAGTACAGTGCAGTACTGACTGAAGATGGGTTAGGACTAGGAGCTGCTGGGCAGCTGCCCTCACTGCTCCTTCACATAGTCGACAGTATAATAATATCCATAAACTAATTGCGGCGTGCCACCCCAGGGCCGATCAAGTCCCAGTGTCTAGGAATGCCGAATGGTATGTTGTGGCCCTAATAGTTTTGTATTATGGTGCTCTTACCTGGATATTGCAAATGACTCAGATTGTTCCAGATAGTATTTACAGAATTTATCGTAAACCAAATGCTCTACTATATTTCTAACAACAATCCTTTTATAAAAGTGAATACACCCCTCACATTTTTGTGAATATTTTATGATATCTTTTCATGGGACAACACTGAAGATATGACACGTTGATGCAATGTAAAGTAGTCAGTGTACAGATTGCATAACAGTGTAAATTTGGTGTGCCCTCAAAATAACTCAACCCGCAGCCATTAATGTCTAAACAGCTAGCAACAAAAATGAGTACAACCCTAAGTAAAAAATTGTGCCCAATTAGACATTTTCCCTGCCCGGTGGCATGTGACTCGTTAGTGTTACAAGGTCTCAGGTGTAAATGGAGAGCAGGTGTATTAAATTTGGTTTTATCGCTCTCACACTCTCTTATACTGGTCATTGGAAGGTCAACATGGCACCTCATGGCAAAGAACTCTCTAAGGATCTGAAAATAAAAATTGTTGCTCTACATAAAGATGGCCTAGGCCAGGGCTGGCTAACCTGCGGCTCTCCAGCTGTTGAAAAACTACAATTTCCACCATACCCTGCTGTAGGCTGATAGCTGTAGGCTGTCTGGGAATGCTGGGAGTTGTAGTTTTGCAACAGCTGGAGAGCCACAAGTTGGCCATCCCTTTGACAGTAAAAAGAGTTAAATGTCTCCCACCAACACAGCAAGTAAGTCAACAAAATATATGCCCCTGACACCCACGGCAATGGGGCGGTCATTTGACAGTAAAAAGAGTTTAATATCTCCCACCAAGACAACAAATGATTAAACGACACCCCACCCTAAATCATGTTAAAAACGGCTGTACTTACATGTAATGGAGCGCTCTGATGGGGCCAAGCACGAAGTACAGTAGCAATTTCAGGCCCCAGCAGAGCGCTCCATTACATGTATAATGTGAGGGGGGGGGGGGCTTGCGCGCACTCACTCACACCCGGCTGGCCGGCATTTCGCTTCCATAGTGAAGCAGGGAAACCTCTCTCATCCCTGCTTCACTGATCTTACAGCTCAGGAGCTCCCCCTGCTGGCCCCACATCGCTCTGCTGGCTGTGGGAGGAGATCTGAAAACCCGGGAATCTGCCTTCAGCACAGCCAGCAGCGCGAGGAGTGTGGGAGATATAGCGTCCCTGGCCCCGCTTACTGGTCCACGTATCTGTGGTTAGGTGGACCTTGCTACAGATTGCATTGCGCAGTGCACACTTGATTTTATCCGATACATGGTTGTGCAGGGAAGGCACGGCTCTCTTGGAGAAGTAGTGGCGGCTGGGAATGATGTCCTGCGGGACAGCCACCGCCATCAGCTGTTTGAAGGTGTCTGTGTCCACCAGCCTGAATGACAGCATTTCAAAGGCCAGTAGTTTAGAAATGCTGGCCTTCAGGGCCAGGGATCGAGGGTGGCTAGGTGGGAATTTACGCTTTCTCTCCAAGGTTTGTGAGATAGAGAGCTGAACGCTGCCGTGTGACATGGTGGAGATGCCGGAGGTGGTGGTGTTGGTGGCACATCCTCTTTTTGCAGGGGGGCAGGTGCCAACGTTCCTCCAGAGGCAGAGGAAGAGGCCGAGGCAGCAGTAGAAGATGAAGCAGGAGGGGCCTGAGCCCTTTCTTGGTTTTGAAGGTGCTCACTCCACTGCAGCCCGTGTCTCGCAAGTAGATGCCTGATCATGCCTGTTGTGCTAAGGTTCAGAACATTAATGCCTCGCTTCAGGTTCTGATGGCACAGCGTGCAAACCACTCGGGTCTTGTTGTCAGCACATTGTGTGAAGAAGTGCCATGCCAGGGAACTCCTTAAAGCTGCATTTGGTGTGCTCGCTCCCTGGTGGCGTTTGCAAGTAGCAGACGAACTCTCTTGGCGACGGCTGTTCTGCTTTTGCACCCTGCTCCCTCTTTTACTACGCTGTTGGCTCGGTCTCACCACTGCCTCTTCCTCTGAACTCTGAAAGTCAGTGGCACGACTTTCATTCCATGTGGGGTCTCGGACCTCATCGTCCCCTGCATCGTCTTCCTTCCTGACCTCCTGTTCAGTCTGCACACTGCAGAAAGATGCAGCAGTTGGCACCTGTGTTTCGTCATCATCAGAGACGTGCTGACTCTGCTGAGGTGGTATTCCCATGTCCTCATCAGGAAACATAAGTGGTTGTGCGTCAGTGCATTCTATGTCTTCCACCGCTGGGGAAGGGCTAGGTGGATGCCCTTGGGAAACCCTGCCAGCAGATTCTTCAAACAGCATAAGAGACTGCTGCATAACTTGAGGCTCAGACAGGTTCCCTGATATGAATGGGGGTGATGTGAAAGGCTGATGGGCTTGGTTTTCAGGCGCCACCTGTGCACTTTCTGCAGAAGACTGGGTGGGAGATAATGTGAACCTGCTGGATCCACTGTTGGCCACCCAATCGACTAGCGCCTGTACTTGCCCAGGCCTTACCATCCTTAGAACGGCATTAGGCCCAACCAAATATGGCTGTAGATTCTGGCGGCTACTGGGACCTGAGGTAGTTGGTTCACTAGGACGTTTAGCTGTTGCAGAACGGCCACGTCCTCTCACCGAAACCAGAGGGTCCACTAACACCACCATGACCATGTCCGCGTCCCTTATTAGATGTTTTCCTCATTGTTACCCATCACCACAATAAGGAAAAACTTATTTTGCCCAATGTATAGAGTTCAAATTAATGCCTTTATTTACAGGACCTAACACTATCTAGCTATCTATTTATGTACCGTATTACACTAATACAGGCAAAGCAGAAACCACAGATATAGGGAAATAAACAGCATATGCTACTTCTCGCGCTGAGGGAACAGAAAAGGACAGAGGCAGGTTAAGGAATAAGGACAGGTGAGTGCAAATAACTGCAAATGTGAATTGAGTATATATTTCTCCTATTGTACTGAAATAGGCCACTAAACGATTTCAGAGTAAATAACAGAAAAAGTGAACTGAGTATATTTTTCTCTTTTTCTCCTGAAATATGGCAATAAACGCTTTTAGCGCAAATGACACAAAATGTGAACGGCGTCTATTTTTCTCATATTGCAGTGAAATATGACAAGAAATACTTTCAGCGCAAATAACACCAAATGGAAACTACGTCTATTTTCGCATATTGTAGTGAAATATGACAATAAACTCTTTTAGCGCAAATAACACCAAATGCGAACTGTGTCTATTTTTCTCGTATTGTAGTGAAATATGACAAGAAACACTTTTAGCGCAAATAACACCAAATATGAACTAAGTCTATTTTTCGCTTTTTCTCTAGAAATATGGCAATAAACTCTTTTAGCGCAAACAACACCAAATGTGAACTACGTCTATTTTTCTCGTATTGTAAGAAAATATGGCAATAAACGCTTTCAGCGCAAATAACACCAAATGTGAACTGCATCTATTTTTCTCTTTTGCTCTAGAAATTAGGCAATAAACGCTTTTAGCACAAACAACACCAAATGTGAACTACGTCTATTTTTCTCGTATTGTAAGGAAATATGGCAATAAACGCTGTCAGCGCAAATAATACCAAATGTGAGCTGTGTTTATTTTTCTCGTATTGTAGTGAAAAATGACAAGAAACGCTTTCAGCGCTAATAACACCCAATATAAACTTAGTTTATTATTCTCTAGAAATATGACAAGAAACGCTTTTAGCGCAAATAACACCAAATAAGAACTAAGTCTATTTTTCTCTAGAAATAGGGCAGTAAATGCTTTTAGCGCAAATAACACCAAATGTGAACTGCATCTATTTTTCTCTTTTGCTCTAGAAATATGGCAATAAACGCTTTTAGCGCAAATAACAAAAGTGACCTGAGTAAATATTCCTCACATTGTATTGAAATAGGCCACTAAATATCAGCGTAATTAACAGCAAAAGTGACCTGCGTATATATTTATCTTTTTCCACTGATAAAAGCCACTAAAGGCTTTTTCAACATAGTACTTGCACCCCAATAACTAATTGCTGGAATAACAGAGCTGTATTATGAGACTATCTGGATCCACAAGTAATGTTTCCCTGCACTTGTAAATTTCACAATGAGGATTTTCCTATGACTCTCCCTGCAATTTGCACACGTCTCTCCCTGCCTGTGAAATGATTTCTCTCACTATTCTTTTCCTGCACTAGTAAATCGCTTCTTTCCTTTTTTTTTCTTAACAATTAGTTTTTCTTTCACTCTTCCTAGCGCCTGCATACATGTCTGTCCCTCAACAAAGTACGATACTGAATTGCAGAATGTAAGATGGCCGCTGTATTTATAGGGCTGTGACATCACCGGGCTGGCTGGCTGCTGATTGGCTGCATGCATAGCATTATGGGTCATCCCACCTTCCCAGAGTTCCTTGCCCCATGTCCTCACACGTGTAGCTGCCATTTTAGCCGCCATTGTAGCCGGCTAGCCGCCATGTTGGGAAAAATTGCGATTCGTTACCACGAAGCGTGAGGAAATTCGGATTCAGTGTGAATCAGATTTTTCCTGATATTTGGATCGAATTCCACTTCGTCAACTTCAATTCGCTCATCTCTAATCCTAACATTTTTTTCTAGAAATTCTACTCCAGTTTTTCTACTCTATCCCGCCTACTGGAGTGAATTTGTGGCTTTTTTAAAACATTTCCAGTGTAGTGGTTGGTGGCCACCCTCCCGCGGCAACCAATGGCTGCATGCACGGTCGTAGCTGTAAGGGGTTCAGAGGTAGCAGTCGCTACTGGGCCAAGGACCCTGATGAGGCACAAAAACCCTTGTGCTGCATAAGAAGACACCGGGATTATAGAAAGTGCATACAGATCAAGTTACATCTCTGGCTGGCGGAAAGGGGTTAGGTAAAAAATTTAGCACTGTGGGAAGGGGACCCAAGCTGAACTCTTGCACCAGGGCCCATAAGCCTTTTTTCTGCGCCCCTTGCTGCAGGATTTTGAGGTAAAATTATGAGGCATTGGCTGGGGCGAGTGAATGTAGCTTTGACATGTGCTGCAAATCTATTGTGTATTTTTTGTGGTGTTTTTGTGTTAACTCATGTTTAACTGGCATTAAAACAGCAGGAAAATAAAACTATTGCTTCAACATGCTGCATTTCTAAAAGAAAACCCCAGTTGCAATATGCATTTCATGTTTCCCACAAACTTTTAGCTAACATATGAAATATTTGCAGCAAACAAATGCACCAAAAACACTAATGCAAAATACCCTTAACACATCTCATAAATCATGAGTAATAACGCTACTACATCCATACGCCTAAAAAAAACACATACGGTAAGTCCTGCAAAGGTACCTCTTTCTGCCAGCAGTATATAATACCTTCACTGCCTGAAAATAGTGGTTAAACACCCTATTTTCAGGCAGTGAAAGGAGGAGGGATTGTAGAAACACCATGAAATTTATTCATTTTAAGCTACATGCACACAAATGTATTTTGTTTCCATTCCGTTTTTTTTGCGGATAGGATGAGGACCTATTCATTTCAATGGGTTCGCAAAAAATGCAGACAGCACACCGTGTGCTATACGCATCCGTATGTCCATTCCGTAGCCCTGCAAAAAAAATAGAGCATGTCCTATTCTTGTCCGTTTTGTGGACAACGATAGGCATTATTACAATGGATCCGCAAAAAAAACGGATGTCATACAGTCGTCATCCATTTTTTTTTGGCGGACCGCAAAACACTTACGGTCTTGTGCATGTAGCCTTACAAGCATTTCCCTACAGAGAAAAAAACTCAAAAGCATGCTGCAAATAAGAAATATAGATAAGGGAGAAAAAAAAACTAGTTACAGTGAACATCGAGAGGTGGTGCTTTTTCCATAAAAACCAGCTCAAAAAAGTTAAAAAAATAGCAAAAATGGCAAAAAAAACTATGGAAGTCATTCATTAAGACCAGCTGGTCTTAATAATGCCCCAGCGGTGGCAGAGGATCGTCGAAGTTATGAAGCGGTGCCGGCCTCTCCATAGTTTGGTGCATCTAGCACCGCTTCTATATGTAAGACAGCTTCCTAGCGGGCTTACATTTACCCTGGGTTCAGACCTGAGCATTCCTGAAACGCGCGTTTTACGTTTGTACGCGCGTTCTTGTGATTGACTACTGTGGTGTCAATCACAAAACGCGCGACAAGCGCCCCAAAAAAAGCTCAAGTACTTGTTTATGCGTCAGGCGTTTTACAGCGCGTTCAAACGCGCTGTAAAACGCTCAAGTGAGAACCAGGGCCATAGGAAAGCATTGGTTTTCATGTGTTGAGCGTTTTACAGCGCATTTGAACGCGCTGTAAAACGCTCAGGTGTGAACTTAGGGTGAGAGCTCATGCATACGAACTTATTTTTTTTACGTGTCCGTTCCGTTTTTTTTGCGGATCATATGCGGAACCATTCATTTCAATGGGTCCACAAAAAAAACAGAAGTTACATTTCCATATGTCCTTATCTCAGTCCCTCAAAAAAACAGAACATGTCCTATTATTGTCCGTATTACGGACAAGGATAATACTGTTCTATTAGGGGCCAGCTGTTCGGTTCCGCAAAAAACGGAATTCACACGGCCATCATCCATATTTTTTACGGGTCCGTTTTTTGCGGACCACAAAATACATACGGTCATGTGCATGAGCCCTTAGACCATTTTCTGTGCCTGCTGACCCATCCCCTTCCCTGCCCATGCCACGCCCACTTTTTTAGACCTGGCGTGAGCGGGGAGAAGTTGCAGACTGTGGTGCAACTAACCATTGCGCTGCAATCTGAGTCTAAAATAGGACTAATATACGCTTAATTCAGGTTAATAAATGACCCCCTATGTATTAAACAAGCCTGCAGTTTGAAGAATGAGAGAGATAGTAAGAGGCAAGGGAGAATTAAAAACATGCTCTTTTTAAAGATCTTTAAAGAAGTAACATAGAAAAAAAAGTCACTGGAGACTAAGGACCTACTCTGCCATGAAAAGACAGTGAACAGGTCTTAGGCCTCTTTCACATGGGCGTCATGTTTGATGCCCGGATAAGAGGTGGGAGCGTTGCGGGAAAATGCGCGATTTTTCTGCGCGTGTGCACTGTTGTAATGCGTTTTGCACGCGCATGAGAAAAATTGGCAAGTTTGGTATCCAGACCCAAAGCCGGACTTCATCACTGAAGTCCGGTTTTAGGTTGAGTATTCTGTATATTTTATTATTTTCCCTTATAACATAGTTATAAAGGAAAATAATAGCATTCTAAATACAGAATGCAAAGTAAAATGGGTGATTGAGGGTTAAAAATAAAAAAAAAAGTAACTTACCCCCTCCAATTGAACGCGTAGCTGCCAGTCTCCTGTTCTGTCTTTAGCTGGGGGAGTAAAGGACCTTCCGTGACGTCACTGGGTCAAATGGTCCAATCACTTGCTCTCATCCCAATGGTGATGAAAGCATGTGATTGGACCATGTGACCCATGTAACCCAGTGATGTCACGGAAGGTATTTTACCCCCCCACCCCTCCAGTAAAATTTGAAACATAAAAACTAAGGCCTCTTTCACACTTGCGTTGTTAGGATAGCCGGAAATGCCCGCCGGATCCGTAACAACGCAAGTGACCTGAAAGCATTTGAAGACTGATCAGTCTTCAAAATGCTTTCAGTGTTACTATGGCAGCCAGGACGCTATTAAAGTCCTGGTTGCCATAGTAGTAGTGGGGAGCGGGGGAGCAGTATACTTACAGTCCGTGCGGCTCCCGGGGCGCACCTGAATGACGTCAGAGCGCCCCATGGATCACGGACTGTAAGTATACTGCTCCCCTGCTCCCCACTACACTTTACCATGGCAGCCGGGACTTTAGCGTCCTGGCTGCCATGGTAACCATTCAGAAAAAGCTAAATGTCGGATCCGGCGATGCGCCGAAACGACGTTTAGCTTAAGCCCTTTCAATGGGCATTAATTCCGGATCCGGCCTTGCGGCAAGTGTTCAGGATTTTTGTCCGGAGCAAAAAGCGCAGCATGCTGCGGTATTTTCTCCGGCCAAAAAACTTTCCGGTCCTGAACTGAAGACATCCTGATGCATCCTGAATGGAGGATTTCTCTCCATTCAGAATGCATGGGGATAAAACTCATCAGGATTTTTCCGGCATAGAGACCTGACGACGGAACTCTATGCCGGAAAACAAAAACGCAAGTGTGAAAGAGCCCTAAAAGGCGGATTCGCTGTTTTTTTCTGCTCCTACCCAGAAAGAGTTAATAAAAGTTAACCAATGACAATTATATTTACCTCAAAATGGTGCCATTGAAAAATGTCGTGAAAAAAACAAGCCCTCATACAGCTACCTTGACAGAAAAATAAAAACAAGTTATAGCTCTTCAAATGTGACAATCAGAAAATGAAAACACTTGCTTGGTCACTAAGCCCTAAAATGCAAACAGAGGGGAGGGGTCAAAGAAAATGTCAAAAACATAATCTTGTGAAGAAATTAAATACTCTGTGTAGATGTTGACTTTGCTTGGTTTTGCCACAGACTTTATCATGCCTTAGGCCTCATGCACACGGCCGTCGTGCGGCCGTTCTGTGCATTGGGGACCGCAATTTGCAGTCCCCAATGCACGGGCAACATCTGTGCGGCGGCCGGGACGGATGGAGACCCATTCAACTTGAATGGGTCCCTGATCTGTCCGCACCGTAATAAAAAAGAACATTTTATGAATAGGACAGAAACACCACGGAAGCAGTCTGTAGTGCTTCTGTGGGCTTCTGATCCGTGCTTCCGTTCCACACTGCAGCTCCATATTGCGGACCCATTCAATGAGTCTGCATCCATGATACAGGGTGCACACGGCTGGTGCCCGTGTTTTGTTGACCCACTGTATGCAGGTCACAATACGTCCACGGCCGGGCAACGGCTGTGTGCAATAGGCCTTACACTCCATAATTCTGCCTTCAAAAAGTCACAATATATGGCTTTCTTTGTGTTAACACTGGCTTGAAATATGTGTTTTTATGTATATTTTCTGTATGGACAAGGGATGAAAAAACACCTGCACACTAAGTTTTCTACAAAAAGCCAGAGACACAAAAAATACCACACCACCAAACTGAAAAAATCCCAGTAGCTGAAAATAAAACCTGCTTTTCATATTTCCCATGAACTTTCATCGAATGTCTGAAGGTGGCGTATTTTCAGCCAAAAAATGCGGGTACAAATATGCATCAGAAAAACAAAACACAAAAGTGCTAAAAACACCCTTTGAATCCACCCTAATGGTGGTAAAATCCTGACTCTAACCTTAGGCAAGCCTTTCAGTTTGTTTTTCTCATAGAGTGCAGTATTTCTCTAATCTCGAAGCATAAACAATTCCTATGACAATACATAGACAAGATCCACTATACAAGTACATAAATATGCATGTGCTATGTGCTCTGTTTCTTGGCTTACCATGTTACACATGGCCTATTATCTACTAACACAAAACATTAGACAGGAAATAAATGCACCAGCCAGCCCAATTCTTTTATCTAGTTCACTGAGCAATAAAAATGGGATGAGACAGCAGATCTAGTTATTCATTCTATGTTCTCACCAAGCCATTTACTCCCTGCAAACCTACTTTAAACTTCTTCTCTCTGACCTAAATCTCATCTGCTTTTCTTCTGTCAGCAAAGGTTACAGAACTATGTATAAAAAAATCTAGATAATTTCTTGTTGGCGCATATCAAATAACTCTTACTACAAGCCTCCGCTAGCTATGAAAAATATGAACAATTTACATTAGTGTGGTTTCACACATCTTGTTTTTATTGGCTTTTTTTTGCCACATTTCACATTTTTTGCTATGTATTTTTCAGCATTGTTTATTCACGCTGTTCATAGTGTATTATAAAATTCACTACAGGCAAGATATTTTTTGCATGGTATTTGTTGGCATATTTGGCAAAAAGCAGCATGCTCTGGGTATGGCATTTTCTCTGGCTTTTTTCCTGAGGCAGAGTACGCATGTGCAGTATTGTAGAGCAGGTGATGCACCTGGTATGCCAAGTACATGTGCACAGTATTGTAGGCCAAGCGATGACCCTCTGGGTTGCTGGGAAAGATATTCAAATTAGCTTTCCTAAACTTTTTGATGCCGGCAGATGATATATAAAAATATATATTTTACCCAGAAATGCAGAGGAACTTTGCCTAGCCTACAATAGTTGTAACGTATATATATTTGGTATCACTTTAAATTATACTGACCCAGAAAGTAAAGTTATCGTGTTATTTATGCCAAAAAATAACGCTGCACAATTAATAACATAAAAACTCAGTGGCAGTATTGCTGTTTTTTTTCTATCCTGCCCCAAGAGATATTTAAAGTTAATCGTTAATTTCTAATGATGATTTCTTTTCCCTTAGTCCTAACAGCAGCACAGATGGGGTTAACTGCCCCCCTATGGACTGGTAGGACCGGCTGGATTTTTAATGAGCCCAAGAACCAATAATAAGCTTCCTGCTCCCTCAAAAGGAGGGAACTAACCCCCAGCCACCGTGTTTTCAGCAAGCATACTTTACTTAGGGTGAGAAATTTGTGTGCTGCTGTTAGGACTAAGGGAAAACAAATTATCGTTAGAGATTAACGATTCCCTTACGTCCTACCAGAAGCACAGATGGGGAGATAGCAAGAAGAAACCCGTAGGGAGGGCCTTCCTGCCTGTCAGAATTACGAATCGTCTGCCCAAAAGCCGAAAACTCTGCAATCTTAGCACCAACCCTGTAGTGCAAGATGAAGGTCGATTCAGAGCTCCAGGAAGCCGCCTTACAGATCAACTCTAAGGGAAGAAGATTTCTTTCCGCGACAGAAGTTGAAACGGCCCTAGTAGAGTGGGCCCTAACAAACTCCGGTGGATCCAATGATTGAGACACAAAGGACTCTCTAATGGCTTCTCTGATCCTGCGACAAATGGAAGATTTAGACGCTTTGCGGCCTTTAGACTTACCTGCAAATAGGATGAAGAGGTTTTCATCTATCCCGAACTCCTTGGACCTATCCACATAGATCTGGAGGCATCTCAATATATCCAGAGGATGTCTGACAGGAACATCGGAGGAGGTGGAGGAATGTGAAACTGGTAAAGAAATTACCTGATTAACATTCTGAAAAGACAATACTTTAGGTCTAAAGTAGGGTAAATATCTTAAGAGGACTCGGTCCTGCAAAAAGGTAGTGTATGAATGCAGAGCCAAAAAGGCTTGCAATTCCGAAACCCTCTTGGCTGAAGTCACAGCTAGAAGAAAGACTTTAGTGTGACAAACTTGAAACCAAACTCCTCCAATGGCTCAATGGCTCAAAGGGGGGAGATGCTAATGAGTACTACTGATAGGTCCCACTGAGGAATGGGTCTCACTATTGTAGGCTTCACTCTTTCAGCCCCTTTAAGGAAGCGTTTGATGAGCGGGTCCCAAGAATATGACTTGTTAAGACAGGCCGAGATGGCAAAAATATGAACCTTCAGCGTGGCCTGACTGGACTTTCACTGCTCTGCCCCGGATCTGGGGGGCGAAGTGAAGGAGGGCTAGCCGGATAGCTCGCTTCTCGCGGAGATTGGAGGAGAGATGCCGCTCCATAGGAGACCAAGTTCCTCGAACTGGGAAACCGTCCAAATGAGCGCCCCAGCCTACTAGGGACGCATCTGTTGTCAATATGACCCAAGGTGGTTGGGTCATAGACTTCCCTGCAGGCAAATGGAACCACCATCTCAGGGAATTCCGCGTTTGGGAGGATAGAGAGTGTAGGCAGTCTAGCCCCGTAGGGCTGCCATCCCATTTGTTTAAGACATCTGTCTGTAGAGGACGGAGGTACTATAAAGCCCAAGGGACTGAGTCCGCAGCCGCTGACATGAGCCCCAGCATCTCTATGAGAGTCCGAATGGATACCCGTCGTGGGACCGATAAGAACCTTGCCAGGTTTTGTAACCGGGCCTTCCTTTCTGGTGCCAACTGAAGGGACATCTCCACAGAGTCGACTATGAATCCTAGGTACTGTAATGAAGTCGATGGGCTCACATTCGACTTCTGCCAGTTGATAATCCACCCTAGGCGGAGCAGAAAGGAAATTGCCAGATGAAGATGGAGGGTAAGAACTGGTACTGAGGTCGCCAAAAGGAGCCAGTCATCCAGGTAAGGGACAATGGTCAGTCCTTGAAGTCTCAGGGCTGCCACCACTGATACCACCACCTTGGTGAAGATAAGGGGGGCAGATGAGATTTTGAAAGGAGGGGCAGAAAACTGAAGATGCCTGAGAACCCCTGAAATCTGGACCGCGATCCTGAGGAATTTCCTAGAAATAGGATGGATCGGGATATGGAGGTAAGCATCATTGAGGTCCAGAGTAGCCATCACGTCTCCAGGTTTGAGGATGTGGCTGACTCACCATATGGTTTCCATGCGAAATCTTGACCTTCTTATTAACCGATTGAGAAATCTCAAGTCGATTATCATCCGGAGATCCCCTGTTTTCTTGGGAACCAGAAAGACTGGAGAATAGATCCCTAAGCCCCGCTCCCATGCCAGAACCTCCTCCAGAGCTCCCTTGAAAATATAGTCCTGGATATAGGATTCTAGTATCCTTTGTTTGACAGGCTGAAAGCCCTGATTGACAATAAATCTTTCTGGGGGGGGGGTGCCGTGGGAGACACGAGGTCTATAAAATAACCGGAGGAGATGATGCTTAGTACCCAGGAATACGCTATTTCCTGAGTCCAAACCTCCTTGAAATGGGAAAGACACCCCCCACGGGAACCTGAGGAGAGGATACGGAAAAAGCCACAGGCGTAATGTCAGGGACAGCAGGGGGAAACCAAGAGCCTCTGGGAGGCCGTAGTCAGGAGGGTTTGGCCTCCTTAGTGGGTCTGCGGGGGCGCCTCAAATTTCTTCGCTGCCCCCCCCCAGTCTCTACGGGATCTAGTCTGCTGAGTCTGTCTGCCTCCTCGTTCCTGTCTAGAGCGCCCTCGAAAGGGCTGTTGAGGGAGACTCTTGCCCTTTTTGTCGGAGAGACCCTTCATGATCTTGTCCATCTCGGAACCGAACAAACGGTCGGGCTCAAAAGGAAGCCCGCAAAGATTGTACTTTGAAGCGTCTGCCTTCCAGGGTTTTAACAACAGCGGCCACTTAACGAACACTAAAGCCATTGTTTTGGCTTCTAATTTTAACTGTACCTGGGTGGTATCACACAGGAAGTCCATCGCCAGATTCACAGTTTTTAAAGCTGACAGGATGTAGTCAAGGGACAAACTTTGATCCACGTTGGTCTGAATCTGGTTGAGATTGGTCCTCAGGAAGGACAAACTTCGGACGCTGCAATGGCCGTGGATGCAGAAGCTGCTGCGGCAGAATAACTTGCAGACTCGACCCATCGTCTGCAGGCACCAGAGTGCGTCTGGACAACTTGGCTATGGCCATGTTCACCTTGGGAATGGAACCCCACGATTCCACCAAGGGCTTCGCCATCGGGAACATCATCTTGAACTTCCTAGTCAAGTCTGGACCTTTCTCAATTTTGTTCCATTCAGTACACATTACTGCCTTAAAGACACGCTGTGCCTGACCGGCGGGATCGGAGGACTCCCCAGCGTTAACATTATGGTCCCCCGACCTGATGGACTTAAGAAGCTTCTGAGTTTTTTTCTGGAGGGAAGAAACACGAAGTTAGCTCCTCTTCCTCAGAAGATGATGAGCCCACAGAGAAAACAGCGGGTCTTTCGCTTGGTGCAGTGACCTCCATAGGGGTCTGGGATGGTCCCGGTAATCTCTCGTTCAATAACTTGACCACCCCTTTGATAGAATCATCCACATAGCACCCAGCCCACTGATACATTTCCTGCATCGAGGGCTCAGTGGTGGTACGGGAACAGCAGCTGTCACATCTCGAATACGGGCAGCTGTTGTCTAATGGGGTGTTACAGTAGAAGCAGGCCAAATGCTTCCGTTTGGCCGTGGATTTCCGCTGGTCAGAATCTCTAGGAGAGGACAAGACTGCGAATAAAAGAGAGATTAAAATCTTGCCTGAACAAGAAGATAACAATACACCATAGTCTTAATAAGCCCACCAATGCTGGAACAACACCAAAGTTTCAGGAATCACAAGAGCAAATAAACTCTCTCTAAACGCAATGGAGCTCTGGAGGCTTGCTCATAAAGCTGTGCAACCAGAGACTGAGTGAGAGCAACTGAGGGCTTATAAGGAGGTGTAAGGTCCGCCCAGAGGCAGGGCTACTCCTGGCCAATAATTGTACACTACCTCCCCTTTTTTTTTTCGTGGGGATGTCATATTAATGCATATATATACAACCTAAGGCCTCATGCACACGGCCGCTGGTGTTTTGCGGTCCGCAAACCGCGGATCCGCAAAACACGGAAGCTGCTCCACGCAATTTGCGGAACGGAACGCTGCCCATTATAGAGATGCATATTCTTGTCCGCATAACGGACAAGAATAGGACATGCTCTATTTTTTTTGCGGGGGCACGGAATGGAGCAACGGATGCGGACAGCACACGGAGTGCTGTCCGCATGTTTTGCAGCCCCATTGAAGTGAAATATGCGGCTCGGACGCGGACCCGAACAACGGCCGTGTGCATGAGGCCTAATATATAGTCTAATATATATTCTAACCTCCCACCCCCCACCCCCCGACTAGAATTAAGCGCCGGCAGCGAAACAACAGCGCTGCCAGCCGAGCGGAGCAAGAACAGGAGGTGACGTCGCCTCTGGAAGATGGTGGCGCCCATGAGTGCCGCCGGGAACGTTCCCGGCGGCCGCTGGTCTCCCGGCGCCCGCCCGGGACTCCACAGCCCAGTACAAGAGGGAGCCAAGGGTGTGGAGGCACAGAGGGAGTGCCTGGACGTAATCCGCGGGTTCCTTGACAAAAGCCCACAAGTTAGTATCAGCACGCCAGGGCCCCCATAGCGCAGCATCTACTGTGCTAGCACGGGGGGGGGGGGGAGAGGAAAAGAGAGGGCCAATAATAAGGTCCTAGGCTACATAAAGAACAAAAAATAGATAATGGGGGAGATAAAATAACCCCCAAAAGACTTACTGCTCCCCCAAAGGGGGGAGCTACATGCCAGTCCACCTGTCTAAAAGGACAGAAAAAAACACGGTGGCTGGGGGTTAGTTCCCTCCTTTTGAGGGAGCAGGAAGTTTTTATTATTGGTTCTTGGGCTCATTAAAAATTCCGCCGGTCCTACCAGTCCACAGGGGGCAGTTAACCCCATCTGTACTGCTGGTAGGATGTAAGGGAATCAGTAAGTTATGTGTGCCCCAAAATGGCACAAATAAAATCTACAACTTGTCCTTCAAAAAACAAGCCCTCATACAACTATATTGAAAGAAAAAAAAAAGGTATAGTAATTGCTTGGTCATTAAGGCCCCAACAGACTGGTCACTAAGGGGTTAAAGAGTTGCAACAGAGGAGAGAAAGAGCAAAAAAAAAAAAGAGGGAGAGAGAGAGAAAAAACTTCAGTCCTCAGAGTGCCATGTACCAATTATCAGGCCATTTGGAGTATGTTTGATTGATATAGAATCGATTCTGACACAAATCAAATTTTTGCAAAAATTCTATGAATTTGAACATTAAACTAATTTCAAAGAGATCGATCATCTCTAGGCCTCACATTATTTCCCATTGTGTATCATGTGAACTTGCCTGATTTTCATGTCTTGCAATCTCCCCTCTTAAACATTTCACTAGGTCTGGAATTCATTTAACAGAGGCTGCAAAAAATTTGACCTTGCCCACACATGTTGACCTGAAATCTTGTATGTCAAGCACAAATTACACTGGAAGCAGGCTAAGGTACATCTATGGGGAACAAAATCTATAAAATACCTTATGTTAAAAGATAGTTGTTAAAGGCACAGTTCATACTACACTAGTATTACTGCAAACCACTAGAACTAGATAAAAAACTGAAAGGTGCTGAGTTTCAGAAAATTAAAATACTAAATCTAAAAATTGACAGTTATTATCAATTGTGAATAATTTCTTGATTTGTAAGAAACCAAAATAAATCTTCCAGTGAGCGAACTGCCAATTAAAGAACATCGATCAGCAGAATAAACCCTATTAAACCAAGCATACTTCCTTGTATAGCTGATCCTGTTAATTAACCCCTTCCTGACCTTGTTGGGTCTTTAACCGCTACAGGTCCGCCTAACGCACGTATGCGTTCGGCGGGCGGTCTCCTTTCTCTGGGTCGACGCATCGGCGCGTCATCTCGCAAGAGGCGAGATTTCCTTTTAACGTGCGAGCGCGCGCTCACAGGATTGTGTCGGGAGGAAGTTAAACTACAGCCTACCAGCGCTGATCATGCGCTGGCAGGCTGTAGTAGTTTAAAAAAATCGCATATCAGACGCTGTTTTGTTAACAGCATCTGATATGCCTGCTGCCTGCTCCTCTGGTGGTCTCTTTTGCTTGGGACCACCAGAGGAAACATATGTAAGTGCTCCAATCACCACACAGACCCCCCTACCCCCCCCTTCACTGATTAACCCCTGATTAACCCTCGATTAACCCCTAATTAACCCCTGATCACTCCATGTCACCCCCCTGATCACCCCCTGTCACCCCTCCTGTCACTAATCACCCCCTTGTAAGGCTCATTCAGACGTCCGTATGTGTTTTGCGGATCCACGGATCCGCGGGTCCGCAAAACACGGACACCGGCAATGTGCTTACCGCAGTTTGCGGATCCGCACATTGCCAGAACTATTTAGAAAATGCCTTTTCTTGTCCGCAACTGTGGACAAGAATAGGACATGCTCTATCTTTTGCGGAGCTGCGGCCGGATGTATGGAGGCCGAAACCCGGAAGTTCGCGGCCGCAGCTCTGCAAATGCTGATGCGGCGAGCACATAGTGTGCTCTCCGCATCACCGCCGGCCCCATTCACACTGAATGGGTCCGCATCTATTCCGCAGAATTGCAGAATAGATACGGACATTTTTGCGGACATGTGAATGGGGCCTTACTTTTTTTTTTGCACATTTTTTGGCAGAGATTTTATCATCCACATTGACTGATACGAATGAAGAAATCTGTGCCGCTGATTTTTTTTTTCCAGCCCAGAGGCTCATATTCCACTAACTTGTGACAAAAAATAAAATTTCACATGAACTCACCATACCCCTCACGGAATACCTTGGGGTGTCTTCTTTCTAAAATGGGGTCACATGTGGGGTTTTTATACTGCCCTGGCATTTTAGGGGCCCCTAATGCGTGAGAAGAAGTCTGGAATCCAAATGCGTAAAAATGCCCTGTGAAATCCTAAAGGTACTCATTGGAATTTGGGCCCCTTTGCGCACCCAGGCTGCAAAAAAGTGTCACACATGTGGTATCGCCGTAGTCAGGAGAAGTAGGGCAATGTGTTTTGGTGGGTATTTTTACATATACCCATGCTGGGTGAGAAATATCTCTGTAAATGACAACTTTTTAATTTTTTTTATGCAAAGTTGACAATTTACAGAGATATTTCTCTCACCCAGCATGGGTATATGTAAAAATACACCCCAAAACACATTGCCCTACTTCTGAGTATGGCGATACCACATGTGTGCCACTTTTTTGCAGCCTAGGTGCGTAAAGGGGCGTAAAGTCTCACAATTTTGCCCCGCCCAAAATGCCAGAACAGTAAACACACCCCACAAATGACCCCATTTCAGAAAGTAGACACCCCAAGGTATTCACTAAGGGGCATAGTGAGTCCGTGGTAGATTTATTTTTTTTTTGCCAGAAGGTTAGCAGAAATGGAAACTTTATTATTATTTTTTTCCTCCGAAAGTGTCATTTTCCACTAACTTGTGAAAAAAAATAAAATCATACATGAACTTACCATGCCCCTCCGCGGATACTTTGGGGTGTCTTCTTTCTAAAATGGTGTCATTTGGGGGGTATTTATACTATCCTGGCATTCTAGCACCTGAAGAAACATGACAGGTGCTCAGAAAGTCAGAGCTGCTTTAAAATGCAGAAATTCAGTTTTTTGCACCATAGTTTGTAAACACTATAACTTTTACCCAAACCAATAAATATACACTTATTGGATTTTTTTTTAAAGACATGTAGAACAATAAATTTAAAGAAAAAGTTATATAGAAATGTAGTTTTTTTTTAACTCTTTTACAACAGAAAGTGAAAAATGTCATTGTTTTGCAAAAATTTCGGTCATTTTTGATTAATATCAAAAAAAGTAAAAATGTCAGCAGCAATGAAATACCACCAAATGAAAGCTCTATTAGTCAGAAGAAAAGGAGGTAAAATTCATTTGGGTGGTAATTTGCATGACCGAGCAATAAACCGTGAAAGTAGTGTAGTGCAGAATTGTAAAAAGTGGCCTGGTCATTAAGGGTGTTTAAGCTAGGGGGACTGAGGTGGTTAAAGATGGTGCCCGCTCCAGAGCAAATCAGATGCAATAGCCACCAGTTTTTTTAATTATTATTTTATTAGTTTTCAGATACTTTAAAAATGACTATTAGGTTAAAAACATGAACAAAAAAAATCAAAAGGTCATCAAAACAGTCCTCAAAATTTTTGAGATTAAGTTGAAGCAGATCCGTCAAACCCTCAAACCCAAATCATGACACAATCCAGCACAAGCTACTCATGAAGCCTCAACCCTCCTTGAATAATCAGCATGTAGTAATGGATTCAAAGTACCCAGAAGCTTCCTAGTTAGATACCAGTCGGGGAGTGTGAATAGGGACATTAGGTGCATTAATTCGTCACCTGTGAGATATTTGACAATAAAGGGTGGCCATTTTCCAAAAAACAGAGCCGTGGGTCTAATTTTATGTTTCTGGGGCATCCAACCTTTCCAACATCACTAGGGATTTCAGACAGCCCCCCCCCCTTCCATTGTAGGAAGAGTGGGCTGTAGACAAAGATGTAATAAATATCTTTTAGCTATAAAAAGAAATATTATGGGAAAAAATTTGAAGGATATTTCTGTGTCCTCCTCTCTCCATAGAGATGAAGTAACATGCCTGTGGGTCCCCCTCCCCTATAGAGCCTCACTGCAGATAGTACGAGTATATTGTACAGATCTCACTCTGCCTACTTTGCTCCAGTTCCATCTTCACCATATTTAGATTTTATTATTTTTGGAGCTTATTAACTTTTGGAGCTGTCATACCACTAGTATTCTTAAAAAAGTGAAAAATATAGGCCATGGAGGAGAGTGGGGGAACCCGGAGGTCCATATCAATGAAGAAAAAGATGCAGACTTATGTCCAAAGGGTCCATTCTAAGAAAAGAATATATCTCAGAGATCGAAAAGCTATTAGAATGTAACACCAGTAACTGGTCCATATCATTATGAACTGCTTCATGACTGATGTCAATCACACAGGCTAAAAGAAAAGATCTAAGCTAATGAGACTGAAGCCAACTATTAGGACCAAGGGCGAACTACATACTTAAAGTGGCCCAGGAGAAAAAACCTAAATGTAGCCCCATGTAGTAAGCCGTTCCAAATTAACAGAAGGCAGGGCAACAGATATTTGGGACCAGCAATACCATACAGAACCAAATACTGCCTCCTGGACCACAGTATGAAACTGTATCATCGTCCCGAGGGCAGCAAAACTGTTGAATTTAGGAGGGCACCTGCGGCTGCTGGCCATGGGCATAAATGCCTTATGCACTTACATTAATTAATGCTGACAGCATCAGATCTTTATGTACTGTACCTGGCTGACGGCCAAGATGAGGGCTTGGGCAGCCCTCTGGGCATCGGCCCACCCAGAAATTTCCCTGTAGGGTCTATGGCCAGTCCACCCGTGATTAGGACTTAACTTGTATATTGAGGTTAACTCATCTGCAGTATACCACTTGTGGGACATAGGTTGATGAGCCGTCTGAACACCTTTCCCTCCTCCACTCAGAAAAAAGGGCATTTTGCATGCCCTTTGGAAATTCCGTGTGTCCCCGTAAAACTAGGTAATTAGAAACCCTAGCAGATGATGCTTTTTTCAGATGGCTTTCCAGGTATGTAAGGTGTTTCTCAGGACTGCAAAGAACCGCAAGAGTCCCGGAAGAGAAGGTATTGGCATATGCAAGAGTGCGCAAAGGTCCCAAGGGGGAGTATAAATCTGATTCTAAATCGTAAGAGGAGAAATAGCCCGACCTCTTGACCCACCCAATAACATGTCTCAGCAAACAAGCCAGATTGATTATAGGTATGAATATCCAGGAGATTTAAACCCCCTTCCCTGACATGTGCCAAAGTTTTAGCATATTTACAGTATTTAACGGTCTTTTACCTTGCCAACTAAAAGACGTGATTGCTTTTTTAAATTTAAAAACACATGAATGGCATAATAACATAGAATAGTCTGGTGGGGGTATAATAGTTTAGATATACACATCATTTTTACTAGATTACATCTTTCCACCAAATTAAGGGGGAGATTTTTCCAGCGTTCTAAATCTTGAAGTATTTTAGCTGTAATGGGAAGAAAGTTTAGCGTGTAGCATTGATCGATCAATAACGGTCCGTATTCCCAAGCATACTGTATAATATGAGATTCAGCCACTGGGATCCCCATAAATAAGGATTATTAGCGCTGTCTGCTACTTTTTGGGTCTATATATAAAATGACATACTTGGACATGTTGACCCTGAAACCAGAAAAAATGACAAAATCAGACAACACTAGAAGTGAACCCCCAAGGTTTCCCTAAACAAACCGACACAATAATATTGTCAGCAAACAGTGCTGTGGATAAGGATTTATCGTTTAGGGGAATAACTTTAAAGACCTTGTGTTCCACTAAATAGTGAGCTAGGGTTTCTAAGGCTTAAAAAGAAGGGTTTGACAGAGGACACTCCTGCCTAGTACCTCTGTGCAACGGGAAAGGTGTACACAAAAACCCTGTGTTGATCCGTGCCTGTGGATTAGCATATATCACCTACAAAAAAAGAGCGTAAGGCTCCTAAAAAACCCAAATTACCCAGCACCTGCTCTAGCCATTACCTTTGTACGCAATCAAAAGCCTTTTTGGCATCAATAATGACCAGATCAGGCGCGGGACCCAAGGAGTCGTCTAACAATGTGCTATCTAAAGCTAACAAAACCTTCCTGAAACTAATAACTGCAAACCTATGTTTTATAAAATCCACCGATACATCAGGGAAAGCAAGATATTAGTAAGCCTATCTTCCATTACTTTGAGAGATTGGTCAATATGAGGCCGTCTGCTCTAAATTCTTGCCCTCTTTAGGCAGCAGCTTTATATAGTCAGTATTAAGATGTGGAGGTATAGGCTCATGCTTCATAAACAAGTTGAAAAGGCCAGTCGGTACTGGGGGAATTTATGTAAAGAGGGCCTTATAGAAATCCCCATTAAAGCCATCAAGCATCATATAATCACCCTCCCAAGCTCTTCACCTGTAATTGGTGAGCTCCAAATGAGCTCCAAAAAATCTCTACCTTTCTCAATACGAGGAGGCACATAAAGTGAACTATAAAAGTCACCTAGTAAAGTATTGGTTTCTCTCAGAAAGTCATCTTGTCTCCTCAATGCATTTATGGTTTGCATTGCACTTCTGGGTTGTACCAATACCCTGCCAGACTTTTTACCAAACGTATGGCTTGTTTGAGAGCATGTTCTGAGGTATAAACATTCTCCTTCCTTTCTAGCCAAATATCAAAATCTCTCTTGGCTACACAGCAAGCAGTCTTGGCTGATGGCAAAGAGATGAAAGAAATGAGAAATAGGCCTCCTGAAGTTTCTTACTAGGAGCCGCATACTGCGGCGGTGTGATGTTTGTCACCTAAGCAAATAAGTTTCAGCACAGCCTGTTGCCGCTTCCCCACTGTACGACTCGCTCCCGTCCTCCACAACGTTCACCCAGTGTGCTGTCAGGGAAATGTAGCGTCCCTGGCCACAAGCACTTGTCCATGTGTCAGTCGTTAAGTGGACCTTACTAATAACTGCGTTGGTCAGGGCACAGGAGATGTTACGTGACACATGCTGGTGTATGGCGGGGATGGCACATCGGGCAAAATAGTGGCGGCTGGAGACTGAGTGAACGAGGGACGGCCGCCGCCATCAGGCTGCAGAAAGCCTCAGTGTCCACAAGCCTAAATAGCCTAAATGGCAACATTTTCAGGGCCAGCAATTTGGAAAGATGCTCATTTAGTGCTATGGCCTGTGGGTGGGTGGGTGGCTGGGTATTTGCGCTTTCGTTCAAAGGTCTGGGGTATGGACATCTGTACTCTGCGCTGGGACACAGAAGAGGATGTGCTAGCCGATGGTTCTTGCAAAAGTCCAGGTGCAGGACGGGAGGCATCTGGGCCTTTGACTTGGACAGGAGATTGGTCAGCATGTAACACAGGGGAAGAGGAGGCAGTGGTGTGACCCGCAGACACTAATTGTTGACCCAGGCGTTCAGCCCACCTATTAGGGTGTTTTGATGCCATGTGGCGGATCATGCTGGTGGTGGTGAAGTTGATAGTGTTCACACCCCTGCTCATTTTGGAACGGCACAGGTTGCAAAGGACAATTCTTTTATCGTCCGCACTTTCCTCAAAAAAGCTCTAGACTGCGGAACACCTACCCCTTGGCAAGGGAGATTTCCGCAAGGGGTTGCTCCGGGGAACAGTTGCGGCCTGTTTGGTGTGGCCCGTCTTCTCCCTTTTTCCACCCCACTGCCTCTTCCAGCCGCAGGATCCCTCCCCCTCTGTACTGCTGTCCTCGCTCGGCTTGCCACCTTCCCAGGTTGGGTCAATGATTTCATCGTCCACCACCTCCTCTTCCATTTTCTCACTCTGGACATCCTCTTGACTTGTTGGCCTAACAACCACCTCACTTATTGACAACTGTGTCTCATCCTCATCATGAACCCCTTGAGACACCTAGTGATGAGCGGCATCGGCTATATTCAATTTCGCGATATTTGATGAATATATGGGCAAATATTCGTCAAATATTCGCGAATTCGCTATATTCGATTACCAACATTCATTGCATGCGCATGTGAGAAAGGGGCGTGGTGCAGTTTTCAAACTAAGAAGGGAGGGATCAGTCAAGTTCTGATAATTGCATCGCAATAAAAAATCGTGTTAAGATTATTCACGCTCCACTTACTGTGGGTGAGTGGAGCGCGAATATTAATAATGCGTTTTTTTATTGTGATGTGATTATCGCCACTTCATTGTAATGTGCACTGTGATGTGTACTGTGTAAAAAAAAAGTATATTCATGACAACTAATACATAGCATGATAATCTAAATATTTGCAAAATCGCAAAGTGCAGATATTCATGATAAAAATTAGCTTTTCAAAAATTTGTGCTCAACACTAGACACTGATTGCGGTTGACATTGGCAACTGTGTCTCATCATCATCATCCACCTCGTGAAACACTAATTGCTGTTCCCCACCACCATCTTCTTCTGACTGTGGATACTCAAGAGTTTGGGAATCAGGGCACAAGATCTCCTCATGTCCCTCTTCAAGCGAGCTTGGCGAGAGGCCCAGATTAAGGAATGGCGATGAAAAGAGCTCCTCGGAATATCCGAGTGTGGGAACACTTGTTTACAAAGACTCTCCATGGTGGGAGGAAGGGGGACCAGGGTGAGGATTCTGTTGACCAGACTCTTGGCTACTGAGACTGGATATCGTGGAAGACAGGGTGGTGCTTAACCGACTAGAAGCATTATCTGCTGCAAACCAACCGACCACGTGCTCGCACTGGTCTGACTTCGAGAGTGGTGTTCTGCACCACCCTATCGTGGTAGGTATCGTGGATGAGTGTGTTTCTTGTGCTCTGCCAGCAGGCACAGTTTACTGCGCCCAGGGCCATGGCCTCTGCGTACTACATCAGCAGCACGGCCACTTTCCCGTACCTTACTGCTCGTCTTCATCATATTAAATGGTATATATGCTTGCAAGTATGTCACACGTACAGTAGCGCAGTGCAGGTAATGCGCAAATAAATTACAGTCAATGTCACAGATTTTTGGGTTGCGGAAACGTTATACAGGAGAGGTACCACAGGTAATGGCGCTGCTGTCTAGAGCGGCTAAGAAAAAATTACAGTCAATGTCACAGATATTTGGGATGTAGAAATGTTATACAGGAGAGGTACCACAGGTAATGGCGCTGATGTCAACAGCAGCTAAGAAAAAATTGCAGTCAATATCACAGATATTTGGGATGCAGAAACATTATACAGGAGATGTAGCGCACGTAATGTCACTGTCTGCAGCATCTACGGAAAAAGTACACTGGATGTCACAGATATTTTTAGGATGCGCAAACGTTATACAGGAGATGTAGCGCAGATAATGTCGCTGTCCGCAGCGTCTACGGAAAAAGTTAACTGAATGTCACACATATTTTTAGTATGTTCATATGTTAAACAGGAAATGTATTGCATAAAATGTCGCTGTCTGCAGGGTCTACGGAAAAAGTACACTGGGTGTCTCAGATATTTTTAGTATGCACACACGTTAAACAGAAGATGTAGCGCAGATAATGTTGCTGTCTGCAGCGTCTACGGAAAAAGTACACTGGATGTCACAGATATTTTTAGGATGCGCAAACGTTATACAGGAAATTTAGTGCAGGCAGTGTCACTGTCTGCAGCGGACACCGTCTATGGAAAAAGTACACTGGATGTCACAGATATTTTTAGGATGCGCAAACGTTATGCAGTAAATGTAGTGCAGGTAATGTCACTGTCTGCAGCAGACACTGTCTACGGAAAAAGTACACTGGATGTCACAGATATTTTTTGGCTGTGCACACATTACACAGGAGATGTAGCGCAGATAATGTTGCTGTCTGCAGCGGCTAAACAATTGCACGCTATTTAACGCAGGTTGCGCTAAAAATATATATTGCTGCCAGATACAACAATAGTCCTTATTAATTAAAAGGACTTTTGGGTCACTAATAATTGCACGCAATTTAGCGCAGGTTGCATTAAAAATATATATTGCTGCCAGACACAATAGTCCTTAAAAGGACTTTTGGGTCTCTAACACCTAACAAAAAAATAAAATTCTATTCCCTACACTATCTGTCCCTTCTACAGCACAGCTCTCCTTGACTAAGACTTAGCCGAACTACGTGTCATCAGGTGCTTTATAGCACTCGATGACGTGTTCCAGTCAGCCAATCACTGTAATGCCAGTAACCAACATGGCTATGGCATTACAGTGAGTGGCAGTACTTACCTGCACGATTATTGGCTGCATAGCAGCCAACAAACATGTGGGGGGGGAGACTCGAGCATCGAGCTCGAGCACACGTGGCACACAAGGCAACTGGTGTTCGGCCGAGCATGCTCTCTCAACACTAGTGATGATGTTTACGTTGCCTGGCCTGTCAAGAAGGGGCCTCTAGATGTAATGACAACACTCCCATTGATCCTAGAGGCTCATTTGCATATATTAAAAGTTTATTTTTCTCATCAATGCAGGCACATATGAACATGGGACCAACACGGATGCCTTTAGCTGCCAAGAGCACATGTAACAGGTCAGCCAGTTTTAGTCTTAAGCGAATCAAGCTTTGGACCATTGATCTGAAGTCAATTCGTTCAAAAACTTAAATTTAATACTGTCTCTATAGAGCATTAAAATGTATTGCCTCCATGGAGACAAAATTCATTTCAGTTGAAGTCACACGAGACTTTGGTGAATTAATTCAGTATTCATTTCTGCATCTTTAAAAACATTTAAAATTAAGAATCCAAAGTCGGGTTTGGTACACGCTG
This sequence comes from Bufotes viridis, assembly GCA_033119425.1. NCBI lineage: Eukaryota > Metazoa > Chordata > Amphibia > Anura > Bufonidae > Bufotes > Bufotes viridis. The sequence continues at coordinate 218,497,355 of CM065589.1, forward strand.
GTAACTCGGTAGATCAGAGATAAGGAGATCGTCAGCCCCCTATCTGACCACTGAGTAGGGAAACCGTTCCAATACCAATTGAAAAAATGATTTCTAGCTCAAAATTGGTACAATGCAATAATTTTAAAAAAATTACACCAAAGGTGTACATAGCCTTTAAGGAGCACCTCAAGTTTCACAATGTAAAACTGAATTGTGGAATGGAAGGCAAAGCACCACAGCATTTAGATATATTTTCAGTTTACCAGTGTATTTTTGTCAAAAAATGCCACTGCAGAAATTGCTTTATAGCAAATTGCTGAATAGTCTATGCATGCAGCTTTTGGTTTCTGGCATTGTTGATGCATTTTTGTTGATTTTTTTTTTATTCTTCATGTTCTGGACATGGCACGTTTTTCTGCCATTTTTTCCTCTTGGCATTTAAGACAATTAAAAAGACTGAAAAAACTGTTTTACATAAAAAAAAAAATACCACCAAAACGCTTCCTTAAATGCTCAAAATGCATTAAGGGTTTTTTAAGAAGCATTTTAAAACACTATAAAAACACGAAGGAGGCCTTATGTTATAAAATGTGCAAAATGTGTTAAATAATAAATGCGTTCAAACAAAAACTTATTGAATAAACGCGTTCAAACAAATACTAATTGAAAAAACATTTTTGGATAATTCTCAAACATGTAATTATTTCCCTGACTCAGCCTTTGACATCAGTTGATACTGAATAGAAGATGTGGAATAAGAAACTTGAGAAAGCAGCTGGATACTTAGGAAATCAAATCTTTAAGAAAGATTTCTCAAAAATGACTGGGATTTAATGTTTGACCAAAAGCTTGTATGTCCCAATACCAAATGTTGGTAAACTGGTAACATATGTGAGCTTTACATCACTTTAACGCAGACTGAAAACACCAGTATTAGAGCGACACCTTCTCATGATTAGAGGGGTTGTCTGAGTTGATAAAAAAAAAAAGCGGTGAATAATTCTCCATAAACTAAACACAGGTAACATCAGTGTCATGTCTTTGTGCCCCACTGAGCTATGTGATTGGTATAAAACCGGTAAGGTTGGTGACAAAATCCCTTTAAACTAAATTTTGCATGCATTTGCCCCAATGACTCAGGGCGGGTTCACATCGGCGTTATTGAAGTCTGTTTTCGGTTTTGTTATAACAGAGTTATAACAGAGTTATGACAGAATATATTGGAATTCTAGGAGAGAATGCAAAACGGAAACCTTTAAGAGGCAATCCATTTTGCTCTGTCCTAATACATGCCTATGGGGGCACATAACGGTTCAGTTTGTTTCCGTTATACATGACGGAAAAGAGATTCTAATGTGTTACATACCGAGGACTTAGGCCCTATTCACACGTCCACAATGTCGTCCGCATGTATTCCGCAATTCTGCGGAATACATGCGGACCCATTGACTGTGAATGGGGCACGGAACGATGCGGAGAGCACATACTGTGCTCTCCGCATCAGTTTTTGCGGAGCGCGCCGCCGATCTTACGGCCGCAGCTCCGCAAAAAAGTAGAGCATGTCCTATTCTTGCCCGCAATTGCGGGCAAGAATAGACATTTCTATGGGTCTGCCAGCCGGGTGTGTTTATGGATCAGCAATTTGCGGATCCATCAACACAACGGATGTGTGAATAAGGCCTTAATATAACTATTTACCCTTTGAAACTATGTCAATCAAATTTTCTACCATGGCTTTGGGAAATCATCGACTCATTACAATTCTTTAAAAATTGCCATACATGTTGTGGATAGGATAGAAAAACCTTCTTAAAGCTTTCAAAAAACCTAAATTGCTCGATCTGTTACAAACATCAGCCACTCTGGCCCCCACTTCCTTCTTTTAGAAAGCACAAACACTGTGTACTAATTTTCTTTGGAACAAAAATGACAGGATTTTTATACATATCATAAATGGAAACAAATGTGTAGGTGGGTGACTATTACACAGCATGTGCCTTCCAATTTATGCAAACATTGAAAACCATCTCCACAACGGTTTTGTGCCTTAGGATATGATAGAGCTGAAGAGGATGAACTGCCTGGCACAAATGGACCAAGATGAATTTGCACTGCGATCAAAGGTCTTTTATTGCGAGGACAAATGCATCTTGTAGATTATGGGGGTCATTTATTATTCTGAAATACGCCTAACTTAGACGTATTTCAGGCGCAGACTGCAGCGCTGCGGTTGGTTGTGCCGCAATCTGCAACTTCTACCCACTCACACCAGTCTAAAATTGCGGATGTGGTGTGGGCGGGGAAGGAGACCAGAGGCTCGTCTCATTTACTATTTTCTTTGCCTGTTTTAGGCATAGAAAAAGGTTTAAATTTATGACCGCTAGGAAGCTGTCTTCATTTAGAACTGACAGAGGATCTGCACCTCTTCATAACTTCAGTTTAGGGGTTTGCGCCTGGCATTTCATCTTTTTCAGCTCTACATTTCTTCTTAGAAGTCTGGGCAACTGTCCTTGAAGTTCCTTTGGCTGATAACTCCTGCGATCCTGATATGCCAGCATTAGAGTTGTGCCTAATTAGCACAACTTCTCAAACAAAACTTCTAAAGGTGAGCCTACAATTTAAGCCTATAAGGATCAGCGTCGTACATGTATGGCGGGCTTATCACTGCCTGATCAGCGGCAGGAGTCCGGCAGTCAGCCGGACCCCTGCTGTATGCGCCGGCATCAGTGAAAACACCGATGCAAGCGCATTAACCATCGTGCTGACCGCGGCACGTGCAGGATCCTGCCGGGTGGGGGGTAGCCATCGGGTCCCCGCACTTGTGTGACGGGGACCCGATGATGGCAGGGAAGGCAGCCAGATGCCTTCCTTAGGCATTGTGGCTCCCTTCCGTGACAGCGCTGGAGATCACAGGCAAGCAGGCTAATGCGTATTACACAGTGTAATAATACACTTACAGCAAATGCATTACAATATAGAAGTATTGTGATGCATTGTAAAGGGCATCAGACCCCCCAAAAAAAATTAAGTGAAAAAAAGTAAAAAAAAAAAAGTTTTCCCAAAAAAATTAATTAAAAGTTGCAAGTAAAAAAAAAAGCATCCTTTCTCCAAAATAAAATTAAAAAAAATTGTAAAAAATAGGGAAAAAATATTACATGACCTAACCCCGCAGGTGAACGCCGTCCAAAAAAATAAAATAAAAACTGTGTTAAAAAAACATATTTTTTATTACCTTACATCACTAAGGCCTCTTTCACACGGCATCATGTGTGACAGCCAGATAGAAAGCAGGTGCGTTGCGGGAAATCGCGATATTTTCCCGCGCAAATGCAATGCGTTTTAATGCGTTTTTCACGCGTGTGAGAAAAATCTGAATGTTTGCTTCCCAGACCCGAATCCGGACTTCTTCACAGAAGTTCGGGTTTGGGTTGTGTATTCTGTAGATTTTATTATTTTCTCATATAACATGGTTATAAGGTAAAATAATAGCATTCTTAATAGAGAATGCTTACTAAAATGTGGATTGGGGGGTTAAAAAATAAAAAAAATTAACTCACCTCATCCACTTGTCTTCTTTCTTCTTCTTTGAGGACCTGCAGAAGGATCTTTGATGACGTAACCACGTGGTGAGCACAGTGATGTCAGCGCAGGTCCTGCGGAATGGAGGTAGAAGGACATATTAGGTATTGCCACGTCCATAACGACCTGCTCTTTAAAAATATCACATGATTTAACCCATCAGGTGAACACCGCAAAAAAAAAAATAATAAAAACGGTGTCAAAAAAGCCATTTTTTTTGTGACCTTAGATCACAAAAAGTGTAATACCAAGCGATCAAAAGTCATACGCACCCATGAATAATACCAATCAAACAAAATAAAAAAATTAGACCCTACCTAAGACAATCACCCAAAAAATAAAATAGCAGATTTTTTGTTTGTTTCAAAAATGCTGTTATTGTGTAAAACTTAAATAAATAAAAAAGTAGGTATCGCTGCATCCCTAAGAACCTGTGGTATAAAAATATCACATGACCTAACCTCTCAGGAGAACAGCGTAAAAAAAATAAAAAATACGGTGTTAATAAGCCATTTTTTCACCTTACAGCACAAAAAGTGTAATACCAAACGATCAAAAAGCCATACGGATAATGGAGACACTAAAAAAAAATTTTCTCAAAAATGTTTTATTATGTAAAACTGAAATAAACAACAAAAAAAAATAGTTATATTTACTATTGTCATGTTCTTAACAACCTGCTCTATAAAAATACCACATGATCTAATCTGTCAGATGAACACTGTAAATAACCTAAAATAAAAACTGTGCCAAAACAGCTAATTTTTGTTACCTTGCCTCACAAAAAGAGTAATATAGAGCAACCAAAAATCATATGTACCCTAAAATAGTACCAACAAAACTGCCTACTTATCCCGTAGTTTCCAAAATGGGGTCTTTTTTGGAGTTTCTACTCTAGCGGTGCATCAGGGGGTCTTCAAGTGTGTCAGGGCAACTTAAAATTATCCCAGTGAAATCTGTCCTCCAAAAACCACATGGCGTTCCTTTCCTTCTGCGCCCTGCCGTGTGCCCGTACAGCAGTTTACGACCACATATGGGGTGTTTTTGTAAACTGCACAATCAGAGCAATAAATATTGAGTTTTGTTTGTCTGTTAACCCTTGCTTTGTTACTGGAAAAAAATGGATTAAAATGGAAAATCTTGTGGAACACCTAAAGGGTTACCAAAGTTTGCATATTCAGTTTTGAATACCTTGAGGGGTGTATTTTCCAAAATGGGGTCACTTTTTTGGAGTTTTTACTCTAGGGGTGCATCAGCAGGTCTTAAAATGTGACATGGCAACTTAAAATTATCCCAGTGAAATCTGCCTTCCAAAAACCATATGGCGTTCCTTTCCTTCTGTGCCCGTTTAGCAGTTTACGACCACATATGTGATGTTTGTCTGTATCTGGGCAATAAATATTGAGTTTTGTTTGACTGTTAACCCTTGCTTTGTTACTGGAAGAAAATTATCAAAATGGAAAATCTGCCAAAAAAATTCTGAAATATCATCTGCATTTTCCTTTAATTCTTGTGGAACACCTAAAGGGTTAAGAAAGGTTGTAAAGTCATTTTTAAATATCTTGAGGGGTGTAGTTTCTAAAATGGGGCCATTTATGGGTGATTTCTATTATGTCAGCCTCACAAAGTGACTTCAGACCTGAACTAGTCCTTAAAAAGTGGGTTTTGGAATTTGTTTAAAAAAATTTCAAGATTTGCTGTTAAACTTCTAAGCCTTCTAACGTCCCAAAAAAAGAAAATGTCATTTACAAAATTATCCAAACATGAAGTAGACGTATGGGAAATGTAAAGTAATAACTATTTTAGGAGGTATCACTATCTGTTTCAGGCCTCATGCACACGGCCGTTGTTCGGGTCCGCGTCCGAGCCGCATATTTCGCAGCTCAGCCGCGGACTTATTCCCTTCAATGGGGCCGCAAAAGATGCGGACAGCACTCCGTGTGCTGTCCGCATCTGTTGCTCCGTTCCGTGCCCCCGCAAAAAAAATTGAGCATGTCCTATTCTTGTCCGTTATGCGGACAAGAATAGCCATCTCTATAATGGGCCGCGTTCCGTTCCGCAAATTGCGGAGCAGGAACGCGGAGCAGCTTCCGTGTTTTGCGGATCCGCGGTTTGCGGACCGCAAAACACCACTGGCCGTGTGCATGAGGCCTTAAAAGCAGAGAAATTGAAATTTTGAAAATTGCGTTATTTTTTTTATAAATACAAGTAAAATATTTTGACTCAAATTTAAAACTGTCATGAAGTAAAATATGTGGCGAGTAAACAGTCTCCGAATGGCTTGAATAAGTAAAAGCGTTTTAAAGTTATCACCACATAAAGTGACACATGTCAAATCTGCTAAAAATGTCCTGGTCCTTACGGTGAAAATGGCAGGGTCCTGAAGGGGTTAAAGGGTTTTTATAGCCCACGGCACTTGACGTACTCACCCTATGGTGCGCCTTTTTTGCCTGTTTCACTTTAACAGCTACCTCCTGCTGTGGTGGTGAAAAAACAGGTGTGAACCAGTGAGTATAACGTCTTATTATTTTAACATCCTTGCCTTTTTTCTTTTATTTTTAATGTCAAACATTTTGCTGAGAAGCGATGTGAATTGTGCTGAGAGGCAATGATAGATTAATTAATAGCATGTGGATGTGTGATTCATGTTTCTCCAGGGGCGTAACGATCACGATCGCAGAGCCGCAATCTGCCACAAGTTATTTTAATTTTTAATGGTTTAATGGCCAGTCGGGTCGGGCCCGACAGCCCCGGCCTCTGTGCCTGGCCAGCAATGCAGCACTGCGCAGATTAGTTACACCTTGCCCTGCTAACCACCACCCCTGGCCACGCCCCCACCCATCCGGCGGCGTCATTCTGGCTGTGATGAACGATCCAGACCTGTGACCTCTGCGCCAGCGGGTCTTGCGGGGACACGTGGGTTGACGTGGGCCTGCGGAGCACGCCGGATGGCGGTATTGTGCAAGAACAAGAAGGTGGGGGCGAAGTAGGGAAGTATTATTTTTTTTTCTATTTGTAAATGTGCACACACCACCGGCTTCATGCTCACAGGGGGGCACCTGGCAGTGCGGCACAGTGGCATGCTGGCACGGCACTGGCAACAAATCCTTCATAGGGGCCCAGCCCCGGGGGCAATATCATGTAATATAGGGGTAAAATGCAAAAAATGAAATATATACAGTGGGGCAAAACATGGAATATATACACAGGGGACAGATGGTTATATATACAGAGGGGGCAAAATTGATATTTATATAGAGGGGACAAGATGAAATATATATACAGAGGGGGCAAAATGGAATATATATACAGAGGGGGCAAAATGGAATATATATACAGAGGGGGCAAAATGGAATATATATACAGAGGGGGTAAAATGGATATATATACAGAGGGGGCAAAATTGATATATATATAAGCAGAGGGGGCAAAATAATAAAAATAAAATGAATTACAAAAATTAAACACCTACCCCTTCTACTTAATATTCTACTACAGCGCATTCAAACCTATAGTGGGCGGGGGGGGGGGGGGAGCTTAATTCAAAGTTATCCCTGGGGACAATAGAACTCTAGTTACGCGACTGTTTTTCCCTTCTTGTTGGTAACTAATAATGACTATGACAAGGACACTGTACTGCATGTGGATGCAGCTTGACTGCTGCACAGGAAGCCCGGATAAGGAGGATATTCTTGTTCTTCTAGCTGGCGGATCTAGTGATGCTGCTTCATTTGCTGCAAAAGAGACATGGTGCTTACATTTTTGTTTGAAAGCCCATGTCTAATTTTAATCCTGCAGATCTTGCTCACAGTAATGCTCACGAGAAAAAATGCCAGATGGGAGATACTCACACAGAGCAAGTGGCAGCTAAGCTTGGCTTAGGTTTGGCACACAGTGAGCCTGCGCCCACAGTAACAGTGTCATCACAAGTTCCCAAGCTGACCATAATAGAAGCAGATGTGGTCCTGGCAGTTTTTTGGGAGATTTTACCTGCATGTTGCCTCTGCTGTTTATTGCCATTGCATCCACCACCCTCCTCCTCTAATGTCACCTTGTACTCAGTACCCTGATCTGGCTCCTAGGTCGTGTCCAACATACAATCATTTCCATAGTCCTTACTCTCCCTACTTTTATCTGTGATATTTCATCATGGGCTTCTTGGTCCCACTCATGATTCCCTGCTCTGTATTTGCTCCTAGTGCCACTGTAGCCAGGTCTACCACTGCCCCACCACCACCATGGCTATAATTTCCACTACTCCTACCACTACCAGCAAAAACAGCTATGCATGGTGTCCCCCACTGCCCCCATGAGCCTCCTCCTGGAAGTCAAAGTGCTGACTGTTCTCACATAACTCATAATCAGGGAGACTCTCTTGAGTATGCTCCATACCATGTGGGGTTTTGTTGCCTTTTGTTAGGGAAAGGGCACCCCACTAGGAAGGACAGTGAAGACAGAGATGATGTAACTGAAAGGTTTTTCTGGGGCCGCAAGGAGGAGGAGCAGGAGGAATGCTGTTACCCCTGGCTCCAAGGTTCCATTGCCAGACTCAGAGGTGACCTCAACATCATTCTGCTGTGACTAAGAAGTGAGCCATCCAGTCCACAATGCCATCCACTTTTCCCTCAATAATAATGTGGAGCCTATAGGAAGCTAGGGAGCAGGAGTGTAACTAGAAATAGCTGGGCACCCTAGTAAATTTTTTACCTGCTGCCTCTCCCCGAAACAACTCCCCCAGAACCCCCTCCCACGGCTAGTCAAGAAGGCCCATTCTCATCATAGAACCTTCCACCTACTCAGTAGTCATTCTCTCTTAATGCACCCACACAGCAGTTATACCCCATTAGTCCACCCTCACAGTAGTGCTCCCCCTAGATATATATACGTGAAGGCCCCCTGTTGTGTAAATAAAATAAACAGTAATATTCACTTACCCCTGCTCTGCCAAAGAACAGGGCACAATGAGTGACATACAGGATGAGTAGAAGAGGACAGGATGGATGATCTTCAGCCCAGGCGCTCTTCTTCTCAGTCCAGCATGTGCAATAATGTCATTGTATCTCACCTGCTGGAGAGAGTATGGCCGGGGAATGACGCCCTGCCTGTATTGGATGACATACTTCAATTACAGCCTGGGCCTCTCTTGGGCACACACAGTAATCTGCACAGTGTAATGGCTCTGGCTCTGTTTTAGTGTAATTCATCCAAATCAAATAGACAAAAATTTGGATTTGTTTGGCAGACATGTTTTTGTGAAATTTCTAACGAATCTGAATTTCTTAGAACTAATCCCTCATCTCTACTCAATTTTTGCCTAGGGGCTATTATATCAAACTCTTGCTTTTAAAAGGTTTTTTTGTGTTGTCATCAAACCATGTATTCAAAGAGGTTCTCCAGAATTTTTGTATTGATGAACTTTTTTTTAGGGTATGTCACCAATATTACATTATTGCTATATTGGTAAAGAACCAACTCCCAGAACCCCTGGCAATTAGCTTTGCTAGGAATGTACTGCTTTGATTGACAGAGCCTCGGTACTTTTATTGACAGGGCCAGGGAAGTGGCAGAGCAGAGAGGGAGGGGTGGGCCACAGACAAGAGTGGAGCTTAGGTTGGACAGGAGAGATGATGATGTCCTCATTGCACCAAAGACCTAATTTGCATATTAAGAAAAAGTATCAGAACTGAGCCTCAGATTTACAAAAGAAAGGTTGTATTTTAATTAGGTAAATCACAGCTATATATCTATACAAACAGTTGGATAGGGGTTCCCTAAATGTAAGAAAAATATATATAAATAATTAGCAGTAAAAAGTGCCATTACTATATAGCATATTCTGTTTTCCCAAGTTCTAAAGTATTACTCTTTTGATTAAGGAGCCCAGTGCTATTGCTCTGGGACTACAGTTTTTTATTAATTTTATTCATTTAGATTCTCGTAGCTCAGAAAACTAAAATTAAGGTTTCAGATTACAAAATGTAGATAAAGCTCTCACCCATTACTTTACATATAAGTATCAGACTGTGACTTGCACAACTGAAGTCTTGAAGCCGTAGGGAACTTGAGACAGAAGTAAACTTTGCTTGAAGAACAGGAAATCCAAATTGTATTTTAGCCTCAGTGACATGAATCCCATATTTATTATGTGAATAAGGGCTAACAGATACCAGATGTGAAATCTGTGCTGTGATCTATACTGTTTTCTTGCTAGTCTATTGCTCTTTATTACATAGCCATCAAGTAGAAGTTATCACTTTGCTACAATAGAGCCACAAATGATTTAATAAAATAAATATTTATCTTGAGTACAGTCCATCTTTCTGTGTATAAAGCAGACCGCGCTTGACCGTTATGTGATGTGAAAATGAACCATCTAAGTTTTTTTTAACTGTGTATGTGACTGGACAGGGAGCATTATTTCATTTGTGTGGGGGTGTTTGATTCATTTTTATACTTACTTTATGTCATTTTCCATATTCCATAGTTTATCAGCATGTACAAAAAGTTAAAAATATTCAGATGGTACGCCGGCTCAATGTTTAGCACTGCAGCCTTACAGCACTTGTATTCTGGCAGACCAGGGCAACATCTGCATGGAATTTGTATTTTCTCCCTGTATTTGTGTGGGTTTCCATTGGCTACTCTGGCTTAATCCCACACCCTAGTAACATAATACTAGGCCAATTGGCTTCTTATAAAATTAGCATTAGGGTATGTATACAGTAATTTGGATTACCAGCCTCTCTGGAGACAGGGACTGATGTAACTGAATACACTCGGAACACAGCTGTGGAATATGGCTATGTGAATAATATTAATACAGGCATTCTAGCATCAAAATAGTTCAAGAATAAAACCTTCCAAAAATAGTCAAGAGTCAAACAGCATGCTTTAAGGCCTCATGCACACAGCCATTGCATGCATTGGGGACCACAATGGTGGGACTTTTGGAACCACTATTAGTATGTGGGGTACTATCTGTATAGTACTGTTACTTCAGGGCATCAGGAGCACAATGGGCACAGTAATTAGGGGCAGTAACAGGATAACAGTCTTGGGCCACCAAGAGAGGGGGGTGATGAAAAAGTCAGGTATCTAAGATGTCTATGTAGCAAACTCTGCAGAGATGAGATGTGGCTGAAAGATGTCATCAAGGAGGTCTGCTCCCAATAGAGAACATGAGGAACTTGAATCTCTCATTAGAGGAAACATTAATGTATGCAATAAGTATGTAGTGCTTTATACTCCTGTATGTTTGGTAGTTCTGAATGTAATCTTCATCCAAGTATGCCATTAGCCGTGGTGGTGGGGTGGGGACGCACAAACATATTGCACATTTACCACACAAGTAGGCCTGTCTGTTTTAAAATGCCGGGGCTGAATTTCAGTCCCAGTCTGGTCCTGCTTATTAGTGTAATGTGTGATGCTCTAATTGAGACACTCACCCCATTCTCTATCAGGTCCGAGTGAATGACAGGCATTGTACCAATAGACTGGCGCAAGCCAGATGTGATGCCCATTTTCAAAAAGGGTGTTAGGCCTTCACCAGGAAATTTTAGACCAATAAGCTTAACATCCATAGTGGGAAAAATGTTTGAGGGCCTTCTACGGGACTATATACAGGATTATGTAACTGTCAATAATATAATAAGTGATAGCCAACATGTTTTTACTAAGAGCAGAAGCTGTCAAACTAACCTGATTTGTTTCTATGAGGGGGTGAGTAGAAACCTGGACAGAGGGAAGGCTGTCGATATTGTGTTTTTGAACTTTGCAAAGGCATTTGATACTGACCCAATGGGGACCTACTCTAACTATGGGGCAGCAGTGCGCGGCAACCACTGGCGCCCCAGCACCGCATCAGCAGCAGACAGCGGGACCCAGTAGCCACACAGCACCCCCACTGTGCAGCAAAGCCACCTTAGCTCTGGGCCCCACCACTCCACCAGCACAGCACCAAGGCAGCAATGGCAGCCACAGAGTACTGCACCATGTGAACGAGTGCAAAGAGTTCACCCAGTCACAACCCTCAGGAAATCCCTTGTTTGTTTCTGTTTATGTGTTTGTTCATTCTTTATAGTAAGATCTGTGACCCTCTAGAATAGCCTGCCGCAAATACAGTAGATAGCTTCAAAAAAGGTTTAGATGACTTTTTAATTTAAAATAACATTGAGGCTTATGACAATGTATAGAAATCTTGCACAGAAAAATGGGGGGTCAGTCAGCATGTCCCTGTATGCAGGTGCACGTAGCCATGGCAAAATATACATACAAACACAGAAATGCAACAGCACTCTGCAACCAGCACTCTGCCTTGCCTCTATGCTAGAAGTTAACCACCTCAGCCCCCCTAGCTTAAACACCCTTAATGACCAGGCCACTTTTTACAATTCTGCACTACACTACTTTCACCGTTTATTGCTCCGTCATGCAACTTACCACCCAAATGAATTTTACCTCCTTTTCTTCTCACTAATAGAGCTTTCATTTGGTGGTATTTAATTGCTGCTGACATTTTAACTTTTTTTGCTATTAATCAAAAATGACCGAAATTTTTGCAAAAAATCACATTTTTCACTTTCTGTTGTAATTTTTTTTTTTAAAACTACATTTCTATATACATTTTTGCAAAATTTATTGTTCTACATGTCTTTGATAAAAAAAAATCCAATAAGTGTATATTTATTAGTTTGGGTAAAAGTTATAGCGTTTACAAACTATGGTGCAAAAAAGTGAATTTCCGTATTTTGAAGCAGCTCTGACTTTCTGAGCACCTGTCATGTCTCTTAAGGTGCTAAAATGCCAGGATAGTATAAATACCCCCCAAATGACACCATTTTAGAAAGAAGACACCCCAAAGTATTCGCGGAGTGGCATGGTGAGTTCATGTATGATTTAATTTTTTTTCACAAGTTAGCGGAAAATGACACTTTCTGAGGAAAAAAAATAATAATAAAGTTTCCATTTCTGCTAACTTCTGACAACATAAAATAAAATCTCCCATGTACTCACTATGCCCCTCAGTGACTACCTTGGGGTGTCTACTTTCCGAAATGGGGTCATTTGTGGGGTGTGTTTACTGTTCTGGCATTTTGGACGGGCCTAAATTGTGAGCAGCCATGTAAAACCTAAAGGTACTCGTTGGAATTTGGGCCCCTTTGCGCACCCAGGCTGCCAAAAAGTGTCACTCATGTGGCATCGCCGTACTCAGGAGAAGTAGGGCAATGTGTTTTGGGGTGTATTTTTACATATACCCATGTTGGGTGAGAGAAATATCTCTGTAAACTGACAACTTTGTATAAAAAAATTAAAAAAGTATTCGTTTACAGAGATATTTCTCAGGGGCCCAAATTCCAATGAGTACCTTTAGCATTTCACAGGGCATTTTTACGCACTTAGTCCAGTGTACATTGACGCCTCTCTTAACTTCTAGCATAGAGGCAGGGCAGAGTGCTGGTTGCAGAGTGCTGTTGCATTTCTGTGTTTGAATGTATTGAAATCTTGTTCTACACACCCTTTGGCCCAACCCTTTTTTTAAAGGAAGATGGACATTGATCCAGGAATTTGTTCCATGGATCGATATAGTAGGATTACAGGTTGGACTTGATAGACTTTTGCATTTCTCCAACCTTAACAACTATGTTACTATGATCTGACTGAGAAAGTCAATGGCGGCTGTACAACGTGATAAAAGTCCAAACATAAGAGGAAGTTAACACCAGTACAAGAAGTAGAATACATGAAGTGACTTTGGAAAATTATATCCAGAAAAAAATCTGATGGTAGTGTCCCTTAAAACTAGATTAGTTGGATCCAAGATCATTTGTTGTAAAATGCACAGAGCCAGAGTGTGGGGGAGGATTTTAAGAGCAATACCTTGTCTGTCAGATGCTCTTAACACAATTGCTAAGAACATGTGCTATAAGCGTTATGTCTCATCATGCATATTTCAGTACAACGTTCAAGAAGACTATACAGAGGCACAAAAAATCCCTACAGCTTTGTACTCTGTGTGCCACTTTATGGGGGCACCATATTATTACAATGAACAGACATTCTCCCCTAGTAACAATGCTTTTAGGAGAGAACACCTCTGAAAACAGCATCCAATAGAGCAGATCATGATTCATTTATTTTTAATGTGGCTGCATAACTTTCATAGGTGCTGCATTATGGCTCCATACAACTCAGAGGCTGTGCAGAGCTGTAATGCAGATGTATGCATGACACCTTTTATTGAATACTCTGAATGCTAAATATCCCTTTTTGGCATTTTCTAGAAGACACTTGAGTTTCCTATATCACATACATTGCAGTCCAACATTTTTCTGGTTACTCTGAGCCTCTACCTATAGACTCAGATGCAGGGGCGGGCTGGGAGGGAGGGCAGGGAGGCAATTACCCCCCAGGCTGCCCTAAAGCATGTAAAAAAACGGCCGCTGGGCCGTCTTTAAAGAGGACCTTTCATTGATTCCAACTCTGTTACCGGCGCCGGCACTGCTGTTAATCTCGCATATGGGAGGAGATTTCTTCTCCTGCCCTGGGCGTCTCCATCTCCCAGACTGGACCACTGGCCAATCGTAGCACTCAGCTCACAGCCTGGGAGGTTTTTTTCCTCCTGGGAGATGGAGACGCCCACCCAGGTCAGGAGAAGAAGTCTTCTCCCAGTTGCGACATTAAAGAGGACCTTTCATCAGGGAAAAAAATATGAACTAAGTATGCTGACATGAAGTGCGGCGCTCAGGGATCTCCCTGCACTTACTATTATCCCTGGGCGCCACTCCGTTCTCCCGGTATTGGCACTGGTATCTTTGCTCACTTGGTAACACTGGGAGGAGCCTGCCCTTGTTCTCCTGGGCGTCTCCATCTGGGAGAAAAAAAACTCCCAGTCCCAGGCTATGAGTTCTGCGCTGCGATTGGCCAGTGCTACAGCCTGGGAGAAGAAGATGTCCAGGAGAACAAGGGCAGGCTCCGCCTAGTATAACCAAGTCAGGCAGGCTCCGCCTAGTATAACCAAGTCAGGCAGGCTCCGACTAGTATAACCAAGTGAGCGAAGATACCAGAGCCAATACCGGGTGAACGGAGCGATGCCTAGGGATAACAGTAAGTGCAGGGAGATCCCTGGGTGTCGCTCTCCATGTCAGCATACTTAGTTCATATATTTTATGTGATGAAAGGTCCTCTTTAAAAGCAGCACCGTCGCCGCCAGCCCTTAGGGAATGAGGGGAAGACCCGACGTTCCCCGGCTGCAGTCAGGTGAGTGCGCTCCTGCGCTCTTTCTGTTTAACTTAGTGCATGCCCAGTGAAACACTTGAGGCTGATGCACTCAGTTAAACAGGAAGAGCGCAGGAGCCGGCTCGGTGGATGTTAGTGAAGCTAGAGGGAAGGAGTGGGTGGGGTTATTGGCTACTAGTGATGTAGCCAGTGGGGGTGGAGCTTGATGGCAGTCGCAATGCCAGGGACATATGGTATGAGCAGAGAGAGGGGCGGGCCTGAGCTCTGTCGGGGGGAGGCAGGCCTGGGCACTGGATGGAGGGTGTTCCTGGGCAAAAATAATGCCCCCCTGGGCACCTTCAGGTGTCATTAGCATAAAGATAAAAGAAGATTTTCATGAAGGTAGAAAGCCAGGTCCAAGTGTAAAGAACACCTATGAAAAGAAGGTATGAAGAGCTATAAGAACCTATGTTTGGCTTAATATTGATTTTCCAGGTGACAGAATCCCTTTAACATTGTGGCTGTTAGCTGAGGTCTGATTAACATTGGCGGTCTGATTGGTGGTCTGACCCGAGGTATAATAAAAAATATATTTTTCTTATTGTCCCCCTCTAAAACCTAGGTGCGTCTTATAGGGCAAAAAATACGGTACTTGCTTGCTCCTCCCTCTGATCTCCCCTGCCCTTTGCGTACGCAGTGCCTCCATGACGTCACACGGAGGCACTGCAATGCTAGGGTGAGCCCCGGTCTCCTTCCTGAACTGCAGAGCGGTGCCCACTTCCAGCCCCGAGCCAAGCTGCTCAGAGCACTGATCCTGAGCCTGCTGGAGTCTTCAGAACTGTAAGTATTTACAGTAATTCACTGTAAGCGATAATATATATATATATATATATTACTTGTTTTATGTGAGTAAAGGTGCTGGGTGGTTGGAGAAGGGGAGGGGTGGATGGAGGGGTTAGTAGTACAGTACTATCTGCACATTGTAAAAAAAAAGTAATCTGCAAAATACTATATATTTGTGTCAGAAGTTGTGCTTTTTTAATTTTTAGAATAATGATACAGCCATTTTATTTCATATTTTTGTGCTGATTCTTTTTTTTTTCTCTTTTTTAAGGGGCACTATAGTCACCAGAACCACAACAGTTAAACGTTCTGGTTTCTATAGCATGTCTCTGCAAGCCTTTTAATATAAACACTGCCTTTTGAAAATATGACAATGAGTTACATAAAACCAGCAAACATTTAATAATGAAGTGATTTAACTTTGGCCTCCTAGATCCCGCCTTCCAACACCCTAGCATGTAATCACGCCCTCCACCACAACACAATGTGCAGTTTGTAAGTGTATTACAGATCACCTCATCAATACAATGCACAGGAATGTGCAGCGTGTGAGTATATCATAGCCAACCTTCCTATAGGGAAGCATTGGGATGCTATTGCACATACGTGGCTTAATAGAGATGCTTTGATTCTATGCATTTCTATGAGGATTGTTTAGCGTGAATGCCAGTGTTGCATGTTGTGCAACACTGGACTAGGAATCACTTCTAGCGGCCGTCTGATGAGTGGCCACTAGAGGTGTTCCTTGGCAGTAATGTAAAGGACCTCTATAAAACAAGGAAAAGGTGAGGGTGGATGGTGAGCTGATTCGGTGGTGCAATAGGCCACTTGACTGGATTTGCCCCGCAGGACTAAGGCTGCCAGCTCAGATTTCCTGCTCAGATTTCATTAGCCCCAGTTTAACTAGTGTCTCAAAGTGGCTGTCCAGTTGTTGAAAAAAATACAAATTCTACAAAATTTAAAACATGCTACTTCCCGCTAGAGTAAATCAAGATGATATCCTCTAAATAGAATATTCCCTTCAAGTGTCTATTAAAATATATGATACTTATAGAAAGTCTGGTCTCTGAAAAATAAAACCTACACATGTTACAAAATAAACAAATAGCTACTTGCCTCTCTAATCCCAAAGCGATCCACTGTAGATACCCCCGTAATCCGCTGCCATTCTTTGTTTACAGGCTGCCGGCAATGTGCTTGGACTGTATGTGACAGCTACAGCCAATCGGTGGTCTCTGCTCTTGTGCTACTGGCTTCAAAGCTTAACTGACTGCCTCCTGCAGTCATGTGCTGGCATGGCACCTCATTGCTAGTAGCTTATAGACAGAGACCAGATCTTTTTTAAATATCTGATATTTTGATAAACACTTCAAGGGAAGATTCTTGTTGGAGGGCACCATCTTAATCTTGTTGAAGGTAAAATAACTAACTTACTGAATGTTACACATAGCAACCTACATGCTTTCATTAATTAGAATTCCTTGAATGAACTGTAGACACGTAACTCCAAAAATAAAGTATACCTTGGCTTTCTTCAAATAGTTAATTCTCTACATGTCAACAACTTTAGATATAAATTTACAGTGGTCACTCAAGTTACAGTATAATGGCCTCATAATACAAAATTTTCCAACAGACACTGGTCTTTCCGGGACCATCGGAACTTGAAACAACATTCAACATACAATGTCACAGAGACTCTGCATGCAATAGTTGAATGTCCTCAGTAAGGTACTATGTTCTGTAATGCTTTATTTACCTGTGCAAGTATGAGCTACTTCTTGGGATGGCAGATGAGGACAGCTCCATTTTAATTTTTAGTATTTAAATACTCTGCATATACAGTACAAGAAGCACAGTTTTCAATTACCATGTATGACTTGTATTTGTAAGGCCTCTTTCACACGAGCATGACGGATTGGCTCCGGTTGCGTTCAGGGTGCAAGCAAGTTCAGTCAGTTTTGTCTGCGATTGCGTTCAGTTGTTCAGTTTTTTTCACGCGGGTGCAATTCGTTTGATGCGTTTTTCACGCACGTGATAAAAAACTGAAGGTTTACAAACAACATCTCTTACAACCATCAGTGAAAAACGCATTGCATCCGCACTTGCTTGCAGATGCAATGTGTTTTTCACTGAAGCCCCATTCACTTCTATGGGGCCAGGGCTGTGTGAAAAATGCAGAATATAGAACATGCCCGGTTTTTCCTGCAACGCAGAACTGATGAGTGAAAGAAAACGCTCATGTACAAAGAGCCATTGAAATGAATGGCTCAGGATTCAGTGCGGGTGCTATGCGTTCACGCCACGCATTGCACCAGGGCAGAAAACTTGCTCGTGTGAAAGGGGTCTAAGGGCTTGTTTTATCTGTTAGTTATTTGATTAATTTATCTTCATTTTTATTATTTTGGGATGACGGTTTGGAGGTTTTTGAACCAATTAGTACTTCATTGAGCTATGGTCTCAAATTACAACTTACAATGGTCATGCCAGAACTAATTAATGGTGTGACTTAAAGGACCATGCTTATTTAAAAGCTTTTGATACCAAAGCTAAAACAGCTGTATATTTTCAATCTGTTTTATGTTCTTGAAATGGTCGTAACCAACGGCATCCAAGTTGAGACTGAATACTGTATGCAATGTAGATCCAAGTTTTAATGTAATAGAAAGACTGGAACAATTCCTTAAAACTAGAGATGAGCGAATCGAATCCCACATAGTGGAATTTGATCCGAATTTCAGGAATTATTCGATTCTCCTAGAAGCTGAATTTCCTTGTGCTTCGTGTCAGCGAATCGATTAATCCTGAAATTCAAACTTACCACCTCCATTTGCTCACGACGGGCCAACCGCCACCATCTTGCTTGAAGATTTCGGCCTAAATCCTGTGCGGCGTGAGATTACATCATTACGCTGGCCGGCACGTGATTTAGGCCGAGATCTTCAAGCAAGATGACGGTGGCCGGCCTGTCGCGAGCAAATGGACAGTGTAAGTTTGATGTAATGTTTTTTTTAATGTTAATTTGACACTGTTTGTACACTCAGATGCCGCGATCATGTATTAACGTGGCATCTGAGGGGTACAATGATGGGGGGCGGCGCTATCGCAGCTCCCTGTCATTGCACCCGCTACGTACACAAAAATGCACTTCGTGGTGAAGTAATTAGTCACAAAGCAGATTTTTGGTGAAATTCTGCGAATCAGCCGAAGCGAATTTCTTGAAAATTCGATCATCTCATTCTCTACTTAAAGCAATCATAGAATTTTGTGTACAAATTATTGGGAAAAGCTTGGGGAAAACTGGGTAAGGTCATTCCTCTGAAACGACACATGTTTGGAGTCTTCAAGGAGGACAATAAAGAACAGCCAAGATTTTCTAGACTATGACACTGTATCTGGAGTAGATCCATGATACTGTGCCATATCAGCACATACTGTGTGTAACAGTGGTCTAGCATCACTGAACTGTGAACTGTTTTTTATGTTTAGTTAGGACTGTTCAACTATGGAAAATTATGGTTTCTGGGTACCTGGTCAAAGGTTTTCTAGAAGACAGAAGCAGCAAGACCTGTCATTTTTACAGTAAGGATGGGAAATTGATTAGAGTCTGCTCAAAGATGCTTGGAAGGATAACAGGATAAGTAGTCAACAAGTTTCAATTAAAATACAGAATTATGGGATATTAATCTTGCCCAAAAGAAATATTGTTTTGTAAGTAATAATGGAAGATCATCATTTACTGTAGTAACAAGTTACATACCTTGAAAACAAGCATTTTCAGTACAAATTTTTACCAATGTTGTTAGTAGATATCACAACATTGCCAGTCTCTGAGTTCTGCTGAATGTTATGTTCTCCTTTTGCAGCTCCTTAGAAGACATCTGTTTTATTCTTGACCTATAGTTAAGATTTTTTGCTTGGTTTCTCTAGCCTTCTATCTACTGTAATTACAAGTTAAGGGCCTCCATCTTACCTTCATGATGCATATCGTGGTTGCCATAATTACTATATAGCTTGAACTGAATATTTTAGAGATGTTCGTGGTAATGATAACATTTCACTTTCTGATGTATAGATTTAACAACCACAAAACATAACATTTATGTGAATATTTAACACTTCAAGTGGTAAATGTCAGTAAGAGACCACACTCTTTAGACAAAGGCACACATAACAGAAATTGTCACGTCAACGCCCAAGCAGCAAAATAAGGTATTGTTACGGTGAGAGGACTAGAGAGCATTTATGTTGCTATATGATGACTTTATCAAAATAGATCTTTTCATAAATTTGATTTGAGAACAACAATGAATGGTAAATGTGATAATGTACATTGAAAGACAATCTGTTATTGTAGGCTCAGATTATGTTGGGAGAAACCTGGCCTGAAACGGGACCAATCAGATCTCGTCCATGTAGCCTACCTACGTATGAGGATGAAATTGATCAGAAAAATTTGTTGCAAGATTCAGAGTAAGCATTTTGGCCTGGCATAAAGAAAGACTGTGAATGAGAATTAGGTCATCACATAATGCTCAGATGCATCTGTCACATAAGTACTTTGTGTTATTTTCTGTTACTACATATTTTTTTTTACATGGCAGCATTAATCCCTTAACCCTTTCCTCCCATATTTCAAATCATAAATAATTCAGGGATTCCCTGTGTGCACACACAACCCTGTTCAGCTCATGCCACAGCATCTCAATTTGGTTAAGGTCAGGACTCCAAAACACAAATCTACTTCTTTTCAATCATTCTTTAGTTGATTTACTCATGTCCTTTGGGCTGTTCTCTTGCTGAATCACCCAACGTCTCTTTAGCTAGAAGTCATATGTAGACTGCTGCCTTTACATTCTACTGTAAAATGCTTTCATACACCTAGAATTCATTGTTCCCTCAATGATCACACTCTAGGCCCTAAGGTAGCAAAGCAGCCCCAAACGATGTTGCTCCTTCCAGCATGCTTCACAGATGGGATGACGTTTTGGTGTTTGCGTGCAATGTTCTTTTTCCTGTAAACATATGGGTGTAAAGTAGAACTGGCTTAGATGCCCATAGCAACCAGTCAGATTCCACTTTTCCTTGCTACGGACGCAGGGCGTACAGGTACGCTCTGGCGTCCTGGTACTTAAGGACCGAGGGCGTACCTGTACGCCCTGACTACTTCCGATCACCGCTGCTCAGCCGGCGGTGATCAGAACAAGGTACCTGCTGAAATCACTCAGCAGGTACCTTGGCCCAATGCCTAGGCTGGTCCTGTGATCCCCCGTATCGGTGATCGCTGCAAACTGCAGGTCAATTCAGACCTGCGGTTTGCAGCCCTTTCTTTGGTCTCTGATCCCCTCTGTAACATCGTTGGTGGCATAGTGGTTTTAGCAGAGTGTCAGCACATTGCTGACACTCTGCTAAAAACTTCTGGCATCTGTGCTTGTACAGATGCCAGCAGTTTAACCCCTTCCATACCGCATCTGTACGGACCCCAGTATGGAAGGGGTTAACAGTGAGGGAGCTCCCTCCCTCTCCCATCGGGGGCTGCTGTGCCCTTGCAGCCCCTGATTCTTGATGGGAGCACAGAGGGAGGAAGCTCCCCTCCCTCCCCATCACCCGCTACTCTGGCAGCGGGTGAGGATTACCATGGCAGCAGGATGCCTTCAGAGGAGTCCTGCTTGCCATGGTAATGGCAAGTCTGATCTGACTTCTGCTAAAGGCAGAAGTCTGATCAGACTAAGTCTAAAGTAAAAATACAGTACAGCACACTATATAGTGTATTATACTGACATCAGACCCACTAGATCTTCAAGAACCAAGTGGGTCTGGGTAAAAAAAAAAATGAAAAAAGTTAAAAAAAAGTTAAAAAAACAACAAAAAACACATCACTGAAAAAAAAATTTAAAAAATAAAATACACTACACATATTAGGCATTGTCGTATTAACCTGCTCTATAAAAATATCACATGACCTAACCCCTCAGGTGAACACCGTAAAAAGAAAAAAAATGGTGTAAAAAAAGCTATTTTTTGTCACCTTACATCACAAAAAGTGTAATACCAGGCAATCAAAAAAGCATATGCCTCCCAAAATAGTACCAATCAACTGCCATCTCATCCCGCAAAAACTGAGCCCCTACATATCACAACCGCCCAAAAAAATAAAAAAATATGGCTCTCAGAATATGGAGACAGAAACACCCCATATGTGGTCATAAACTGCTGTATGGTCAAACGTCAGGGCACAGAAAGAAAGGAACGCCATATGGTTATTGGAAGGCGGATTTTGCTGGACTGTTTTTTTGACAGTATTTCCCATTTGAAGCCCCCCTCTCCCCCTAGAGTAGAAACTCCAAAAAAGTGACTCCATCTAAGAAACTACACCCCTCAAGGTATTCAAAACTGAATTTACAAACTTTGTTAACCCTTTGAGTGTTTCACAACAGTTATTGGCAAATGGAGTTTCTAGAATGGGGTGGTTGGGTGGTTTCTATTATGTAATACTCACATAGTGACTTCAAACCTGAACTGGTCCCTAAAAAGTGGATTTTTGAAAATTTCGGAAAATTTTCAAGATTTGCTTCTAAACTTCTAAGCCTTGTAATGTCCCCAAAAAATAAAATGGCTTTCACAAAATTATCCAAACATGAAGTAGACATATGGGGAATGTAAATTAATAACTTTTTTTGGCGGTATTACTATCTATTATAGATCTATGGTAAATTTGGTATTTTTTTTTATAAATAAAAATACATTTTTTGACTCCATTTTACCAGTGTCATGAAGTACAATATGTGATGAAAAATCAATCACAGAATGGCAGAGTGACACTGGTCAGATTTGCAAAAAAATGGCCAGTTCCTTAAGGGGTTAAGCACCATTTCAGTTCTGAAGTCACTTTGTGGGGATTACATAGTGGAAACCCCCCATAAATTATCCCATTGTAGAAACTGCACCCCTCAAGTCACTCAATTGATTTTTACAAACTTTGTTAAAGGGAACCTGTCACTAGGATTTTGGGTATAAAGCTGAGGACATGGGCTGCTAGATAGCCGCTAGCACATCCGCAATACCCAGTCCCCATAGCTCTGTGTGTTTTTATTGTGTAAAAAAAATGATTTGATACATATGCAAATAAACCTGAGATGAGTCCTGTCCCTGAGATGAGTCACGGACAGGACTCATCTCAGGTCAATTTGCATATGTATCAAATCGTTGTTTTTACGCAATAAAAGCACACAGAGCTATGGGGACTGGGTATTGCGGATGTGCTAGCGGCCATCTAGCAGCCCATGTCCTCAGCTCTATACCCAACATCCCGGTGACAGGTTCCCTTTAAACCTTTAGGTGTTCCACAAGAATGAACGGAAAATGGAGATAAAATTTCAAAATTTCACTTTTTTGGCTGATTTTTCATTTTATTCCATTTTTTTTTCGTTAACATGTCGAGGGTTAACAGCCAAACAAAACGTAATATTTATTATTAGGCCTTATTTACACGTCCGCATATATGTCCGCATGTATTCCGCAATTCTACGGAATACATGCGGACCCATTGACTGTGAATGGGGCACGGAACGATGCAGAAAGCACACACTGTGCTCTCCGCATCACTTTTTGCGGACCGCGCCGCCGATCTTACGGCCGCAGCTCCGTAAAAAAGTAGACCATGTCCTATTCTTGCCCGCAATTGCGGACAAGAATAGACATTTCTATGGGGCTGCCAGCCGGGTGTGTTTATGGATCCGCAATTTGCGGATCCATAAAAACTATGGACGTGTGAATAAGGCTTTACCCTGATTCTGCGGTTTACATAAACACTCCATATATGGTCGTAAACTGATTTAAGGGCACACAGCAGGGCACAGGAGTGCCATATGGTTTTTAGAAGGCAGATTTTGCTGAACTGGTTTTTAGATGCCATGTACCATTTGAAGCCCCCCTGGTACTATTTTGGGGTACATATGACTTTAAATTGCTCTACATAACATTTTTTGTGAGGCAAGGTAACAAAAAATGGCAGTTTTGGCACTGTTTTTATTTTTTACAACATTCATCTGAGAGGGTATATCATGTGCTATTTTTATAGAGCAGGGGCTAATTTTTTGCAGGGAGAGTTGACGTTTTTATTGGTACCATTTTATGTGACATACGCCTTTTTGATCACTTGGTGTTGCACTTTATTATTTATTTTTATGGTGTTTATCGGACGGGGTGGATCATGTGATATATTTATAGAGCCAGCCTCACGGATGTGGATTCGGCAATACCAAATATGTCTATTTTTTATATTTTCTATTTTTAACATGTTTTTTTAATTACTTCATTGTTTTTTGTTTTTGTTTTTTACGTGAAACCTTTTTTTATAAAACACTTTATTTTTTTTATTTTTTTTATTTTACACTTTTCGTCCCCCATAAGGCCATACAAGACCTCCGGGAACATTCACTATTGATTTCTACTGTAACTGGTGCTGACATAGTTACAGGGGAAATACACCCACCAGAGAGGCTGTACAGCCGAGGTCTGTGGAAGACCCGACAGCTCCTGCACTTACCCGGACCCGGCGGTCATATGATCACCAGGCCGAGACAGGAAGCAAATAGTGCTTCCTGATCTGTGTGCACAGTCCTCATTAAAACTCTGAGTATACAGCGATCTAGAAGGCAGGGACATCTGGGAACTGTCCCTGCCTTCTCTCTGGGGTGACCTGCTGTCACTGACAGTAACCCCCCCCCCCCCGCTCAGCAGCTGCACAATTAGCGTGCAGCTGCAATCTCTGAATATACGTTCAGAAACGTCAATTCAGAGATAAACGACAAGCCCAAGGACATTTATAGTCAATGGGCGGTCGTGAAGCGGTTAAGCAACCTGGCTGAGACTGATACCAGATGTCTTAACCCTCAGATCACACTTGTGCGTTTTACAGCGCGTTCGAACGCGCTGTAAAACGCATAACCGATGCAAACCAATGCTTCCCTATGGGACTGGTTCACATTTTCGCGTTTTACAGCCCGACGCATAAACAAGTACTTGAGCTTTTTTTGGGGCGTTTGTCGCGCGTTTTGGTCCATAGACTTCAATGGGAACGCGCAACGCTTGTATTTTGCTCGTTTTTGACACTGAAAACGCGCGTTTGAACGCGCGTTTATGAATTTGCAACATGTTGGAAAGGCCAAACTTCATATAGACAGGGATATTTGGTCATTGGACAACACTGCAGTCAATCACACAAACGCGCGTAAAACGCGCGTTTACTATTGCCAAAAACGCACACAAAAACGCGCGTCTCAGAAACGCTCAGGTCTGAACCCAGCATAAAAGATATGAGTAATAAAACAAAAACTTTGGGGGAGATTCATCAAAACTGGTGCAAAGGAAAACTGGCTTAGTTGCCCATAGCAGATCCCACCTTTTATTTTCCAAAGGGGCGCTGCAGAATAAGAGGTGGAATCTGATTGGTTGCTATAGGCAACTATGCCAGTTTTCCTTTGCACCAGTTTTTGTAAATCTCTCCCTTTACTTTAATAACTAAACCCTAATAACTAAACCCTAAACGTTGATTTTACTGAAGTCTACAGACAGTCTAACGTGTGCATACAGACAGCGGATGACTAAAGTCCCTAGGACCCACCCTCTGTATATATAGGATCTTAAAGACCATTATTATTAGAGCTTGGGCCCAAGCAGGGGGGCTGTGATCGCTGTTCTCCGTTATTGTGTTCGCTCTATACACTGGAAAGAAATTCGTGACAAAGTAATTCATAAGCAGCCAAATCGAATTTTTCAAAACTTTGCTCATTTCTACCTATGACTAATACAAACTACGTTGTAGTTGTAGCAACAGAATTTTTTAAACAATTGTTAATTTAATCCTGTAAGCCTGACAACAAAAAAAACCAAAAAACTGTTGTTACCTATTACTGTAAATGTGAATTTTGGACTGGAAAATGTAAATTATAATTATTTATCCAAATTCTGTAACAAGATCTCCAACCTAGAATCTGCTGTTTATGTGGCAAATGATATTTTTTAGATACGCATATGCAACATAATTTTAATGTTAAGATGAAGTTTGAATAGATCATGCACATTATCCCTAATGTACAGTGATTTATTTCAACAGATTCTGCTTTCCTTCTTTCACATGTGGCTCATATGTTATGAAGTCAAGGGAGAATAGTCAAAAGCTTAGTATCTGCTTTGATGCACATCTGGAACATAGAACAGGTAATTTATAAAATGCTTTTTTGGAAAATAAATGAACAAATTATCTGTTGTTTGAGCGATTTAGCCATTTAGGAGTTATTGTCAGCAAAGAGTTATAGTGTACATATGTTGCCATATGAGCCAAACCTCTAATATATTTCTATAATGGACTCTACTGGTATATATTTATACATAGAGTTGCATTTGGGAACAGCGTTCAAAAGAAAATAATGATATAACTGCCAGGCAAATTATTACATGTCTAAAAAAGAAAAAAGGTTCAAATGTTAATTGTACAATAGAGAACCAACTGAGGAAATACATTTCTTCTTTTTCCCTATCTCCTTAAATGATAACTAAGCACCCAAGTATAATGGAAGTCAATGGGACTCAGACAACCAGACACCCCCTGCTCGGATGAGGGGAACACCACTGAAATCGCTGCTGGGAACCATGTTGTCCCAATTGTACGCCACTTTTACAGACCGCCAAAAATACACCCAAAATCCCGCCCCCTAAAAAAAAAACATTTTTAGAGGAAAAATTGTTAGGAAACATTCTTTCCTGTATATTCAATTGTATATACAGTGCAATTGCTGTCAAAAATTACAAGGAAGAAGCACTCAGATACAGCCTGTATATCACATAAAGGAGGGCCTCATATACATGGTGCTACAATTGTTCAGGTACACTACTACACTCATAAAGCCTATGCACTTAGTGAAGGGGCTGCCAAAAATTACAAGGAACTAGCACTGCAATACACCCTTTATTACACATAAAGGAGGGCATCATACACACCCTCGAAAAATTATTATTGATGGCCTGCTGGTGAACCTCAAAAACATTAGAAGCAAGGGCCTGCTGATCAGACCACCTAAAAAGTTAAGTGACCCAGTCAGCACAGGCAACCAAGAAAGAATGACCAATTTCAAATAAAACATTTTTTTTGGGGTTATAGATAATTTTTTCGTGCAGTAATGTTACACTGCAGAGTTAGCTCAGGGAATGTCGGTCAGCATGTGTTGCCTCTTTACATGATGGAAACTCATTACCGTCACTATACCACAATTACAAGCTGCTATCTGACTATCTTGGAATTTTATTGTCTACCGCAAAGAAACATATAGGGAAAGTGGCACAGACAATGAAAAAACTGAAATACAATAGATGCTATAAAAGCTTTAGTTTTCAAACCAGGGATATCAGCATTTGACTGTATTACCAGTAATGTTCTCCACAATAGAAAGAAACATGGTCAATCCTTAAAAAGACAAATCCAGGATAAAAGAGAATTGTTGAATTGTTGAATGGTCATTCCCCCCTGGAAACGGACATGCTTTCAAGTGTCTGCTCATAACTGTAATTCCTCAAGGCCCCAAATGCGAAAGGGTCTAATATCTCCAAATGTGTTAAAGATTCACCACCGAAGGAAAGCAAATTATGTTTCCTTCCAAGTCTGAAACATAGAAAAGAATATACCATGTGAGCTGACCCCCCAAAAAATTGTAAGTGAGGGCCTGCAGGTGAGCTGACCCTCCCTGAAGAGGGACATGAGGATATCTAATGCACTGATCCCCAAACTCTTCAGCATTCACAGTCAGAAGAAGATGACAATGGGGAATGGCAATTAGTGTTTCACTTGGTGGATGATGCGGATGAGACAATAAGTCAATGAGTGAGGGTCTTGTTAGGTCAACACAAGTCAGGAGGATGACCAGAGTGAGGAAGTGGAAGAGGAGATTGGGGACGATGATATCACTTACCCAACCTGGGAAGGTGGCAAGCCAAGCGAGGACAGCAGGACAGAGGGGGAGGGATCCACAGCACCGCAACAGGCTGGAAGAGGCTGTGGGGTGACAAAAGAGAGATGGCGGGCCACACCAAATAGGCCCACAACTGTTCCCCCTTGCGGAAATCTCCTTTGCCAAGGGGTAGGTGTTCCGCAGTCTGGCGCTTTTTTGAGGAAAGTGGGAACGATAAAAGAATTGTAATTTGCTAACTGTAACTGTGCTATACCAAAATAAGAACTCATAAATGAACAAATAACCGTAACATATTTTACATCCTATTCATTAACTCTAACTCAAACCATAATAACAATAAAAACTCAAACCCGGGAACATAATGGGGGAAGCCCTGCAGCGGGGCCTTTGCAAGCACCATCAGCTAGCATACCTACTTCTGTGCACAAGCACAGAATACAGATGTCCTTACCCCAGGCCTTTGATCGTAAGCGCAAATAGCCAGCCACCCACCCACAGG
Source organism: Bufotes viridis (assembly GCA_033119425.1). Classification (NCBI taxonomy): domain Eukaryota; kingdom Metazoa; phylum Chordata; class Amphibia; order Anura; family Bufonidae; genus Bufotes; species Bufotes viridis. The sequence goes on from CM065589.1 coordinate 218,525,438, forward strand.
CTGTAGCACTAAATACGCATCTTTCAAAATGTATGGCCATGGAAATTTTGCCATTTAGGCCTGTGCACACTGAGGCTTTCCTCAGCCTCATGGTGATGGACATCCTTTGCTACTTAGTCCCCAGCCGCCACTATTTTTCTCAATGTGCTGTCCCCGCATTACAACGCAAATTGTGTCCCGTAACATCACCCGTGCCCTGACCAACGCAGTTATTGGGAAGGTGCACCTAATGACAGACACATGGATAAGTGCCTTTGGCCTGGGACACTACATCTCCATGATGGCACACTGGATTAACCTTGTGGAGGCCGGTAGCGAGTCGAACCCTAGGATGGCACAGGTGCTATCGACACCAAGGATTGTGGGCACTACATAAACAATAAGACAATAAACTGCAAATGCAAATAAAGGCCAAAGGCCAATGATTAACAAATGGAGCAGTTAGCCATGCTGAGATCCCTCCAGGATGATGCCAAAGCGCGTTTCTGCGTACCCTCGTCAGGAAGACCCCCTCGACGAAGGGACATCGAAACACGTGTTGGGGTTGGCGCCATCCTGGAGGGATCTCAGCATGGGTAACTGTTCAATTTGTTAATCACTGGCCTTTGGCCTTTATTTGCACTTGCACTTCTTTCTCCTATTAATGTATTTAGGAGCTTTTTCATGCTGTGTCATGAAACTTGTGTACCTTTTAGTTTTTAATATATGCTAATCATGTTGTGAATAAACTTACTAATGAATAAATATTTTTACTATTACAAACGGTCTGGTAGTTTTTTGTAGGTTGTATGATTTTTGCTCTACCATAGGTTTGGTCTAACATTGTACTTTTGTGGGGATGTTTCACATCCCCTTTGTGGTTATATAGGTGTTTTATGGTTTTACCTGTGGTACAGTATTTGACACAGAGAGGCACATGCTGTGGACACTAAATTTTGCACAAATAATGTACATTTTCCAAAAATACACTGGTTTCACCTGTGGTACACTGTGGTATCTGTGGACACTATCTGTCACATAAAACTTTTCTGATATTAATCAAAAAAGTATATTTTTAACTTTTTATGGTAAAATTGTTAAAATATAATTACATTTCTATACAAATTTGTGTCAGACTTTACTGTGCTACATGTCTTTGATAAAAAAAAAATCCAATAAGTGTATATTTATTGGTTTGCGCAAAAGTTATAACGTTTACAAACTATGGTGCTAAATAGTGAATTTCTGCATTTTGAAGCAGCTCTGACTTTCTGAGCACCTGTCATGTTTCTTGAGGTGCTTGAATGCCAGGATAGTATAAATACCCCCCAAATTACCCCATTTTTGAAAGAAGACACCTTAAAGTATTCGCTGAGGGGCATGATGAGTTCATGTATGATTTAATTTTTTTTCACAAGTTAGTGGAAAATGACACTTTCTGAGTAAAAAAAATAATAATAAAGTTTCCATTTCTGCTAACTTCTGGCAAAAAATAAATAAAATCTCCCCTCAGTGAATACCTTGGGGTGTCTACTTTCCGAAATGGGGTCATTTGTGGGGTGTGTTTACTGTTCTGGCATTTTGGGCGGGGCTAAATTGTGAGCAACCGGTAAAGCCTAAAGGTATAAATACCCCACAAGTGACCCCATTTTAGAAAGAAGACACCCCAAGGTATTCCGTGAGGGGTATGGTGAGTTCATGTAAGATTTTATTTTTTGTCACAGGTTAGTGGAATATGAAACTTTGGAAGAAAAAACAAAAACATAAAAAAACAATTTCCACTAACTTGTGCCAAAAATAAAAATCTTCTATGAACTCACCATGCCCCTCACGGAATACCTTAGGGTGTTTTCTTTCCAAAATGGGGGCACTTATGGGGTATTTATACTGTCCTCGCATTTTAGGGGCCCTAAAGCGTGAGAAGTAGTTTGGAATTCAAATGCGTAAAAATGCCCTGTGAAATCCTAAAGGTACTCATTGGAATTTGGGCCCCTTTGCGCACCTAGGCTGCAAAAAAGTGTCACACATGTGGTATCGCTGTACTCAGAAGAAGTAGGGCAATGTGTTTTGGGGTGTATTTTTACATATACCCATACTGTGTGTGACAAATATCTCTGTAAATGACAACTTTTTAAAAATTTTTATACAAAGTTGTCAATTTACAGAGATATTTCTCTCTGGGCTGAAAAAAAAAATTAACGGCACAGATTTCTTCATTCCCATCAATAAATGTGGATGAAAAAATCTCTGCCAAAAAATAGGGGAAAGGCGTCTGCCAGGACATAGGAGCTCCGCCCAACATACAAATCCACTCAGCTCGTATGCCCTGGCAAACCCGATTTCTCCATTCACATCAATCGATTTTGTGTAATCTGACAGCAGCGCAATGCTTCTGTCAGAATGCACATCGGTGCTGCAGCTGGTTGATCGCTTGGTCCACCTAGAAGGTAAAAAAAAACAGACAGCAATGCAATAAATTTATTAACATCAACTTTTAAAAACTTTATATAACATTTGAAACAGAACATTAACTTTTATAAACTTCATTGAACATTTGAAACAGAACATTAACTTTTTTGCTTACCTGTGATTTGTTTTTTGTTTTTACCTTTAGACTCAATAGTGAAGCACAGTCACTCAGGGTAAAAGTCAGACATTTTTATTATTGTGTCTATGGTCTGTAGGGGCACTTTTTTCTTCCTCATGACTTGGTTTTTGCTCTGATATGCATTGTCTGCTGTGAGACCTTAAATAGACAGGGTGTGTCTTTCCAAATCATCTCCAATCAACTGAATTAACCATAGGTGGACTCCAATGAAGGTGTAGACACATCTCAAAGATGATCAATGGAAAAGGGAGACCCCCCCAAAGCTAAATTCCAAGAGTCACAGAAAAGAGTCTAAATACTTATGTCCATGTCAAATTTTAGTTTCTTTTTCATTTTCATACATTTGCAAACATTTCTAAATTTATGTTTTCACTTACTCATTTTAGGTTATTGAGTTAAGAATGATGGGGAAACCTTCAATTTTTTTTATTTTGGCACAAGGTCGAAATATACCGAAATGTGAAAAAAATGAAAGGGTCTGAAAACTTTCTGAATACACTGCATAATACATTTCATATTATATAATAGCTCTTCTGCCTTTGTTTTATTTAAACAAGATTGTTAAAGTTTTCCTTTTGGCAGAGGCACGGCGTAGGCCTGTCTCTTGTCTCCTCTGTTATTTACTGTACTCATAAATGAGCCACTTAGTCAGAAGTATTAAGGAAGGAAGTTGACATCCAGATTTTTTTTCATGCTTTCAGCAATGAAAAAAGTTTTGTTAAATGCAGTCAATATATTGATTTTTTTTCTAAGAGACAGGTTAATCTCTTACAAAAACAATTGAGATTTTAAATTGGTATAATTGGGTTAAAAGGATTTAAATTAACAAAGAAAAATCTTTATTTAGGCTGGATTCAGTTCCGTTTGCTCTGATAGGATTTGGATTATGCAATTTACTGAATGCATTGTAATTTGCTATAATAAGTTTTTATGTTGCTACAGAATACAGATAACAATTTTATGTTATCGAACTACAGTTATGCCTACCATATCTAAATTTCTAACATACTCACATCCAGTACCTGACTATTAGTACATGAACTGTACATATACCGACTTATATAGCATATATAATATACACATCCATAAAGGCTCTGTCGTAGGGCTGGGCTGCACCTCAATGGGGAAGGGGAAGCTGTGTTGGGGGAGAAGATGACTAGAAGGTTGGAGGAGTGTTAAAACTAGGGACTAGGGGGAGGGTAATTGAACTGGGGGAGGAATGGAAGGAGGGACTAGATAAGTTCAGAAGGAAAGGTGTAGGGTAAAAATATATACATAAGCCTCTAAAATGTATGTATACTAATGCCAGAAGCCTGACTAATAAAACTGGGAAACTGGAATTAGTGATGTGTGAGAAGGACTATGACATAGTGAGACATGGCTGGATGATAGCTAAGACTGGGCAGTTAATATACAGGGTTACAGTCTGTAACGGACCGTTTCGCAGACAAGGGGTAAAAACCGTTTAGGCGATCGGCCCCCTTTACCGAAATATAGGCACAGCTACTGCAGAACACCAAACTCCCGAACTGGATACAAAATAGCACTCCAACTCCCGTACTGGAACCTCCCAAATAGCTGCTAGCAGACGAACAGGAAAAGCAGACAATCAGCTTACACTCCTGGCAATCAGTCTCTAACAGCATACAGTGAATCCCCCCAAGAACGAGACAAGGCTCTGTGTTGAGGGTCCAGCAGTGGTCTGAGGTGCTGGCACACCCAGCCTGGTTTTTATTACAGTCTTGCAAATACAGGACCGCCCACAGGGAGGTGTAAAATATCCAGTAACATATTAGTTGCAACCCACAGATTCCCTCCCCCTTATCCTGAGAGGTAACCCAATTACACATACTTTTTACCACAATGCATCCTGGCTTCCTCTCCTCTGTTCAGGAGACAATTGAGAAGTAATTAAATTATCTCCCAGGACAGAGACAAGACTCCATTATGCACATGGTTAGCACAAAGCATTAAAATACTGTACAATACACAAAGTCCCATTTTATACATAAAACACAGACATGTCAGAGACAAGACTCCATTATGCACATGGGGACACAAAACAAGCATTACTGTTAAAATACACCAGGTAAGACACATTACATTAAAACTATACATTTAACATATCCCCAGATAGCTCAGGTCTGAGCGCACATTATTAAGTGAATGGCGCTCAGACCACACGAATACAGTTTAATCGCCATGGAGCCAAAGTCTTTACAGTCAGTTTCATACGAATGGGCTCCATGGGATTCCTATCTGGGGTATAACACATTCAACCAAAACTACCGAACCCCAGGCAGAAAAGCACGAATTAAGCTTTTCTGCAGGTAAAAAAAATGTCTTTTAACAGGGGGCCATAGTCCAAAGGCAGCAGGCGAGCAACCAGGTTTCTCCAATGCAATGTGGCAAGATTGGTCTCGTCACACAGTCTATTTAGAAAGGATTGCCAAAACCGGATAGGGGTAGGGGTCTGCCTTTATGTAAAGTCCTGTCTAAAGCCCACAGTCGAGAAGATATAAGTAAGGAACATGAACGTGTGGAGTCACTGTGGGTAGAAATATATGGAGGCAAAAACAATAATAAAATACTAATAGGAGTTTAATCTAAACCACCTAATATACCAGTGTCCACAGAAAATCTACTACTAAACGAGATAGATGAGGTGGCAAATCATAATGAGGTCGTTATTATAAGGGACTTCAACTACCCAGATATAGACTGGGAAACTGAAACCTGTATATCTCATAAAGGAAACAGGTTATTGGCAATAACCAAAGACAATTACCTGTCCCAACTGGTTCAGGGCCCGACTAGAGGGATAGCCATACTGGACTTAGTATTAACCAATAGACCTGACAGAACAACAGATGTGCAGGTTGGGGGACCCATGAGAAATAGTGACCAAAAAGTAATAATCTTCTGATTGTGATTCGAAAGAGTATTTTTTCAGGGAGGAACAAAAATACCAAAAATTTAGCCAACTAAGAGACGCCATAGGTCTAACTAACTGGGACAAAGTCCAGAAAAATAAAAAGGCCCAAAATGGGATATTTTTAAAAGCATCCTAAAATCTAATTGTGAGAGGTACATACCTTATGAGAATAAAAGGTTAAGGAACAAGAAAAAACCAATGTGGATAAATAGAACTGTAAAGAAAGCAATAAATGACAAAAAGAAAGCATTTAAATCACTAAAACAGGAGGGTAGCGAGGAAGCACTGAAAAACTATAAGGAAAAAAATGGAATTTGTAAAAGACAAATAAAAGCAGCCAAACTAGAGACCGGGAGATTAATTGCCAAAGAAAGTAACACTAACCGTAAAATGTTCTTTAATTATATAAATGGTAAAACGTATAAATCTGAAGTTGTCGGCCCTTTTCAGTGTTAGGAGGGGGGAGTTGCAGAGAGTGATGAGGAGAAAGCAAAGATATTAAATATTTTTTTTCTCCACTGTATTCACTGAGGAAAATAAACTGTCAGATGAAAGTAAATTCCCCATTAAAAGTGCCCTGTCTGACCCAGGAAGAATTACAGCGGCGTCCTAAAAGATTAAAATAGACAAATTGCCAGGACCAGATGGCATACACCCACATATCCTAAGAGAAATAAGTAATGTCATAGCCAGACCCTTATTTCTGATACTTATGGACTCTATACTGACAGGGAGTGTTCCACAGTATTGATGTATAGCAAATGTGGTGCCAATATTCAAAAAGGGTCCAAAAACAGAGCCCGGAAACTACAGGTTTGTAAGTATAACATCTGTTGTGGGGAAACTGTTTGAAGGTTTTCTAAGAGATGCTATCTTGGAGCACCTAAATGAACATATTCAAATAACACCATATCAGCATGGCTTCATGAGGGATCAGTCATGTCAAACTAATTTAATCAGTTTCAATGAGGAGGTAAGTTCTAGACTTGACAGCGGCGAATTAATGGATGTGGTAAATCTGGACTTCTCCAAAGCATTTGACACTGTACCACATAACAGGTTAATATATAAAATGAGAATGTTTGGACTGGGAGAAAATGTCTGTATGTGGGTAAGTAACTGGCTCAGTGATAGAAAACAGAGGGTGGATATTAATGGTACACACTCAGATTGGGTCACTATCACTATCTCTTCAATGTATTTATTAATCATCTTGTAGAAGGCTTGCACAGTAAAATATCAATTTTTGCAGATGACACTAAACTGTGTAAAGTAATTGACATGTAAGAGGACAGTATACTACTACAGAGGGATCTGGATAGATTGGAGGCTTGGGAAGAGAAGTGGCAGATGAGGTTTTACACTGACAAATGTAAAGTTATGCACATGGGAAGGAATAATGCAAGTCACCCGTACATACTAAATGGTAAAACACTGGGTAACACTGCCATGGAAAAGGACCTAGGAACTTTAGTGAATAGCAAACTAAGCTGTAGAAACCAGAGTCAGGCAGCTGCTGCCAAGGCCAATAAGATAATGGGTTGCATCAAAAGGGGCATAGATGCCCGTGATGAGAACATAGTCCTACCTCTTTGCAAATCACTAGTCAGACGACACATGGAGTACTGTGTACAGTTCTTGGCTCCTATGAACAAAGGAGACACATCAGAGCTGGAGAGGGTTTAGAGGAGGGCAACTAAAGTAATAACTGGAAAGGGGGACTACAGTACCCTGAAAGATTATCAAAATTAGGTTTATTCACTTTAGAAAAAAAGACGACTGAGGGGCGATCTAATAACTATGTATAAATATATCAGGGGTCAGTACAGAGATCTCTCCGATCATCTGTTTATCCCCGTGACTGGGACGAGGGGACATCCTCTGCGTCTGGAGGAAAGAAGGTTTGTACACAAACATAGAAGTAAGAGCAGTGAGACTATGGAACTCTCTGCATGAGGAGGTGGTGATGGTGAGTTCACTAAAAGAGTTCAAGAGGGGCCTGGATGTATTTTTGAAGTGTAATAATATTACAGACTATAGCTACTAGACATGGGTCGTTGATTGAGGGAGTTACCGTATTTTTCTCTTTATAAGACGCACCTGATGAGAAGACGCACCTAGGTTTTTGAGGAGGAAAATAAGAAAAAAAAATATTTTGAACCAAAAGGTGTGCTTTTGGTGGGTTTTGAACTAATGGTGGTCTGTGGATGACACTTTTATGGGGGATCTGTGGAGGACACACTGTTATGGGGGGATCTGTGGATGACGCACTGTTATGAAGGCGATCTGTGGATGACACACTGTTATGGGAGATCTGTGGCTGACACTGATGGGGATCTGTGGCTGACACTGATGGGGATCTGTGGCTGACACTTTGGGGGATCTGTGGCTGATACTTTGGGGGATCTGTGGCTGACACTTTGGGGGATCTGTGGATGACACTTTGGGGGATCTATGGCTGACACTTTGGGGATCTGTGGCTGACACTTTGGGGGATCTGTGGCGGACACTTTGGGGGATCTGTGGCTGACACTTTGGGGGATCTGTGGCTGACAGTTTGGGGGATCTGTGGAGGACACTTTTGGGGATCTGAAGAGGACACTTTGGGGGATCTGTAGAGGACACTTTGCGGGATCTGTGGAGGAAACTTATGGGGATCTGTGGAGGAAACTTATGGGGATCTGTAGATGACACTTATGAGGATCTGTGGATGACATAAGTGTCATCCACAGATCCCCCAAAGTGTCCTCCACAGATCCCCCGATAGAAGTATGGAGGGAGGAGGCGGGGAAACTCATGCAGTGCTCCGGTGCAGTGCTTCTACTCTAAAACATCGGGCTCTGCCGCAACTGTTAAATACTATATTGCCAATCACGCTTACCTAACTACTACTATAATCGCATAATCGCACATACATACATCATAGTACTGTACACGCTGCGCAGCATAGCGGCCAGCGAAGTATCAGTATTCGTTTTATAAGACGCATGGTCATTTTCCCCCCACTTTGGGGGGGGTGCGTCTTATAAAGCGAAAAATACGGTATTCTGATTGCCTGATTGGACTCGGGAAGGAATTTTATTTCCTTTAAGTGGGGAAAATTGGCTTCTACCTCACAGGGTTTTTTGTTTGCCTTCCTCTGGATCAACTTGCAGGACAACAGGCTGAACTGGATGGACAGATGTCTTTTTTCGGCCTTATAAACTATGTTACTATGTTACATGCAGGTCATAGCATCCACAGACCTATGTGTAAATGGGATACAACCAAAGGCTACAAATATCTAAATGTGCACATTTAAAGCCTACTGGTATATTATATTTATATACCTACACTGAAAGCACAGCCTTTATCTTCCTGTGTCCCAGCCCCCTTCCTGGACTCCACACTATGACTACCCAAATACCTTCCAATTTGCAGGCCAAGAAAATGTTATCAATCTGCTTTTCCACCATCTTTACAATGTGTCCTGTTTGAAATGCTAACAACCAAGAAAATTACCAAATGGCTTCTGGGCCTACTGATTGCTCAATGGATGAATATCACTGAATAAAATCAGTAAATCAGTATATACCAATATATACCAATGTGGTATATACTGATATAAATCAGTATATGCTATATCCAATTACTAGATATATTTTGTGTGATCATAGGTTGGGGACAACAGACTAAGGCTACATTCACACTAGCGTTTTGGCTTTCCGTTTGTGAGATCCGTTCAGGGCTCTCAAAAGCGGTCAAAAACGGATCAGTTTTGCCCTAATGCATTCTGAATGGAAAAACAGAATGCATCAGTTTGCCTCCGTTCAGTCACCATTCCGCCTAATGAAGCGGAGCCAAACGGATCTGTCCTGGCTCACAATGTAAGTCAATCAGGACGGATACATTTTCTCTGACACAGTCTGGCACAATAAAAAACGGATCCGTCCCCTATTGACTTTCAATGGTGTTCAAGACGGATCCATCATGGCTATAGAAGACATAATACAAACAGATCTGTTCATGACGGATGCATGTGGTTGTATTATTGTAATGGAAGCGTCATTGCAGATCCATGACGGATCTGCAAAAAACGCTAGTGTGAAAGTTGCCTAAATCGAAATAGGACAGTTTTAAACTAGAGTCAGGTTCACGATGGGATCGTTCTTTTCAGGGTGAATGCCATGTTTTAAGTTAGACAGGGCCAGTATAGAACCCCCTTTTATGGCACAATAGGTGCAGTCATTATCCCCTTGTTTATGTCTGAACTATTTTTCATTTCAGTGACCTCCATCTCGATCCAATGGACATCTCATAACCTCATAACCACAGCGGATGTGTTAGGAGTCGGACCTTATGGTTATTTTCCTATCTCACATGAGTAGCCTGCATGATTTTGGCTGATCTTGTGTGATATAGTCTGTCCTATACAGATAGGACAGGATAACACCTATTTAGGTTAATGTGGCAGACCTCTCTGCCTTTGCATTATTATATAAAACCTGATCTGTCTATTTCTTCAGCGGTTGCTGTTTGTTCGACCAGATCAGAGCTATCCAGGGATGTGTAGTTTAGAGGGATATGTGGGTTTTGGGAGTTTTATGTGTTTTGGAAAAGGTGTGTGTTTTCAGGCTGTGAGTGAATAAGTTAGCCCATTGTGCTTGTTAATTGTATCACAGGCAGAGCCCATTGTGTTTGTTAATTGTGTCATAGACAGAGGGGGTTTGTGTAAATTTGTTGGAAGACCTGCATAAAAAGATGACATGTAGCCCATTAAAATGTTCCCTGCTTAACACTCAATACAGAGCCTCATCTCGTACTTTGGGGAAGGGGGGGGGGATAATTCGTATGATTCCTGTTCGGCGCCTAGGAGTGTTTATTAGCTGACTTATAGCTGACATATTCGGTAAAAAGAACAGTTTTGGCGATGTTAACCCCTTTACCTACTTGGGGTTCCGTAACAACTGGTGGCAAGCGGCGCGATGGTTCCCCCACCCCAGAAGGACAGCTACAAGGCGACCTAAGTGAATGGAGGCACACTATGTAATCTACCCTCAAGGATTTGCTGGAGAACTGGGGTCGACAGGCTAGTAACCGCAAAAAGAGGGATATTATTGCCGAATTGCTATAGATGGATTGAGCCAAAAGAATTGTCGAACCAGAGAGGACACCCGAAGAGGCGAGTTCCGACTCGGCCATTTAGATAAGATTGGCACACTATGGACCAAATCCCCCAATGGATATAATAACACAAGTCATAGTGGTCGTGGATGCTAACCGATGCCAGACTCAGCAAAGAGGTGCTGTAGCAGCAGAGCTCACTGCAGTTCCAGTCAAAAAAAAAAAATCCACTTTGCAGCTTTTAAAATTTTTGTGGAAGCTGATGAAGAAATCAAGGGGTACCCTGCCGATTTTGAACACCAATGTGCCCTACACAGAGTACCCGCGAATGAATGGGTCACAATTTTGTCTGGAAAAGTGTCTGCCCATGCCAGTAAAGCTTTCTGGGCTATTCCTGATGAGGATATCGAGGCTTATAGGCTGGTAAAGGAAACAGTATTGGCTAGGTACGCTGTAACTCCTGAGGCATACCGAAGGCGATTCCGGGACAATAGCAAGCAAAGTGGGGACTCTGACACAGAGTGGGCATGCCACCTACATTGCAGGGGATCCCACTGGGTCAATAGATGCCAGGTGGTATGCGGGGAAGAGGTGCTGCAGCTATTCCTGCTGGAGCACTTTTATGAAAAGCTGAGTCCTTTGATTCGAGAGTGGATCAGAGACAGGAGACCTCTCATCCTACCTGAAGCAGCTCGCCTGGCGGATGAATATACCGATGCCCGCAAGACAGATACCCCTGTGATCAAAGCCACTCCACGACCGGATTACCAATCTGCGGCACCACCTACCACCTACCAAAATCAGCCCAGGTATGCCCAGTACAACAACCCTCAATCACCAAAATGTTTTCAGTGCGGCCAAGTCGGACATAAGAAACTAAACTGTCCTTTAAATCTTTCCCGGCCGTCTCGGTCCTGGAGAAAGCCGGGAGGAGGGAACCCTCGTGCACCAATGCCTGCTGCCCACTGCATCGAAGTGGGGAACACAGCAGAAGAGCACTGGGAAACTTTACATGAGGCTGACCCTGTCCATGCAGCTGCCTGGGATAATCAGCAGCAACACAGATGGACTGTCCTGGTCAATAGGAAAGCAGCCAGTGGGCTACAAGACACCGGAGCTACTTTGGCCCTGCTACAGCACAATCTGATCCCATAAAGTGAACACACGGGGCACACTGTAGCAGTTAGAGTTGCTGGAGGAACCATCTTCCGCTTACCCACTGCCCGGGTTCACTTGGATTGGGGGGTTGGTTCGGGACACGTGAATGTGAGCATCATGAAGGAGTTACCGGCTGATGTCTTACTGGGGAATGATTTGGCCCCCTTTGTTTCTGCATATGCCCCGCTGGGCTCCGCGGAAGCTAACCCTGTGACTACCCGTGCCCAGACCTGTGCTGCTACAACCGGCCCACCTCCTGCAGAGACCCAGGTAAGGACACCTACCCTGATGATTACCTTATAACAGGCCCCATTAGGCTGGGATACCCCAGAGGCATTTGGGAAAGAGACCCGGGAAGACCCTTCAGAAGTATAGGACCAAAGCAAACACCCAGGAGAGGGGAGCAGATAGGGAACTCTATGAGTGGGTAGGGATAGGCTATATAGGATCCCCAGGAAATCCACAACAAGACAGACCCCTTAGCAGAAGAGACACCCGGTAGTACCTAAGAAATACCAGCTGAAGATTCTGCGAATCGGGCATGATGTCCCCCTAGCAGGACATCTAGGGGCCCACCACACGGCCCATAGGATTACCCAGAGTTTCTTCTGGCCCAGTTTCAATAAGGAAATGCAAAAATATTGTAGGACTTGTGACATGTGTCAAAGGGAAGGAAAGCAGGGGGACTCATGTGAGACTCATGTCAATGACCTGTGATCATGATCTGTGCTTCCCTGTCTCTTCTGCTGTTCTGGAGATTCCGCTCTGCAGCTTCCAGTCTACCTGAACACTGCTTGTGCTTGGCTTCTTAGTCACGCCCCTGCAGGGTACAGCCAGTCCGTGGCACAGTGGGTTCACATCCACTGCCCTTGACACCTATTATTGGGGAGGCCTTCTATCCCATAGCTGTTGACATTGTGGGTCCTTTAGCCAGACCTAGTCCATCCAGGAAGAAATACATTCTTATCGTGGTGGACTATGCCACACATTACCCAAAGGCAGTAGCTATATCAAACATCGAGGCAGAGACAGTAGCCGATACCATGGTTAAAATATTCATCTGAGTGGGGTTCCCTAAGGAGATCCTATCAGACTAGGGGACCCAGTTCTCTAGGGGACCCAGTTATGAGATGTACAACATTAAGCCCCTGTTGACTTCATCTTACCACCCCCAGACTAACTGTCTCTGCGAGCGCTTTAATGGGACCCTCAAGCAATTGCTGAGAACCTTTACTGATGCCTGCAGAGACTGGAAGAGATTCCTACCTCACCTGTTGTTTGCGTACAGGGAAGTACCCCAGGAATCTACAGGGTTGTCTTCCTTCAAGTTGCTCTATAGGAGAAGGGTCTGCGGGCCCCTAGATCTCATTAGAGGACACTGGGAGGGAGAGACAGAACAGAAAGGGACCCCCATAGTGCCATACGTGCTGGAAAACCTGGACTGCATGGAGTAGCTGTTTCTGATGGTAAGAAAGAACCCCCAGGGGAGACAGAAAAGATGGTACAAGCGGGGTGCCAGACAGCGCACTTTCCAGGTTGGGCAAAAGGGCTTAGTGCTCAAACCTCTGAAAACAGACAAGCTGCAGGCATCTTGGCAGGGCCAAAATTAAGTAGTGGCCCAACTCTTTGATACTACCTATGTTATTGCCAGCTATGCAGATAAAAGGATCCAGCGATCCTTTCATGTAAACATGCTGAAGAAGTATCAGGAAAGGCAGGAAGATATCGCTGTTGTATGTGCCCCTGCTGCAGGCGACTCTGAGAGCTCACCCCTCTCTGACCTATTAGAAATGAAACCCCAGACTGACCTCACTAGCCTAGAAAAACATGCTACCTTTTCCCAAGGCTACATGACCCTGGCCGTACATAAGGTATCGAACTACAATAGGCTATTGTGTAAAGGCTATTGGCAAATTCCCCTGGCCAAGGATGCTATCCCCAAGTCGGCATTTGTTACCACGTTTGTCCTGTACCAGTTTAGGTTCATGCCATTCAGGATGAAAAATGCCCCGGCTACCTTCCAACGTATGGTGGATAAGCTCCTCGATGGCATCCAGGATTTTGCATGTGCATATCTGGACGACATTGCAATCTACAGTGAGTCTTGGGAAGACCATCTGGTTCATGTAGGGGCAGTTCTGGACAAGATTCGGGCTGCAGGCCTGACCTTGAAGCCACATAAGTGCCACTTAGGTATGGCTGAAGTGTAGTATTTGGGTCACAGAGTGGGCTATGGGAACCAGCGACCAGAACTGGCCAAGGTAGAGCCGTAGCTAACTGGCCCACACCTCACACTAAGACCCAGATACTTGCCTTCTTAGGGATGGCAGAGTATTACAGATGCTTTGTCCCTTACTACAGTACGATAGCCAAGCCCTTGACTGAAAAAAAAGCAGGTCCTGTGGTCTCCAGCTTGTGAAGCTGCGCTTCAAGCCATCAAGCAAGCCCTTGTCAATGCCCCTGTCTTGGCTTCCCCAGTACCTAACAAACATTTCCTTGTCCATACAGACGCTTCCATGTTTGGACTGGGGGCTGTGCTGAGCCAAGTCGAGGAGGATAGAGGAGAACACCCTGTCGCATATCTCAGCAGAAAGTTACTACCCAGGGAAGTGAGTTATGCGGCAGGGGAGAAGGAATGTTTGGCCATGCTTTGGGAACTTAAGAAGCTTACCTGATATCTTTATGGACAATAATTTTCGCTAGTCACTGACCAAAACCCATTGGTCTGGCTTTACCGGGTTGCAGGAGACAATGGCAGGTTGCTGCGGTGGAGCTTAGCCCTATAGCCCTATAACTTCACCATCAGCTACCGACCCGGTAAGCAGAACGGCAATGTAGATGGGTTGTCCCAGGAAACAGATATCACTTCAGCCTCCTAGTTCCGGACATCCCCAAGTTAACCCGAGAAGGATCAAGCCAGGTCTGCCGGAGTGTCCCACAAGGAGGGAGCCATGTGGCAGACCTCTCTGCCTATGGATTACTATATAAAACCTGATTCGTCCATTTGTTCAGCGGTTGCTGGTTGTTCGCCCAGATCAGAGCTATCCAGGGATGTGTAGTTTTTGGGGATATGTGTTGTTTTTTTTGTGTTTTGGGAAAGGTGTTGTCGGGCATTTTCATAGGTATATATATTGATACATGGTCATATTATATTCAAAATGCATGCTCATTGTCTTTAAGAGACAGGCTGAAGTTGAACCAAAGTTTTCATACACGGCTGGAACAGGCCAAGATTTGAAGTCACACAGAGTTCAGTATGTGAAAAAGTTTGCCGAATACTGAATACAAAGAACATTGTATTTTAAAAGGTTATTGCCACAGATGTGGGCTTATCTGTTGGGAGTACACTGGATTCTCCAGACATGTCCGTCTGAAGAGAACAAGGCCCATTCATATCATTATGGTCCATAGATCAACAGTGTGAGAAACATTCAGAGAGACGCCTAGAGGTCTGTCTTTAGTTGTTTCAAAGTTTTCTAAACTAATCCTCATCTCTAATTTACGACGACAAGGGTCAAATGTATATAATGCAAAAGTACCAAAATTAAGTCTTTATAGTATGGTGCTAATAGCTTGCACAACAGTGCCATCCGGAGACAGATATCAATATCGTTACACCATCCTTCATAGTTGCATTATGGGTAAACATGATCTCATAGGATCTTATTACATATGTTTACACCCCCTCAATTGATTGGAGAATACTAATCCAGGGGGTGGTAATGTTAGATTACAAGGGAGATAATTACCCTAGATAGATGAGCATCAGGGAGAAGAAAGGAGAGAGCGAAGAGGGAGAAGCTAAAAAACAAAGGAGGAAGCATAGCATTCCTACATTCCAGCCTACACCCAAGATTGAGGGGTCTACCAATATGAAAGCCATGGGCGTAGCTATAGGGGGTGCAGAGGTAGCAGTCGCTACCGGGCCCAGGAGCCTGAGGGGGCCCAAAGACCCTTGTGCCACATAAGAAGACACACAAAGCACTGAGGGAAGGGGCCCAAGCTGAACTCTTGCACCAGGGCCCATGAGCCGTTAGCTACGCTCCTGATGAAAGCCATGGTGATGGACCATCCAGATTTCCTAGGAGCAGAAGTGTGATTCCTGCTAGGACTTGGTAAGAGACATGAAGAATGATATTTCATTTTATTAAGACTAATTGGATAATGTGGGTGAAGTCATACCATCTAAATTGGCGAATATATAAACACATTAATTAATTGATCATCTCCATATTGAGATGTAGTCTTAGGATATTGTGAGGCTTCATTCTACCTGCAGAAGAATCAAGGCTCATAATCTAGCAAAGTATTAAATGATTGCATATATATATGCGGAGATATATTGATAGTAGCATTCTTCGCCAAGCTAGATGATAAATTCCCACTGGAAGATTTGTTCCAAGTTCTTCCAATTTCTTTTGTCTTAATAGTCTTACCAGGTTATACAGATATGAAAGTAGTATTGACAGAAGTATTAAAAGTAGTCTAGGATTTGACTACTATCTTCTAAGTTATATACTTGTATGGATTTGCCCATTCCTGAAGTCATGTGAGGTGTAGTTGGTTAGAGGGAGGCAGAATGTATTCTTCATTCCATATTGGTGTCTAGGATTAGACATGCCCATCCTGATATCATGAGGTCTCCTCTGAACAGAAGTGATGTATATAATTTAACTTCTTATTTTGATATCCTAACCAAATAGCTTTGTTATAATGTGACAAGCTGCTCCTACCCACATGTATTGTGAAGCTTTTGATGCCTGATATCAATGCCATATATATTAATTGGCATATATCATTTTTTATTTACTTATAATAAGCTTGTAATGCTTCATATATCATTGCCATATATATTCCTTGGCATATATAATCGTGTTTATATACTTATTTGTTTATAATCGTGTAACTAATAAACTTTGCATGTTTTTATAATATCTGCGTATTATTTAATGTCAAAACTACATCATTAGCATTAATGTCATCTCTCATGAAAAGAACTTATTATTTGAGGAAATAGTCGGCCTCAGATGTGAATTGTATCGATTGGGTTATCTACAATTCACCAGGTCATGATTTCTACAAGTTATGAAAAAAATATTTTTATGACCATAATTAATAATTCTCAATTGAATTATTATAATCCCGACAGTGTGTGTGATTGTATCACAGGCAGAGCCTATTGTGTTTGTTAATTGTATCACAGACAGAGGGGGGTTTGTGTACATTTGTTGGAAGACCTGCATAAAAGGATGACATGCAGCCTATTAAAACTTTCCCTGCTTGACCATCAATACAGAGCCTTATCTCGTACTTGGAGGGGGGGGGGGGGGATAATTCGTATGATTCCTGTTTGGCGCCTAGGAGTGTTCGGTAGCTGACTTCATATTCGTGAAAAAGAACATCTTTGGCGACGTTAACCCCTTTACCTACTAGGGGTGCCGTAACAGTTAACTTTGGTCATATCTAGAGATGAGCGAACACCTGGAAGTTCGGGTTCGGGATCCGAACTCGACCCGAACTTTATCCCAAACCCGAACCCCATTGAAGTCAATGGGGACCCGAACTTTTAGGCACTAAAAAGGCTGTAAAATAGTCCAGGAACGGGCTAGAGGGCTGCCAAAGGCAGCAAAATGTAGGTAAATCCCCTGCAAACAAATGTGGATAGGGAAATTAATTAAAATAAAATAAATAAAATTTAACCAATATCAATTGAAGAGAGGTCCCACTGCAAGGAATCAAGCGTCATATCACCCACCACTGGAGAAGGCCACTTTCAGATATTTCGGACCCAGCACCCAGACAGAGGAGAGCGGTCCCACAGCAAGGAATCATGCGTCATTTCACCCACCACTGGAGAAGGCCACTTTCAGTTATTTCGACCCAGCACCCAGACCGAGGATTCAGGTCCCACAGCAAGGAACCATGCGTCATATCACCCACCACCGGAGAAGGCCACTTTCAGTTATTTCGGCCCCAGCACCCAGACAGAGGAGAGCGGTCCCACAGCAAGGAATCATGCGTCATTTCACCCACCACTGGAGAAGGCCACTTTCAGTTATTTCGGCCCAGCACCCAGACCGAGGATACAGGTCCCACAGCAAGGAATCATGCGTCATATCACCCACCACTGGAGAAGGCCACTTTCAGTTATTAAGGCCCCAGCACCCAGACAGAGGAGAGCGGTCCCACAGCAAGGAATCATGCGTCATTTCACCCACCACTGGAGAAAGCCACTTTCAGTTATTTCGGCCCAGCACCCAGACCGAGGATACAGGTCCCACAGCAAGGAATCATGCGTCATATCACCCAACACTGGAGAAGGCCACTTTCAGTTATTTCGGCCCCACCACCCAGACAGAGTAGAGAGGTCCCACAGCAAGGGATCATGCGTCATATCACCCACCACTGGAGAAGGCCACTTTCAGATATTTCGGACCCAGCACCCAGACAGAGGAGAGCGGTCCCACAGCAAGGAATCATGCGTCATTTCACCCACCACTGGAGAAGGCCACTTTCAGTTATTTCGGCCCCCAAAAAAATGCAACAGCACTCTGCAACCAGAACTCTGCCCAAGATAGAAGCCATAAGAGGACATAGTGTACTAATCCACGCCTGCAAACAGTGGAGACATTAGTTTACATTTTGATCAAAAGGTAGTAAGCCCACTCACCCCTTCATGGTTGTCTCCTAGAGTGGGTACTAACGCTAAATCTGACCTGTAATGGGCCATGACAGTCACATAAAATCCTCCTAGCGCTAAATATTACCTGTTATGGGCCACGACAGCCACATAAAATCCAGGGAGTGTGGGCCCAGCATGCATGCTGGAGCAGACCATACTTATTAACCCATTCTGGTGCTGTAACAGCCTCCATTAGATCCAGGGATGCAGGTACCAACATGCATGCTGAGCCCACTATGCACTCCTCCTGGAGCCAGAGGGCTACTAGCAGGTAATGTGAGTACACATTCAGCTTTATACTCACTCTGATTAAAAACCAGCATCTAGGGCAGACAAACTAGTCAGGTGTGCACGACTGAAGTGGAGGCTGCCACACCTCCAACACATACTAAACAGAAACACAAAGGAGGGTCAGTCAGCACTCCCTGTATGCAGGTGCACATAGCTAATGGCAGGTATACATACAAACAAAAAAAAAATGCAACAGCACTCTGCAACCAGAACTCTGCCCAAGATAGAAGCCATAAGAGGACATAGTGTACTAATCCACGCCTGCAAACAGTGGAGACATTAGTTTACATTTTGATCAAAAGGTAGTAAGCCCACTCACCCCTTCACGGTTGTCTCCTAGAGTGGGTACTAATGCTAAATCTGACCTGTAATGGGCCATGACAGTCACATAAAATCCTCCTAGCGCTAAATATTACCTGTTATGGGCCACGACAGCCACATAAAATCCAGGGAGTGTGGGCCCAGCATGCATGCTGGAACAGACCATACTTATTAACCCCTTCTGGTGCTGTAACAGCCTCCATTAGATCCAGGGATGCAGGTACCAACATGCATGCTGAGCCCACTATGCACTCCTCCTGGAGCCAGAGGGCTACTAGCAGGTAATGTGAGTGCACATTCATCTTTATACTCACTCTGATTAAAAACCAGCATCTAGGGCAGACAAACTAGTCAGGTGTGCACGACTGAAGTGGAGGCTGCCACACCTCCAACACATAC
Organism: Bufotes viridis; assembly: GCA_033119425.1. Taxonomy (NCBI): domain Eukaryota; kingdom Metazoa; phylum Chordata; class Amphibia; order Anura; family Bufonidae; genus Bufotes; species Bufotes viridis. The sequence continues at coordinate 218,544,914 of CM065589.1, forward strand.
TAAACAGAACGTCAGCTTGTCCAAGCTGGCTGTGGACAGGCGGCTGCGTTTGTCAGTAATGACGCCCCCTGCCGTGCTGAATACACGTTCAGACAAAACGCTGGCTGCCGGGCAGGCCAGCGCCTCCAAGGCATAAAATGCTAACTCTGGCCACGTGGACAATTTGGAGACCCAGAAGTTGAATGGGGCCGAACCATCAGTCAGTATGTGGAGGGGTGTGCAGACGTACTGTTCAACCATGTTAGTGAAATGCTGCCTCCTGCTAACACGTTCCGTATCAGGTGGTGGTGCAGTTAGCTGTGGCGTGGAGACATTTCTGCCATGCTAACCCTGCCCTCAGAGGAGCTGGCCATGACACAGCTGCGTTGGCGACCTCTTGCTCCTCCTCTGCCTTCACCTTGGGTTTCCACCTGTTCCCCTGTGACATTTGGGAATGCTCTCAGGAGCGCGTCTACCAGCGTGCGCTTGTACTCGCGCGTCTTCCTATCACGCTCCAGTGCAGGAAGTAAGGTGGGCACATTGTCTTTGTACCAGGGATTCAGCAGGGTGGCAACCCAGTAGTCCGCACACGTTAAAATGTGGGCAACTCTGCTGTCGTTACGCAGGCACTGCAGCATGTAGTCGCTCATGTGTGCCAGGCTCCCCAGAGGTAAGGACAAGCTGTCCTCTGTGGGAGGCGTATCGTCATCGTCCTCCGTATCCCCCCAGCCACGCACCAGTGATGGGCCTGAGCTGTGTTGGGTGCCACCCCGCTGTGAACCTGCTTCATCCTCATCCTCCTCCACCTCCTCCTCATCCTCCTCGTCCTCCAGTAGTGGGCCCTGGCTGGCCACATTTGTACCTGGCCTCTGCTGTTGCAAAAAACCTCCCTCTGAGCCACTTCTAACAGACTGGCCTGAAAGTGCTAAAAATGACGCCTCATCCTCCTCCTCCTCCTGGTCCACCTCCTCTTCCATCATCGCCCTAAGCGTTTTCTCAAGGTGACATAGAAGTGGTATTGTAACGCTAATAACGGTGTCATCGCCACTGGCCATGTTGGTGGAGTACTCGAAACAGCGCAACAGGGCACACAGGTCTCGCATGGAGGCCAATCATTGGTGGTGAAGTGGTGCTGTTCCGCAGTGCGACTCACCAGTGCGTGCTGCAGCTATGGCCTGCTGCTGCTCGCACAGTCTCTCCAGCATGTGCAAGGTGGAGTTACACCTGGTGGGCACGTCGCATATGAAGTGGTGAGCGGGAAGGCCGAAGTTCCGCTGTAGCGCAGACAGGCGAGCAGCGGCAGGATGTGAACGCCGGAATCGCACACAGACGGCCCACACTTTATGCAGCAGCTCTGACATGTCGGGGTAATTGTGAATGAAATTCTGCACCACCAAATTCAGCACATGCGCCAGGCAAGGGATGTGCGTCAAACCGGCTAGTCCCAGAGCTGCGACGAGATTTCGCCCATTATCGCACACCACCAGGCCGGGCTTGAGGCCCACCGGCAGAAACCACTCGTTGGTCTGTTGTTCAATACCCCGCCACAACTCCTGCGTGGTGTGGGGCCGTCCCCCAAACATATGAGTTTCAGAATGGCCTGCTGACGTTTACCCCAGGCTGTGCTGAAGTTGGTGGTGAAGGTGTGTGGCTGGCTGGATGAGCTGGTGGAAGCAGAGGAGGAGGAAGCCGAGTAGGAGGAGCAGGCTACAGGAGGCAAAGAATGATGCCCTGCGATCCTTGGCGGCGGAAGGACGTGCGCCAAGGAACTCTCCACCTGGGGCCCAGCCGCCACTACATTTACCCAGTGTGCAGTTAGGGAGATATAGCGTCCCTGGCCGTGCTTACTGGTCCACGTATCTGTGGTTCGGTGGACCTTGCCACAGATGGCGTTGCACAGTGCACACTTGATTTTATCGGATACTTGGTTGTGCAGGGAAGGCACGGCTGTCTTGGAGAAGTAGTGGCGGCTGGGAACAACATACTGTGGGACAGCCATGGACATCAGCTGTTTGAAGCTGTCTGTGTCCACCAGCCTGAATGACAACATTTCAAAGGCCAGTAGTTTAGAAATGCTGGCATTCAGGCCCAGGGCTCGAGGGTGGCTAGGTGGGAATTTACGCTTTCTCTCAAGGTTTGTGAGATGGAGAGCTGAACGCTGCCGTGTGACATGGTGGAGATGCTTGGTGACGCAGGTGGTGTTGTCGGTGGCACATCCTCTGTTTGGTGGGCGGCAGGTGCCAACATTCCTCCCGAGGCGGAGGAAGAGGCCGAGGCAGCAGCAGAAGAGGGAGCAGGGGAGCCAGAGTGAGTTCCTTGCTTTTAAGGTGTTTACTCCACTGCAGTTCATGCTTTGCATGTAGATGCCGGGTCATACAGGTTGTGCTAAGGTTCAGAACGTTAATGCCTCGCTTCAGGATCTGATGGCACAGCGTGCAAACCACTCGGGTCTTGTCGTCAGCACATTGTTTAAAGAAGTGCCATGCCAGGGAACTCCTTGAAGCTGCCTTTGGGGTGCTCGGTCCCTGGTGGCGGTGGCCAGTAGCAGGCAAACTCTCTTGGAGGCGGCTGTTCTTCTTTTTCCCCCTGCTCTCTCTTTTGCTACGCTGTTGGCTCGGTCTCACCACTGCCTCTTCTTCTGAACTATGAAAGTCAGTGGCACGACCTTCATTCCATGTGGGGTCTAGGACCTCATCGTCCCCTGCATCGTCTTCCACACAGTCTTCCTCCCTGACCTCCTGTTCGGTCTGCACACTGCAGAAAAACGCAACAGTTGGCCCTGTGTTTCGTCATCATCAGAGACGTGCGGACTCCGATGAGGTGGTATTCCTATGTCCTCATCATCAGGAAACATCAGTGGTTGTGCATCAGTGCATTCTATGTCTTCCACCACTGGGGAAGGGCTAGGTGGATTCCCTTGGGAAACCCTGCCAGCAGAGTCTTCAAACAGCATAAGAGACTGCTGCATAACTTGAGGCTCAGACAGTTTCCCTGATATGCATGGGGGTGATGTGACATACTGATGGGCTTGGTTTTCAGGTGCCAACTGTGACCTTTCTGCAGAAGACTGGGTGGGAGATAATGTTGTCAACATGCTGGATCCACTGTCGGCCACCCAATTGACTAGCGCCTGTACCTGCTCAGGCCTTACCATCCTTAGAACGGCATTGGGCCCCACCAAATATCGCTGTAAATTCTGGCGGGTACTGGAACCTGAGGTAGTTGGTTCACTAGGACGTGTGGATGTGGCAGAATGGCCACATCCTCTCCCAGCACAAGAGGGTACACTAACACCACCACGACCGCGTCCTTGTTCCTTACTAGATGTTTTCCTCATTGTTACCGTTCACCAAGCACCACAATAAGAAAAAAAATATTTGGCCCAATGTATTGATTTCAAATTCAGGCCTTTTTTTACAGGCACCTAACACTATCTGCCTATTTATTTATGTAGCGTATTACACTAATCCAGGCACAGCAGTAACCACTGATTTAGGGGAATATCTCTTTTAGGGCTAGTATTTAGGCCCTGGATGAAAGGTATCCTTTAATGGACAGATTTACAATTGCCCTGCAACAGCTCGAACACCAGATTCAGGGTATTGCTATTTTGGCAATTGAATTTCACCCCAGAACAAAATATATGTTTTGGCGGATACTATGAATCTTGGCCTGCAACAGCTGGGACACCAGATTCAGGGTATTGCTATTTTGGCAATTGAATTTCACCCCAGAACAAAATATATGTTTTGGCGGACACTAATATACTTTGCCAGCCACAGCTGAAACCACTGATTTATGGTATTGCTATTTTGGCAATTGAATTTCACCCCAGAACAAAATATATGTTTTTGCGGACACTATGAATCTTGGCCTGCAACAGCTGGGACACCAGATTCAGGGTATTGCTATTTTGGCAATTGAAATTCACCCCAGAACAAAATATATGTTTTGGCGGACACTATTATACTTTGCCAGCCACAGCTGAAACCACTGATTTATGGTATTGCTATTTTGGCAATTGAATTTCACCCCAGAACAAAATATATGTTTTGGCGAACACTATTATACTTTGCCAGCCACAGCTGAAACCACTGATTTATCGTATTGCTATTTTGGCAATTGAATTTCACCCCAGAACAAAATATATGTTTTGGCGGACACTATTATACTTTGCCAGCCACAGCTGAAACCATTGATTTATGGTATTGCTATTTTGGCAATTGAATTTCACCCCAGAACAAAATATATGTTTTTGCGAACACTATGAATCTTGGCCTGCAACAGCTGGGACACCAGATTCAGGGTATTGCTATTTTGGCAATTGAATTTCACCCCAGAACAAAATATATGTTTTGGCGGACACTATTATACTTTGCCAGCCACAGCTGAAACCACTGATTTATGGTATTGCTATTTTGGCAATTGAATTTCACCACATAAAATAATCTATCCTTTGCCAGACAGCAGACAGTATTATACTTGGCTAGCCAAAGCTGGAACATCAGATTTAGGGGATTGGTATTTGGGCAAATGTATTTAACCCCTTAATAAAATATAGAAATTGCTATCCTGAGTTTCTAGGGGTGACAATTAGCACAGCCAAGCCCCTGATGTAGGATATAGCAAAAAAAAAAAACTAGTATTGATGGATTGATGGACTTGGTGGCAGCTTGTTCTGGTGCACCACAAGTCACAAAATGGCCGCCGATCACCCCAGAAAATAAGTGACAGAAAAACGCTCTGTGCAGCCTAAAAACCATTCAGCAAGTAACTAGCAGAAGTTCAATCATTCACAGCTGTAGATCGATCCGTTCATTAGGTGCTGTTGCCCTCACAGAAGCTGCGTCCTCTCCCTACACTAATCAGAACATTGTGACGTGCGGAGCTACGTGACTCCAGCTTAAACAGAGGCTGGGTCACATGCTGCACTTGGCCAATCACAGCCATGCCATTAGTAGGCATGGCTGTGATGGGCTCTTAGGGCAGGAAGTAAAACGCTAGCTGATTGGCTGCTGTGCAGCCCTTCAGAAAGCGGGAAGTAATCGCCGAACAACGAACCCGAACCCGAACTTTTTTGAAAATGTCCGGGTTCGGGTCCGTGTCCCGGACACCCCAAAATTCGGTACAAACCCGAACTATGCTCGAACTGTTCGCTCAACACTAGTCATATCTTCTATTTTAGCCTATTTGATTGAAACGTAAGTACTAAGTAATTCACCTTTTTTTTTTTTTTTTTGAATTATTGAAGTACTACTGGTGAATATTCTCATGGAAGACTTTAAGTGGTTATTCAGTTTGGTGACATGAATATACTTGATGCATCATGAAGACATTTTATAGTGTGACTTTACAATTTTAATCTAGTGCCAGAATCTCAGTGGACTATAAATTGTTTGTACAGAAAGTATCCATAAAAGCATATATGTAAATATGTTTCTATTGGGGTTTGGGTGTGGCTCCAATGGCTATAGTGGTGGGTGGGTGCTCCAATTAGAGTTGTTCCCCAATACTCTTAAGGTGAATCAATGAAATATAGTTATTGGGCACTCCTTATCCAGATTGTGCAGATAGGTAGATAGATTAATGTATACTAATAGTGAATCAATATGTTGTAGAGTCATAGGTTTATTCGCTCATTAAAATCTCCCTAGATAAGGAAGAAAACCAAAATAAAAAATAAAAAATAAATAAAATATGTGAAGTTTAAAAATGCAAATACAAAAATACATAAAAAGTATAAAGTTATTTAACACTATACTATGCAAAACCTATACTGTTATAATATGAGGATAAAGTCCATTCCATTGCATGTGTCCGCTTGATTTATGAATACTAGATGGTATCCAACAACGATCACTTATTTAGTATATAGATCAATCAGTGTTCGTTGCCAGATATTTTCACCGCAACCGCTGTTAATTATCACTTTATATTTACAGGTATTTTTCAACCATAACCACTCACTTGGTGTTCATACAAGCTGGTAATTGTTGTTGAATTCCGTTGGTTGGTTGTTATTTACTACTATCAGTAATTTTCCAACCTTAAACGTTCACTTAATGCTCATACAAGCTGGTAGTTATCATTAGTATTTGATAATAGTTGAGCAATTTTCATTTGCAACAGTTTGCTACAATTTACTTCACGTATGCGTATGTAGACCCTCCAATATTGCCAAATTTTGATAGCTTATTGCATTAATTATTGCGAGTACTCACTGTTACCGGTTATAGCTTGCACGTTCGGAGATGCTATGGCGTCCCACGCTGAACACCGCGTTGCTCTGTTGTGGCTAGTACCTTCGTGATCTCGCGAGAGGGTCTGTGGTGTCTGTATCACGTTTCAAAATCCCGTTTTTGGAACTAGTAGCTACTATTCCTAGGTTGGAAATCCTCCTTTTTGCCGGCAGCTTGTGCGCACCTTCATATATCTTTGTGGGTACTAGATATTGGACCTCAAAATGTTCTTTTCACCAGATGCGTTTCGGGACTTTTGTGTATCTCGTCCCTTCCTCAGTGGTATCAAATGCAGTCATACCTGTACCCTTTATATAAGACCCTCCTATTCCTCAATGAGGGATACTTTCAATCTCCGAAATGGATCTTCTTGGATCAATCAAAGTGTGTAGAATCATTCAGGATCTGCATTACTAAATCGTAATAATATTGAAAGTTGTTACATATCTTATAATAAAATGGTATCTCTTTGTGTTCAGTGTCCATTTGTCCACTTAATTGGATTCTGCGGATTATTGTGGTATCTTTTTCAAGAAAAACGCATCTGCGGTTCCATTGCGGTTTTTATGCGTTTTTGTTCCCAAATTGCGTTTTTCTTTCCATAGTTTGCTATTGTATTACTATAATACATTGTATTTCTTAAAATCTCATAAATCCATTGCTTTCATTATTTAAAACATTTTCCCTTTGACTATATACACTGATATATAGTCATTTGTTTCAGATGTATTTCTTCACCGTAGTGGTAAGTACTAAGTAATTCACCCTTTTTTTTTTTTTTGGAATTATTGAAGTACTACTGGTGAATATTCCCATGGAAGACTTTAAGGGGTTAGTCAGTTTGGTGACATGAATATACTTGATGCATCATGAAGACATTTTATAGTGTGACTTTACAATTTTAATCTAGTGCCAGAATCTCAGTGGACTATAAATTGTTTGTACAGAAAGTCTCCATAAAAGCATATATGTAAATACAGTATGTTGTTATTCTGGAGGACAAAAGCTTATTGCCTACTGTCACTTGTTGGATGGCTACCATAGTCAGTGTCTGGCCTTGTAAAGTATAATGTGTTTCAGTTTAAAGAGTTCTCTTACAAAACTCTGAGTTTAACTAAGGAGAATGTGTCTTCAGTCTATCTCCAGTCTAACAATTCAGATAGGCAGGCGGATCCACAGTGATATTTAGAGCACATGTACATAGTCAGGGACTGGGGTAGTGACAAGAGGCAGGCTTGAATCCTCTGCATGTTACACACAGGTGTCTTCTGCACTCAGTAAAACATTGGAGACTGAAGACCGAATATCCTTAGCAACGCTGTTAGAGCTTTGCTAAGAAGACTCTTTATAACCTACTCTCTAGAATTAAGAAACATCTTTTCCCTAATAAAGTATATTACAAAAATGTTAACATCTACATCCCTATACTTTATAAAAAAAAATTATGGAACCAACAGTTACATTTTAGGCAAACCATGAAACACTGACTTGATATACAATAAAGAATTAGAATCTTTTGCATAAGAAAAAATACACCCATCTGCAGAGTCTGCTATGGGTTGCTGCTGTTAGGTTGGACAACACACTTTTGACGTGGGTGTAGAGAAATTAGGTTTCTCTTTGTAGAGGCCGCCAAGTTGGCACAGGAAATAATAATTGTACAAACGTGTTGCTATATACAGTATGTGTCAGAGAAGTCAGCAATTCCTTTATGTAAATAATTTCATTGTTTATTCTAGAATTTGAATGCAGTGTTCTGTATCCATTGTCACTGTAGATAATGACCCTATGAAGTGATATGCATATGATGACATGACAAGCCATGCATCTCAGTTTGCAACATCCCGCCTAACACCTAAACACATGTTTTTTGAAGGCTTGATAATATGTTAATATAAATTCAAATCCCACTGCTCCTCCAACCATCCTTTTCCTTCTTCTTGTCACTAGTAACAGATATTATTTTCCTTAATGCAATTAATAAAACCACAAATCTGCCACAGATGGAAGCCCTCTGTGATCTTTCAAAGAAAATAACCAAGGGACTGCTTTTACATGCACCGTGTATATACAATCAGCTTGTCATATGGAGACTATTAAACGTTTTCTCCAAGGAGGCATGTTTCCTGTTACGTGTTGAAGTATTGTTTTCCTGAAGAGATTTTTTCTACTTTTTTAATGAACTGCTTCATTTGAGAAAACTGTGGGAAAGTTTTGCTGAACAAAAAATCTGGCTTACCCAACAAAAGAGCTAAAATTTGTAGAAAAGTAAATGATATTTGACAATGTTATATAAAACTTGAAATGTATTGAACTAAACCATGATATGATTTATGTTAATTACAGAATATGCTGCTATTTAAAATTGTGATTTATTTAGAAATTTCTCTAAACCCTTTCTTAACATAAGGGTGTCCTCCTACTAAGTAGCTGGAAATACTATTAGATTGATCATTGACGTGAAGAAGATGAGTAAGGGAGAATGTCACTATTTTAAGATGGCTATTAGGGATGAGCGAATCGAATTCGGAGGAAACATCCAAAGTCAATTCGCATAATACTTCATTTGAATACAGTTCGGAGCAAGTGCTCCGTATAGTATTAGAATGTATTGGCTTCTATGAGCTGAAGTTATTACTTTGTGAAGTCTCGCGAGACTTCACATAATAACTTCATAAATCAATTTCTACAGTAAAAAACCATTTCCCGAACTCGGGTTCGATTCCAAGTTGGAACCGAACTCGAGTTCGGGAACTTATTTTTTACAGTAGAAATTGATTTATGATGTTATTATGCAAAGTCTCGTGAGACTTTGCGAAGTAATAACTTCGGCTCATAGGAGCCAATACATTCTAACACTGTACGGAGTGCTCGCTTCATACAGTCTTCAAACGAAGTATTATGCAAATCGACTTCAGATGTTTCATCCAAAGTGGATTCTCTCATCCCTAATGGCTATAAAATCATTTATAAATCCAATGTTGACCAGGTATACTAATTCTTAAAACATAACTTTTACTAGATATGCCATAAAACAATTCATAAAAAGTTAAAACAACACCACAAATCAGTGAGCAGACAAGAGGACTGAACCTCTACCGACACATTCCACTTGATCACATGTCATCTAATGGTCTGATGGTAAGAGAAAATATACGATCCTACCAGTTCCAGACGTGTGAATGGTTGTTCGGTGTGTACTGGAACGATATCCTTCACTGCAGTGGCCGAGCATATTGGGGACGGGTGCTTTGTAACAATGGTAATAGGTGGCGTTAACTGATGACCCTAGTCAATGGTTCTCTCACAATGAAATCATTGGAGGGGACTAGTACATTTACTGCCTATAAGACACAGAGCACCCGCCCCAATAGGGGCGACCCCATACAGAACCTGTCCCTAATTAGGGGCCTATTCCCTATGTTTGCCCTCACTACATCCCTACATGCCACGTTTCGTCTCAATCACAAGACTCATCAGGGGAATCGATAATGAAGTTCAATTGAAAAATACAAAGACAAACACACAAACAAAATAACTACCAGCACTTCTTAACACGGTTCAGTCAGTGCGCACCAACTACAAGTGCCCATGAAACAAACTTATTACTTACTAGTGACGTTTAACATATACAGGTAGACAGTGGTCCCACTGTATTAGATGCAGGGAAGTGTCCCTTTCATCAAGCTGCCTCACCGTTGCTGTATCTAGTGGGGAGAACTACACTCCGTCTCTTCCTTTTTAAAAGTGCCTTGCTCTCAAGCTCCTCCCCCACTTCCTGTCGCATGTCTGTGGAACGCATGGCGTGCGCTCCACAGACCGTAGGTTGAGGATCACATGTTCCTGGAGCCGCGGGTCACATGGCTACACATGGATTCAGCGTCTCCCGTTGCTAGGTCGCTGAATCCGATCGCTGTGCCATGGCCGCCAGCTGCCACAGATAATGGACAGCAATTTTTACCTTTAGAGCCACAAATCGGACACGTGTACAGATTTGTAAGACCAGCTTACCAACACAGACATTCCAATTTCTATCTACCCTGTTATCAGTTAAATATCTTCAGGGGATACATTTATTCTCTGAACTTCCTATTCCAAATAAGGCATCCATATGATGTAAATGGGATGCCAAGCATCAATTTGTGCATTTGTCTATTGCTACTATCCTCCTAACACTTGAGATTCACAGAATCAGGAGGGTACCATATAAGGGAAGTAGCTGGGAGAGAGTCCCAAGATAGTAGATCGATTTAGCCTCACATTGCAAGATCTTCTGATCCCAATTGCCTCCTCTTGTTGGTTTTTAAATCAGTAATTGGCTATAGTAGTAGTTGGCTATAAAATCAGTAATAGACTTTGATTAACTTTGTACAGACATGGCTTATCTTGCCTGTATCATGGTCAGGAGCTATATCCAATGGTCTACTCAATGTTATTGGAATCAGGCTACAAGATTGTCATCAGACATATTTGATTTTTACTGAGATCATATCATTCTGTGGGAGAATGTGTTTTTCTGTACAGTGTGTGATTTAAAGACACAGAATGCCTATCGTTCATACAATGTGGACATTTAGCCAGTAAGGAATGCTGGTAAACTTCAACTCTGAGGCCTTCAAAATTATGAATGGAGTTCTGGAATTTATTAAAAGTTGTAACATATGATCAGCACAATAGATAGGTAAGCAAAACATCATATATGTAAACTGTAAAATAATGTTTAAGGGTGGATATATGTGTTAACAAATGTAACACTTGCATCTGCCCATTGCAAGAATTGTAAATATCAGATTCAATATGGGAGCATATATGACCTGCAATAAATATGTATAGCATTTTAAGGTTGTAACAATTTTTATGTTTTAAGAACATAGCACTTACAGTGCTAGCAGCATGCAGAGTACAAGTGTTGTATCCTTATATATGTACCAAACACTAATCTGATCCTAACCTCATCAAGGTAGTACCCTTTAACCTTAAATGTACAACACTATGGTACACCAATCTCTTGTAAAAATTATCAATCTTTATTAAATATCCTTAAAATACACATTGATTACAATAAATAAGAAACAAGAAAAATATGCGCCATACATCTTGCTTTGCCACATAAACGCAGCACAGTGTTGATCCCTAACTAGTGGTACACTATTAGTAACCCTTTGGTGATCAGACCTATTCCGTCCTAAAAAGACAAACCCGTCTATATGGGACTAGACAAGATCTACCTGACGATCAAATAGTCATTCCCCACAGTGGAAAAACACTTGCAACTAGTGCCTACCTCAGCCGCATACACCCAGTCAAGCAAGAAGGCGCACCCCTCGACGCGCGTTTCGCGTACAGCTTCTTCTGGAGGTGAAGAAGAAGCTGTACGCGAAACGCGCCATTTGCTAGGAGAAGGACCCTGAGACAAGATCGCTCTAACCCCTAGCTCGGATGCGTCAACTTCCACAATGAATGGCTGTGACACATCAGGTTGCACCAGTATAGGAGCAGAAGCAAAACATTCCTTTACCTCTGAAAAGGCATGTAATGCCTCATCAGACCAGACTGAGAAATCCGCACCTTCCTTAGTCATTATAAGGGTAATTACATTATAGGATGGGAAGATAGTGCAGATAGAGACCAAAGGCAAGGTAGTTTGACTGGGGAAGGAAAGGAAGGAGGGACTAGAATGGTTTAGAAGGAAAGGTGTAGGGTAAAAAATGTACATAAGCCTCTTAAATGTATGTATACTAACGCCAGAAGCCTAACTAATAAAACTAGGTAACTGGAATTAGTGATGTGTGAGGAGGACTATGGCATAGTCGGAATAACTGAGACATGGCTGGATGATAGCTATGACTGGGAAGTTAATGTACAGGGTTACAGTCTGTTTAGAAAGGTTCACCAAAACCGGAGAGGGGGAGGGGTCTGCCTTTATGTAAAGTCCTGTCTAAAGCCCACAGTCCTAGAAGATATAAATGAGGGACATGAACATGTGGAGTCACTGTGGGTAGAAATACATGGAGGCAAAAACAATAATAAATTACTAATAGGAGTTTATTATAAACCACCTAATATACCAGAGTCCACAGAAAATCTACTACTAAACGACATATATGAGGTGGCAAATCATAATGAGGTTGTTATTAATATAGACTGGGACTGAAACCTGTACATCTCATAAAGGAAACAGGTTCTTGGCAATAACCAAAAACAATTGCCTTTCCCAACTGGTTCAGGACCCGATTAGAGGGACGGCCATACTGGACTTAGCATTAACTAGAGTTGAGCGAACCCGAACTGTAAAGTTTGGATTCGTACCGGACTTCAGTAATTTTTGTAGCAGGACCCGAACCTGAACATTTTCATAAAAGTTTGGGTTCGAGTTCGGTGTTCGGCCATTTATTAAAGCTTGTTAAAAGGCTACAGTGAAGCCAATCAACAAGCGTTTAACATGTGTGCCCTTAGAAGCCATAACAGCCATGCCTACTAATGGTATGGCTATGATTGGCCTAGTGCTGCATGTGACCCAGCCTCTCTATAGGCTGGAGTCACATAGTGCCGCTAGTCACTCAGCTCTTACTAGTGTAGGGATAGGATGCTGCTTCTGTGAGGGAGAGAATAGGAAAGAATCTGATATCAGAACTTGTTGTTAACTCAGCGATCTACAGCAATTTTTTTCTTGTGGGTGCAATGCAACTTTTTTTTTTACCCTGCCCTGAGCCCAGTGACAGAGAAAAATTACTTTTATCCGTCTATTAGTTAGGTTGATGTCGGTGGCCATTTTGTGCAAGTGTAGTGCACTTGCACCTGCATATGTGCCAGGGACAATAATTTAATCCTGTTCTTTTATTTCAGTGGGCAACATATACCCATTTTTTAAGTGCATCTGCACTGCATATGTGCCAGGGGAAGGGAAAATAATATAGGTAATCCGTCTGTGAGGTTAGGGACCTAGGAGGTGACATTTTCACATTTTTTTCTGTAAAGTACCCATGTGAGTGTAATCAATTCAGGAAATCCATCTGTTAGGGTCAAATTCTTTTTTTTTTGTTGCTAAAAGGTACCTTTGCGTCCTGCACTGCATTTCTGATAGTGAAATAAAATCAGTAAATCCATCGGTTTCACCGTGGGTGTAAAAATCATCTTTTTTTCCCCATTTTTACCTTTGCGGCCTTCACTGCGAATCTGCGAATGAAATTTAATCAGTACATTGTGGGTGAAAAAAACACTTAATTTTTGGCACAAAGTACATTTGCGCCCTGCACTGCATTTGTGATAGTAAAAGAAAATCAGTTATATCCATCTGTTTCATTTGTGGGTGAAAAAAATTATATATTTTTTCAATAAAGTACCTTTGCGTCCTGCACTGCATTTCTGAAAGTGAAATTTAATCAGTAAATCCAGCTCTTAGATTGTGGGTGGACATTTCCATGGCTATCAGACCAGTCATTCACAAGTGGCTTGGAGGGTGTGTTCCTGCTGCACTGCATACCTTACAGGGAAATATATTCTGTAAATTCGGTGGCGTTTACATTGTTGGGTGATCTGTACCCCTTTTTTCTTAAACACTACCCTTGCACTGCATACCTGACTGGGAAATATATTCTGTAAAGTCGGCGGCATTTACATTGTTCGGTGCTGTAGTTATATGCTGTAAAATCTCCATGATGTCTCCATGATAAATCTTCAGCGTGGGGGCCCGTGTGGCTTCTACACACTTTGAAAATACTCCTTCAGCGGAGCGAATAGATGCAGGATGACGGGGATGCCCCATGACCCCTTTGTTCTTTCAAACTACCCCTGCACTGCATACTGGACTGGGAAATATATTCTGTAAATTTGGCAGCGTTTAGATTGTTGGGTGATCTGTACCCTTTTTTTCTTTCAAACTATCGCTGCACTGCATACCTGACTGGGAAATATATTCAGTAAATTCGGCAGCGTTTAGATTGTTGGGTGTTCTGAAACCCTTTTTTCTTTCACTCTACCCCTGCCCTGCATACCTGACAGGGAAATATATTCTGTAAATTCGGAGGCGTTTAGATTGTTGGGTGATCTGTACACCTTTTTTTTTTCACACTATCCCTGCACTGCATACCTGACTGGGAAATATATTCTGCACGCTGATAGACGCACTGCTGATGGCATTCCCACCTGACACTGGGGCCTCAGTGGAAGCACAAGGCGAAGGCAGAGGAGGAGGAAGAAGTCGCCAACACAGCTGGGGCACCGCCAGCACCTCAGAAGGTATGGTTAGCATGGCCGAAATGTGGAAAAGCTTTGTCAGCACTCCACAAGAACCAGCACCACCAGCTGATATGGAATGTTTTAGCAGGGGGTACAGTAGCATTTCAGCAACATGGTGGAACAGTATGTGTGCACACGCCTACACGTACTGACTGATGGGTCTGCCCCATTCAACTTCTGGGTCTCCAAATTGGGCACATGGCCTGAGCTTGCCCTTTACGTCTTGGAGGTGCTGGCCTGCCCAGCAGCCAATGTATTGTCTGAACGTGTGTTTAGCAAACAAGGGGGCGTTATCACAGACTAGCACAGCCGCCTGTCCACAGTCAATGTTGAAAAGCTCATGTTCATTAAAATGAACCAGGAATGGATCCCACAGGACTTGTCTGTACCTTGTGTAGAATAGACATGTATACCGGCCTCACCCAGCCTATGTTATACTCCAGGGCAGTTTCTCTTTGTTTTCTTTTCTATATTTCCTAATGTTTTGGGGTCTATCCATATAAAACAAAAACAAAAAAAAACAAAAAGGTTAAAAACAAAAAACAATGTTGTTGGCGACTACGTCCTCCACCACCGCTTCCACCTACCCTGCCATGTCCACAGCCTCCTCAACCTCCTACTCCATATGGACCCCCTACTCCTAGTTCAAGATTATTATTTTTAATTTTCATGTATTTTATGTTATTTTAAGTTATTTTTCTATCCATATTTGTTTGCAGGGCAATTGTCCAGATCTTACCCCCATTTTGCTTCCTTTTGCAGCCCTCTAGCCCTTTCCATTACTTTTTCAGAGCCATTTTAGTGCCCCAAAGTTTGGGTCCCTATTGACTTTAATGGGGTTTGGGTTCTGGGTCATGTTCAGGTCGAACTTTGCAACGAAGTTCAGCCAAACCCGAACTTTCTGGTGTTCCCTCAACTCTAGTATTAACCATTAGACCTGACAGAACAACAGATGTTAAGGTTGGGGGACACCTGGGAAATAGTGACCATAAAGTAATAACCTTTCAATTATCATTCAAAATAGTGTTTCATCAGGGAGGAACAAAAATATCAAACTTCAAAAAAGCAAAATTTAGCCAACTAAGAGAGGCCATAGGCCTAACCAACTGGGACAAAGTCGTCAAAAAAAAATAAAAAATACAGCCACAAAATAGGATAAATGGAACATCCTAAAATCTAATTGTGAGAGGTACATATCTTATAGGAATAAAAGGTTAAGGAACAAGAAGAAACCAGTGTGGATCAATGGAACTGCAAAGAATGACAAAAAGAAAGCATTTAATTTACTAAAATAGGAGGGTAGCGAGGAAGCACTGAAAAACGACAGGAAAAAAATAGAATACAGTTGCGTTCAAAATAATAGCAGTGTGTTTAAAAAAGTGAATAAAGCTCAAAATCCTTCTAATAGCTTTTATTTCCATACACATGAAGAAAAATATATCACATTTGTGTTGTTCCTTCAAAAAAAAATTGAGAAAAGTGAATATTAGACTGTTTAAATAAATAGCAGTGTTTGTATTCTTCTTTACAAACTCAAACATTCACTATATAAACTGAAAAATGTTTGAAGATTTTGCTTTCCTTGTAACCATTTAACTAATATTTAGTTGTATAACCACTGTTTCTAAGAACTGCTGTACATCTGTGTTGCATGGAGTTAACCAGCCTCTGACACCCGTGAACAGGTATTCCATTCCAGGATGATTGGACCACTCTTCTCTATTTCTTGGTTTTGCCTCAGAAACTGAATTTTTGATGTCACCCCACAAGTTTTCTATTGGAATAAGATCCGGGGATTGGGGTGGCCACTTCATAACGTCAATCTTGTTGGTCTGGAACCAAGATGTTGCACATTTACTAGTGTGTTTGGGGTCGTTGTCTTGTTTGAACACCCATTTCAAGGGCATTTCCTCTTCAACATAAGGCAGAATGACCTCTTCAAGTATTCTGATGTATTCAAACTAAAGGCAAAAGTCTGATTAGACTATGTAAAGTAAAAAAAATACAGTACAGTACACTATATGGTGTACTGTACTGAATTAGATAGACACCAGATCCACTGGATCTACAAAAGCCAAGTGGGTCTGGGTAAAAAAATAAGTAAAAAAGTGAAAAATAAGTAAAAATAAAAAAACACATATCACTGAATAAAAATTAAATAAATAAAATACACTACACATGTTACAAGTGTCCGTTAAAACCTGCTCTATAAAAATATCACATGACCTAACCCCTCAAGTAAATACCTTTAAAAAAATGGTGTAAAAAAAGCCATTTTTTGTCACCTTACATCTTAAAAAGTGTAATACCAAGCGATCAAAAAGGCGTATGCCTCTCAAAATAGTTGCAATCAAACCGCCATCTCATCCCGCAAAAAATGAGCTCCTACATAGGACAATGGCCCCAAAAAAATATGGCTCTCAGACTATGGAGACACTAAAACATTATTTTATTTCTAAAATGCTGGTATTGTGTTAAAGTAAAAAAAAAAAAAAAAAGTATACATATTAGGTATCGCCATGTCTGTAATAACCTGCTCTCTAAAAATATCACATGACCTAACCCCTCAGATGAACACCATAAAAAAATAAAATAAAAACGGTGTAAAAAAAGCCATTTTTTTGTCACCTCACATCACAAAAAGTGTAATACTAAACGACCAAAAAGTCATACGCACCCCAAAATCAAACCGTCATCTCATCCCGCAAAAAATGAGACCCTATCTTAGATAATCGCCCAAAAACTGAAAAAACTATGGCTCTCAGAATATGAAGACACTAAATCATGATTTTTTTTGTTTCAAAATTGAAATCATTGTGTAAAACTTACATAAAAAAAAACATATTATGTATCGCCGCGACCGTAATAACCTGCTCTATAAAAATACCACATGATTTAACCTGTCAAATGAATGTTCTAAATAACAAAAAATTTAAACGGTGCCAAAACAACTATTTCTTGTTACCTTGCCTCACAAAAAGTGTAATATAGAGCAACCAAAAATCATAAGTACCCTAAAATAGTACCAACAAAACTGCCACCCTATCCCATAGCTTCTAAAATGGGGTCACATTTTTGGAGTTTCTACTCTAGGGGTGCATCAGGAGGGCTTCAAATGGGACATGGTGTCAAAAAACCATTCCGGCAAAATCTGCCTTCCAAAAACCTTATGGTATTCCTTTCCTTCTGCGCCCTGCCGTGTGCCCGTACAGCAGTTCACGATCACATATTGGGTGTTTCTGTAAACTACAGAATCAGGGCAATGAATATTGAGTTTTGTTTGGCTGCTAACCCTTGCTTTGTAACTGGAAAAAAAATATTAAAATGGAAAATCTGCCAAAAAAGTGAAATTTTGAAATGTTATCTCTATTTGCCATTAATTCTTGAGGAACACCTAAAGGGTTAACAAAGTTTGTAAAATCAGTTTTGAATACTTTGAGGGGTGTAGTTTCTAAAATGGTCACATTTTCTGAGTTTCTACTCTAGGGGTGCATCAGGGGGACTTCAAATGGGACATGGTGTCAAAAAACCAGACCAGCAAAAACCTTATGGCATTCCTTTCCTTCTGTTCCCTGATGTGTGCCCGTACATCAGTTTACGATAACATATGGGGTGTTTCTGTACACTACAGAATCAGGGCAATAAATATTAAGTTTTGTTTGGCTGTTAACCCTTGCTTTGTAACTGGAAAAAAAATATTAAGATAGAAAGTCTGCCAAAAAAGTCAAATTTTATCTCTATTTTCCATTAATTCTTGTGGAACACCTAAAGGGTTAACAAAGTTTGTAAAATCAGTTTTGAATACCTTGACGGGTGTAGTTACTAGAATGGGGTCATTTTTGGGTGGTTTCTATTATGTAAGCCTCACAAAGTGACTTCAGACCTGAACTGGTCCTTAAAAAGTGGGTTTTTGAAAATTTCTGAAAAATTTCAAGATTTGCTTCTAAACGTCTAAGCCTTGTAACATCCCCAAAAAATAAAATATCATTGCCAAAATTATCTAGACATGAATTAGACATATGGGGAATGTAATGTTATAACTATTTTTGGAGGTATTACTATGTATTATAGAAATAATGAAATTGAAACTTGGAAAATTGCAAATTTTGTATTTTTTTATGAATAAAAATGAACTTTTTTGACTCCATTTTACCAGTGTCATGAAATATAATATGTGATGAAAAAAGCTATCTCAGAATGGCCTGCATAAGTAAAAGCGTTTAAAAGTTATCACCACATAAAGTGTCAGATTTGAAAAAAATGGCCGGGTCCTTAAGGTGAAATAGGGTTGAGTCCTTAAGGGGTTAAATAAGGGCATTAATTGCCTCCTGTTTTTCAAAGAATGAATGTCCTCACTAATTTAACTCCACACTGCTATTATTTTGAACATGCCCCTTTCAATTAGTGATTCAATTATACAGAATCAGCAGCATGCATGTCATGACTGTTGGGTCTGTTGGATTTATATTACTCTACTACACCTGCTAGTAAATTATTTGCCATGTAGAAATATCATTTCTACCTAAAACAGTGATTGATCAGGTTAGTGATGTCTGACTGCTATTATTTTGAACACAACTGTATGTAAAAAACGAATAAAAGCAGCCAAACTAGAGACCGAGAGATTAATTGCCAAAGAGAGTAATAATAACCTAAAATGTTCTTCAATTGTATAAATGGTAAAAAGTATAAATCTTAAGACGTCGGCCCTTTACAGAGTGATGAGGGGGGAGTTTCAGAGAGCTATGAGTAGAAAGCAAAGCTATTAAATATTTTTTTCTCCACTATATGCACTGAAGAAAATAAACTTTCAGATGAAATGCAGAATGTAAAAGTAAATTCCACATTAAAAGTGCCCTGTCTGACCCAGGAAGAAGTTAGAACCTATGTATTACCTCAGCTATAAACACTCATTGCATAGGGGTCTGACATACATATATGAAAACCTATATAGAAACCTCCATTGCCCAAATATCAAATCACTGAGTCAATATAAAATAAGAAATATAATTTTATTCAAATAATCACCAAAAATAACAAAATGAAAGCACAAAACCGCATCAGCGAAAAAGAACCCCTCGGCAGACACACCTTTCCCCAAGAGACTAATGCGAAGCAGTTTGTGCCAGCAAGTCCATATAATATGGAGAGGAGTAACATATACCACAATTGCAATCTTAGAAATAGTGCCAAAAAATGTGCAATATGGTCCTGCAAATAAAATGCAGTATCACCCCTGCCCTCTAGGATTTTTAGAGAGGGTATAGGGCACAAATATATTATCATAAAGTATGGCAAATAACCCATATATACATAAGATGGCACCAACAGAGGAAGATACAGATATATCCAAAATAACAAAGTGCTGCATGTAGTACAATGATTAATAAATATTACCCATGGTGGTCTTGCGTCTCACAGCTCCACTGACCAGGGAATAAGTGCAGCGGCGTCTTAAAAAGATTATAATGGACAAATCGCCAGGACCAGATGGAATACACCACTTAAGGGGGGGGAAAAATTCCTTCCAGACTCCAATCAGGCAATCAGGATAACTCCCTGGATCAACGACCCATCTCTAGTAGCTATAACCAGTAATATTATTATACTCCAGAAATACATCCAGTCCCCTCTTGAATTCCTTTATTGTACTTACCATCACCACCTCCTCAGGCAGAGAGTTCCGTAGTCTCACTGCTCTTACCGTAAAGAATCCTCTTCTATGTTTGTGTACAAACCTTCTTTCCTCCAGACACAGAGGATGTCCCCTCGTCACAGTCACAGTCCTGGGGATAAATAGATGATGGGATAGATCTCTGTACTGACCTCTGATATATTTATACATAGTAATTAGATCTCCCCTGAGTCGTCTTCTTTCTAAAGTGAATAACCCTAATTTTGATAATCTTTCAGAGTACTGTAGTTGCCCCATTCCAGTTATTACTTTAGTTGCCCTCCTCTGAACCCTCTCCATCTCTGCTATGTCTGCCTTGTTCACAGGAGACCAGAACTGTACACAGTACTCCATGTGTGGTCTAACCAGTGATTTGTAAAGTGTTAGGACTTTGTTCTCATCACAGGCAGCTATGCCCCTTTTGATGCAACCCATTATCTTATTGGCCTTGGCAGCAGCTGCCTGACACTGGTTTTTACAGCTTAGTTTGCTGTTCACTAAAATTCCTAGGTCCTTTTCCATGTCAGTGTTACCGAGTGTTTTACTATTTAGTATGTACGGGTGACTTGCATTATTCCTTCCCATATGCATAGCCTTACATTTGTCAGTGAACCAACTCAGAGAACACTTTGACACCAACAATCTGGTGGAACAAATCTGGGATCAAGGGAAGGGGATAGGGATCATGGACAGATTAATGTCATGGAAGTCCAAACATGACCTAAGAGTTCCGTCCTTTTTTGTTAACAAAGAAGAACCCTGCAGCCACTGGTGATTTGGATGGTCTAATATGACCTTTAGCCAAACTCTCGGTGATATATTCTCGCATGGCTACTCTTTTGGGTTCAGAAAGACTAGACAACCGAGACTGGGTAACCTACTGTAGCTCCAGGAATAATGTTGACGGGGCAATCATACTCCCAATGTGGAAGTAACTCCTGGTCTCCACTTTCAGAAAATACATCAGAAAAATCTGAAATAAAAGACGGTACTATTTTAGTGGTTACAACAGAAAGCGACGTGCTAAGACAGTTGTCTATGCAAAAATCACTCCAATCAAGATTCTGTCTCGCTTGCCAATCGATGGTAGGGTTATGTTTGGATAACCACGGTAAACCTAGCACCAGAGGAGCAGGCAGACCCTTCAGCACAAAACACAAAATGGATTCTTGATGAGAATCTCCCATATTTAGGCAAATGTCCTGCACCATTTGTGACAAACACTTTTTTTTTTATCGCAAACACCAAAATATTTTTGTCTAATACGCTTGTTGTCAAACCATACATATAGACAAACTGCCCATCCCCTAGGTTAACCCCTGCCCCACTGTCAATAAAAATTTCAATTCCCACAGTTTTGGCGTCTAGAACCACTAAGGCAGGCAGGAGAAATCGGGTACTACCGGTAAATGACAAAGGTACATTCTCAGATTCCCCACCCATACTACCAAGAGTGAGAAAAGGACTTAACACATTAGTTTTGTTTCTCTTTTTTACCTTGAAATTTAACATAAGGACATACTTTTACAAAATGTCCCCCCTTTACCACAGAAAAAGGAGAGTCTTTTCTTAACCCTAACATTTTTATCACCAGGTCCAGGAGTGACTTCCCCCAACTGCATTGGCTCATTATCAGACATGAGCTCAAGGGCTTCCCTACCCAAAGTGTCGAAAGAGGCCGCTTCCCCATGATGTCCTGAGCTAGAGGAACCTTAGAGCACTCCCTCAGGCGTCTATCAATACGTACAGCAAGAGACATGGCTGCCTCCAATGACTCTGGATATTCGTGAAATGCCAAGGAGTAGTGTTGAGCGAACAGTTCGAGCATCGTACGGGTTCGTACCGAATTTTGGGGTGTCCGGGACACGGACCCGAACCCGGACATTTTCAAAAAAGTTCGGGTTCGGGTCCGTTGTTCGGCGATTTCTTCCCGCTTTCTGAAGGGCTGCACAGCAGCCAATCAGCTAGCGTTTTACTTCTTGCCCTAAGAGCCCATCACAGCCATGCCTACTAATGGCATGGCTGTGATTGGCCAAGTGCAGCATGTGACCCAGCCTCTATTTAAGCTGGAGTCACGTAGCACCGCACGTCACACTGCTATGATTAGTGTAGGGAGAGGACGCAGCTTCTGTCAGGGCGAGATTAGGCAGGGTAAAGTCAGCAACAGCACCTAATGAACGGATCGATCTACAGCTGTGAATGATTGAACTTCTGCTAGTTACTTGCTCACTGGTTTTCAGGCTGCACAGAGCGTTTTTCTGTCACTTATTTTCTGGGTTGATAGGTGGCCATTTTGTAACTTGTGGTGCACCAGAAAAAGCTGCCACCAAGTCCATCAATCCATCAATACTAGTTTTTTTTTGCTATATCCTACATCAGGGGCTTGGCTGTGCTAATTGTCACCCCTAGAAACTCAGGATAGCAATTTCTATATTTTATTAAGGGGTTAAATACAATTGCCCAAATAACAATCCCCTAAATCTGGAGTTCCAGCTTTGGCTAGCCAAGTATAATACTGTCTGCTGTCTGGCAAAGGATAGATTATTTTCTGGGGTGAAATTCAATTGCCAAAATAGCAATACCATAAATCAGTGGTTTCAGCTGTGGCTGGCAAAATAGAATAGTGTCCTCCAAAACATATATTTTGTTCTGGGGTGAAATTAATCTGCCAAAATAGCAATACCATGAATCTGGTGTCCCAGCTGTTGCAGGCCAGATTTCATAGTGTCCGCCAAAACATATATTTTGTTCTGGGGTGAAATTAATCTGCCAAAATAGCAAAACCCTGAATCTGGTGTCCCAGCTGTTGCAGGCCAGGATTCATAGTGTCCGCAAAAACATATATTTTGTTCTGGGGTGAAATTCAATTGCCAAAATAGCAATACCATATATCAGTGGTTTCAGCTGTGGCTGGCAAAATATAATAGTGTCCACCAAAACATATATTTTGTTCTGGGGTGACATTCAATTGCCAAAATAGCAATACCCTGAATCTGTTGTCCCAGCTGTTGCAGGCAAAGTGTAAATCTGTCCATAAAAGCATACCATTCATCCAGGGCCGAAATGCTAGCCCTAAAAGAGATATTCCCCTAAATCAGTGGTTACTGCTGTGCCTGGATTAGTGTAATACGCTAAATATAGGCAGATAGTGTTAGGTGCCTGTAAAAAAAGGCCTGAATTTGAAATCAATACATTGGGCCAAATATTTTTTTCCTTATTGTGGTGCTTGGTGAACGGTAACAATGAGGAAAACATCTAGTAAGGGACGCGGACACGTTCGTGGTGGTGTTATTGTACCCTCTTGTGCTGGGAGAGGACGTGGCCATTCTGCCACAGCCACACGTCCTAATGAACCAACTACCTCAGGTTCCAGTACCCGCCAGAATTTACAGCGATATTTGGTGGGGCCCAATGCCGTTCTAAGGATGGTAAGGCCTGAGCAGGTACAGGCGCTAGTCAATTGGGTGGCCGACAGTGGATCCAGCATGTTCACAACATTATCTCCCACCCAGTCTTCTGCTGAAAGCGCACAGGTGGCACCTGAAAACCAAGCCCATCAGTCTGTCACATCACCCCCATGCATATCAGGGAAACTGTCAGAGCCTCAAGTTATGCAGCAGTCTCTTATGCTGTTTGAAGACTCTGCTGGCAGGGTTTCCCAAGGAAATCCACCTAGCTCTTCCCCAGTGGTGGAAGACATAGAATGCACTGATGCACATCCACTGATGTTT
Organism: Bufotes viridis; assembly: GCA_033119425.1. NCBI lineage: Eukaryota > Metazoa > Chordata > Amphibia > Anura > Bufonidae > Bufotes > Bufotes viridis. Next base: position 218,568,775 of record CM065589.1, read on the forward strand.
CCTGATGATGAGGACATGGGAATACCACCTCATCGGAGTCCGCACGTCTCTGATGATGACGAAACACAGGTGCCAACTGCTGCATCTTTCTGCAGTGTGCAGACCGAACAGGAGGTCAGGGAGGAAGACTGTGTGGAAGACGATGCAGGGGACGATGAGGTCCTAGATCCCACATGGAATGAAGGTCGTGCCACTGACTTTCATAGTTCAGAGGAAGAGGCAGTGGTGAGACCGAGCCAACAGCGTAGCAAAAGAGGGAGCAGCGGGCAAAAGCAGACCAGCCGCCGCCAAGAAAGTTCGCCTGCTAATGGCCACCGCCACTAGGGACCGAGCACCCCAAAGGCAGCTTCAAGGAGTTCCCTGGCATGGCACTTCTTTAAACAATGTGCTGATGACAATACCCGAGTGGTTTGCACGCTGTGCCATCAGATCCTGAAGCGAGGCATTAACGTTCTGAACCTTAGCACAACCTGCATGACCAGGCATCTACATGCAAAGCATGAACTGCAGTGGAGTAAACACCGTAAAAGCAAGGAACTCACTCTGGCTCCCCCTGCTCCCTCTTCTGCTGCTGCCTCGGCCTCTTCCTCCGCCTCGGGAGGAATGTTGGCACCTGCCGCCCACCAAACAGAGGATGTGCCACCGACAACACCACCTGCGCCACCAAGCATCTCCACCATGTCACACGGCAGCGTTCAGCTCTCCATCTCACAAACCTTGGAGAGAAAGCGTAAATTCCCACCTAGCCACCCTCGAGCCCTGGGCCTGAATGCCAGCATTTCTAAACTACTGGCCTTTGAAATGCTGTCATTCAGGCTGGTGGACACAGACAGCTTCAAACAGCTGATGTTCATGGCTGTCCCACAGTATGTTGTTCCCAGCCACCACTACTTCTCCAAGACAGCCGTGCCTTCCCTGCACAACCAAGTATCCGATAAAATCAAGTGTGCACTGCGCAACGCCATCTGTGGCAAGGTCCACCTAACCACAGATACGTGGACCAGTAAGCATGGCCAGGGACGCTATATCTCCCTAACTGCACACTGGGTAAATGTAGTGGCGGCTGGGCCGCAGGCGGATAGTTCCTTGGCGCACGTCCTTCCGCCGCCAAGGATCGCAGGGCATCATTCTTTGCCTCCTGTAGCCTCCTCCTCCTACTCGGCTTCCTCCTCCTCTGCTTCCACCAGCTCATCCAGTCAGCCACACACCTTCACCACCAACTTCAGCACAGCCTGGGGTAAACGTCAGCAGGCCATTCTGAAACTCATATGTTTGGGGGACAGGCCCCACACCGCGCAGGAGTTGTGGCGGGGTATTGAACAACAGACCGACGAGTGGTTTCTGCCGGTGGGCCTCAAGCCCGGCCTGGTGGTGTGCGATAATGGGCGAAATCTTGTCGCAGCTCTGGGACTAGCCGGTTTGACGCACATCCCTTGCCTGGCGCATGTGCTGAATTTGGTGGTGCAGAAGTTCATTCACAACTACCCCAACATGTCAGAGCTGCTGCATAAAGTGAGGGCCGTCTATGTACGCTTCCGGCGTTCAGATCCTGCCGCTGCTCGCTTGTCTGCGCTACAGCAGAACTTCGGCCTTCCCGCTCACCGCCTCATATGCGACGTGCCCACCCGGTGGAACTCCACCTTGCACATGCTGGAGAGACTGTGCGATCAGCAGCATGCCATAGTGGAGTTTCAGCTGCAGCACGCATGCGTCAGTTGCACTACGGAACAGCACCACTTCACCACCAATGATTGGGCCTCCATGCGAGACCTGTGTGCCCTGTTGCTCTGTTTCGAGTACTCCACCAACATGGCCAGTGGCGATGACACCGTTATCAGCGTTACAATACCACTTCTATGTCTCCTTGAGAAAACACTTAGGGCGATGATGGAAGAGGAGGTGGCCCAGAAGGAGGAGGAGGAGGATGAGGGGTCATTTTAGCACTTTCAGGCCAGTCTGTTAGAAGTGGCTCAGAGGGAGGTTTTTTGCAACAGCAGAGGCCAGGTACAAATGTGGCCAGCCAGGGCCCACTACTGGAGGATGAGAAGGAGGAGGTGGAAGAGGATGAGGATGAAGTAGGTTCACAGCGGGGTGGCACCCGACACAGCTCAGGTCCATCACTGGTGTGTGGCTGGGGGGATACGGAGGACAATGACGATACGCCTCCCACAGAGGACAGCTTGTCCTTACCTCTGGGGAGCCTGGCACACATGAGCGACTACATGCTGCAGTGCCTGCGCAACGACAGCAGAGTTGCCCACATTTTAACCTGTGCGGACTACTGGGTTGCCACCCTGCTGAATCCCCGGTACAAAGACAATGTGCCCACCTTACTTCCTGCACTGGAGCGTGATAGGAAGATGCGCGAGTACAAGCGCACGCTGGTAGAGGCGCTCCTGAGAGCATTCCCAAATATCACAGGGGAACAGGTGGAAGCCCAAGGCGAAGGCTGAGGAGGAGCAAGAGGTCGCGAACGCAGCTGTGTCACGGCCAGCTCCTCTGAGAGCAGGGTTAGCATGGCAGAAATGTGGAAAAGTTTTGTCTCCACGCCACAGCTAACTGCACCACCACCTGATACGGAACGTGTTAGCAGGAGGCAGCATTTCACTAACATGGTTGAACAGTACGCAATCCATATATCAAGCAGCACTCCGGATCACTCGGTCACACCTGATGCATCAGCCCGCCTATGTCCTAGACTCATTCGGACTTAGATCAAGTAACAAATTCAAATTGCAGGCAGCATCCACGGTGAATTTCCAAGTACAAAAGCAGCTACGTTTCGGCTAACTGCTAGCCTTTATCAAGCTCAATGTGACTATGAAATGGTGGCTATAAATATCAAAGTCCCCACCCCTTAAAACAAAACATGACCAATGCTGTTAAGTCCCACATCAGCCCCACTTTACATAATCTATTCAAACATATGTGCAAACTACCATGTCACATACCGCTCTGCTCAGGTGGTATCCATGCACGGTTACACTCGGCATCCAGCGCGTCTGTCAGTATCCACTGCGCATGTCCGCTCGAGTTCAGAGGTTGCTGCCCCGCTCTTGCACAAACGATTGGGATTGCGATCCTGAATAAAGGAAATTCACCGTGGATGCTGCCTGCAATTTGAGTTTGATGGTTGAACAGTACGTCTGCACACCCCTCCACGTACTGACTGATGGTTCGGCCCCATTCAACTTCTGGGTCTCCAAATTGTCCACGTGGTCAGAGTTAGCATTTTATGCCTTGGAGGTGCTGGCCTGCCCGGAGGCCAGCGTTTTGTCTGAACGTGTATTCCGCACGGCAGGGGGCGTCATTACTGACAAACGCAGCCGCCTGTCCACAGCCAACGTGGACAAGCTGACATTCATAAAAATGAACCAGGCATGGATCCCACAGGACCTGTCCCTCCCTTGTGCAGAATAGACATTTATAACTGCCTCCCCCTCAACCATGTATTCTTGTACTCCGGGGCACTTCTTTATTGATTCCTCATTTGTTTAACTATACCATGATCTTGCGGTGCAACCCAAAGTTGAATGAACCTCTCCTCTGTCTGGGTGCTGGGCCTAAATAACTTAAAGTTGCCTTCTCCAGTGGTGGTTGATATGACGCATGATTCCTTGCTGTGGGACCTCTCTCCTCTGTCTGGGTGCTGGGCTGAAATAACTGAGAGTGGCCTTCTCAGGTAGTGGTTGATATGACGCATGATTCCTTGCTGTGGGACCTCTCTCTTTTGTCTGGGTGCTGGGCTGAAATAACTGAGAGTGGCCTTCTCCAGTGGTGGGTAATATGACGCATGATTCCTTGCTGTGGGACCTCTCTCCTCTGTCTGGGTGCTGGGCCTAAATAACTGAAAATGGCCTTCTCCAGTGGTGGGTGATATGACGCATGATTCCTTGCTGTGGGACCTCTCTCCTCTGTCTGGGTGCTGGGCTGAAATAACTGAGAGTGGCCTTCTTCGCTGGTGGTTGATATGACGCATGATTCCTTGCTGTGGGACCTCTCTCCTCTGTCTGGGTGCTGGGCTGAAATAACTGAGAGTGGCCTTCTCCGGTGGTGGTTGATATGACGCATGATTCCTTGCTGTGGGACCTCTCTCCTCTGACTGGGTGCTGGGGCCTAAATAACTGAAAATGGCCTTCTCCAGTGGTGGGTGATATGACGCATGATTCCTTGCTGTGGAACCTGCATCCTCGGTCTGGGTGCTAGGCCGAAATAACTGAAAGTGGCCTTCTCCAGTGGTGGGTTATATGATGCATGATTCCTTGCTGTGGGACCTGTATCCTCGGTCTGGGTGCTGTGCCGAAATAACTGAAAGTGGCCTTCTCCAGTGGTGGGTGATATGACGCATTAAAAACCTTATGGCGGTGGCTGTCCCACAGTAAGTGTATCCCAGCCGAAGCTACTTTTGCAGGCGAGCCATCCCTTCCCTGCACAACCAAGTGGCGGACAAAATCAGGTGTGCACTGCGCAACACTATCTATGGGAACGTCCACATCACCAACAACACAGTGGGTAAATGTAGCGGCTGGCCCAGAGGAGGATAGCATTTTTGCGAATGTCCTTCCGCCCCCGAAGCATTTCTTTTTGTATCCTGTTACCTCCTCCTCCTCCTCTGCTTCCTCCTCCTCCTCCTCTACCACCCCCTCATCCACTCAGTGTAACACCATCACCACCCACAGCAGCACAGCCAGGGGAAATGACAGCAGTCATTTGTGTGTTTGTGGGAAAAAACCCACAACGCGCAGGAGCTGTGGACAAGCATGGAACAACAGACGGATGATTGGTTGGTGCCACTGAGCCTTCCGCCCAGCCTGGTGTTGTGCGCTAAAGGGTCAAAATATAATAGCAGGTCTGGGCCTAGCCGGTTTGACGCACATCCCCTGCCTGCCACATGTGCTGAATTTGGGGTGCAGAAATTCCTAAACACCAGACAGTGAAAATCAATTCAGTTAATCGAACACACACAACACCCCCCCCCCCCTTTCACTCAAACCATTAACAAACTATTTACAAATTTACTTAAAAACATATTAAAATAACTATAATGCAGCTGAACTGACGATACAAACAAAGTGGCTCGGAGGGGGGATTCCTGCACCAACATAGGCCTGCCTGGCAGACATGAGGGACAACATGCTGCAGTGGCTGCGCAACGACCGCCCAGTTACTGCCACATTCTAACTTGTGCTGATTACTGGGTGGCCACCTTGTTGCATCCCCGTTACAAGGACAACGTGCCATCCGTAATTCCCTCACTGCAGTGTGATAGGAAGATGAGCCCGCTAGTAGACATGCTGATGATGGCATTTACACCTGACACTGTGGACTCAGTGAAAGCACAAGGTGAAGGCAGAGGAGAAAGAGGAAGAATTTGCCAATGCAGCTGGGTCACCACCAACACCTCAGAAGGCAGGTTTATCATTGGCAAAATGTGGAAAAGCTTTGTCATCACGCCACAACAACCTGCACCACCAGCAGATCTAGAACATCTTAGCAGGAGGCAGCATTTCAGCAACATGTTGGAACAGTACATGTACTGACTGATGGGTCTGCCTAAGGGAATAGGTAGAGGGGAAGCAGGGGAAGCAACTGCTTTGGGGCCGTGACTAAGAAAGGGCCCATTTTGGAGGAGGAGGAGTAAAGTACTTTATCAGGGCCCCCTCAACAGTATTATACAATGAAATTATATACAGTGGCAGTATAGATAGAGTAGAAAGCGAATGGAACAACTGCTGGGCCTGGTCTGAGAGAGCGATCTTTAGTAGCCACAGGCATGGCGGCATGAAAGGAAGGAGTTGCGCAAAGATTACTGGGGAAGGGGTGCCCCATTCAAAAATTTGATATGGTGCCCAATCAGTTCTAGCTACGACACTGGGTCTGGCCCATTAAACTTCTGGGTCTTCAAATTGGGCACATGTCCTGAGGTTGCCCTTTACGCCTTGGAGGTGCTGGCTTACCCTGCAGCCACTGTATTGTCTGAACGTGTGTTTAGCATGGCTGGGGGCATTATCACAGACAAGTGCAGCCGCCTGTCCGCAGACAATGTTGGCAACTAAGCTTTCGTTTATTAAAAAGAACCAGACATGGCTCCCACAGGACTTGTTTGAACCTTATGCAGAATAGACATGTATACCGGCCTCACTCAACCATTGTTGCAAAATAAAAAATAAAAAAACTGTTATTGGAGATTACCTTTGGCTTCACAGCCCAAAAAGGCTTCATTTCATGCAAGAATGTAACCGCCAATTGTAAGTTCCCTGTCAGTTATGCAGAGCAGGGGATTGTACCTGGCAAAAATGGTAATATTTCACCCAACAATTTAAAATCTATCCTTTGCCGGACAGTATTAAACTTGTCCAGCCACAGCTGAAACCAATGATTTACAGTATTGCTATTTTGGCAATTGAATTTCACCTCAGAACAAAAGCTATTCTTTGACGGACACTATGAAACTTGTACAGCCACAGCTGAAACCCCAGATTTACTGTATTTCTATTTTTGCAACTGTATTTCACCACGGAACAAAATCTATCCTTTGACGGACACTAGGGAAATTGTCCAGTCACAGCTGGAACACCAGATTCAGGGTATTGCTATTTTGGCAATTAAATTTCACCCCAGAAAAAAATATACCCTTTTACGGACAGATTTAAACTAGGCCTGCAACACCCGGAACACCAGATTTACTGTATTTCTATTTTTGCGTCTGTATTTCACCACAGAACAAAATCTATCCTTTGCCAGACACTATTAACCTTGGCCAGCCACTGCTGGGACACCAGATTTACGGTATTGCTATTTTGGCAATTGAATTTCACCCCAGAAACAAATATACCCTTTGCCGGACACTATTAAACTGGGCCAGCCACAGCTGAAACCACTGATTTATGGTATTGCTATTTTGGCAATTGAATTTCACTCCAGGAAAAAAGTATATCCTTTGCCGGACACCATTAAACTTGTCCAGTCACAGCTGGAACACCAGATTTACGGTATTTCAATTTTTGCTACTGAATTTCACAGCAGAAAATAATATATCCTATGATGGACACTATGAAACTTGTCCAGTCACAGCTGGAACAACAGATTTACGGTATTGCTATTTTGGAGACTGAATTTCACCCCTGAAAATAATAAATCCTTTGCCAGACACTATTAAACTTGGCCAGCCACTGCTGGGACACCAGATTTATGGTATTGCTATTTTGGCAATTAAATTTCACCCCAGAAAAAAAAATACCCTTTTACGGACAGATTTAAACTAGGCCTGCAACAGCCGGAACACCAGATTTACTGTATTTCTATTTTTGCGACTGTATTTCACCACAGAACAAAATCTATCCTTTGCCGGACACTATTAAACTTGGCCAGCCACTGCTGGGACACCAGAATTACGGTATTGCTATTTTGGCAGTTGAATTTCACCCCAGAAACAAATATACCCTTTGCCGGACACTATTAAACTTGGCCAGCCACAGCTGAAACCACTGATTTATGGTATTGCTATTTTGAAATTGAATTTCACTCCAGGAAAAAATATATCCTTTGCCGGACACTATTAAACTTGTCCAGTCACAGCTGGAACACCAGATTTACGGTATTTCAATTTTTGCTACTGAATTCAACCGCAGAAAATAATATATCCTATGACGGAAACTATGAAACTTGTCCAGTCACAGCTGGAACACCAGAATTACGGTATTGCTATTTTGGCAACTGAATTTCACCCCAGAAAATAATAAATCCTTTGCCGGACACTATTAAACTTGGCCAGCCACTGTTGGGACACCAGATTTACGGTATTGCTATTTTGGCAACTGAATTTCACCCCAGAAAATAAATCCTTTGCCAGACACTATTAAACTTGGCCAGCCACTGCTGGGACACCAGATTTACTGCATTGCTATTTTGGCAATTGAATTTCACCCCAGAAAAAAATATACCCTTTGCCGGACACTATTAAATTTGGCCAGCCACTGCTGGGACACCAGATTTACGGTATTGCTATTTTGGCAATTTAATTTTACCCCATAAAAAATATATCCTTTGCCGGACACTATAAAACTTGTCCAGTCATAGCTGGAACACCAGATTTACGGTATTTCAATTTTTGCTACTGAATTTCACCACAGAAAATAATATATCCTATGACGGAAACTATGAAACTTGGCCAGCCACTGCTGGGACACCAGATTTACGGTATTGCTATTTTGGCAATTGAAGTTCACCCCAGAAAAAAATATAATCTTTGCCGGACACAATTAAACTTGGCCAGCCACTGCTGGGACAACAGATTTATGGTATTGCTATTTTGGCAATTGAATTTCACCCCAGAAAAAAATATATCCTTTGCCGGACACTATCAAACTTGGCCAGCCACAGCTGAAACAACTGATTTATGGTATTGCTATTTTTGCAACTGTATTTTACCACAGAACAAAATTCATCCTTTGACGGACACTAGGGAAATTGTCCAGTCACAGCTGGAACACTAGATTCAGGGTATTGCTATTTTGGCAATTAAATTTCACCCCAGAAAAAAATATACCCATTTATGGACAAATTTAAACTAGGCCTGCAACAGCCGGAACTCCAGATTTACTGTATTTCTATTTTTGCAACTATATTTCACCACAGAACAAAATCTATCCTTTGCCGGACACTATTAAACTTGGCCAGCCACTGCTGGGACACCAGATTTATGGTATTACTATTTTGGAAATTGAATTTCACCCTAGAAACAAATACCCTTTGCTGGACACTATGAAACTTGGCCAGCCACAGCTGAAACCACTGATTTATGGTATTGCTATTTTGGCAATTGAATTTCACCCCAGGAAAAAATATATCCTTTGCCGGACACTATTAAACTTGTCCAGTCACAGCTGGAACACCAGATTTACGGTATTTCTATTTTTGCAACTGAATTTTACCACAGAAAATAATATATCCTATGACGGACACTATGAAACTTGTCCAGTCACAGCTGGAACACCAGATTTACGGTATTGCTATTTTGGCAACTGAATTTCACCCCAGAAAATAATAAATCCTTTGCCGGACACTATTAAACTTGGCCAGCCACTGTTGGGACACCAGATTTACGGTATTGCTTTTTTGGCAACTGAATTTCACCACAGAAAAAAAATCCTTTGCCGGACACTATTAAACTTGGCCAGCCACTGCTGGGACACCAGATTTACTGTATTGCTATTTTGGCAATTGAATTTCACCCCAGAAAAAAATATACCCTTTGCCGGACACTATTAAACTTGGCCAGCCACAGCTGAAACCACTGATTTATGGTATTGCTATTTTGGCAATTGAATTTCACCCCAGAACAAAATATACCCTTTTACGGACAGATTTAAACTAGGCCTGCAACAGCCGGAACACCAGATTTACTGTATTTCTATTTTTGCAACTGTATTTCGCCACAGAACAAAATCTATCCTTTGCCGGACACTATTAAACTTGGCCAGCCACTGTTAGGACACCAGATTTACGGTATTGCTATTTTGGCAACTGAATTTCACCCCAGAAAATAATAAATCCTTTGCCGGACACTATTAAACTTGGCCAGTCACTGCTGGGACACCAGATTTATGGTATTGCTATTTTGGCAATTTAATTTTACCCCAGAAAAAAATATATCCTTTGCTGTACACTATTAAACTTGGCCAGCCACAACTGAAACCACTGATTTATGGTATTGCTATTTTGGCAATTGAATTTCACCCCAGAACAAAATCTTTCATGTGACGGACACTATTAAACTTGGCCAGCCACAGCTGAAACCACTTATTTATAGTATTGCTATTTTGGCAATTGAATTTCACACCAGAAAAAAATCTACCCTTTTACGGACAGATTTAAACTAGGCCTGCAACAGCTAGAACACCAGATTTACGGTATTGCTATTTTGGCAATTAAATTTCACCCCAGAACAAAATCTATCCTTTGCTGAACACTATTAAACTTGGCCAGCCACACTGAAACCACTGATTTATGGTATTGCTATTTTGGCAATTGAATTTCACCCCAGAACAAAATCTATCCTTTGCAGGACACTATTAGACTTTGCCAGCCACTGCTGGGACACCAGATTTAGGGGATTGCTATTATGGCAATTGAATTTCACCACAGAAAAAAATCTATCCTTTGCCAGACAGCAGACAGTATTACACTTGGCTAGCCACAGCTTGAACACCAGATTTAGGGGATTGCTATTTTGGCAAATGAATTTAACCCCTCAATAAAAAATATAAATTTCTATCTTGAGTTTCTAGGGGTGACAAGCCAAGCCCCTGATGTAGGATATAGCAAAAAAAAATAAAAAATAGTATTGATGGATTGATGGACTTGGTGGCAGCTTGTGCTGGTGCACCACAAGTCACAAAATGGCTGCCGATCACCCCAGAAAAAAGTGACAGAAAAACGCTCTGTTCAGCCTAAAAACCAGTGAGCAATTAAAGGGGTTGTCCAACTTATATTTATTGATGACCTATCCTCAGGATAGGTCATCAATATCAGATCGGCGGGGGTCCGACACCCGGCACCCCCTCCGATCAGCTGTTTGAAGAGAAGGCGAGCGCCGTGCCAGCGCTGCCTCCTCGTCATTGTTTACATGCTGGCCGTTGCATCTGCAGCGGTGAGCAGGTGTAATTACACCCAAGCCGTTCCATTCATTTCAATGGGACGGCTCTGTAGTATACACTTGTATAGAAACGAGCCGTCCCATTGAAATGAATGGAACGGCTTGGGTGTAACTACACCTGCTCACTGCTGCAGATGCAACGGCCAGCATGTAAACAATGAGGAGGAGGCAGCGCTGGCACGGCGCTCGCCTTCTCTTCAAACAGCTGATCGGCGGGGGTGCCGGGTGTCGGACCCCCGCCGATCTGATATTGATGACCTATCCTGAGGATAGGTCATCAATAAATATAACTTGGATAACCCCTTTAATTAGCAGAAGTTGAATGATTCACAGCTGTAGATCGATCACTTCATTAGGTGTTTTTGCTGACTTTTCTCTGCCTAATATCACCCTCACAGCAGCTGTGTCCTATCGCTACACTAATCAGAGCAGAGTGATGTGCGGCGCTACGTGACTCCAGCTTAAATAGAGGCTGGGTCACATGCTGCACTTAGCCCTTCAGAAAGCGTGAAGAAATCGCCAAACAACGGACCCGAAACCAAACTTTTTTGAAAATGTTCGGGTCCGGGTCCGTGTCCCGAACACCCCAAAATTCGGTACCAACCCGAACTATCCAGTTCGGGTTCGCTCATCCCTATTCCCAGGAAAACCTATCCGGTAGAGCAACCTTAGGTTCGGGGCAGGCCTGGTTCCCGCTGCTGGAAGCCGCCAGCTATGGTCTCTGAAACTGCAAGACGGCCATGCGGAGGTCAGCCACCTCCTAAGACAGTCCCTGCATACGATCGAATAGTGTAGAAACAGTATCCATCGCTGCACTAACACAAACAAAATGAAGTTTTTTTTGGCGGTCACGGGTAATGGGGAGGGGATAACACCAGATAACACACAGAAGGAATAGACCAGAGTCTAGGCCTCAAAGCTAAGGGAGAGGGATGGTGACCTCTTAAGAATCCCTAGACCTCTCCCTGATTCCTGCCAGTATGAGTAGACCCTGAAGGTGAAAATACTTATACACCGGAACCTTAGCCCTGGAGACCCTGGAAGGCCCTAGGAGTGGTGGCAGGGAATGAGACTACTGGTTCCTCCCCAGATGAAGGAACTAGCCATCTCCCTGAAGCCTAGTCTACCCACACAAGCAAACAACAAAATGCGAAACAAAATGAACTTAGCTTAAAGGAGAATAGTGGAGCAGGAGATCCAAAGGAACAACACACTAGCTCAACCAATTCCAGCAGAAAATATAAACTGTATAGTAAGCAGTGTGAGTCAGAACTAAATAGAGCCTCAGTAATGCTGCACCTGACAAGAGGTGTGGTCATTACCAAACAACACCACTGCAAGATGAAAACAGATAGACTGTCAGATATCCTCACGTGCCGCCAGTCTCTCTGATCTTCTCACCTCTGTCATGTGAGGGACTGTGACATTATGGCAGTTAGAATTTTCTAAATTTCCACATAAATTTGACATTAAACTACAACAGATTTTTAGAAAAGTCCTAAAAATAGATATAGATAACCAAGACAAATATGAGACAAAAATATTAGACCTGGTTATTAATTTATTTATAGAGGAAAATTATCCAGTATCACATTTGTGAGTAGCAAAAGTATGTGAATGTTTTTTAATAAGAGATAATTTGAAGGCGAAATTAGTCAGGAGTTTTCAATGGGATGACAATCAAGTATGAGTGAGTGACCTGTTTTATTTAAAGATTGGAAGCTATCAGTCTGGTTTTATTTTTGGAAGTGCATCATGTCAGGGGTAGGGTTGAGCGAAACCGAACTGTATAGTTCGGGTTCGTACCGAATTTTGGGGTGTTCGGGTTCGGTTTCGGCGTTCAGCGACTTCTATGGCGCTTCTTGAAAGGCTGCAAAGCAGCCAATTACTTTAGGCTGCCCAGAGCGTTTTTCTGTCACTTTTTTCTGGGGTGATCGGCGGACATTTTGTGATCTTTTGGTGCACCACCACATGTTTTGAGCTGCCACCAAGTTTAACATATATTTTTTGGTTCAATAGTAGGCTTTTTTTTGCAATATCCTACATCAGGGGTTGTGCTTATTGTCACACCTGTCACGCTATATTTTATTGAGGGGTTAAATTCAATTGCCAAAATACCAATCCCCTAAATCAGTGGTTTCAGTTGTTGCTGGCCAAGTGTAATACTGTCCGTAAAAGGATAGATTTTTTTTCTGGTGTGAAATTCAATTGCCAAAATGCCAATCCCCTAAATCTGGGGTTCCAGCTGTGGCTGTCCAAGTGTAATACTGTCCGTAAAAGGATAGATTTTTTTCTGGGGTGAAATTCAAATGCCAAAATACAATCCCCTAAATCTGGTGTTCCAGCTTTGGCTGGCCAAGTGTAATACTGTCCGTCAAAGGATAGATTTTTTTTTTCTGGTGTGAAATTCAATTGTCAAAATACCATTCCCTTAAATCTGGTGCTCCAGCTGTGGCTGGCTAAGTTTAATACTTTCTGTCAAAGGATAGATTTTTTTCTGGGGTGAAATTCAATTGCCAAAATACCAATCCCCTAAATCTGGTGTTCCAGCTGTGGCTGGCCAAGTGTAATACTGTCCGTAAAAGGATAGATTTTTTTCTGGGGTGAAATTCAATTGCCAAAATACAATCCCCTAAATCTGGGGATCCAGGTGTGGCTGGCTAAGTGTAATACTGTCCGTCAAAGGATAGATTTTTTTCTGGGGTGAAATTCAATTGCCAAAATTCCAATCCACTAAATCTGGTGTTCCAGCTGTGGCTGTCCAAGTGTAATACTGTCCTTAAAAGGTTTGTTTTTTCTCTGGGGTGAAATTCAATTGCCAAAATACAGTCCCCTAAATCTGATGTTCCAGCTGTGGCTGGCCAAGTGTAATACTGTCCTTAAAAGGATAGATTTTTTTCTGTGGTTAAATAAAATCCCTGAAATTGAAATCCTAAACATTTATGCTTTCCGTTGTTCCTCTCCAAGTGTAATTTTTTCTGTAATAGGGTATACACTCAGCGTGTCAGCGTCTAAATACAAGGCCTGAAAAAAAAATCCTCTATATTTGCGCACGCTGCTGTGCATCTCCAAGTGTATTTCTGTTTGTAAAAGGGTATATTACACTAAGTGTCTAAATACAAGGGCCGATAGCTAAATACTCTATATTTGCACACGCTACTGAGCATCTCCAAGTGTATTTATGTCCGTAAAAGGGTATATTACACTCAAGGTCTAAATACAAGTGCTGAAAGCGTAATCCTCTATATTTGCACACGCTATTGTGCCTCTCCAAGTGTATTTCTGTCCGTAAAAGGGTATATTACGCTAAGTGTCTAAATACAAGGGCTGAAAGCTAAAACCTCTATATTTGCACACGCTACTGTGCATTTCCAAGTGTATTTATGTCCGTAAAAGGGTATATTACACTCAAGGTCTAAATACAAAGGCTGAAAGCTAAATCCTCTATATTTGCACGTGCTACTATGCATCTCCAAGTGTATTTCTGTCCGTAAATGGGTATATTACACTCAAGGTCTAAATGCAAGTGTTGAAAGCATAATCCCCTATATTTGCACATGCTACTGTGCATTTCCAAGTGAATTTCTGTCCATAAAAGGGTATATTACACTCAGGGTCTAAATACAAGGGCTGAAACCGTAATCCTCTATATTTGCACATGCTACTGTGCATCTCCAAGTTCAATTCTGTCCGTAAAAGGCTAACTTTCAGCCAGGGCCTAAATACTAGGCCTAAAATTGATATTCCCCTGTATCTATGGTTTCTGCTGAGCCTGTATTAGTGTAATACGGTACATAAATAGATAGCTAGATAGAGTTAGATACCTGTAAAAAAAGGCTTTAATTTGAACTCTATACATTGGGCCAAATAAGTTTTTCCTTATTGTGGTGAATGGTAACAATGAGTAAAACATCTAATAAGGGACGCGGACATGGTCGTGGTGGTGTTAGTGGACCCTCTGATGCTGAGAGGATGTGGCCATTCTGCCACAGCTACATATCCTAGTGAACCTCAGGTCCAAGTAGCTGCCAGAATCTACAGCGATATTTGGACGGGCCTAATCCCGTTCTAAGGATCGTAAGGCCTGAGAAAGTATAGGCGCTAGTCGATTGGGTGGCCGACAGTGGATCCAGCAGGTTCACATTATCTCCCACCCAGTTTTCTGCAGAAAGCTCACCGGTGGCGACTGAAAACAAAGAACATCAGTCTGTCACATCACCCCCATGCATATCAGGGAACCTGGAAGAGCCTCAAGTTATGTAGCAGTCTCTTATGCTGTTTGAAGACCCTGCTGGCCCTTCCCCAGTGGTGGAAGACATAGAATGCACTGACGCACAACCACTTATGTTTTCTGATGAGGACATGGGAATACCACCTCAGCAGAGTCAGCACTTCTCTGATGATGACGAAACACAGGTGCCAACTGCTGCGTCTTTCTGCAGTGTGCAGACTGAACAGGAGGTCAGGGAGGAAGACTGTGTGGAAGACGATGCAGGGGACGATGAGGTCCTAGACCCCACATGGAATGAAGGTCGTGCCACTGACTTTCATAGTTCAGAGGAAGAGGCAGTGGTGAGACCAAGCCAATAGCGTAGCAAAAGAGGGAGCAGCGGGCAAAAGCAGAACAGCCGACGCCAAGAGAGTTCGCCTGCTACTGGCCACCGCCACCAGGGACCGAGCATACCAAAGGCAGCTTCAAGGAGTTCCCTGGCATTGCACTTATTCACACAATGTGCTGACGACAAGACCCGAGTGGTTTGCACTCTGTGCCATCAGAGCCTGAAGCGATGGCCTGAAGCATTAACGTTCTGAACCTTAGCACAACCTGCATTATCAGGCATCTACATGCGAGACACGGGCTGCAGTGGAGTAAGCACCTTCAAAACCAAGAAAGGGCTCAGGCCCTTCCTGCTCCCTCTTCTGCTGCTGCCTCAGACTTTTACTCCACCTCTGGAGGAACGTTGGCACCTGCCGCCCAGCAAACAGAGGATGTGCCACCAACGCAACCACCTCTGTCACCAAGCATCTTTACCATGTCACACGGCAGCGTTCAGCTCTCCATCTCACAAACCTTGGAGAGAAAGCATAAATTCCCACCTAGCCACCCTTGATCCCTGGCCCTGAATGCCAGCATTTCAAAACTACTGGCCTTTGAAATGCTGACATTCAGGCTGGTGGACACGGAGGGCTTCAAACAGTTTATGGAGGTGGCTGTCTCACAGTACGTCGTTCCCAGCCGCCACTACTACTCCAAGAGAGCTGTGCCTTCCCTGCACAACCAAGTATCGGATAAAATCAAGTGTGCAGTGTGCAACGCCATCTGTGGCAAGGTCCACCTAACCACAGATACGTCGACCAGTAAGCACGGCCAGGGACGCTATATCTTCATAACTGCACACTGGGTAAATGTAGTGGCGGTTGGGCCCCAGGCGTAGAGCTGTTTGGCACATGTCCTTCTGCCGCCAAGGATCACAGGGCATCATTCTTTGCCTCCTGTTGCCTCCTCCTCCTACTCGGCTTCCTCCTCCTCTTCTTACGCCTGCTCATCCGGTCACCAACAGACCTTCACCACCAACTTCAGCACAGCCCGGGGTAAACGTCAGCAGGCCGTTCGTAAACTCATGTGTTTGGGGGACAGGCTCCACACCGTGCAGGAGTTATGGAGGGGTATAGAACAACAGACCAACGAGTGGTTGCTGCTGGTGAGCCTCAAGCCCGACCTGGTGGTGTGCGATAATGGGCGAAATCTCGTTGCAGTTTTGGAACGGTTTGATGCACATCCCTTGCCTGGCGCATGTGCTAAATTTGGTGGTGCAGAAATTCATTCACAACTACCCCGCCATGTCAGAGCTGCTGCATAAAGTGCGGGCCGTCTGTGCGCGCTTCCAGCGTTCTCATCCTGCCACTGCTTGCCTGACTGCGCTACAGCGTAACTTCAGCCTTCCCGCTCACCGCCTCATATGTGACGTGCCCACCAGGTGGAACTCCACCTTACACATGCTGGTGAGACTGTGCGAGCAGCAGCAGGCCATAGTGGAGTTTCAGCTGCAGCACGCACGGGTGAGTTGCACTGCGGAACAGCACCACTTCACCACCAATGACTGGAACTCCATGCGAGACCTGTGTGCCCTGTTGCGCTGTTTCGTGTACTCCACCAACATGGCCAGTCGCCATGACACCGTTATCAGCGTTACAATTCCACTTTTACGTCTCCTTGAGAAAACACTTAGGGCGATGTTGGAAGAGGGTTAATTTCTAACACTTTCAGGACAGTTTTTTAGAAGTGGCTCAGAGAAAAGTTTTCCATCCTTCACCTGCAACATGCTACTTGCATGGCACCTCAACCTGCGTCCTATCTTACTATCTCCTCTCTCCGCCTGCGGCATTGTGTCTGATGAAGGCAATACTTTGCCGAAACGTAACACATCTTTTGCCGCATATGAATTGACAAAAGAACAAATAAACCTGTTAAGCATCACATCATTGGCTGCTGTTCTTATATTTGTGCAACTATCGGGTTGGAACCCTACAGATAGCCCCCTAACAGGGTGCGCCGAAGACATATTTGTACTTACCTCTAGGCAGCCTGGCACACATGAGCGACTACATGCTGCAGTGCCTGCGCAACGACAGCAGAGTTGCCAATATTTTAACGTGTGCTGACTACTTGGTGGCCACCCTGCTGGATTACCGGTACAAAGACAATGTGCCCACCTTAATTCCCGCACTGGAACGTGATAGAAAAATGCGCAAGTACAAGTGCATGCTGGTAGACGCGCTCCTGAGAGCATTCCCAACTGACATGGGGGGACAAGTGGAAGCACAAGGCGAAGGCAGAGGAGGAGCAAGAGGTCGCGAACGCAGCTGTGTCACGGCCAGCTCCTCTGAAGGCAAGGTTAGCATGGCCGAGATGTGGAAAAGTTTTCTTACAGCGCCACAGCTAATTGCACCACAAGCTGATACGGAACGTGTTAGCAGGAGGCAGCATTTCAACAACATGTTGGAACAGTACATGTGCACACGCCTCCACGTACTGACTGATGGTTCTGCTCCATTCAACTTCTGGGTCTCCAAATTGTCCACATGGCCAGAGCTAGCCTTTTATGCCTTGGAGGTGCTGGCCTGCCCTGTGGCCAGTGTATTGTCTGAATGTGTATTTAGCACGGCAGGGGACGTCATTACAGGCAAACGCAGCCGCCTGTCCACAGCAAACGTGGACAAGCTGATGTTCATAAAAATGAACCAGGCATGGATCCCACAGGACCTGTCCATCCCTTGTGCAGAATAGACATTTATAACTGCCTCGCCTTCAACCATATATTCTTGTACTCCAGGGCACTTCTTTATTGAATCCTCTTTATTTAATTGTACCATTATTTTGGGGGCAACACTACGTTGAATGAACCTCTCCTCTGTCTGGGTGCCAGGGGCCTACATTTCAGCTAATCGCATGCTGCTTTGGTGCGTGACATTAACCTCTTTTTGCTGTCAAATGACCTCTCTGGGTGTCAGGGACCTAAATAACTGAAAGTGGCCTGTTGCATTGGTGGGTAACATAATGCTTGTTTTGCTGCTATGAGACCTGTTTCCTCTGCCTGGGTGCTGGGGCCTAAATAACTGAAAGTGGCCTGTTCCATTGGTGGGTAACATGATGCCTGTTTTGTTGCAATGGGACCTTTCTCCTCTGTCTGGGTGCTGGGGCTTAAATTACTGAAAGTGGCCTGTTCCATTGGTTGGTAACATGATGCCTGGTTTGCTGCTAGGCACCTCTCTCCTCTGTCTGGGTGCTGGGGCCTAAATAACTGAAAGTGGCCTGTTCCAATTGTGGGTAACATGATGCCTCTTTTGCTGCTATGGGACCTTTCTCCTCTGTCTGGGTGCCAGGGGTCTACATTTCAGATAATCGCCTGTTGCTTTGGTGGGTGACATTATCCTCTTTTTGCTGTCGACTGACCTCTACTCTGTCTGGGTGTCAGGGGCCTATATTTCGTTTACTTGCTTGCTCTCTTGGTGGGAGACATTAAACTCTTATTACTGTCAAATGACTGCCCCATTGTGTGGGTGTCAGGGGCCTATATGTCGTTTAATTATTTGTTGTCTTGGTGGGAGATATTAAACTCTTTTTACTGTCAAATGACCGCCCCATTGTGTGGGTGTCAGGGGCCTATATTTCATTTACTTGCTTGCTGTCTTGGTGGGAGTCATTTAACTATTTTTATTCTCAAATGACTGTCCCATTGTGTGGGTGTCAGGGGCCTATATTTCGTTTAAATGCTTGCTGTCTTGGTGAGCGATATTAAACTCTTTTTACCGTCAAATGACCTCTACATTGTCTGCTTGTCAGGTGCCTATATTTTGTTTAATCGCTTGCTGTCCTTGTGAGTGATATTAAACTCTTTTTACTGTCAAATGACCACCCCATTGTGGGGGTGTCAGGGGCCTATATTTCGTTTAATTGCTTGCTGTCTTGGTGGGAGACATGAAACTCTTTTTACTGTCAAATGACCTATTCTCTGTCTGGGTGTCAGGGGCCTACATAAATGATAATGGCCTGTTTCATTGCAGGTTGACCTAAGGTCTGTGTTGCTGTTACGGGACCGCTCTCCTCTTTGTGGGTGCCATGGTCCTCCTGAATTAGTAAATGAGTCCTGTGGCACTGCTGGGTGAAATCAATACTGATTTGGCTTGATTGTAACTCTCCTCTTTGTGGGTGCCATGGGTCTGAATCTGTGAATGAGGCCTGTGGCATTGCTGGGTGAAATCAATACTGTCTTGGCGTGATTTTAACTCTCCTCTTTGTGGGTCCTGTGGGCCTGAATGTTTGATTAAGGCCTGTGGCCCTGCAGGCAGACATGATTTCTTCTTGGCTGTGATGACAACTTCAACTCCCATGTATGGTTGCCATTGGCCTGAGTCTGTGAGTGAGGCCTGTGACACTGCTGGCAGACATGAATCCTTCTTGGCTGTGATGTGAACTTCAACCCCCATGTATGGTTGCCATGGCCATGAGTCTGTGAATGAGGCCTGTGGCACTGCAGGCAGACATGAATCCTTTTTGGCTGTGATGAGAACTTCAACTCCCATAGCATTCCCACCTGACACCACCCCAACCTCCTATTCCACCTCCTCCTCCAAGTTGCCAATTAATATTAGTTAATTTTTATTTATTTTATTTTAAATAATTTCCCTATCCACATTTGTTTGCAGGGGATTTACCTACATTTTGCTGCCCTTTGCAGCCCTCTAGCCCTTTCCTGGGCTATTTCAAAGCCTTTATAGTGCCCAAAAGTTCGGGTCCCCATTGACTTCAATGGGGTTCGGGGTCAAGTTCGGGTCGAGTTTGGATCCCGAACCCGAATATTTTCATTAAGTTCGGCCTAACTTCTTGAACCCGAACAACCAGGTGTTCGCTCAACTCTAGTCAGGAGCAAAGAATATTTCTGAGGACCTCAGAAGGAAAGTTGTGGATGCTCATCAGGCTGGAAAAGGTTACAGAACTATCGAACACCACCAATCCAGACTGTATACAAATAAAGGAAGGCCCTCCCCAGAAGTGGGCAAAATTAGTCTTTAGTCTTTAGTCTTTATTGCGAATATCGCAACTTCGAGAATTCGCAAATATTTAGAATATAGTGATATATATTCGTCTTTTTGAATATTCTACTTTTTTTTTCATCATTAACCGCCCTTTTTGCTTGTGGGCCAATGAGAAGGCTGCAATGTATTTTTCTGAGCTTAGCAACATCCCTAGCAACCAATAGGAAAGTTGCCTACCCCTTTAGTATATAAGAACCTCCCCACAGCCATTTTCTACAGTTTATTACAGTTCTGAGAGAGACAGCAGTGTAATTTCTGTGCTCTCTGCTTTCCTGTGTCACATTACATTAGATAGTTAGTATATACATATATATATATATATATATATATATATATATATATATATATATATTACAGTTAGTTAGTGGGAGATAGTCAGTGTAGGTTAGATGGTTATATAGTGTAGCTGTGCAGGGTGTTTGGTAGGTTCTGCTGTCCACACATAGTGCTGTAAGTATGTACTGTATGTATGTATGTACATACATAGTGCTGTAATGTCACAAGTTCAGGACAATACTTAGTGCACCAGTCGCTAATATGTAGTCAGACCTGCTAAAATGTAAAGTTGCACGTATTGTGCAAAAATATGCGCATCATTAATTGCCGATTTTCACAATCGCGAATATACCAGAGCACTCTATCTGCATATAAAGCTATTGTAATGTTCTGCCATGCCAATCATTTTCTGCAGTCTCAGGAAATTTCTAGCAGCTTGAAAAATGTAGCTATAGTGACCCACGCCTGCATTGCGCTCGCATTACTTGCATATTACATTGCCGATTATCGCAATCAAGAAAATAACTGCGAATTCACGAATATATGACGAACATTCTACCAAATATTAGCGAAATATTGCAAATTTGAATATTCCCCCTGCCGCTCATCACTAATCAAGATCACATCCAGAGCAAAGGGAGTATTAGTCTGCAAGTCTGCCTCTAAGCAACTAAAGGCCTTTCTCACATTACTGTAGCTAATGATCATTAGTCCCCCATCAAGAGAACAGTGAGCAACAATGGTGTGCATGGCAGGATTGCAAAGAGAAAACCATTGCTCTCCAGCACTAAAGATCACCTAGACAAACCAGAAAGCTATTGGTACAATGTTTTGTGGACACATGTATGGGACCAAAATATAACATTTTGGTTTAAATGAACCGCATTAAGTTTGGAGACTGGAAAACACTGCATTCCAGCATAAAAACTTCATCCCATCTGTGAAACCCTGTGGTGGTAGTATCATAGTTTGGGACTGCTTTGCTGCGCCTGGGCAGGGGTGGGTTGCCATCTGTATTGGCAGTGGGTGTGGAAGCACTGTGTCAACCAAAAGATTTGACTTTGGGCTAATCCAATAGGTTTTACCCTGGCAGTGCCCCAGTATTTACCCTTTATCCCCTGTACGGGGATCTAGACTGCAGCAAGGGAACCACCAGATTGCTACTTTCTGGAGTAGTCTCTATGTGATTGATAGCTATTCCATGGGGGTTAGATACCAGTGCCCACTCAGAGTGCTCAGGGCACCGAGGGGACAGGTAGATTTGTAGCCAGGGACAGGCTGAGGTCAGGGCAGGCCGAGAACGTGCTATATGGTCTGTGGTCCAAGGTCAGAGCCTGCAATGTAGCATCAAGACGGAGGTCAGGCACAGGTCAGGTCAAACAGCAGAGGATCAGAATCCAGTAAACGTGCAGAAGGTTGGTACATGGGCAGACAACAGAACAGATACCTTTGAAGGATACTAGCATGCTCACGAGGGGGAGGGGGGGGTAGATTAGGTTGTGCACACTGGCCTTTTAAGAGCCCCAAAAAGTACACACCCTATGACCAGAGGAGAAAAGGCCTTGCCAGCAATCAGGCCAGAGCCTGTGTGGAGGCGGTGGCTACAAGCCTCCGCTGTAACACAGTCATTGATGGAACAATGAATTCTGAATGACACCAGTAACCTCTAAAGGAAAAAAGTCATGACATCTGTCTGTGAGCTGAATCTCAAGAGAAAGTGGGTCATGTAGCAAGACAATGACCCTAAGCACACAAGTTATTCTACCAAAGAATGGTTAAAGAAGAAGAAATGTAAAGATTTGGAATAATCAAGTCAAAGTCCTGACCTTAATCCAGCAGAAATATTGTAGAAGGACTTGAAGCAAGCAGTTCATGGGAGGAAACCCATCAACATAACAGAATTAAAGCTGTTTTGTATGGAGGAAAGGGCTACAATTCCCTTAAGCCTGATGTGCAGGACTAATCAACAATTACTGGAACCGTTTGGGCTACCTGCATAGAAGTGCAAGTTTGTAAACAGTAATTCAGCAGATTTCTGTGCAGATTTCTGAGCATTTTTAAAGCAAATCCACACCAAAATCCACATTTTACTGTACTTCTGCAGCATGCCAGGCTGCAGGGGAAAACACGTGAGGCTACGGTGGGCTGATGGAGGTAATAGTTCATTTTGGTTAATCACAGTTAGCAGATGCCTCCCTGGTCTGGAGTGCAGTGATGAGGAAACAGCACAAAATCTTCCAGGGAACACTTAGTTGCAGGGAACACCAGCCAGAAGTTTGTTTGAGGTGCCCTTGATGGTACTTGGTGTTTAGGGTGCTTTGGTGGCTGGGTCCCTGTGTTCGTGATGCCAGCACCGTAAGGTACAAATGATGAGTGTAGTAGTGGAAATGAGGAGAAGTCAGTAGTTATCAAGCAGTTGAACATTTACTAAGTCACTTGTCTTCAGGCAGTCAATACAGATACACTTCATTAGTATGGCATAAGTGATTACTCGGAAATAAGTTCAATTGTATTCCTTTTATCAGGTTTAGGCAATAGTCAGTTGAGGAGTTCACTTTAAGGGTGACACTTTACAGGCAAGACTTCTGTAATTATTCCAAGTCCAAAACTATAGCACTCTGGTACTAAATATGCTGGTTTCTACTTATCTTGAGCTATCCTATAAGGGCCATCTCTCTCGTGGCAGGCATCAGTCTTCTGCTTCATTATTTGCAGGATGCTCTTTTATAAAGATTTAAGTTTTCCACTCTGTCCCGGATGGAGTAGTGGATAAGAACAATTGAGTAGTGGATAAGGACAATTCTGGCCACTAAATTATCTATATGTGTCCCGGCACTTCTACAGTTACTCTCAGGCACTTGTGCTGGTGAAGTCCATAGGCTGGGTTCAGCTCTAATCCTCACTAGGCTTTCTGCATATTTATACATAGACTCACTGTCTGGTGCTTGGTTGCTATATTGGGCTTCTCCAGGCTTAATCGGGGCCCAGAGGAAAGGATAACAGCTACATGTTGGCTTGGGCATGTTTCTGTCCTCCATACAGACTCCTCTCCTCTTCACTCTACTCTGAAACATTGAATCATTCTCTACTTTCTGCTTCCTGTTCTAACGCACCCCAAGCTATATAAATCAATGGTGCCAGCACCACCCAGCCTGATAAATAGGAAATACCATAAATTCAGTACATTAGATGAATAAGGAGATTTAAAGTGTCCCTTTCACACAAATGTGGGTCACTGCACTTGCAGTTTTTGTTGTGAATTTTATGGCAAGGGGTGGAATCCACAAAAAAAAATAACTGAAACAACTGATGTGCTGCGGATTTCAAAACCTGCACAGCTGGTCAATTTCTGCATGAATAAAAGCAAAGTGTAAATGAGACTTATGAAATCTCATCCACTTGCTTTTATTGACTTATGCTGCATTTTTCTGCAAGCAAAACCAGTGTGGAAAAGTTGCATATGATCCGCAACGTGTCCATAGTTGAAGTTATTGCTACACAAGGGGGGTCACACCAGATACTGTTAGCAATAATTCTCATACTTTTACCACTCACAAATGTGATTTTGAAACATTTTCCTTAATAAAAAAAATAACCAAGTCTAATATTTTTGACTCATTCAATTGGTGGCTAGATAGATGCAGAATACAAATTATGTTACCTCAGTACATCAAAGACCAATTTAATCCCTCTTACTTGTGCCTTCTTTTTTCCCTTATACTCCGTAATATAGCCTTCATGAATTCATCCTTCTTTCAAGAAAAAAAAAATGCTAAAAGATATGCAAAATCTGTAAATATGGACTGAAAATTAATGTTATTACTTACAACTGTACAGACATTGTTTTAGTAAAACAACCAAGAATGTAAATGTTTTGCTGATCAAATTCCAAACATAATACACATCAAATATTGGATCAAATGCAGCACTAGAAAAAAACATCAATGTCATTAACAGTAAATGGGTCTGGAATGGAACATTAGACAAAGCAAATGACTTCAACTACTGTATGGTACAACTAAACTATAGTTTTCCATTACAAGCCAGACAAAAGCACTAATGTTGTTTTCTCATAATGCAATAAAAGTACATGTAAGTTATTAATAGCTATAAAACAAATAGTTATAATACAAATGCTATTATTGAAGAGACTTTCAGAAGAACTAAGGGGCACATTTATTAAGACCGGCTTTTTAGATGCCGGTCCTAATAGGCCCCAAAGCTGGCAGTGGATCCGCCGGAGTTATGAAGTGGCGCCTGCCACTTCATAACTTCAGAGGATCCTCCACCACATCTAAATGTAATACAGCTTCCTAGCTACCCTACATGTAGACCTTTTCCTATGAATAGAAAATGGTAATCCTCGCCCACGCCACGCCATCTTTTTTAGACTACCCATTTCAGCTTCATAAATGACCCTCTAAGTATTTTTATAACAAACAGTAGTGTAGCTACAGGGAGTGAGTAGGAAGGAGTTACACCTGAGTCTTTGTTGCAGCGAGACCCAAAGGCCCCTTTGCCAAATAAGACGACACCAGTGTTATAAATGGCATGTGGTCGGTTGGGGACCCTGTGACATATTTTACATTGGGATCTAGAAGCTTCAAGTTATGGCTCTGATAATGAAGCTAGAAACTGATGGCACCCAGGCATCTTATACATGTATGCATCTAATGTGCTGTGTCTAAACAGTGGCACATTAAGAACAAAGACAGACATCCAACTAATTTGACAGTGTGGCTTCTGTGGTTTCTATGGTTACATATTACACTGGTACGAAAAAATTCAGTGTAATATGATCGTACAGTCAATGGGGGGTTATTAAACCCTGCACTCCAGAATTATGGCTTTAAAAACCAGCAAAATAGGGCTTTGTGACGTTTTGGGGCTTATTTGCGCAAACCATTTTGTGACATTTTGCCTTTTTACACCACTCACTCAGGTTTTTAAAAGTGAGCATGGTTAGATTGTTAAGGTAATTTTAATTAGTTGTTCAGCCTTTTAACACTTAGTGAAGCATACTTACTTGCTCTCCAACGCTCGGTTCTGGCTTCTTCAGTCCAATGCTTTGTACGCTGCACTGTAGCCCCCGCTTGTAAAGTTCCAGCAGGAATGGGGGTCACGTGTGCCACTGCAGCCAAGGATTGCGTGGAGGAGAAGAGAGACAACAAATGTTAAAAAGCTAGACAACCCCTTTAAACCAGATTTTTCTGGCTGCTTTTTTACATTGTTACTGACTGATAAGCCAATCTGTTATGTGTAGATAGCTCAAGAAACATAGATTTCAACCATGTAGTTATGATGCCTCACCAGAATTTTTCTCCCCCACAATAGCGTTGCAAATGGACATTGTGCTGCATGCTAATGAAAAGTCTTGGAGTCTGCTCTACTACGTATTACCCTAAGCTTAGGAGGTCAGGGATGCATTAGATTGCAGAAAACAGCCCATTGGCCAGGCTTCATGTGGAGGAGTGAAACATGAGTTAAAGGGGTATTCCCATCTCAGACAATGGGGACATATCGCTAGGATATGCCCCCATTGTCTGATAGGTGTGGGTCCCAGTGGGACCCGCACCTATATCGAGAACGGAGCGGGGGGAGCTGTGGCTGGAGGACCCCAGATTTCCCAGGGTCCATCCACCACCACCACTGCTCCCCGCCTCTCCCATAGAAGTGAGTGGGAGCGCAGATATTTTCTTTAAGGGGGCTGACATATTAGCTCCAATCACAGGGATGATACAGCCCCCAGAGCAATGCAATACTCACCCACCGGCGATCACTTGATCACACAGGAACCGGTGGTGGCATTGCCACTTCCTGATCTTTATACACAAGGCTCACTGAGTGCCATGTATACAGTGATGTGAAAGGTAGGGACAGTAAAAAAACCTCCCTGGCTTCTCTATGGGGAGCCCATTTGTCATTGACAGCAGCCTTCCCGCTCCCAAGGACGCACCCTAATCGTCCGCAATGTCCTTGCAGAGATAAGTGCCAATTGCCTAGACATATATAGCCAACAAGCTTATAAAAATTAAATAATGAAATTGATTGAAAAACAATCAAATCAAAGTCTCAAACCGCATCCTTGCTTGGAGCGCAGCAGGTCTATGGTGAGGTAAGTTCAAGTTCACACTTAGGACTCATGCACACGACCGGGAAATGGGGTGCGGAAGGACGGAGCGAAACCCCACGGAAGCACTACAGAGTGCTTTCATGGTGTTTCTGGCCGTGCCTCCGCACCGCAAAAAAGTAGTGCATGCACTACTTTTTTGCGGAATGGATGGATCACGGACCCTTTCAAGTTGTATGGGTCTGGATCCGTCTGCGGCAGCAATTGCGGTCCCCAATGCACGGAACGACTGGCATACCTTCGTGTGCATGAGCCCTTAGTCCTGAATTTCATGAAGCAGACCGCGCGGCTCATAAACCATCAATGGAAGTGCCAGTATTCAAAGGCATACAGAAAGTATCCTTTCAATGCGATCGATCACTTTGGAATTGGATTTGGAATCCAGGCTCCCTCCGCAGTCAGTATCTCTATATCCTAGATATTATACAAGATAACCTGACATAATGAAATACCGCAGATGTTCCAGTAAACATGCTTTTTTATTTTACTTACAAAATTATAAGCGCATAAAATAAATGCATATAAAATCAAGTAAAATACAATTTCTCCACCTTCCCGACCCGGGTTTCGCTCTTGCTTGCAACTCTATACTGAACTTGCAATCCGCCCTTTTATAATCAAATGAGCATTGTCTAAACACTTCAGGAGACCTTACTTCAAAAATAATATAACCTAAAACACCTTAAACGGATATTTATCCTTTCTCATCTAGATAATACAATGAGATTTACTAGATAATTTATATTTCTCAAAATTCTAATACATTACAGGACAAAAACTACGATTTTTTAACACTAGTGTGAAAAATTCCCTTATATGTAACGTACCCATAAACATCGTAATATCATTCAGCCTGTTAGTGTATGTAAAACCTCAAATCCCAATGTTCACATTAACCAATGGAAAAACGCAGTTGTCTTCAAAGATTGCATTATCTCATATTTAAAAATTTTTCGAAACCCACAGCAACTGTATAATCTATTGTTCATCATTAGAGACAGGTCTTAATGTCAAATTCAACATTAAACCTCTCAGGTTGTAGTGTATCCAAGCAGTAAATCCATTCAACCTCTTTTTTATTTATTTTTGTAATGGGATCCTCCCTCCTCCATTTTATCTGTACTTTTTCCAAACCAACAAACTTTAAACCTTGGGGATTTTTGGTGTGCACCTTTTTGAAGTGTGCCGACACATTATATGTTTCTCTACACCCTTCTTAATATTACGAATGTGTTCTTGAAAACGTGTCTTGAGTTTTCTCAAGGTTCTTCCTACATACTGAAGGCCACATTGGCACTCCAGCATGTAAATCACTCCCATACATTCACATGTTAGTTACCCCAGGCTAAATGATAATACAATGTTTATGGGTACATGTTGAATATTAGGACATTTTTCACACTAATGTTAAAAAATCGTAGTTTTTGTCCCGTAATGTATTCGAATTTTGAGAAATATAAATTATCTAGTAAATCTCATTGTATTATCTAGATAAGAAAGGATAAATATCCGTTTAAGGTGTTTTAGGTTATATTATTTTAGAAGTAAGGTCTCCTAAAGTGTTTAGACAACGCACATTTGATTATAAAAGGGCGGATTGCAAGTTCAGTATAGAGTTGCCCCTGACGAAGCAAGCGAGAGTGAAACCCGGGTCGGGCAGGTGGAGAAATTGGATGTATCTCACATGATTTTATATGCGTTTATTCGCTTTTACTTTTGTAAGTACAATAAAAAGCGTGTTTACTGGAACGTCTGCAGTATTTCACTATGTCAGGTTATCTTTTATAATATCTAGGATATAGAGATACTGACTGCGGTGAGAGCCTGGATTCCAAACCCAGTGACCGATCGCATTGGAAGGATACTTTCTGTATGTCTTTGAATACTGGCACTTGCATTGATGGTTTATGAGCTGCGCGGTCTTCTTCATGAAATTCGGTATATAGCCAACAGGTGTTGGCAAACGGTTAAACTGAAAATTTCCCGATATTCTAGCATCCTGTTTTCCATATTTTTACGAAGATAAAATATTTGTTTTCTCTAATGTGCCTAAAGACAGGTCACTTCTCTTTCTCCAGCTACTTTGGGCTCATGCAATACGGAAGACGTCTGTGTGCATTCTGTATTTTGCGGAACGGAACAGCTGGCCCCTAATAGAACAGTACTATCCTTGTCCGTAATGTGGACAATAATAGGACAAGTTCTATTTCACACAGAGTAACTTAAGTTGTTTTTTTTTGCGGACCCATTGTAATGAATGGTTCCGCATATGGTCCGCCAAAAAAATTGAACGGACACGGAGAGAAAGTACGTTTGTGTGCAGGAGCCCTTAATCTAAGTTCACCAATACATCTACTTTACCCTCCGTGACATCACATACAAGTCCAAACGTAATCACTGTTTATGGCAAAGATGTAAAATAAATAACATGGTATATACCACAACAAAGCAGCATACTACATTTACTAAGGAGAACCATTGAAAAGGAAGTTGGAAGATTGTTGTGCTAACTGGCAGTTGTGCAAAAGTTTCCACAGGTCTGGTGGCCTGACAAGGTTATCCAAACATCTGCGAGTCTGTCTACATTTTGTTGGAGTGAAATCACATTTATATAGTTTATCTTATTTACTTAACAAATCCTTAGACTAATTCATTTATTAACAGAACTGGCTTAGTTATTTATGTGAGCAAGATAAGAATGGCATTTGCTGTTTAAAATCTAAGACAAATTTAATATTATAGTATATTTTAAATATGTTGAAGAAATATTTCTATAATAACATGAATTTCCATTGATTACACCCATGTAGCATATCAGTAGGACACATTGCTAAGTTGCTGCATACAGTGCCTTGCAGAAGTATTCACCCCCTTGACTTTTTTCATGTTTTGTTACATTACAGCCTTAAGTTCAACGTTTTATTAATCAGAATTTTTTGTGATGGATCAGAATTAGAGTTGAGCGGACACCTGGAAGTTCGGGTTTGCAGAGTTCTGCCGAACTTCCCACAAAGTCCGGGTTCGGGACCCGAACTTGACACAAACTTGACCCAGAACCCGAACCCCATTGAAGTCAATGGGGACCCGAACTTTGGGGCACTAAAATGGCTCTAAAATAGTCATGGGAAGGGCTAGAAGGCTGCAAAAGGCAGCAAAATGTGGGTAAGAGCATGACAAGTGCCCTGTAAAGAAATGTGGAAAGGAAATGACTTAAAATAAAATAAATAAAAATTTTAAATAATAATCTTGAACTAGGAGGGGGAGGTCCATATGGAGTAGGAGGTTGAGGAGGCGGTGGACGTGGCGGGGTAGGTGGAATCGGTGGTGGAGGAGGTAGTCGCCAACAACACTGTTTTTTGTTTTTAACTTTTTTTTATTTTTTATTTAGGTAGACCCCAAAACATTGGGAAATAAAGAAAATAAAACAAGGAGAATGTGCGCTGGAGTATAACAAAGGCTGGGAGAGGCCGGTATATATGTCTATTCTGCACAAGGTACGGAAAAGTCCTGTGGGATACATGCCTGGTTCATTTTAATAAACGTGAGCTTGTCCACATTGGCTGTGGACAGGCGGCTGCGCTTGTCTGTGATAATGCCCCCTGCCATGCTAAACAAACGTTCAGACAATAAACTGGCTGCAGGGCAGGCCAGCACCTTCAAGGCATAAAAGGGCAAGCTCAGGCCATGTGCCCAATTTGGAGACCCAGAAGTTAAATGGAGCAGACCCATCAGTCAGTACGTGTAAGCGTGTGCACACAAACTGTTCCACCATGTTGCAGAAATGCTGCCTCCTGCTAAGACGTTCCATATCAGCTGGTGGTGCTGGTTCTTGTGGCATGGTGACAAAGCTTATTCACATTTCGGCCATGCTAACCCTGCCTTCTGAGGTGCTGCAGGTGCCCCAGCTGCGTTGGCAACTTCTTTCTCCTCCTCTGCCTTCGCCTTGTGCTTCCACGGAGGCCCCGGTGTCAGGTGGGAATGCCATCAGCAGCGTGTCTACCAGCGTGCGCTTCTAAGGGGTATAGATCACCCAACAATCTAAACACCGCCGAATTTACAGAATATATTTCCCAGTCAGGTATGCAGTGCAGGGGTAGTTTGAAAGAAAAAAGCAGTATAGATCACCCAACAATCTAAACGCCGCCGAATTTACTGAATATTGTTCCCAGTTTAGGTATGCAGGGCAGGGGTAGTTTGAAAGAAAAAAGGGGTCATCTGGCATCTATTCGCCCCGCTGAAGGATTATTTTTACGGAAATGTTCGGGTTCGGGTCCAGGTACCAAAAACCCTAAAGTTCGGTACGAACCCGAACTTTACAGTTTGGGTTCACTCAGCCCTAATCAGAACACAATAGTCTAGGTTGGCAAGGTGAAATGAAAAAATATAAAAAAACACCCATAAAAACCTCTGGTGCAACCAATTACCTTCACAAGTCACATAATTATTGAAATGATGTCGACCTGTGTGCAATCTAAGTGTCACAAGATCTGTCATTACATATACACACCTTTTTTAAAAGGCCCCAGAGGCTGTAACACCTAAGCAAGAGGCATCACTAACCAAACACTGCCATGAAGACCAAGGAACTCTCCAAACAAGTAAGGGACAATGTTGTTGAGAAGTAAAAGTCAAGGTTAGGTTATAAAAAAAATCCACATCTTTGATGATCCCCAGGAGCACCATTAAATCTATCATAACCAAATGGAAAGAACATGGTACAGCAAACCTGCCAAGAGACGGCTGCCCACCAAAACTCATGGAACGGGCAAGGAGGGCATTAATCAGAGAGGCAGCACAGAGACCTAAGGTAACCCTGGAGGAGCTGCAGAGTTTCACAGCAGAGACTGGAGTATCTGTACATAGGACGACAATAAGCTGTACACTCCATAGAGTTGGGCTTTATGGCAGAGTGATCAGAAGAAAGCCATTACTTTCAGCTAAAATCAAAAAGGCACATTAAGAGTTTGTGAAAAGGCATGTGGGAGACTACCAAAATGTATGGAGGAAGGTTCTCTGGTCTGATGAGACTAAAATTGAACTTTTCGGCCATCAAAGCAAACGCTATGTCTGGAGCAAACCCAACACATCACATCACCCAAAGAACACCATCCCATGTTTTTCAGCAGCCGGGACTGAGAAACTGGTCATTGGGGACGGGGAAAGATGGATGGTGCTAAATACAGGGATATTCTTGAGCAAACCCTGTGAGTGATTTGAGGCTAGGACAGAGGTTCACCTTCCTGCAGGACAATGACCCCAAACACACTGCTAAAGCAACACTTGAGTAGTTTAAGGGGAAACATGTAAATGTGTTGGAATGACCTAGTCAAAGCCCAGGTCTCAGTCCAATACAAAATCTCTGGTCAGACTTAAAGATTGCTATTCACAAGTGCAAACCATTCAACTTGAAGGAGCTGGAGCAGTTTTTCAAGGAGGAATGGGCAAAAATCTCAGTGGTAAGATGTGGTAAGCTCATAGATTGTGATTGCCGCAAAAGGTGGCTCTACAAAGTATTGACTTTAGGGGGGTGAACAGTTATGCATACTGACTGTTATTTTGTCCTATTTGTTGTTTGCTTCACAATAAAAATTTAAAAAAATCTTCAAAGTTGTTGGCATGTTCAAAACATGAAAAAAGTCAAGGGGGTGGAATAATTTTGCATGGCACTCTATATGTAATTTGCCTAATATGGGATTAGTTAACATATTGAGGGAGATATATCAAAACTAGTGCAAAGAAAAAGTGGAGAAGTTGCCCAATGCGGCATAGGCAATATTCAAATTTGCGATATTTTGCGAATTTTTGGTCAAATAGTCGACATAAATTCGCAAATTCGAGAATTTGTGATCTCCAGTTATTATTTACTTGATTGCCAAAATTGTCAATGTAATATATTTGCGATAAAAATTTGCGATTAGAGTATTCGCGATTAATACTAAGGGGTAGTCAACTTTCCTATTGGTTGCTAGGGATGTTGCCAAGTGCCGATATTCGCGATAAATTCGTGATAAGTTCGCAATTAGAATATTCGGAATCAACACTATTGCTAATGTCAACTAATCAATTTCTGCTTTCATTTTCCAAAGGGCCTCTGAAACAATTGTTTTTAAAAAATCTTGCCAATTCTCAGGTGACTGTAAGGACCTACCACCCAACACCAATGTATACACCTGACAAATGTACATTTGTAAACACTATATATACTATAATAACAGCTTAATGCTACTTGTAGCATGGGACGCCAATGCCAGCTCTCCCATGTATTACCCAGGGCGGTCCAAATGAGTCCATGCTCGGGAACAGAGGAAATAAACACATGGAGATCCAGTACTGCAGAAATCCCATAAAATGGAACATTTATTAAAACCTCATACAGGAAAAATTACAAGCATCCTACACGCTTCAGGCAACCCTTGCCCATAGTTGCAGCTAAAATAACACAAATGCACTTAGATTAAAATATACACAGCCACATCTGACTGAACCTAGTGGGATAACGGCTTCGATTATCAATTGAATTGGACACAAATGTAGTAAGAATAATAAAAGACTGAAAGACAATATCTATATTTTATATATTTATGTATTCAGAATATTTATATATTTATCATGTGTTCTTTCATATTGCGGTAAGTAAAGAGCTATACTCTTAAAGGCCGTCTGTCAGCAGACTTATACCTATGAAACTGACTTGTTACAACTGCTCTTGGCAGCTGAAGGCATCTCTTTTGGTCCCATGTTCATATATGCCATCACTGCTAAGAAAAATTTTGTTTTAGTTTTTGCAAATGAGCCTCTAGGAGGCTGCACCGTCTGACAGGGCCAGGCATGATCATGTTTACACTGCCTGGCCCTGTCAATCAATGTGCAGAGGGCGTAGCAGTTGTAGAGAGAGCAGAGCCTCTAGGTGTAACAGCAAATTTGCATGTATTTAAACTTCATTTTTCTCTGCAATGCAGGCATGTATGAGTGTGGGACCAACACAGATGTCTTCAGCTGCCAAGGGCACTTACAACAGGTCTACAGTTTCATAGGTACAGTACAACTCTGCTTACAGATGCCCTTTAAAAGCATAAAAGACTCTTTTATAGCAGTAAATTATATCCTGTCTAGAATTAGACCTTGCGGTTGTCGCGTGGCTAATACCAATATCCAGTTTTATTCCATATAGGTGGATTTGTTTTCAGGGGAGTGGAGAGAGTAAAAAAATCTACGTGGGGGGCAGGGTTGCCAACCGTCCAGAAATTTCTGTACAGTTCGTAAAAATAGGTAATTTTTTTCTTATGTCTGTGAAAAAAAACAGATGTGTCCATGATTTTTTTGAGGCTGGTGATACATGGTGGTAATTATCATTATTTTAAAGTATCCAGTAGATGCTGGTAATGAGTTCTTATCAGTATACTGAGCATGTAGTACTTAGAATCTCCATCATTTATTCCGATTTGTCTGTAAAAAAAATAATGGCTGTAAATGATTTTTAGATAAATTGTCCAGAAAAAAGAAAAAATGTGGTTGACAACCCTGGGGTGGAAGGGTCGACCACAACATGAATGTACACATGGTATATATAAAAATATTGAATATTACAGCGCATGATTTGTGTGGTATAATGTTTTATCTCATGTAATTAAGATTCCCATGTACCGAACTTGCTTTATTCTTAGCATATCTGTATCCAATTCAACTGATAATTGATGCTATTATGCCATTGGTTTGGTCACATGTGGCTGTGTATTTTTTAATCTCAGTGTGTTTCTGTTATTTTAGCATTTTCCTGAAATGCATAGGATGTTTGTGATTTTTTTTCTGTATACAGTCTTAACATGTATCAATGAAGGTTCCATTTCATGGTATTGCTGCAGTGCTGGATCTTCGTGTAACACACATAGATGCTGTTTTAACTTCTGCCTCCAACAGAGGAAACCAGATTCTTGGTCAGGATGGCTAGAAAAGGAAATGAAGGGCAGACAGTACTCTTTCAGTGTGTGCATTTGTACGTAGATTGGGTGTGTAGCTCAGTAAGAGCCAGAGTCCAAGTACCATAGTTGTGACATAGGAGAATTAAAGCCACAAGAGGGAAAGTCATGGTCTCATGACCTAGGGAGTATCAGCAGTAGAGGAGCAGAGCCAGCCAGATATTGGAAAAACTTGGGGCAAGCTCAGGAGTGTACAAGCTCCAATGCTACTAGAAGACACATGTAATCATATTTTGACACATACATTCCCCAGAAAAGTGCATCTGGTGTATGTAGGGGCTAAACACAACAGGGCAGATTTACTTTTAAAAATGCGATAATATTTTGGCACAGTATGGCCCAAAAAACTGGGCTACATGCTTTGCTCTGCAGTTATAATGTTTTAGATAGTTTCCAACCTTTTCACGCATCATTCAAAAAGTGGATGTGGTTTTGTAAAAAAGGGGCATGGTTTTTATTTTTATTTTTTTTGGAGCAAAGCATGATGTTGCCAGATGTTACATGTTGGCCAGTAAGAAATATAAAATACCCTATAAACACTTTATTTTTTTATCCCCCTGGCATTTTGTGAATTCATACCTTGTTCTGGTGTGGCATTTTTCAAATATTTTGCCACAAACTTCTCTATAGGAAAAAAGTCTGAAAAATTCAATCAAGTGTGTGACTAAAGTACATATCACCAAAAAATGTTTTTAAAAAAAGTCCAAGAAAACCCTAGAGTAAATATAATGTGGCAACACGCTTTCAAAAAAAAGTTTTTATAACGGCTGTACTTCTTTTTACAATCATAACTGTGAAGGAAAAGTTATGTTTAATCTTTCCTAATGTTTTTTTCAGCCATATTATTCCCTGTTTCAGCTGCACAGCTAGATCGATTTCATTCAGAAGCAGGGGGCATCACCCTTCTGCCAGCACTCACTGCTGTGACATCCTTTCCCTTTATTCACACTATGGTTGTTTTTAGCTCTGGATTTCACAAAACAGATAAGGAAGGATAAATCAGACTTGCAGAAAAACAAGAGGCTCCTGTGATGTTCAGAAGCTGTGCAGAAGCAGTTGTTTTATCAGGGTCATGATCTCAACTAGCTCTGACATGCCCACACTTCCTCTCAGCCATCTTCTGTTTCTCTATTACTAGGGATGGATCTTACCAGATAACAGGCAGTGGTCTGCAAGGTTGAAGTGAGCCCCTAGTAGCCATGTCTTTACAGCTTTTTTCAGGTGGGTGCAGGCATATTTTTTTTTTATAAAGTGAATTAGAAGTTTGTTGTCTAAAAATAGAGGAAGGACAGCACCACATACTACAAATTCTTTGTGAGCCAAATTTTAGCGACGGCTCCTGAGTTGTATACGTCCATGACTGTGTGTAATCTTCTGGCTCGGATATGTGTGATTCCAGAATCACAGTGAAACATAAAAAAAACACAGGTAAGTACATATTATCATGACATATTGTTGAGTACTACATCTTACGTTACATTAAAAAACAAAACAATCCTAAATCCTGAGTAGCATTTAAAAGAAGGAGCCCACCTTGAACTGATAAGGGCGACCCTGTCCGCAACCTGTCCCTCAGCAGGCTAAATTCTGTGTGTCCCTAAATGTCAAGAACACTCGCAGTGTTCTGAGGGACAGATTCCGGACGGGGTCGCCCTTATCAGGATGAGTGCCCTGTGGTTAGGTTGCTATATATCTATTAGCATCAGGGTAGCTAGCCATAGGGCATTTATAGGGACCCTACTTTGCGTATTGTCACTGCCACTTCCCCGCAGGTTGTACATCACCATTGGAGTGGCACAACATCACTCAGTTGACCGGACACCTGTTTGCTGACTGTCCCTTGGTACTGGTAGGACGTGCTGGTTATAAGTGCCGCCGTACACCTTATCTATTCAATTCTTTCTTTATCTTTTTCTTTAGGGATTTTCACTATAGTGTAATACTAAAGTGTAATACACTTTATCCCTATTGCTCATTTTATTGCGCACCTCATCTGTGGACACTGTTTATTTTATTGTTAATGTTATATTTTAGAATTGTAGCAGATATATCACATAATCAAAGGAACAGGTATAAAAATCCTTTATCTTATATTTCTTACCAGTGCGGGGATGGGAGAAGGAATTTCCCTTCAAAAGGCTGTTGCAGTTGCAGCAGTTGAGGCACGGGTAATAACCCTTCCTACGTATTTGCTCCTTATCTGACCTCTGTAATTCAGAGTGTACCAGGCTATTACCTAGATTATTTGACCTAATATAGGACATGAGGGGTGGAGATTGAAATTCCTCAATGTCCGGAAAAGACTGTGTCAAGATCTGCCAATTTCATTTGAGTGCACCAGCTACTTGATACGAATGGTATCCTCTTTTTGCCTGGAGTTTTGTTTTTTGTAATCAATAGTTGTGATCTTATCTGTTGCCCCACTCTGCCAAGATGTCTCATGGCCAACTTCTTAGGGTAGTTCCTAGCAACAAACTTTTGTCCCATTGTCTGTAGTCTGTTATCCACCACATCCTCGTCTGAAACACTCCGTCTAGTCCTAAGTAGTTGACTATATGGAAGGGATTCTAGCATGCCCCTAGGGTGGGAACTATCAAATCTAAGCATATTGTTTCTGTCTGTCGGTTTTACAAAGAGGTCCGTCTGAAGCCCTTCCTTCGTCACATAAACTAGGGTATCTAAAAATGGCAAAGAATGTGTAGAATCAACCCTAGTAAAGCTCCAATACATTCCCCGGTGGTGGATATCACTGGGGTTTGTGTGGATATTTGCATATGAATGGTCTCCATTGTGAGACTTATGGATATTATTGTGCTGATTCAAACCCCTTCCCCACGTACGGGGGTTCACCCCTAGACCCACCCACTTTTGATTTAATTTCTTGTGTATATCCTTGATCTTGGCCCTCTACTAGGAACGGAGGAATTTGGATGGACTAAAATCTTTGGCCCTTGAATTAATATACAATTCAATCCATTTACATATCCAACAGTCTATATCTATATGAATAGGGACTTCTTTTTTCTATATACTGAGCCCCTACTACAGCTGGTCCGGAGGTTGGTAATACGCCAGGAACTGTCTGCATTAATAACAATAATACGTTTTATTAGGACAGGAGAAACAGCAAGATTAAATTTGTCTTTCATATAAATGTTTCGATTTATTTTCTGGAACTTAAGGGTACTTTCATACTTGCGGAAGGATGGATCCGGCATGGGCAGTAGCATGCAATGTACGCTGTTTCTCCCGCCCGAACTGTGAGAATGGCTCTTTCTACATTGCATATGTAAGTGTGATCATTAACACATACTTGACTATATTCTGTTGATTCACTTTTCCATCACTGTGTGTCACTTATTTGGAAATCTGCAGGGGGAGGGATTGACCTTCCTTTGGGGCCACCCCCCAACCAATCCTGTTTTAATGGGGTGTATATATATGTACCATTGTTCACTTGTAACACTGCCTGTAGCTTGAAAAAGACCTGCTGTGTCGAAACGTCGCTTTTTTCGGTGCTAATATAGAGAAGGATTTGATTCAAGATTGGGAGTGCTGCTATTTTTCTAAAGTCTTTCTTAGAAATGTGTTAGTTACAGCATTCTCTATTAAATAAAATGGAATTTTGTGAAAGTGCAGTGACTTTTTAAGAATATTTGTTTAGCAAGAATTGTTATACTAAAGTGAGAAAACAGGTTTGTCAGTGGAATTACCCTTTTAAAACTGACTTGTATTGATATCTGTGTGCATATAAATTTAAAATATAAATTTTCAGGCTCTCACATAATTCTATAGGTACTAACATTAAGTCATTAGCCTTGGTTGGCTCATGTCCTAACATGAAACAGATGCAGGTTCTCTCTATATCTTTTGCCTGAAACAATACAGTTTGGCTTTCTATCACTTACTTCATCAGTACAGTAAAAGAAAACAGATGACGGCCTGGTCCCCCAAATTATGAGCCACTCGAATGATCAGTTATCGACATCAGACTTTTCAAAACACATTTATTCAGGTATGTCAGTATCCTGGATAATGTAATGATTTCAGGTTGGCTGTGTGATTCATTTTTATGTATATAGATATCAGATGGATGAATAATGAGCTTTACTTTTACAGATGATAAGATAAGCTGTATGGTTAACTGGAGGGATAATGATCTGATCTCACTGATACCATATGTTATTCCTTTAATCTTGCTATAGAACATGTAAGAATATGGCAAAGCTTGTGAGGATAACAAGACTATAGGCATATGCAATTGGTATAATACATATTTTTATATATGTATTATATACAATATTGGCACATGGCCATTACATAGATCTAACATTGGAGGACATTTAATCAGGCGATAATCATAGTCAGAAGCTGTTTACAGCTCCTAGGTGATATCTTAAGGTGAGATTGGAATCCTTTTGTTTAAATTAAATGCAAAAATGTAGACCTAAGTGTTTCTAGGCCAGCTGAGACTATCTGGCGGTAAGAACAATGGATAACGGTTTCTGTCTAGAGGAACTTCTGTTTACAGAAAAAGGTGACTATTGTCTGTCACCTAGGGTGTAAACATAAGTGGCCAGACAAGAATTTTTCCTCCACATTTTAAGTTATACAACTGCCACCACAAAAACAGGATTAGACAATCAACCTATCAGAATGTCAGTTTAGTTTAAAACGGGCAATAGGCTTATGACTAGGGTTGAAATTTGAACTAGCCAATTAAATGTCCCCCACATGTTAGTTAATGTTTAAAAATGGTATAAGAAGGAAGGTTAATGGGAAATGAACTGAGGAGAATGGACTGGGCGGCATGAACTGAGATGGATGAACTGAGGTAACATCATTCAGCGTATAAGTAGGTTCATTCATCTTAAGAGCTATAACCTTGCTGTATCAGGGTCTGATAATCAGAATAAAGCTTCATCTCTGAAAAAGAACCGAGGATTGCTGCCATCATCATTCATCAATTTTCATCAGAATTCTTGTTAACAACATTTTGGTGCCGTGACCCTACCTTCAGTTTATTATTAACAACATTTTGGTGCCGTGACAAGTGACCAGAAGAAACTGTGAAGTGCTGTGACCTAGAAGTGCTGAGACCCAAAGTCTGGTGGTGACTTAGGAATCTGTGCCTGTTTCAGCAAGAGACAACCCAGAAAAAAGTTTTGGACCCCAAAAGCCAAGAATACAGTAAACATTGGAGGACTCTTTATTGTTGATAACTGTAGCACTTATATTTTAGTATGGCTAGTGGGGAAGGTAGTATGAATGGAGTTATTGTTAATGAGTGCAAAAAAAACTTTTTCAAAATCCAATTCTTTACAGCAAAGTATCGTTCTTTATTGATGCAATAAAAATTCCAAGTACAGATACGGACAGTAAATCCCTTCTACGCGTTTCAGGCTATAGCATAGCAGCCCTTACTCATGACTCAGTGTCATGAGTAAAGGCTGCTATGCTATAGCCCGAAACGCGTAGAAGGGATTTACTGTCCGTACCTGTTGTGACCCAGAAGTGCTGAGACCCAAAGTCTGGTGGTGACTTAGGAATCTGTGCCTGTTTCAGCAAGAGACAACCCAGAAAAAAGTTTTGGACCCCATAATCCAAGAATATAGTAAACATTGGAGGACTCTTTATTGTTGATATCTGTAGCACTTATATTTTAGTATGGCTAGTGGGGAAGATAGTATGAATGGAGTTATTCTTAATGAGCGCAAAAAAACATTTTCAAAATCCAGCTCTTTACAGCAAAGTATCGTTCTTTATTGATGCAATAAAAATTCCAAGTACAGGTACGGACAGTAAATCCCTTCTACGCGTTTCGGGCTATAGCATAGCAGCCCTTACTCATGACTCAGTGTAGAAGGGATTTACTGTCCGTACCTGTACTTGGAATTTTTATCGCATCAATAAAGAACGAAACTTTGCTGTAAAGAGCTGGATTTTGAAAAAGTATTTTTGCACTTCGTGGGTTTGTACAGTCCAGGACCCTTATCCGTGCTCACAGCATAGAAGACCAGGTGAGAGCTGCTGAGTTTTTCTATTATTGTTAATGAGTGGCTCATTAATTACATAAAAAGTCATGGTGGACGAGATGAGATCCCACAGGAATGTAAAAGTTAATGCGATAAGATGAAATTTTCTCTGGATAGGGAAGTGTTTGATAAGAAAATTAGAGAGAAAAAGAGAAAAAGAATGGAAGTGCAAGGTTTATTGTCCTGTTGTGTGAAGTTGATGGAGATTGTTGCACAAAGAGATGAGGAGCTTAAACACCAGGAAGGAAAATATGAAACTGCCCAGAAAGAGTGGAGTGATAAAATGGGAGACCCCAACAGCTGAGTGGAATGGCCAAGTGATCATAGCCCAGATGGGGCGGACTGCAAGACCCTGACTCCAGGACAACAGAAGTTGCTGGAAGACACCCTTTGGGAAATTTCAGGAGGTGTTCTCAAGACATAATGAGGACTTTGGGTGTGCTTCCGCCATCAAGCACAAAATCCCCACCGTCGATGCTGCGCTGATCAGGGAACGTTACTGGCAAATCCCGCCCAAAATGTACCAGGAGGTATAGGACATGGTGGCCAATATGTTGGAAAACCGGGTGATCCATGAGAGTCAATGTCCTTGGGCTGCTCCGGTAGTCTTGGTACGAAAGAAAGATGGGATTCTCCAGTTATGCGTGGATTATTGGAAGCTGAATGCCCAGACCCTCCAAAATGCCTACCCCCTTCCACGGATTGAGGAGTCGTTGTCCGATCTGAGTCATGTGAAGCTCTTCTCAACAGTTGATCTGGCCAGTGGGTATTAGCAAGTACTGGTGGCCAAGAAGGACAAAGCGAAGACGGCCTTCATACTACCTATGGGACTCTACAAGTTAAACCGGATACCATTCGGCCTGTCCAATGCCCCAGGAACATACCAGCGGTTGATGGAGCACTGTCTGGGGGACCTCAACTTCAAATCGGTATTGATATACCTGGAAGACATAGTAGTGTTTAGGGCCTCCTTTGAGGATCACCTCCAGAAGCTCCGACAGGTCCTAGGACAGTTGCAAGACCATAGGCTCAAGATCAAGCCCAAGAAGTGCCAACTGTTTGGACAGCAGATAGAGTATTTGGGACATTTAGTCACCCAGGATGGGTTAAAGCCAGCCCCCAGCAAGGTGGAGGCTGTCCAGAAGTGGCCCCAGCCACGTACGCTATGAGAGGTACGGGAATTCGCGGGACTGGCCGGCTACTACAAGAGGTTTATACCCAAATTTGCTCATTTGGTGGGCCCGTTAAACGAGTTATCAAGGAGCACTACGAGGGGCCCGAAGAATTATCCCATTGAGTGGGGACCCTGGCAACAAGAGGCCTTTGAAGCAGTGAAGGAGGCGCTGACCAGTGCCCCAAGTCTGGCTTATGCATGGTTAGACACCCCATTCCTGCTGTACACTGAGGGAAGTCTACATGGTCTGGGGGCCTTGGTATCCCCAGTCCAGGATGGATGTGAGAGAGTCATTGCCTATGACAGCTGTTCTCTGAGTAAGTCAGAGCGTAACCCTGACAACTATAGCTCCTTTAAATTGGAACTACTGGCACTAGTGTCGGCCATGACAGAAAGGTTCGCAGAGGTGACTGTGATGACGGACAACAATGCATTAGCACATCTGAAGAATACCAAGCTCGGTGCACTTGAACAGAGGTGGATGGCTCGCCTAAGTACCAATACCGCATCAAGTACTGGTCAGTGAGGGAGAACAGCAACGCACTATCAAGTCCCTGTATGGTCGTCGACTCCCAATGAGGAGCTAGAGGACACTGAAACTCTTGACCTTGGTCAATTGCCTATGTTCCAGGACGTGACACATTCAAGTGGGGTGGCATCTGGGATGCCAACGGTGCTAAGAAGGATGTTGGATGATTGGGAGAGGGACCAGAATGGCTGCCCAAAAAAGTGAAAAGTGAAAGAATGGGTCCAGACCAAGATCTGACCTCGGCCAGAAGAGTGGGCCCGTCTGACTCCAGAGAGCCAGATGTTGTTGAGGCAGTGGGATAAGCTGACCGTTGCCCAGGGCCTCCTGTGTCAGACCATATACTTGCAATCAGAGCTGTAGTACCGGCAACAGATTGTCATCCCCATGTCATTGGGACTGGAGGCCGCCCGGGAAGCCCATGAGAAGGGTGCCCATTTCAGGAGTGACAAAACGTTCAAGCTCCAATGGCTGGTATACTGTCCAAATTTGGCAGACATGATGGCCGAGGCACTTTTTAAGTGTAGACCCTGCAGGCTGAGTAAGAGTACTGAACAGCCATCTGGACCCTAGAGCTCCTTATGATCGATTATGTACAGATTGGGTTCTCTACCTCGGGACACTCGTACTGTCTAGTCATGACAGATCATTTGACAAAGTATGCAGTCGCTATACCCACCAGAAACCAGAAAGCAGAGTCGGCCACTGAAGCAGTCTGCAAAAACTTTATACAGGTGTTCGGGTGTCCATGGAGGATTCATTTGGACCAGGGGGCAAATTTTCAATGTACTCTAATAAATTGGGCTGTACCAACTGTAGGGGATTTTTTGATGAGCCCATGTGCATGGAGGAAATGCCTCCTCCTGCTCAGAGTACAAAGGAAATCCCCTTATAGGAGGAGGAGGAGAAATGGTAACATCATTCTGGGTATAAGGTGGGTTGCCTCTGCCCTGGCACTCACAGAGGCTCCGGCCGTGGCAGGTTTGCCACCCAGCTAACGTGTTGAGCAGTAGGCAGCTGCTCCTCCATTAGATGTGCCTGATATCCCCAGTGCTTCTGAGCCTATCACTCTGCGAAGCTCAACCAGGCCCAATGCTGGTGTGCTCCTGTAGGGGTTAAAGAAGAAGTTGAAAGCTTATTCAAACAGGATGTAAGAGGAGTTTGGAGTTCCCAGGCTGTGAGAACGGTGTTCGCGTGCCCTAAGGGCTGCTAGGCTGGCTGCCATGTGGGGAGCCAAGCTGAGAGACTAAACAATAGACCCATGGCCTTACTGAAGGGGCCCTGAGAAACTGGCTATGTGTGAGACAGCACAAGACCTGCTCTGAAGTGAATTGCTGCAGCAAGAGTTAAACAGTGTTCCCGGGTTGAGCTGAGTGCTGGGGCTTGCTGAGTAAACAGATAAGGAGTCTGTCTTCAGTCAGAGAGAGAGACCCACAGGGAAGATAAAGAGTGATTTCTCCCTGTCTGCAGTGACACATATCAACAAAGACTTGAAAGTGTTTTCTGGAGGTGTGGAACCTTGTCAAGCAAGAGAGCAGAGACAAGACAAGTTACCCCTGCCA
The DNA here is from genome assembly GCA_033119425.1 of Bufotes viridis. Classification (NCBI taxonomy): domain Eukaryota; kingdom Metazoa; phylum Chordata; class Amphibia; order Anura; family Bufonidae; genus Bufotes; species Bufotes viridis. The sequence continues at coordinate 218,612,708 of CM065589.1, forward strand.
GAGTTGGATCTTGTGAATGCCTGCACCTGCAGCCTTTACAGAGAGACCACGTGGAGCCAAGCAAGTAAGCAAGCGACCGGATCAGGAGCATACTGCATATACCTGACCAAGCTAAACTGTCAGTGCACTGGTAACAAGCTTATTAGGGCATAGAACCGGGTATTTCTAGTTAATTGCACTCTAGAAGTGCACCCTGGATAGTAGGGGCAGATAGGATATTCTTAGAGTAGAGAGTAGCTTGAAATATTGTTTGATTGCTTGTTGTTATTGCAACTCAGTTGTGTCTTTATGCAAACTTCCATTATCTTTATTGTGAATTCACATAAGCCTAATGTTATTGCTATTTCTCCATTGTGCCTCTCGTACAGTGGTACTATACTGTTAATCCGATTTTCCGGCAGTTACATCTTGTTCTTCAATAAGGCCGGTATATGCTTCAACCTCCTTGTCTGCTGTCCTGTACTTGAATCCTGCATTCTCTCCCTCACCTGACCGCTACACTACCACAGAGCTATGCCAAGGATAAGTTTGTATGGGGAAGGTTGCCGAGACTTACAACCTCTAGTGAGGTGGCATGTGAGATGGGGAAATAGCTCTCATTGTCTGAACACTGTTTGTGTAAATTCAGTTAAATATCTGGACTGACATTCTGCTGTTTGACCACAAGATGCCACTGTTTCCTAAATGCAGCTACAGACAGTATATTGTCCATATTCATGAGAGGTGGCGTTACAAGAGCCTGGAGAGGAAGATGTAGAGCTGCCATCTTGGTGAGAGCTTGCGAGCTGTGTGTGAGGAGGAACCATCAACATCCAGTTGTGGGAGCACCCTTCAGTGACCAGAACTACAGCCCAGTGAAGCTGAGTGTGTCTAAGGCCCTAATCCTGTCTAAAGGAACGAGGATTGCTTGCAGGAACCTTGATGAGAGCTGAGGAGCAAAGCAACATACACCGCAGTACCACATGCTTGTTGGAGAATCTTTTGTTTGGCTCACAGCCACCAGCGGAAGCAGAACAGACCTGGGTCGGTAAGACTGATCGTGCACACACCTCATCAAAGTGTTCGCGCCTAGATTCCTAGAGACTGAGACCAGGCCTGTAGTTAGTTAGATAGGATTTCTGTTTGTGTCAGGCCACACGTGTTGCTGGATGTTCACTTCAAGGACTCCACAATTTAAAGTAACATTTCACACTGGAGAGCTGATAAACTTCCCCACAAACTCAAGCCAGGCTGGTGTTTTGCTCAGAAGGAATACTCAGGCAAGTGCTACAAGACTTGTTATGGGAGGGGGAATTCTGTAGAGCATTGTAAGTTTGTAAGCTGTTGTGCTGCACCACAGGCTAGCCCGTACCACATATCCAAACATTTTTTTTAGGGTAATAGCAGGTAAGGCGTGGCTGTTTAACCCCTTCACGCATTATCACGTACATGTACGTGAGGGAATGCTGCTTCTGATAGCCAGGCCCCTGCTGCATTAACCCTTTCACTTGACGCGGTCAGTGCTGCGGGGTTCAGAGGGAGGGGGCTCCCTTTGATTCCATACGCCCCCTCTCTGCGCTGACAGGGGGGAGATGGTTGCCATGGCAGCCCCAATGCATTCCACAGGCATCAGAGCCTGCCAGCTACGGAAGCCCAGAAGTGGACGACGTTGGCAGTTCAATTCAGTACAATACATAATATATTGTACTGAATTGAAACAGGGATCGAACCCTGAAAAGCTGAAGTCCCACAGTGGGACAAATATAAAAAGTATAAAAAGTGAAAAAAGGTTGTTGTTTTTATAATAAAAAAAAAATTCAAGTTTCAAGTAAAAAAAAGCCCCCTCACCATAAAATTTGTTTTTTAAATAAATTAAAAAAACAGACATATTAGGTATTGCCATGCCCATAATGACGTGCTCTATAAAAATGTCACATAATCTACCACCTCAGGTAAATAGAGTAAAAAATGCAATTTTTTTGTCACCTTACATCACAAAAAGTGTAATTCCAAGAGATCAAAAAGACATATGTACCCCAAAATAGTACCAATCAAGCCGTCATCTCTTCCTGCAAAAAATGAGACCCTAACTGAGAGAATCGCGCAAAAGATAAAAAAAATATGGCTTTCAGAAAATGGAGATACTAAAACATGATTTTTCTAAAAATAAAATAAATTTAAAAAACAGACGTATAAGGTATCACCATGTCCATAATCATCTGCTTTATAAAACTATAACATGATCTATTCCCTCATGTAAACGCCGCAAAAAAAAAACTATGCCAAAAATGCAATTTTTTTCACCTCTATCACAAAAAGTGTAATTCCAAGCGATCAAAAAGTCATACACACCCCAAAATTATACCAATCAAACAGTCATCTCATCACGCAAAAATGAGACCCTACCTAAGACAATTACATGAAAAATAAAAAAAACTATGGCTCTCAGAATATGGAGAAACTAAAACATGATTTTTTGTTTCAAAAATGCTGTTATTGTATAAAACTTAAATAAATGAAAAAAAGTATACATATTAGGTATTGTCGTGTCCGAAAGAACCTGCTGTATAAAAATATCACATGACCGAACCCCTCAGGTGAATACCGTAAAAAAAAGTGTATTAAAAAACGCCATTTTTTGTCACCTTACATTACAAAAAGTGTAATACTAAGCGATCAAAATGTCATATGCACCCTAAAATAGTACTAATCAAGCCGTCTTCTCTTCCCACAAAGAATGAGACTCTACATAAGACAGTTGCTCAAAAAATAAAAAAAAACTATGGCTTTCAGAATATGGAGACACTAAAAAAATTATGGTATTGTCGTGTCTATAAAAACCTGCTCTATAAAAATGCCACATGATCTAACCTGTCAGATAAACATAGTAAATAACAAAAAATAAAAACGGTGCCAAAACAGCTATTTTTTGTTACCTTGCCTCAAAAAAAGTATAATATAGAGCAACCAAAAATCATATGTACCCTAAAATAAAAAATTATCACAGTAAAATCTGCCTTCCAAAAACCATATGGCGTTCCTTTTATTCTGCGCTCTTCCATGTGCCCGTGCAACAGTTTACCACCATATACAGTGGAGGAAATAATTATTTGACCCCTCACTGATTTTGTAAGTTTGTCCAATGACAAAGAAATGAAAAGTCTCAGAACAGTATCATTTCAATGGTAGGTTTATTGTAACAGTGGCAGATAGCACATCAAAAGGAAAATCGAAAAAATAACTTTAAATAAAAGATAGCAACTGATTTGCATTTAATTGAGTGAAATAAGTATTTGAACCCTCTAACAAAAAAAGACTTAATACTTGGTGGAAAAACCCTTGTTTGCAAGCACAGAGGTCAAACGTTTCTTGTAATTGATGACCAAGTTTGCGCACATTTTAGGAGGAATGTTGGTCCACTCCTCTTTGCAGATCATCTCTAAATCCCTAAGGTTTCGAGGCTGTCTCTGTGCAACTCTGAGCTTGAGCTCCCTCCATAGGTTTTCGATTGGATTAAGGTCCGGAGACTGACTAGGCCACTCCATGACCTTAATGTGCTTCTTCTTGAGCCACTCCTTTGTTGCCTTTGCTGTATGTTTTGGGTCATTGTCGTGCTGGAACACCCATCCACGACACATTTTCAGTTTCCTGGCAGAGGGAAGGAGGTTGTCGCTCAGGATTTCACGATACATGGCTCTGTCCATTTTCCCGTTAATGCGAATAAGTTGTCCTGTGCCCTTAGCAGAAAAACACCCCCAAAGCAAAATGTTTCCACCCCCATGCTTGACGGTGGGGACGGTGTTTTGGGGGTCATAGGCAGCATTTTTCTTCCTCCAAACACAGCGAGTTGAGTTAATGCCAAAGAGCTCTATTTTGGTCTCATCAGACCACAGCACCTTCTCCCAGTCACTCTCTGAATCATTCAGGTGTTCATTGGCAAACTTCAGACGGGCCTGCACATGTGCCTTCCTGAGCAGGGGGACCTTGCGAGCCCTGCAGGATTTTTAATCCATTGCGGTGTAATGTGTTTCCAATGGTTTTCTTGGTGACTGTGGTCCCTGCTAATTTGAGGTCATTAACTAACTCCTCCCGTGTAGTTCTAGGATGCTTTTTCACCTTTCTCAGAACCATTGACACCCCACGAGGTGAGATCTTGCGTGGAGCCCCAGAGCGAGGTCGATTGATGGTCATTTTGTGCTCCTTCCATTTTCGAACAATCGCACCAACAGTTGTCACCTTCTCTCCCAGCTTCTTGCTAATGGTTTTGTAGCCCATTCCAGCCTTGTGCAGGTCTACAATTTTGTCTCTGACATCCTTGGACAGCTCTTTGGTCTTTCCCATGTTGGAGAGTTTGGAGTCTGCTTGATTGATTGATTCTGTGGACAGGTGTCTTTTATACAGGTGACTAGTTAAGACAGGTGTCCTTAATGAGGGTGACTAATTGAGTAGAAGTGTCTAACCACTCTGTGGGAGCCAGAACTCTTAATGGTTGGTAGGGGTTCAAATACTTATTTCACTCAATGAAATGCAAATCAGTTGCTATCTTTTATTTAAAGTTATTTTTTCGATTTTCCTTTTGATGTGCTATCTGCCACTGTTACAATAAACCTACCATTGAAATGATACTGTTCTGAGACTTTTCATTTCTTTGTCATTGGACAAACTTACAAAATCAGTGAGGGGTCAAATAATTATTTCCTCCACTGTATGGGGTGTTTTTGTAAACTACAGAAGCAGGGTAATAAATATTGAGTTCTGTTTAGCTGTTAACCCTTGTCACTGGAAAAAATGGATTAAAATGGAAAATCTGCCAAAAAAGTGAAATTCTGAAATTTCATCTCCATTTTCCTTTAATTCTTGTGGAACACCTAAAGGGTTACCAAAGTTTGTAAAATCAGTTTTGAATTCCTTGAGAAGTGTATTTTCCAAAATGGGGTCACTTTTTTGGAGTTTCTACTCTAGGGGTGCATCAGTGGGTTTTCAAATGTGACATGGCAACTTAAAATTATACCAGTGAAATCTGCCATTCAAAAACCATATGGCGTTCCTTTCCTTCTGCGCCCTGCCACTTGCACGTACAGCAGTTTATGACTACATATGGGGCGTTTCTGTAAACTACAAAATCAGGGTAATAAATGTTGAGTTTCGTTTGACTGTTAACCCCTGCTTTGTTACTGGAAAAAATTTATTAAAATGGAAAATCTGCTTAAAAAAATAAATTCTGAAATTTCATCTACATTTTCCTTCAATTCTTGTGGAACACCTAATGGGTTAACAACATTTGTAAAATCAGTTTTTGAAAACCTTAAGGGGTGTAGTTTCTAAAATAGGGCCATTTATGGGAGGTTTCTATTATGTAAGCCCCACAAAGTGACTTCAGACTTGAACTGGTCCTTAACCCGTTAAGGACACGGCCCTATTTCACCTTAAGGACCATTAAATTTTTTCAAAATCTGACCAGTGTCACTTTATATGGTGATACCTTTAAAACGCTTTTCTTTATCCAGGCCATTCTGAGATTGTTTTTTCCTCACTTATTGTACTTCATGACAGTGGTAAAATGAAGTCAAAGAACTTAATTTTTATTTATAAAAAAAATACCAAATTTACCACAAATTTGGAAAAATTTGCAATTTTCCAAGTTTCAATTTCTCTACTTCTATAATACATAGTAATACCGCCAAAACAAGTTATTGATTTACATTCCCCATATGTCTACTTCATGTATCGATCATTTTGGGAACGCCATTTCATTTTTTGGGGACGTTACAAGGCTTATAAGTTTAGAAGCAAATCTTGAAATTTTTCAGAAATTTTCAAAAACCCACTTTTTAGGGACCAGTTCAGGTCTGAAGTCACATTTTGAGGCTTACATAATCGAAACCACCAAAAATTACCCCATTCTAGAAACTACCCCCTCAAGGTATTCAAACTGATTTTACAAATGTCATTAACCCTTTAGGTTTTCCACAAGAGTTAATGGCAAATGGAGATAACATTTCAGAATTTCGATTTTGGGGAAAATTTTCCATTTTAATCCATTTTTTCCAGTAACAAAGCAAGGGTTAACAGCTAAACAAAACTCTATCTTTATTGCCCCGATTCTGTAGTTTGCAGAAACACCCTGTATGTGGTCGTAAACGGCTGTATGGCCAAACGGCAGGGCGCAGAAGGAATGGAACGCCATATGGTTTTTGGAAGGCGGATTTTGCTGGACTGGATTTTTGACACCATGTCCTATTTGAAGCCCCCCGATGCACCCCTAGAGTAGAAACTCCATAAAAGTGACTCCATCTAAGAAACAACACTCTCAAGGTATTCAAAACCGGTTTTACAAACTTTGTTAACCATTTAGGTGTTACACAAGAGTTATTGGCAAATGGAGATGAAATTTCAGAAGTTACCTTGCCTCAAAAAAAGTGTAATATAGAGCAACCAAAAATCATATTTACCCTAAAATAATACAAACAAAACTGCCACCTTATCCTGTAGTTTCCAAAATGGGGTAACTTTTTGGGAGTTTCTACTGTAGGGGTGCCTCAGGGGGGCTTCAAATGGGACATAGTGTCAAAAAAACAGTCCAGCAAAATCTGCCTTCCAAAAACCATATGGCGTTCCCTTCCTTCTACGCCCTGCCGTTTGGCCATACAGCAGTTTACGATGAAATATGGGGGGTTTCTGCAAACTAGAGAATCAGGGCAATAAATATTGAGTTTTGTTTGGCTGTTAACCCTTGCTTTGTTAATGAAAAATTGATCAAAATTGAAAATTTGCCCAAAAATTGCTGTTTTGGGACCGTTTTGTATTTTTTGTTATTTACATCGTTGAACTGACAGGTTAGATTGTGTGCTATTTCTATAGAGCAGGTTGTTACGGACGCGACAATACAAAATATGACTACTTTTTGGGGGGTTTTGTTTCAGCTTTACAAAATAAGGCATTTTTGAAAAAAATTATTTTTAAGTGTCTCCACATTCTGAAAGCCATAGTTTTTTTTTTGGGCGATTGTCCTATGTAGGGGCTCATTTTTTGCTGGATGAGATGGTGGTTTGAATGGTAATATTTTGGGGTGCATATGACTTTCTGATCGCTTGCTATTACACTTTTTGTGATGTAAGGTGACAAAAAAAATGGCTTTTTTGACAACATTTTTATTTTTTATGTTTACGGCGTTCACCTGAGGGGTTAGGTCATGTTATATTTTTATAGAGCAGGTCCTTATGGATGCGGCGATACCTAATATGTATACCTTTTTTATTTATTTAGGTTTTACACAATGAAATCCTTTTTAAAACAAAAAAAAACATGTTTTAGTGTCTCCATAGTCTCAGAGCCATATTTTTTTCAGTTTTTAGGCGATTGTCTCAGGTTGAGTATAATATTTGCGGGATGAGGTGACGGTTAGATTGGCACTATTTGGGGGGTCATATGACTTTTTGATCGCTTGATATTACACTTCTTGTGATGAAAGGTGAAAAAAAATGGCTTTTTGACAAAGTTTTATTTAATTTTTGTTACAGTGTTACTTAAGGGGTTAGGTCATGTGATATTTTTATAGAGAAGATTCTTACATATGTAAGTTTTTTTTTACATTTAACACTAAAAAGCATTTTTTAAACAAAAAAAATCATGTTTTAGGCTGAGAGCCATAGTTTTTTTATTTTCTGGGCAACTGTTTTAGGTAGGGGCTCATTTTTTGCGGGATGAGATGGCGGTTTGATTGGTAGGCATTGGGAGGCATACGCCTGCATAATATGTGTAGTGTATTTAATTTTTTTAATTTTTATTCAGTGATATGTTTTTTTATTTTTACTTTATTTTTCACTTTTTTTTAAAAAAAAATTGACCCAGACCCACTTGGTTCTTGTAGATCCAGTGGATCTGGTGTCTGTATAATACAGTACAGTACACTATATAGTTTACTGTGCTGTATTTTTTACTTTACAAAGTCTTAATAGACCTTTAGCAGGTCTATTCAGACTTTCAGTACCATAGAGAGAGCAGGACGCTTCTGAAAGCATCCTGCTTCCATTGCAACCATCACCTGCTGCCAGAACTGAGCAGCGGTTGATGGGGAGGGAGGGGGGCCCCCTCCCTCTGAGATCCCATCCTGTCAGGGGGCTGCAAAGCCACAGCAGCCCTGCGATGGGAGAGGGAGGGATCTTCCTCCCTGTTAACCCCTTCCATACAGCGGTCTATACGGACCGCGGTATGGAAGGGGTTAAATGGCTGTCATCTGCAGCACAGATGCCAGCCGTTTCTATCAGAGTGTCAGCAATGTGCTGACATTCTGATAGATCCACTATACCACCAACGACCACCCCACCTGCACCCCCGCAGCCACAATATGATTGGGGGCTGCAGGGGGGTTAAAATTTACCACTTTGGGGGCATTTAGACTCTGATCCCCATGGTCACAGACCGAAAAGCACTGCAAACTGCAGGTTGTCACAGGACCCCCCTGGGCATTGTAACAAAGTACCTGCTGAATGATTTCAGCAGGTACCTTGTTCCAATCACTGCCGGCTGAGCAGCAGTGATTGGAAATACTCATGACGTACCGGTAAGTCATGTGTCCTTAAGGATTCAGGAAACATGCCGTACCAGTTCGTCATGTGTCCTGAATGGGTTAAACAGTGGGTTTGGGAAATTTTCTGAAAAATTTCAAGATTTGCTTGTAAATTTGTAAGCCTTCTTAAAAAAAAAAAAATGTAATTTATCAAATGATCCAAACATGAAGTAGACATATGGGAAATGTAAATTAATTACTATTTTAGGAGGTATCACTATCTGTTTCAAAAGAAGAGAATTAGAAATTTAGAAAATTTAATTTTTTTTGGTAAATTTGGTATTTTATTATAAATAAAAATGAAATATTTTGACTCAAATTTACCACTGTCGTGAAGTACAATATGTGATGAGAAAACAGTCTGAGAATGGTTTGGATAAGTAAAAGCGTTTTAAAGTTTCACCACATAAAGTGACACATGTCAGATTTGCCAGTAGATAAATTACCGCACTTTCCTCCGGCATCCATCGGAGGGCCCCGTGCTGTGCAGTAGTGATGAGCGCAAAGACCCATATTCGATTTCGCAATATTTGACGAATAATTCGCATTATTATATTCGCGTATATATTCGCGATTTCGCAATATTCGTTATTTCGCATTCATTATCATGAGTTGCGATTAATTTTTCAAGTTATATTCGCGTGCGCATAGAATCTATTCGGTATTAATAACGTTTAAACAGCTTTACATGTATTGAAAGCTTGAAATGGTGTGAGTCATGCAGCGCACTGGAGTCTGACACAGTCTGTTAACGCTTGGTAGGAAAGGTAATACAAACCGCAAATAGATTAATGTGAATATTCAAGTGACGAACATTCGCAGGACAGTTTTTACCTATTAAATCTTTACTCTGACAGGAATAGTGGAAATTGTTATAGAAAGCAATTGAGATTGGGAGAATTATGTCTGAATTTTTTATTTTCAATACAGTTTCCCTACCAATATCCATCTTAAGAGCGAATATTCGTAATTGCGAATATGGGGTCATGTATTCGACATATTCGCAAAATCTCAAAATCCCGATATTCGAGATTAAAATTTGCTTTGCGAATATTTGCGCTCCACACTACTGTACAGCACAAGGGTCTCAGCCTTCGGGCTGGGTGTATGTAAATTTATTGTGTGTTCCCATCACAGGATCGCGTCGGGGAGAAGTTTAACTACAGCCTGCCAGCGCTGATCGTGCGCTGGCAGGCTGTAGTAGTTAAAAAAATCTCATATCAGACGCTGTTTTGTTAACAGCGTCTGATATGCCTGCTGCCTGCTCCTCTGGTGGTCCCTTTTGCTTGGGACCACCAGAGGAAACATATGTAAGTGCACCAATAACCACACAGACCCCCCACCCCCCCCCCATCCACCCCACCCCCTTCACTGATTAACCCCTGATAACCCCCTGTCATCCCCCTGATCACCCCCTGTCAACCTCCTGTCACCCCCCCGTCACAAATCACCACCTGTAAGGCTCATTCAGACGTCCGTATGTGTTTTGCGAATCCACGGATCCGCGGATCCGCAAAGCACAGACACCGGCAATGTGCTTTCCGCATTTTGGGGATCCGCACATTGCCAGAACTATATAGAAAATGCCTTTTCTTGTCCGCAATTGCGGACCAGAATAGGACATGCTCTATCTTTTGCGGAGCTGCGGCCGGATGTTTCGGGGCCGAAACCTGGAAGTTCGCGGCAGCAGCTCCGCAAATGCTGATGCGGAGAGCACATAGTGTGCTCTCTGCATCACCGCCGGCCCCATTGACACTGAATGGGTCCGCATCTATTCCGCAGAATTGCGGAATAGATGCGGACATTTTTGCGGACGTGTGAATGGGGCCTTACTTCGCAAGCACTCCTATGTCCTTTCCCCTCTGTTTTTTTTTTTTGCATATTTTTGATCGATGTGAATGAAGAAATCTGTGCCGTTCATTTTTTCTTTCAGCCCCAAGGTATTCCATTAGCGGAAATTGTTTTTTTTCTTTTCTTACAAAGTCTCCCTTTCTGCTAACTTGTGACAAAAAATAAAATTTTACATGAACTCACCATACCCCTTACGGAATACCTTGGGGTGTCTTCTTTCTAAAATGGGGTCACTTGTGGGGTATTTATACTGCCCTGGCATTTTAGGGGCCCCTAATGCATGAGAAGTCGTTTGGAATCCAAATGCGTAAAAATGCCCTGTGAAATCCTAAAGGTACTGTGGGGAATTGCTCTGGTAGATAACGGTGCGGGTGCAGTACAGAGGCAAAACAAGGAGTCCAGTACGTGCAATAAACAGTGTTTTATTCACACTTGCACAAACGAAATGGTAAACAGTCTCTTGGTGTTCATTCACACGCAGCAAACAGAAAAAAGGCAAAACCAAAGAGTCCAAAACCAGGTTCAATCACCTGTGAGATGTTAGGTGCGCGTTCGCACCTGGCGGTCGGCCCAGCCGTGGGATAATCCTCCTTCAGGCTTCCAGGTCGACTGCACGTCTCCTTGCTGGGTTTTTGCTTCCAGCCCAGAGAGCTCCACAGGACTAGCAGCAGCTCCAGGACAATCACAGACCCAGACACAGCTGCTGGCTGTGTTTTATACCCAGCCCAAAACCAGGACTGGATCGTGGGGAGCAGCCACCCACTCTACACTTTAGCTGCTCCCGGTAAGAGCCGGCCCGGATCGGCTTTGCAGCCATGCTATTTACAACTATGTCAGTAGCACTAGCTGCTGCTGACATCAACAAAATACGTCTCTTACCTCACCGAGGCTATGAACCTCGGTGACACATACCTGCCATCCACAACGGCACCCTGCACCTTACCACAGTACTCATTGGAATTAGGGCCCCTTTGTGCATCTTGGCTGCAAAAAAAGTGTCACTCATGTGGTATCGCCGTACTCAGGAGAAGTAGGGCAATGTGTTTTTGGGTGTATTTTTACATATACCCATGCTGGGTGGGAGAAATAGCTCTGTAAATGACAACTTTTTTAAATTTTTTACACAAAGTTGTCAGTTTACAGAGATATTTCTCTCACCCAGCATGGGTATATTTAAAAATACAAAACACATTGCCCTACTTCTTCTGAGTATGGCGATACCACATGTGTGCCACTTTTTTGCAGCCTAGGTGCGTAAAGGGGCCGAAAGTCCAACGAGTACCTTTAGGCTTTACAGGGCTGCTCACAATTTAGCCCCGCCCAAAATGCCAGAACAGTAAACACACCCCACATGTGACCCCATTTTGGAAAGAAGACACCCCAAGGTATTCACTGAGGGGCATAGTGAGTCCGTGGGAGATTTTTTATTTATTTTTTGCTAGAAGTTAGCAGAACTAGAAACTTTATTATTATTTTTTTCCTCAGAAAGTGTCATTTTCCGCTAACTTGTGAAAAAAAATGAAATTATACATGAACTCACCATGCCCCTCCGCAAATACTGTGGGGTGTCTTCTTTCTAAAATGGTGTCATTTGGGGGGTATTTATACTATCCTGACATTCTAGCACCTGAAGAAACATGACAGGTGCTCAGAAAGTCAGAGCTGCTTCAAATTGCGGAAATTCACTTTTTTGCACCATAGTTTGCAAACGCTATAACTTTTACCCAAACCAATAAATATACACTTATTGCATTTTTTTTATCAAAGACATGTAGAACAATAAATTTAGAGAAAAATTTATATAGAAATGTAGTTTTTTTTTTTTAAATTACAACAGAAAGCGAAAAATGGCTTTTTTTGCAAAAATTTCGGTCATTTTTTATTAATATCAAAAAAAGTAAAAATGTCATCAACAATGAAATACCCCCAAATGAAAGCTCTATTAGTGAGAAGAAAAGGAGGTAAAATTCATTTGGGTGGTAAGTTGCATGACCGAGCAATAAACCGTGAAAGTAGTGTAGTTCAGAATTGTAAAAAGTGGTCTGGTCATTAAGGGTGTTTAAGCTAGGGGGGCTGATGTGGTTAAGTAAAATACTGTTTTGGCAAAAGCTGGTGTTGGGGTTGCTTTCCTCGTTTGTGACTTTGCTGTATCCTGGGGAGCCCACCCCGATACACAGCTTACATATTGATGACCTATCCTGAAGATAGGCCATCAACATTCTACTCCTGGAAAACCCCTTTATTTGTATTTCCAAATATATGCTGCCTTTCCTGATTTATACCAGATTAAGACCTCATGCTCACGAACGTATTTTGTTTCCTTGTCCATTCCAGTATCCACATCCGTATGTCCGTTTCGTAACTGCGCAAAAAAAATATAACATGTCCTATTCTTGTCCATTTTAGGCATTGTTACAATGGATTTGCAAACAAAAACGGATAGCATACGGATGTCATCCATTTTTTTTGCGGACCGCAAAACACATACGGTCGTATGCATGTAGCTTCAATGGCACATTGTATGTGTTTACTGAGAAATAATATTCTTCATGCAAATTACTGAGATCTCTGTTTTAGCTCAAATTTTAGATCACTGAACCGAGCTTACTTAGTTAAACTCTAAATCTTATAAAAATCTTATGAAAAATTGATGCATGGTACATTACACATTAAGAGTCTCATATTCAAGAACCATCTCATCTAAAAAAACTGTGGTATACACAAGTTGCTACTCAGCAGAGTACTGTCTAGTTTACATCTGTTGAGTAAGATGACAGAAAATAGGTGTGACTTTGCAGGTCACAGACATAACCAGATGCTCAAAGAAAAGCATCAAAAATATAATAAAGCAAGACAGAATGAAAACCAGTGGGGTAAAGATATAGCTAAATTAACAGATAAGAGATTAATTAGTAGAACAATCCAAAATCCAAATTTGGAGAGTACAGATGTGGCCAAATCATTAGATGACAGATTAATCAGTGGAACTAGCCAAGGTCAGTACACAGAGGGTAAATGAGCAGGTATAGAGTTCAAGCACAAGGCACAGAAACACAAACAAGAGCCAGGACAAATACACAATCACAGGCACTGACCTAATGTCAGTGCCTGGTTTTAATCTGCCGACACCTGCTGATCCAGAGTTCTGAATGGCTCAATGTCCTAACTCACTTATCGGCTGCCCAGCCAGAGCTTTACTGGTTGGCATAGTCACCTTAAAGGGAATCTGTTACCAGTTTTCTGCTCCCCTCACTTTTAAATACTAACAGCTTCAGTGTATGCCAATGGGTTCCCATATTCATGAGCTCACGGCTCTCCTCACCCCCTGCCTCTGTTTTTTTCCCCAAATGAATCAGCAGTAGGTGAACGGGGAAAGCCAGGAGCTCATGCATATTTGGGACTCATCATTATGCACTGGAGCTGTTCAGTACAAGATGTTGGCAAAACTGCTGGGCCAATAAAAAAATTGCCCTAACATTTTGCTAAGGGGATCCGTTACAAGTTTCTGTTGCCCTTAGTTAGAATACTATAAAACTGGAGACATTCATTTTAGAGAACAGCCATACAACTACCACAAATGTAGCCCCCACGTCTCCTCTGGAACAGAAGACAGCCGCCTGGGTAACTCCTAATCTTACCCAACACAATAGAATGGACCACAGTGATGATGAGAGGAGAGACAGCCTTAACGGCATTGTAGTGATGTCAATTTTTTAACAGCTATTGAACTGAATGGATGCCATGAAATATGCTCTACATATTACCTGCAATGTTCATTGCATGGTCAAATGTCTTGAGGAATCAGTTTCCCCTCTTTCCAGTTTGAAAGAACCAAACTAAAATGTGGTCTAAGACACATGTCAAAGGAAAAGATAAAAGATAAAAAAAAAGCACGCCAGTCTTAATCTATCTTCTGCTGGTGTCAGAGGTGCTGCAATTATTAAGGAGAGCACATCTGTGCAGGGGTCAGTCACCAATTAAATCTACACCAGCAAGAGAGTAGATTTGAGGTACATTAATGCTTAAACATTCCTGGGACATAAAATAATCAATGTGACACGTAAATAGTTGGTACTTTGTTCTCCCGACTTCTGGCCGACTTCAACGCGGAGAAAGCCTCCTCCGCCTTCTCACTCCAGCTAACCTTCCCAGACTTTCGCCCCTTCAATAGGTCTGTCAACGGCGCTGCTATTGTGGCAAAGTGGGGCACAAACCGCATGTAGTACCCTATCATTCCCAGGAAGGACTTTACCTGCCTGGCAGTGACCGGTCGGGGCCAGTTACGTATGGCTTCCACTTTAGTTACCTGCGGCTTGATGACTCCCCGCCCAATTACATATCCCAGATATTTGGTCTCTTCCAACCCAATCGCACACTTCTTTGGATTGGCGGTTAGACCAGCTTTCCTCAGGGCATCCACTACCGCCTGCACTTTGGGCAAATGGCTTTCCCAGTCGGTGCTGTGGATGATTACATCATCTAAGTAGGCCGAGGCATACCTACGATGAGGTCGCAGCACAATATCCATTAACCTTTAGAAGGTGGCGGGGGCGCCATGCAGGCCAAAGGGTAACACCTTATAATGATACAGGCCCTGCGGGGTAACAAAAGCAGTTTTTTCCTTGGCCGACTCCGTTAAGGGTACTTGCCAGTATCCTTTAGTGAGGTCTAGCACAGAAAAATAACGGGCTTGCCCTAAATTCTCAACAAGCTCGTCTACCCGGGGCATGGGATACGCATCGAACTTGGACACTTCATTTAACTTGCGAAAATCGTTGCAGAACCGCAACGTCCCATCCGGCTTGGGTATCAGGACTATGGGACTGGCCCACTCACTTTTCGACTCCTCAATGACATCGAGCTTCAACATTAATTGCACTTCCTCCGCGATGGCCCGTCGCCGAGCCTCGGGTACCCGGTATGGTTTTAACCGGATCTTGGCCTGAGGCTCAGTGACAATGTCATGTTGGATGAGAGACGTGCGGCCAGGGAGGTCCGAGAACACATCCGTGTTCCGACTGATGAACTCCCTGACTTCCTGAACTTGTTTGGAAGACAGGCTGTCTGCAATTTTTACCGTGGTTACTGCTTCACAGGCCTCGAACTGTGGGGCTGGACCCTTCTCACCTAGGAGCCCTGGCCGGGGGCTGTTGTCGTCGGCCATGTTCCTATCTTTCCACGGCTTTAGTAAATTCACGTGGTACACCTGCTCCCGGCTTGCGCCGCCTGGCTGGTGTACCTTGTAATTTACTTCCCTACCTTCTCGATCACCTCATAGGGGCCCTGCCACCTAGCTAGGAACTTGCTGTCAAGGGTGGGTACCAGAACCAAAACCCGATCTCCCGGATTGAAGTCCCGTACCCGAGCCTGACGATTATACACCCTACTTTGGGCTTGTTGCGCTGCCTCCATATGCTCCCGGACCAGCGGCAACACCCTTTCCATCCGTTCCTGCATCTGGGTGACATATTCAATGACACTTTTGTGGGGACAGGTTGCTGTTCCCACGCTTCCTTGGCAATATCCAACAGGCCTCGAGGGTGTCTGCCATAAAGCAGTTCGAAGGGCGAGAACCCAGTAGAGGCCTGGGGCACCTCTCGCACTGCGAACATGAGATAGGGCAGAAGCAGGTCCCAGTCCTTCCCATCTCTAGACACCACCCTTTTTAACATATTTTTTAAAGTTTGGTTAAACCTCTCGACAAGACCGTCTGTTTGCGGATAGTAAACGGACGTCCGTAACTGCTTTATACGCAACAATTTACACAGTTCCCTCATAACTTTGGACATAAAAGGGGTCCCTTGGTCCGTCAGAACCTCTTTTGGCAGGCCCACACGGGAAAACATTTCCATTAACTCTTTGGCGATGAGCTTAGCTGAGGTATGTCGCAGAGGCACCGCCTCCGGATACCGAGTTGCATAGTCGAGAACTACCAGAATGTGTTGGTGGCCCCTGGCAGACTTTGGTACAGGCCCAATTAGATCCATAGCGATTCGCTCAAACGGGACCTCAATAATTGGAAGAGGTACCAGAGGACTACGGAAATGTGGCTGGGGGCTATTTATCTGACAGGTCGGACAGGACTTACAATAATTTTCTACCTCCTTGAACACACCGGGCCAATAAAACCGCTGCAGTATGCGGTCCTGGGTTTTCTGCCACCCCAAGTGTCCCCCAAGAACATGTTGGTGGGCAAGCTCCATAACCAGCTTGCGATATGCGGTGGGCACCACCAACTGTTCAACGGGCTCACCTCGGATTTGGTTCACCCGATACAACATATCCTGAAGAACAATAAATCGTGGGAACATTAATTCAGCCCCAGGTTTCTGGGGTTTACCATCAATTATTACGACACTTTCCCAGGCCCTGGTTAGGGTTTGGTCCCGGTGTTGTGCGGTCCCAAAATTTTCCCGGAGACATTGAGGTCTGCCAACTCAGGTCCCGGTGGCAAGTCCTCCGTGTCTCCCACCATTACACTCAGTGGGGTTGTCTCCCCCTCTACCGCAGCAGTGGTGGTCACCCCTACCGCAGGCCCTTCGGACTCGGGCTCCCAGGGCTCTGGCCTCCCACTGGAACCAGGCCACTCTGCTAGGGTTACCCCTGTCTCAGGGCTATTAGTCACTTTCACCTCAGGCCATAGTGACGGAAAACCAGGAAGTGTCTCCCAATTATTAGTTCATAAGGTAGCTTTGTGGAGATCGCCACTTCATAAGTCCATGTGCCGGCCGCCGTGGACAGAGACATTACAGCAGTGGGATAGTCCTTTAAGTCTCCGTGTATGCACACCACACCAACTTTCCGGCCCGTATACTGGGTGGGCTGTACCAGGGCAGCACTTACCAAGGTTACTAGGCTCCCTGAGTCCAACAGCGCCACTGCCAGGTTATCACCAACTTGCACCTGGCACAGATGACGATTGTCTATTATCTCGGGGTTGCCGGTCGCACACAGTCTCCGGGCATACATGGAAGCCCGGTACCCATAATTAGTCTCCATGGGCTCTCCCGGCGTGGACAGTCGGCCCTTATGTGTCCAGGCTCCCGACACTGCCAGCAGACCACTGGGGATGGGTCTGCAAGGGGTACATCCCAGGCGGGTTTGGCCGGCCGCCGGGTCTGGGGTGGAGATTTCCTGGGTTTGACTGGTCCCCTCCCAAAAGAACCCCCTGCAGGTTTCTGGTGGCCTCATATCGCTCCACCAGGTCGACCATCTCTAAGGCATTCCCAGGTGACACCTGGCCGATCCAGTGCTGGAGAGGGTATGGCAAAGCCCTCCAGAATACATCGGCTAACAGACGGTCGAGCATAGCAGTGGGAGTCAGTATGTCTGGCTGCAGCCATTTTTGCAACCGTTGTAGCAAGTCATAATATTGTGGTCTGGCGGGTTCAGCCGGGTTGAACTCCCACTGATGCACCCGCTGGGCCCGGACCAAAACATTCACCCCCAGTCTTGCCAGGATCTCACCTTTCACGGTCGGGTAGTCAGCTGCTTGGTCATCTGGGAGGTCAAAAAATACTTGCTGGGGTCCAGACGCCAGGAACGGAGCGGCGACCTCTGCCCACTGTTCTCGGGGTAATTTCTCCCTCACGGCCACCTTCTCGAACACCGCCAGATAGGTCTCAACATCATCCGAGGGGGTCATCTTAGGGATCGCTGCACGGACAGCTTTCCGGGCATCGTGGGCGTGGTGGGACGCTCCTGCCGCTTGTAACGCCATCACGTGCTGTAGCAGTAGCTGGTTGGTCTCCCGCTGCTGCACGTTAGCCTCTATGAGGGCTTTCACAGCCGCCTCCATTTTGTCAGGGAACACAGGCTGCAACTTTGCCGGCCGAATATATGACATCCAGTCGTGCCCAGCAAAAACAAACTTCGGCGTTCACGCCAGCCTCACTGCGCATGCCCGCATCCGACACCAAATGTGGGAGTCGCTCTGGTAGATAGCGGTGCGGGTGCAGTACTGAGGCAAAACAAGGAGTCCAGAATGTGCAATAAACAGTGTTTTATTCACACTTGCACAACATAAATGAAAAACAGTCTCTTGGTGATAGTTCACACATAACAGAAATAATGTGGCCAAACAAAACAGGCCAACACAGGGTTCAGTCACCTGGGAGGTTTAGGTGAGGGTTCACACCTAGCAGTCGGCCCAGCCGCAGGAGATTCCACCTTCAAGTTGCAGGGAAAAACACCACCTTGCTGAGCTCTTTCCTCCAGGTCATAGAACTCCACAGGACTGTTAGCAGCTCCAGGACAATCACAGCCCCAGCTGCTGGTGCTGGCTGAGTTTTTAAACCCAGCCCAAAACCAGGACTGGGTCGTGGGGAGCAGCCACCCACCCTACACTTTAGCTGCTCCCGGTAAGAGCCGGCCCGGATCGGCTTTGCAGCCATGCTATTTAAAACTATGTCAGTAGCACTAGCTGCTGCTGACATCAACAAAAACGGCTCTCACCTCACCGAGGCTATGAACCTCGGTGACACATACCTGCCATCCACGACGGCACCCTGCACCTTACCACAACACAAAGAACATACTGTAGGCATTTTGTAATAAATAGACATTTAAATAGTCATTTAAAATACAACAGATTGAGTTTAAAGTAATGCAGTATAGTGACCAGCAGAATAAGCTTATTGTGCATTTTTATCACATAGTAAAAGCCCTAAAAATAACCCACTCCCCAAAAGAATTGGGGTATTTCATTTTTACATATCCACAACAATTTTTTATTTTTAAAGCTTTCCAATAGTTTACTTGGTGAGTCTACAAAATAAAACTCCCCCCACACACACACACACAAAAAAGCCCTCATACGTCTATACGTCTATGAAAATATTATTGCCAATATTGGCTTAGCCCTAAAAGATTATTATAATTACACTTATTGGCTGGTAAATGATGGACTCTTTAATGTGTTTTGATATGGAACCTGTCCCATCTGATAAATAAGTTGAACAAATCTTTCATGGAATTTGATTACTTCTTGTTCAGAGTCAGTCCAGATGATTCGTATATCATCTCTGAAGCAGAAATAGGCCAATGATTTGATTGATCAGCATGCCAAGAAGTCATTTGCCACTTTTGGCATGAAAAGGTTGGCATATTCCAGCACTATTTTTCTACCTATAGTGGTTCCTGTGCACTGTAGATATATCTCTTTGCCAAAGGACAAATAATTGTGCAGCAACATAAACTAAATTAGAACAGACTCTAAAGCAATACCACAAGCCTCAAGATACAACTGTAGACAGTTAATCCATCCTTGTGTGGAATGTTGAAACACATAGATCTCCCTTCTAAGGCCTCTTGCACACAAACGTTTTTTCTTTCCATTTCCTTTCTGTTTTTTGTGTTCATTTTAATGGGTCCGCAAAAAAATGGAAGGTACTCCGTATGCCTTCTGTTTCCGTATTTCCGCTTTTTCATTCCATTCTAACATATAACTAGTGTTGAGCGAACAGTTCGAGCATAGTTCGGGTTCGTACGGAATTTTGGGGTGTCCGGGACACGGACCAGAACCCGGACATTTTCAAAAAAGTTCGGGTTCGTTGTTCGGCGATTACTTCCCGCTTTCTGAGGGGCTGCACAGCAGCCAATCAGCTAGCGTTTTACTTCTTGCCCTAAGAGCCCATCACAGACATGCCTACTAATGGCATGGCTGTGATTGGCCAAGTGCAGCATGTGACCCAGCCTCTATTTAAGCTGGAGTCACGTAGCGCCGCACGTCACACTGCTCTGATTAGTGTAGGGAGAGGACGCAGCTTCTGTGAGGGTGAGATTAGGCAGGGAAAAGTCAGCAACAGCACCTAATGAACGGATCGATCTACAGCTGTGAATGATTGAACTTCTGCTGGTTACTTGCTCACTGGTTTTTAGGCTGCACAGAGCGTTTTTCTGTTACTTATTTTCTGGGGTGATCGGCGGCCATTTTGTGACTTGTGGTGCACCAGAACAAGCTGCCACCAAGTCCATCAATCCATCAATATTAGTTTTTTTTTTTGCTATATCCTACATCAGGGGCTTGGCTGTGCTAATTGTCACCCCTAGAAACTCAGGATAGCAATTTCTATATTTTATTAAGGGGTTAAATCTTGGTCATCTGGGAGGTCAAAAATACTTGCTGGGGTCCAGGCGCCAGGAACGGAGCGGCGACCTCTGCCCACTGTTCTCGGGGTAATTTCTCCCTCACGGCCACCTTCTCGAACACCGCCAGATAGGTCTCAACATCATCCGAGGGGGTCATCTTAGGGATCGCTGCACGGACAGCTTTCCGGGCATCGTGGGCGTGGTGGGACTCTCCTGCCGCTTGTAACGCCATCACGTGCTGTAGCAGTAGCTGGTTGGTCTCCCGCTGCTGCACGTTAGCCTCTATGAGGGCTTTCACAGCCGCCTCCATTTTGTCAGGGAACACAGGCTGCAACTTTGCCGGCCGAATATATGACATCCAGTCGTGCCCAGCAAAAACAAACTTCGGCGTTCACGCCAGCCTCACTGCGCATGCCCGCATCCGACACCAAATGTGGGAGTCGCTCTGGTAGATAGCGGTGCGGGTGCAGTACTGAGGCAAAACAAGGAGTCCAGAATGTGCAATAAACAGTGTTTTATTCACACTTGCACAACATAAATGAAAAACAGTCTCTTGGTGATAGTTCACACATAACAGAAATAATGTGGCCAAACAAAACAGGCCAACACAGGGTTCAGTCACCTGGGAGGTTTAGGTGAGGGTTCACACCTAGCAGTCGGCCCAGCCGCAGGAGATTCCACCTTCAAGTTGCAGGGAAAAACACCACCTTGCTGAGCTCTTTCCTCCAGGTCATAGAACTCCACAGGACTGTTAGCAGCTCCAGGATAATCACAGCCCCAGCTGCTGGTGCTGGCTGAGTTTTTAAACCCAGCCCAAAACCAGGACTGGGTCGTGAGGAGCAGCCACCCACCCTACACTTTAGCTGCTCCCGGTAAGAGCCGGCCCGGATCGGCTTTGCAGCCATGCTATTTAAAACTATGTCAGTAGCACTAGCTGCTGCTGACATCAACAAAAACGGCTCTCACCTCACCGAGGCTATGAACCTCGGTGACACATACCTGCCATCCACGACGGCACCCTGCACCTTACCACAACACAAAGAACATACTGTAGGCATTTTGTAATAAATAGACATTTAAATAGTCATTTAAAATACAACAGATTGAGTTTAAAGTAATGCAGTATAGTGACCAGCAGAATAAGCTTATTGTGCATTTTTATCACATAGTAAAAGCCCTAAAAATAACCCACTCCCCCAAAAGAATTGGGGTATTTCATTTTTTTACATATCCACAACAATTTTTTTATTTTTAAAGCTTTCCAATAGTTTACTTGGTGAGTCTACAAAATAAAACTCCCCCCCCCCCCCACACACACACACAAAAAAAGCCCTCATACGTCTATACGTCTATGAAAATATTATTGCCAATATTGGCTTAGCCCTAAAAGATTATTATAATTACACTTATTGGCTGGTAAATGATGGACTCTTTAATGTGTTTTGATATGGAACCTGTCCCATCTGATAAATAAGTTGAACAAATCTTTCATGGAATTTGATTACTTCTTGTTCAGAGTCAGTCCAGATGATTCGTATATCATCTCTGAAGCAGAAATAGGCCAATGATTTGATTGATCAGCATGCCAAGAAGTCATTTGCCACTTTTGGCATGAAAAGGTTGGCATATTCCAGCACTATTTTTCTACCTATAGTGGTTCCTGTGCACTGTAGATATATCTCTTTGCCAAAGGACAAATAATTGTGCAGCAACATAAACTAAATTAGAACAGACTCTAAAGCAATACCACAAGCCTCAAGATACAACTGTAGACAGTTAATCCATCCTTGTGTGGAATGTTGAAACACATAGATCTCCCTTCTAAGGCCTCTTGCACACAAACGTTTTTTCTTTCCATTTCCTTTCTGTTTTTTGTGTTCATTTTAATGGGTCCGCAAAAAAATGGAAGGTACTCCGTATGCCTTCTGTTTCCGTATTTCCGCTTTTTCATTCCATTCTAACATATAACTAGTGTTGAGCGAACAGTTCGAGCATAGTTCGGGTTCGTACGGAATTTTGGGGTGTCCGGGACACGGACCAGAACCGGACATTTTCAAAAAAGTTCGGGTTCGTTGTTCGGCGATTACTTCCCGCTTTCTGAAGGGCTGCACAGCAGCCAATCAGCTAGCGTTTTACTTCTTGCCCTAAGAGCCCATCACAGCCATGCCTACTAATGGCATGGCTGTGATTAACCAAGATGCAGCATGTGACCCAGCCTCTATTTAAGCTGGAGTCACGTGGCGCCGCACGTCACACTGCTCTGATTAGTGTAGGGAGAGGACGCAGCTTCTGTGAGGGTGAGATTAGGCAGGGAAAAGTCAGCAACAGCACCTAATGAACGGATCGATCTACAGCTGTGAATGATTGAACTTCTGCTGGTTACTTGCTCACTGGTTTTTAGGCTGCACAGAGCGTTTTTCTGTTACTTATTTTCTGGGGTGATCGGCGGCCATTTTGTGACTTGTGGTGCACCAGAACAAGCTGCCACCAAGTCCATCAATCCATCAATATTAGTTTTTTTTTTTGCTATATCCTACATCAGGGGCTTGGCTGTGCTAATTGTCACCCCTAGAAACTCAGGATAGCAATTTCTATATTTTATTAAGGGGTTAAATACAATTGACAAAATACCAATCCCCTAAATCTGGTGTTCCAGCTTTGGCTAGCCAAGTATAATACTGTCTGCTGTCTGGCAAAGGATAGATTATTTTATGTGGTGAAATTCAATTGCTAAAATAGCAATACCATTAATCAGTGGTTTCAGCTGTGGCTGGCAAAGTATAATAGTGTCCGCCAAAACATATATTTTGTTCTGGGGTTAAATTCAATTGCCAAAATAGCAATACCCTGAATCTGGTGTCCCAGCTGTTGCAGGCCAAGATTCATAGTGTCCGCAAAAACATATATTTTGTTCTGGGGTGAAATTCAATTGCCAAAATAGCAATACCATAAATCAGTGGTTTCAGCAGTGGCTGGCTAAGTTTCATAGTGTCCTGCAAATTATATATTTTGTTCTGAGGTGAAATTCAATTGCCAAAATAGCAATACCATAAATCAGTGGTTTCAGCTGTGGCTGGCCAAGATTCATAGTGTCCGCAAAAACATATATCTTGTTGTGGGGTTAAATTCAATTGCCAAAATAGCAATACCATAAATCAGTGGTTTCAGCTGTGGCTGGCCAAGATTCATAGTGTCCGCAAAAACATATATTTTGTTGTGGGGTGAAATTCAATTGCCAAAATAGCAATACCCTGAATCTGGTGTCCCAGCTGTTGCAGGCCAAGATTCATAGTGTCTGCAAAAACATATATTTTGTTCTGGGGTGAAATTCAATTGCCAAGATAGCAATACCCTGAATCTGGTGTCCCAGCTGTTGCAGGCCAAGATTCATAGTGTCTGCCAAAACATATATTTTGTTCTGGGGTGAAATTCAATTGCCAAAATAGCAATACCCTGAATCTGGTGTCCCAGCTGTTGCAGGCCAAGATTCATAGTGTCCGCAAAAACATATATTTTGTTCTGAGGTGAAATTCAATTGCTAAAATAGCAATACCCTGAATCTGGTGTCCCAGCTGTTGCAGGCCAAGATTCATAGTGTCCGCCAAAACATATATTTTGTTCTGGGGTGAAATTCAATTGCCAAAATAGCAATACCATAAATCAGTGGTTTCAGCTGTGGCTGGCAAAGTATAATAGTGTCCGCCAAAACATATATTTTGTTCTGGGGTGAAATTCAATTGCCAAAATACCAATACCCTGAATCTGGTGTCCCAGCTGTTGCAGGCCAAGATTCATAGTGTCCGCAAAAACATATATTTTGTTGTGGGGTGAAATTCAATTGCCAAAATAGCAATACCCTGAATCTGGTGTCCCAGCTGTTGCAGGCCAAGATTCATAGTGTCTGCCAAAACATATATTTTGTTCTGGGGTGAAATTCAATTGCCAAAATAGCAATACCCTGAATCTGGTGTCCCAGCTGTTGCAGGTCAAGATTCATAGTGTCCGCAAAAACATATATTTTGTTCTGGGATGAAATTCAATTGTCAAAATAGCAATACCCTGAATCTGGTGTCCCAGCTGTTGCAGGCCAAGTTTCATAGTGTACTGCAAATTATATATTTTGTTTTGGGGTTAATTTCAATTGCCAAAATAGCAATACCCTGAATCTGGTGTTCGAGCTGTTGCAGGCCAATTGTAAATCTGTCCATAAATGGATACCTTTCATCCAGGGCCTAAATACTAGCCCTAAAAGAGATATTCCCCTAAATCAGTGGTTACTGCTGTGCCTGGATTAGTGTAATACGCTACATAAATAAATAGGCAGATAGTGTTAGGTGCCTGTAAAAAAAGGCCTAAATTTGAAATCAATACATTGGGCCAAATATTTTTTTTCTTATTGTGGTGCTTGGTGAACGGTAACAATGAGGAAAACATCTAGTAAGGGACACGGACGTGGTCGTGGTGGTGTTAGTGTACCCTTTTGTGCTGGGAGAGGACGTGGCCATTCTGCCACAGCCACACGTCCTAGTGAACCAATTACCTCAGGTTCCAGTACCCGCCAGAATTTACAGCGATATTTGGTGGGGCTCAATGCCGTTCTAAGGATGGTAAGGTATGAGCAGGTACAGGCGCTAGTCAATTGGGTGGCCGACAGTGGATCCAGCATGTTCACAACATTATCTCCCACCCAGTCTTCTGCAGAAAGTGCACAGGTGGCACCTGAAAACCAAGCCCATCAGTCTGTCATCACCCCCATGCATATCAGGGAAACTGTCTGAGCCTCAAGTTATGCAGCAGTCTAATGCTGTTTGAAGACTCTGCTGGCAGGGTTTCCCAAGGGAATCCACCTAGCCCTTCCCCAGTGGTGAAAGACATAGAATGCACTGATGCAGAACCAGTGATGTTTCCTGATGATGAGGACATGGGAATACCACCTCATTGGAGTCCGCACGTCTCTGATGATGACGAAACACAGTTGCCAACTGCTGCGTCTTTCTGCAGTGTGCATACCGAACAGGAGGTCAGCGAGGAAGACTGTGTGGAAGACGATGCAGGGGACGATGAGGTCCTAGACCCCTCATAGAATGAAGGTCGTGCCACTGACTTTCATAGTTCAGAGGAAGAGGCAGTGGTGAGACCGAGCCAACAGCGTAGCAAAAGAGAGAGAAGGGGGCAAAAGCAGAACAGCCGCCTCCAAGAGAGTTCGCCTGCTACTGGCCACCGCCACCAGGGACCGAGCACCCCAAAGGCAGCTTCAAGGAGTTCCCTGGCATGGCACTTCTTTAAACAATGTGCTGACGACAAGACCCGAGTGGTTTGCACGCTGTGCCATCAGAGCCTGAAGCGAGGCATTAACGTTCTGAACCTTAGCACAACCTGCATGACCAGGCATCTACATGCAAAGCATGAACTGCAGTGGAGTAAACACCTTAAAAGCAAGGAACTCACTCTGGCTCCCCCTGCTCCCTCTTCTGCTGCTGCCTCGGCCTCTTCCTCCGCCTCAGGAGGAATGTTGGCACCTGCCGCCCACCAAACAGAGGATGTGCCACCGACAACACCACCTGCGTCCCCAAGCATCTCCACCATGTCACACGGCAGCGTTCAGCTCTCCATCTCACAAACCTTGGAGAGAAAGCGTAAATTCCCACCTAGCCACCCTCGAGCCCTGGGCCTGAATGCCAGCATTTCTAAACTACTGGCCTTTGAAATGCTGTCATTCAGGCTGGTGGACACAGACAGCTTCAAACAGCTGATGTCCATGGCTGTCCCACAGTATGTTGTTCCCAGCTGCCACTACTTCTCCAAGACAGCCTTGCCTTCCCTGCACAACCAAGTATCCGATAAAATCAAGTGTGCACTGCGCAACGCCATCTGTGGCAAGGTCCACCTAACCACAGATACGTGGACCAGTAAGCACGGCCAGGGACGTTATATCTCCCTAACTGCACACTGGGTAATTGTAGTGGTGGCTGGGCCTCAGGTGGAGAGTTCCTTGGCGCACAACCTTCCGCCGCCAAGGATCGCAGGGCATCATTCTTTGCCTCCTCTAGCCTCCTCCTCCTATTCGGCTTCCTCCTCCTCTGCTTCCACCAGCTCATCCAGTCAGCCACACACCTTCACCACCAACTTCAGCACAGCCGGGGTAAACGTCAGCAGGCCATTCTGAAACTCATATGTTTGGGGGACAGGCCCCACACCGCGCAGGAGTTGTGGCGGGGTATTGAACAACAGAACGACTATTGGTTTCTGCCGGTGGGCCTCAAGCCCGGCCTGGTGGTGTGCGATAATGGGCGAAATCTCGTCGCAGCTCTGGGACTAGCCGGTTTGACGCACATCCCTTGCCTGGCGCATGTGCTGAATTTGGTGGTGCAGAAGTTCATTCACAACTACACCGACATGTCAGAGCTGCTGCATAAAGTGCGGGCTGTCTGTGCGCGCTTCCGGCGTTCGCATTCTGCCGCTGCTCGCCTGTCTGCGCTACAGCGGAACTTCGGCCTTCCCGCTCACCGCCTCATATGCGACGTGCCCACCAGGTGGAACTCCACCTTGCACATGCTGGAGAGACTGTGCGAGCAGCAGCAGGCCATAGTGGAGTTTCAGCTGCAGCACGCACGCGTCAGTCGCACTGCGGAACAGCACCACTTCACCACCAATGATTGGGGCTCCATGTGAGACCTGTGTGCACTGTTGCACTGTTTCGAGTACTCCACCAACATGGCCAGTGGCGATGACACCGTTATCAGCGTTACAATACCACTTCTATGTCTCCTTGAGAAAACGCTTAGGGCGATGATGGAGGAGGAGGTGGCCCAGGAGGAGAAGGAGGAGGAGGAGGAGGAGGAGGGGTAATTTTTAGTACTTTCAGGCCAGTCTGTTAGAAGTGGTTCAGAGGGAAGTTTTTTGCAACAGCAGAGGCCAGGTACAAATGTGGCCAGCCAGGGCCCACTACTGGAGGACGAGGAGGATGAGGAGGAGGTGGAGGAGGATGAGGATGAAGCAGGTTCACAGCGGGGTGGCACCCGACACAGCTCAGGCCCATCACTGGTGCGTGGCTGGGGGGATACGGAGGGCGATGACGATACGCCTCCCACAGAGGACAGCTTGTCCTTACCTCTGGGGAGCCTGCCACACATGAGCGACTACATGCTGCAGTGCCTGCACAACGACAGAAGAGTTGCCCACATTTTAACGTGTGCGGACTACTAGGTTGCCACCCTGCTGGATCCCCGGTACAAAGACAATGTGCCCACCTTACTTCCTGCACTGGAGCGTGATAGGATGATGCGCGAGTACAAGTGCACGCTGGTAGAGGCGCTCCTGAGAGCATTCCCAAATGTCACAGGGGAACAGGTGGAAGCCCAAGGCGAAGGCAGAGGAGGAGCAAGAGGTCGCCAACGCAGCTGTGTCATGGCCAGCTCCTCTGAGGGCAGGGTTAGCATGGCAGAAATGTGGAAAAGTTTTGTCTCCACGCCACAGCTAACTGCACCACCACCTGATACGGAACGTGTTAGCAGGAGGAAGCATTTCACAATCATGGTTGAACAGTACGTCTGCACACCCCTCCACGTACTGACTGATGGTTCGGCCCCATTCAACTTCTGGGTCTCCAAATTGTCCACGTGGCCAGAGTTTGCATTTTATGCATTGGAGGTGCTGGCCTGCCCGGCGGCCAGCGTTTTGTCTGAACGTGTATTCAGCACGGCAGGGGGCGTCATTACTGACAAACGCAGCCGCCTGTCCACAGCCAACGTGGACAAGCTGACGTTCATAAAAATGAACCAGGCATGGATCCCACAGGACCTGTGCCTCCCTTGTGCAGAATAGACATTTATAACTGCCTCCCCCTCAACCATGTATTCTTGTACTCCGGGCACTTCTTTATTAAATCCTCATTTTTTAACTTTACCATGATCTTGCGGTGCAACCCAAAGTTGAATGAACCTCTCCTCTGTCTGGGTGGTGGGGCGAAATAACTGAAAGTGGCCTTCTCCGGTGGTGGGTGATATGACGCATGATTCTTTGCTGTGGGACCTCTCTCCTCGGTCTGGGTGCCTGGCCTAAATAACTGAAAGTGGCCTTCTCCAGTGGTGGGTGATATGACGCATGATTCCTTGCTGTGGGACCTCTCTCCTCTGTCTGGGTGCTGGGGCCGAAATAACTGAAAGTGGCCTTCTCCGGTGGTGGGTGATATGACGCATGATTCCTTGCTGTGGGACCTCTCTCCTCTGTCTGGGTGGTGGGGCATAAATAACTGAAAGTGGCCTTCTCCAGTGGTGGGTGCTATGACGCATGATTCCCTGCTGTGGGACCTCTCTCCTCTGTCTGGTTGCTGGGCCGAAATAACTGAAAGTGGCCTTCTCCGATGGTGGGTGATATGACACATGATTCCTTGCTGTGGGACCTCTCTCCTCTGTCTGGGTGGTGGGGCATAAATAACTGAAAGTGGCCTTCTCCAGTGGTGGGTGATATGACACATGATTCCTCTCTCCTCTGTCTGGGTGCTGGGGCCGAAATAACTGAAAGTGGCCTTCTCCAGTGGTGGGTGATATGACGCATGATTCCTTGCTGTGGGACCTGTATCCTCGGTCTGGGTGCTGGGCCGAAATATCTGAAAGTGGCCTTCTCCAGTGGTGGGTGAAATGATGCATGATTCCTTGCTGTGGAACTGCTCTCCTCTGTCTGGGTGCTGTGTCCGAAATAACTTAAAGTGGCCTTTTCCAGTGTTGGGTGATATGACGCATGATTTCTTGCAGTGGGACCTCTCTTCGATTGATATTGGTTAAATTTTATTTATTTTATTTTAATTAATTTCCCTATCCACATTTGCTTGCAGGGGATTTTCCGTTCCTGGACTATTTTACGCCTTTTTAGTGCCTAAAAGTTCGGGTCCCCATTGACTTCAATGGGGTTCGGGATAAAGTTCGGGTCGAGTTCGGATTCCGAACCCGAACATTTTCGGGAAGTTCGGCCGAACTTCCTGAACCCGAACTTCCAGGTGTTCGCTCATCTCTACATATAACATGTCTTATTATTGTCAGCATAATAGACAAGGATAGTACTGTTCTATCAGGTGCCAGCTGTTCCGTTCTGCAAAAAACGGAATGCACACGGAAGTCATCCGTATTTTTTGCAGATCCGTTTTTTGCAGACCGCAAAATACTCAAAAAGCCATACGGTCGTGTTCATGAGGCCGAAGGTAACCAGTATGACACCACTGGGGAGGAGACCTATGGCTGATAGCTTAATGGGTTGGTGGTGTCCTGGAGAAAGCTATCTGTACTTCTTCCAAATGGTTTTAAAACACCCCATACTCATTGCAGATATATTTCTTTGCCAAAAGACAAATAATTGTATTTGAACATAAAGAGCTGTAGAATAGACTCTGAAGCAATCCCACTAGTCTCAAGAAACATCAGCAGACGATTAACCCAACCTCATGTGGAATTCTGAA
The DNA here is from genome assembly GCA_033119425.1 of Bufotes viridis. NCBI lineage: Eukaryota > Metazoa > Chordata > Amphibia > Anura > Bufonidae > Bufotes > Bufotes viridis. Next base: position 218,642,647 of record CM065589.1, read on the forward strand.
ATACATAGATTCCACATTCAAGGTGACTAGGATAACAACATCGGGGAGGAGACCTATGGTTGATAGCTGAATAGGTTGGTGGTGTGCTGGAGATAGCTGGCCTGGCTGTACTTGCAAAGAGATAGCTGGCTCCTATGTTTGAGCTGACTGGCTTCCTTGAATCATGGAGATGTGTTGCTGGACACAGAATCTGTAGGAGGATGCATATAGGGTGACCACGTGTCCTGGATTGGCCGGGACAGTCCCGCATTTGGAGAGACTGTCCCGGGTCCCGGTCACCCTCATTCCGGGACAATACAGTGTCCCGGAATGATCACTGAGCCGCCGTTACGTCCTGCGCACAGCCGCGCAGGGAAGGGGAGGGAGAGGTGTGTCCCTTCCCCATCCTCTGATAGGCTGTGCAGGGTCGGCCGGCAGCCTATCAGAGGCCAGCGGACCGGCGCAGGCGGCGCGATGACGTCATCGCGCCGCCTGACTCGAGCCCTGACTAAACCGCTGCGCTGCCGTACAGTCAGCAGCGCTGGAGGCGGGACGGGACACAGCCTGATCACTATTCACTGCAGCCAAGGACTCAGGACAGGAGGTAAGTATAAGTCAAGTGTTATTTTTTTGTTTGTTTTTTTTGTCATTTGTCAATAGCTGTTTCCGGTGGCTGGCTACTGGGCCTGGGGGCTGGGGCACATGATGGGGGGGCACTTATTGGGGCTTGGGCACTTATTGGGGCTGGGGCACTTATTGGGCCTGGGGTACATGATGGGGGGGCAATTATGGTATGGCTACTTGGACAATAAGGTGTGGACATATGGCTAGTGGCTACTGGCACTGTGTGTGGCACATTTTATGGGGGGGGCTATTGGCTACTGGCAGTCTGGCACTTATAGGGGGGGGGGCTATGCTACTGGCACATGTTGATGATAGGGGGGCCTATGGCTACTGGCACATGATAGGGGGGCCTATGGCTACTGGCACATGATAGAGGGGGACCTATGGCTACTGGCACATGATAGGGGGGACCTATGGCTACTGGCCATGATAGGGGGGATGTATGGCTACTGGCACATGATAGGGGGGACCTATGGCTACTGGCACATTATTGGGGGACATCTATGGGGCACTTATTACTGTCACATTGGGGACACTTGTTACTGGCACATTATTGGTAGGCACTATAGGGGCATCTACTGAGGCCACAAAGAACGGTTATTTTATATGGGGGCTCCATTATGGGGGGCACTAGGAGGGAGGGGGGAGAGAAGCATTATGGGGGCATTTACTGGGGGCACTATATTTGGTGGTATTTTATACTAGCACATTATGAGGGCACTATGGAGACATTAGCTGAACTGGGGGCATTACAAGGGGGTATTTTTTGCACTGTCACATTATGAGAATTATTTCTACGGGGGGGGCATTATGGTGGGCTTTATTACTCCCCCATGGTCTGAGCCCCCTAGTAGCAGCACCAGCCTCTCCCTGCAATGCTATCCCTCTGCCCCTTCTCCAATTCCTTATTATGAAATCATTCTCATTAGGATAAAACACATCAGCTCCGCCGACCCCCCAGCCAAAGTGTGGAAGTGTCCGAGATCCCCAAGGGTCAAGCCAAGTAATTGTAAGTTTTGATATGAAATATATTTATGTTATACACATATAGCATTCACCGTGCCCCACAATATACAGTTTCTTCTGCTAAAGTCATCAAGTGTCATGGGGGGGGGGGGGGGGCGCCACTCTTATGGTTTTTTGCCCTAGGGCCCCATTTTACCTAGAACTGGCCCTGGTGACAGTCACTTCTTTATACTATGCGATCGCCGAATCAGATCGGCATAGCATAGTACTGTTCTATGTGTGTAAGGTTCCTCCCCTGCCTTGCTGCGCGGCCGAGTAGCGTGACCGTACACTTGTGAAAGTAAGTATCTCTGAATGGCAGTTAGGAAATGTGGTCACCCTAGATACATAGGGTTGTTGGAAGCTAGGATTATTGGAAGCTGGTCAGGCCACAAAGAGAATGTTTTGCTGACACACACGTCACCACAGGCCTTAGCTCACACTATAAATATGTAGTGATTTAATAAGCATGTGCTGAGTTTACTATTAATGTTTAGGTTTTATATATATATATATATATATATATATATATATATATATATATATATTAATAATCATAGTTTTATGTTTTTTCCTAAGTAAAAAGTATTATTTGTCTGCATGCATGTCATTTTTATTTTTAGATAATATTTTAAAGTATTTAAAAGAATAACATGCAAATGATAGATAGATAGATAGATAGATAGATAGATAGATAGATGGATGGATGGATGGATGGATGGATGGATGGATGGATGGATGGATGGATAGATAGATAGATAGATAGATAGATAGATAGATAGATAGATAGATAGATAGATAGACTGCTTAGAACTGAATCTCCTAAGGAGGATATATTATGTACCAATAAATACTTTTTTTTTTTTAGATTTTGAAATATTAACTCTTTATGCTTTCTTTTAAAAATAATGTTGCTACCAATGGCAACCCACAGTTTACTTATCTCTTCATTGATTCTTCATGTCATACAGACCAGAATTATGCTCAATCACTTTTTGTTATATATAACCTCCTATGAACTCCATAAGCTAGGGTAAAAGTACATACATATGTCTTTCAATTTCTGTTTGTAAAATTGATATGAATTGCTTCCTTATGTGATGGCTAGTAAAGGTAACATTACTCTGCCCAATCTTCAGGCAGCACGAGCACCTATGGATGATATTTATCAGCACTCGTTTGCACCAGGCTGATTACACAGGCCGATGCAAACTTTGAATAGGGAGAACGATTGCTAGTGCTCCTTCTTTTCTACTCATTAAAAGCAGCACATCCCTGATTACACAGGAAGATGCGCTGCCGAAAATGGGGCATGTCCGTTTATCGATTGACAGATTATACACGCCAATTATTGGGAACAAGCCTATGAATCTTTAAAGGCTATGTACACCTTTGGAGGCAATTTTTTTTATTATTGCTTTGCACTTATTTTGAGATACAAATCATGTTTTCAATTGGTCTTTATTAACAATATGGAATCCTTTTTTCTGTACAGAGCAGAGATGCTGTAGTAGCAGCCTCTGGATTTTCTGTCTTTTCTGTCTGTTGAGGAGCTGGCAGACTCCTTATCTCTGCTCTCTGACATTATAAACACTCATTATAGCTCAGTTCTTATCTTACTGATAAAAATGTGACTTAAATAGTTGTTTATGACCTCTTAGTTTAGAAATAAGGTTTATTAGATGACCGGCACAAAGTGAAAGTACCAATCACAGAGCTAGAAAAACAGTTAACCCTTTGTGACAAAATGGCTCAATATTTTTAATAAAGGCCAATTGAAAATATGATTTTTAGCCAAAAATAGGTAAAATGCAATCATAAACAAAAGTTGTCTCCAAAGGTGCCTTTAAACCTAAATGGCCAGTACTTGGTGCCCCAGGATGAGCATTCTCGTCATGTGGTCCTTCTGTTCCCTCATGTGCGGTACCAGCATCGATGATAACGCTGATGCCGGTGGATTAACCCCTCATATGCCTCAGCCATCGGGTCCGTGCGCTGCCGTGGTGGAAACCCGGTGGTTGCCATGGCAGCCCCAAGCCTTTCAAAGTTCTTCAGGCCCGGCAGCTACAGAGGCCTATGAGACCCAGCCCCCATGCTGGGTCTCATAGGCAAACTATCAGTGTATCTAGGGCTACACGATGGCATGTGTAGCACGACAATAAGTCGCTTCATCACGAAGCGCATTTTTTTGTAAGTAGTAGGTGCAATGACAGGGAGCTGCGATAGCACCGCCTTCGTCATTGTACCCCTCAGATGCCACGTTCATACATGATAGCGGCATCTGAACGTCATTTTACACTGTTTTTAACATTTAAAATTAAATAAATCAAACTTACCGCGTCCATTTGTACACAACAGGCCGACCGCCATCATCTGGCTTGAAGATCTGGCGCGAAATTACGTCATCACGCTGGGCGGCGACTGGCTGCCTGTCGCGAGCAAATGGATGCGGTAAGTATGAATTTTTTGCTTTTTTGCACTATATCAGGTTAAATCAATTCGCTTACACGAAGCACGAGGAAATTCGGCTTCAAGGCGAAACGAATTTATCCTGAAATTCGGATTGAATTCCACTTTGTGGGATTCGATTTGCTCATCTCTTAAAATAATAAAAAGGAAATAAAAGTTTTTTTAACAGTAAAGAAATAAAAGTTTCATAAAAAAAAAAATGATTTGAGACACATAAAATAAAAAAAAACTGACATATTAATTAACAATCTCAGAATGGCTTGGATAAGTAAAAGCATTCCGAAGTTATTTCCACTTAAAGTGACACATGTCAAATTCCATAAAATGGCCTGTTCTTTAAGGTGACAAATGTCAAAGTCCTTAAGGTGTTAAGCCTGATAATTTGTCCGAAATCATGCAGTGTAATAGGGCCTTAAGAAAGTAGACACATTAGAAATGCATAGTTTAGTAGATTTATAGCAGACATTACTGACATTACTTTTCAGTTTATTATCATGGGGATATTTTTTTACCTTAAGGTAATCATCTACTTACTGATGACTTTTTGTCAGCGATGTTATCCATATGTTCATAGCTATATAGTAGTCCTTAATTGGCTTCACTCAACCACAGGAATGCCAAAGGCTGGATTTTGTTAGGAGCTGCATACCATGAGAAACATAACTAATGTGCTAAACCTCTTAGGCCATGTTAGAAACATGTTTGTGCCCTACCTCTGATATATGTGCTGAGTTTTTGTATTCAATTAAAAATTTATTTTTTTACTGTAAATGAAAGCTGCATGCCAACTATATATATTTCCTTATGGATTTATTAACCCCTTAGTGACTACCCATACGCCTTTTTACGGCGGTCACTAAGTGGCGGCCCAGTCTAAGTGCTGCACGGGTCCCCCATGCAGCGGGGAGCAGGGGCCCGGCTCTCACATGAGAGCTGTGGCCCTGCTCTAACAGCCTGGACTGGCAGGAGTGCCAATCTGGGCTGTTTAACACTTTACAATGGCAATGGCACCCGCCGCATGTAAAGTGCTGACAGAGGGAGCGGACTCCCTCTGTCTTCCATCGGCACCCCACAAATGCGATCGGGCGGTTGCTGATGCGTGTGAAGGCTGGCTGGAGTCTCGTGTAGGCCCCAGACCAGCCTTGAGTAATTTCCAGCAGGCTGTGCCTCTCTGGTGCAGCCTGCTGGTCAATGTCAGAATAGCACTGACATTAAAATGCAATGTACTATAGGGATAATGCATTGCATTTTAAAAATTATTAAAAAGCTGTCTGTTATAGTCTGCTTGTGGGACTATTAAGTAGTAAAAAAACAACAACAACATTTATTCAAAAAAAAATCCCCCAAAAATGACCCTTTTTTATTAAAAATATGCTCTTCAATAAAAAAAATTGCAAAAAAAAATCTCCCCCATATGTTTGGTATTGCCACATCTGTAATGACCCGGACTACATAAACATCACATAAATTATCCCCTACGGCGAACACCGTAATTTTATTTTAAAAAAAAGACAGAATTGCTAATTTATTCTTAGTTGCGTAAATCACTGAAAAAAAGTGCACCACAATGATAAGCAACTGACAACTCTGGCTAATCCCTCAATCTGATGTTAAAAGCTGAGACCAGGGCCGGGCCGACACAGCCTCAAGGCGCTCCAGCCTCAGGGCACAGGCAGGGGCCGGCCAGAGGGAGAGGGACTGACAGGGGGGGACCGCTCAGCGCTCCCTCCTGTTATTCCCTGATTGTAGCGTGAACGAGCTCTGTCTGGTCCGCAGGTGCAGAGAACATCAGTCTCCTGTACCCGGCCGGACTGACAGGAAGTGCGCACACAGTTTGCACTTCAAGTCAGTCGGCTCGGTACAGGAGACAAAAGCCTGTACCCGCGGAGGCGCAGACCATGCAGAGCTCGGCCACGCTACAGCAGAGGTAGGAGGAGAGGAGGGGAAGAAGAAGGAGCATGACAACATGGGGGGGGGCAGAAAGCATGACAACATGGGGGGGGGGGAAAGAGCATGACAACATGGGGGGGAGAGAAGAAAGAGCATGACAACATGGGGGAGGGCAGAAAGAGCATGACAACATGGGGGGGCAGAAAGCATAACAATATGGGGGGGGAGAAGAAAGAGCATGACAACATGGGGGGGAGAGAAGAAAGAGCATGACAACATTTGGGGGGGGAGAAGAAAGAGCATGACAACATGGGGGAGAATGACAGGGGGCAGAAAGAGCATGACAAGAAGAGGGGATTATGACAAGAGGGAAGGAGAATGACAAGAGGGGGAAAGCATGACAAATTACTATGTGGGGGCACTGCTGTGCGGTTGAGGGGGGTGTGGCGGACATTACTGTGTGGGGGCAGTGTGGCGGACATTACTGTGTGGGGGGCAGTGTGGCGGACATTACTGTGTGGGGGGCAGTGTGGCAGACATTACTGTGTGGGGGGCAGTGTGGTGGACATTACTGTGTGGGGGGCAGTGTGGCAGACACTACAGTGTGGGGTGGCATTATACAAAAGCTCTGCAGATGCAACTCCCATGTATTGGGTCACCACAATGGTCATTCACTAAATGAACCCTGTTATGGGGAGAATCTGTGGATGACACATATTTGTCATCCACAGACAGCCCCCCCCCAAAAAAAAAACTGGGTTAATTTACTGAATGACCACCAATAAAAGAGGTGGGGGTCACATATGCTATTTCATAATGACAGCAGGGGCCGTGCAGTGACTGAATTCTACTACCCCCCCCCCCCCCCGCTCACTAGATATAATCTTATTAACTATATAACTGTAGTAAATCACTACAGTTATATAGTTAAGATTATATACAGTGTGGGGGGGGTGTAGTAGAATACAGTCGCTGCACGGGCCCCGCTGGCGCTGTCATCAAAAAGCAGATACAACCCCACAGCCTCACCCCTTGTATTGGGGGTCATTCCTACATGGACCCTGTTATAGGGAAGGGGGATCTGTTGGGGGGATTCCCCAATAACAGTGTCATCCATCACATATCCCCCATAGCAGTTTCATCCACAATTTGGAGGGGGGGGTGGCGCACTTGGGCAGCTCAGCCTCTGTCGGTGGTGGACCTTGTCCCAGCCCTGACTGAGACTTACCCCAATATCTTCCAGTCAGGAACATATCGGAGCCCCTTAATGCACCACATCAAGGTCTCTCAGCATGGCATGGGGTCCTACCACTAGACTACCTATGGTGTGTGAACAGGGTCTGAAAGATGCTGAGAGCCAGCTCAAAGCCCAACTCCCACTCACCTACACTGCAGGACCGACAATGCAATGGGAGGCAAATGAGGCTGCAAGCCACACCTACAACAGACCATGTGACACAGACTACCAGGTACAGGAGAATGTTACCAGCCATACGCAATGGCACATTCAATACATAAAAAACCAAAATCACTGAAATAAATGTGGCCTAAATGGGATGAACTGCTCAAACCCCTAACACTGTTGAGTGTTTTTAACTGGGGGAGCAGCTCCTCCGCATGTGGTTCGCAGCGAGCGGCCATCCCCAGCAAAAATAGCATACAATGGAGGATGCCAGCGCGAACCACATGCACCACAAAAACATCCTACACAAAATGAAACAGCGTGCGTATGAAAATATATAAACACATATTCTTAGTTGCCACCGAAAAAAACGTCATTACAATCGACAAAAAAGGGCCATTTACTCCAAAATGATACCGATAATAAAATGCAAGTCACACACAACTCTATAGAAAGAAAAATAAAAACTTTATGGGTCTTGGAAAGCGGCAATGCAAAAACATTTTTTTCTTTTAAAAAAAGGGGTTTTATTGCAAAAAATTTGTAAAACGTTAAAAAAAATATATATGTATTTGGTATCACCCAGAGAATGAAGATATTATGTAATTTTCCTGAAAAATGAACGCCGTAAAAATTTATAACGTAAAAATGCAATGGCAGTATTGCTGTTTTTCCCATCTGCCTCCCAGAAAGATTTAAAAAAAGTTAATCAGAAAGTTATGTGTACCTCAAAATGGTGCCATTAAAAACTACAACTTGTCCCGCAAAAAACAAGCCCTCATAAAGCTATATAGATGGAAAGGTAAAAAAGTTATAGCTTTTAGAACGCAACGATGAAAAAAGGAAGAAAAACGCTTGGCCAGTAAGGCCAAAAACAGGCCGGCCACTAAGGGGTTAAATGTATATGTAAGAAATTAAACAATGATGGATCCATAATGGCACATACCAGTATCCTTTTTTTAAAATCTGTTTTTATTCAGGTTTTTTTATCACAAATTTTTGATTCTATTTTCTGAACGTGATTATGGGGGCTGCCATCTTGCCTGAGCTGTTCTAACAGTATTTAGACCTATACTGTACCGCAGCCCCATGGTCCATAGACACAATGAACCGGAGAGGACCTCACTGACTTCTATAGTAGAGTTGTCTAGGCATGCCGTATTGTGTCTGTGTAGAGGTCAGGAGGGAGTGATATCACCTATTGTGAATAGTGAATCCTGTGGTTTTTTATATAGATAGTGGCATTAAAATAACAACCAAAAAATCTTTAAGGATATGCTTAACATAAAAACATGATTTAAACAATAGGTCTTTTTCTGATGACACATTCCTTTTGTGTTGGACTCGCATAACTGTTTTCCTGCTCAACTTTTTGGAGGTTAGCTGAGAAAAAAATGATTGAATGATTCAAACTGTTTTACCTGTTAACATGAGATTTTTATTTAAACTTTATCATCTATCCAAATAAATAAACTTCCATCGTATAGTTATAACTGATCTAGCAAAGAGTACTGTATTTATTTAGCAAAATATGTCAACCTAGCTTTGGTGTCCATTACCAGATCAATTCTGAAATGGTATTCCATTATGATGTTATATGGGCGAAATAATAGTCTTTCTAATACTTTTTACATACTTTTTTTTATGATGATCATAATAACAATAATTAAAAATGGTAATAATAACAACAATAATCACTATCTACTATAATATAATAGTAGTGAAAAAGTTTATTTATCAAACTTAGTGCCTGTTTTGCAAAGCAGTTTTACATAGAGGTATGCTTCCATCTAGTGGTATGATCCAGTTCAGGTAGTAAAGTAAATGTACATTTGTAATTGATTTCATATAGTAGTTACGTACAGTAGTACAATTAAAAAAAGAAACATATCCAATTGTCCATCATTTCAATCAAGGGAGGGAGAGAAGTGGGAACCAGACTTCTACCCCTTTGCATTAACATTAATGTTATTTAGTCCTAAGAAATCATCTATGCCTTATTAAGAGTCAGTTGCTTTTGATGTTACCAGCTCCTGAGGTAGACCATTCGGGAGATCTACAGTTCTTATTGTGGAGAAGCCTTGTCGCCACTGGAGACTGCTCTTTTTCTCCAGATGGAGGCAGTGGCCGCATGTCTTTTGAGGTGATTTTACATGGAACAGCTTTTCACCAAATGTTTTTGTACAGGTCATTTAAATATTTATATAGGATAATCATGTCTCCCCTTAGACACCTCGTCTCAAGACTAAATAAATGTAGTTATCTTAATCTTTTTTCATAACTAAAGGCGAGTTTACACCACACAATGTTATTGCCGATTTTCGGGAAGTGTTCCTTCCCAACAGCCGGCTGCTTGTTCAGTGAAGAAGACCGCTGCATTTACATGCAGTGATCTCCTTCACAGTATGAGGACGAGGGTTCTCTATGGCAAGCCCTTGTTCCCATACAGAATCATTGTTTCTGGGCAGCAGATCACTCTTCAGACAGCACGATATGCTGCCCAGAAATGATGACCAGTGTTGAGCGTGAATATTCGAATAGCGTTTTTTTTTTTACGAATACCGGCACTTTGCTAATTTGCGAATATTTAGAATATAGTGCTATATATTCGTAAAAAACGAATATTCGTTTTTCTTTTTTTTTTTTCAATCTAAACCCAAGATACTGTTAGAGAATATAGTGCTATGTTCTCTATCTTCGTTAATTCTAGCAAGCCAACCAATAGGAAAGTTATACCCCGTTTAAAGTTCCACTCGCAGTACGCGAATATTACATTACGTAATATTCACGTAATGCGAATTAAACTTTGAATGGGATATAACTTTCCTATTGGTTGGCTTGCTAGAATTAACGAAGATAGAGAATATAGCACTATATTCATTATTTTCGTTAAGAACGAAGATAGTGAAATATTTTCTATCTTCGCTATTAACAAAGATATAGAATATAGCGCTATATTCGTATTCGTTATCTTTGTTAATTCTTGCAAGCCAAGTAAACTTGCCTATACACAGCTCTAAGTTGAATGCGCAATGCGAGAATATTAAGTAATATTACTGGCATTGCGCATCTAACTTTTATAGCGGGGTATATGCAACTTACTTATTGTTTGTCTGGGTACAATTAATGAATATAACAAATAAGAATATAGCGCTATATTCTCTATATTCGCTAATTCTAGCAAGCCAATAGGAAAGTTGCCTATTGACAGCTCTAAGTTGGATGCGCAATGCGAGAATATTACTTTACCTATTTTTAGCAATAAATAGAATACTGAGTCATAATTCTATTTATTGCAAAAAATAGGCAAAGTAATATTTTCGCATTGCGCATCAAACTTAGAGCTGGGTACAGTCAACTTTCCTATTGGCCTGCTAGAATTAGCGAATATAGAGAATATAGCGCTATATTCGTATTCGTATTCGTCATATTCGTTAAGTCTACCCAGCCAAACAATAAGTAAGTTGCATATACCCCGCTCTAAGTTGGATGCGCAATGCGAGTAATATTACTTAATATTCTGGCATTGTGCATCCAAGTTAGAGCTGTGTATAGGCAAGTTTACTTGGCTTGCTAGAATTAACAAAGATAACGAATACGAATATAGCACTATATTCTTTATCTTCGTTAATAGCGAAGATAGAGAATATTTCACTATCTTCATTCTTAACAAAGATAACGAATATAGCGCTATATTCTCTATCTTCGTTAATTCTAGCAACCCAACCCATAGAAGAGTTATAAGCGCAGATGGGGTGAGCTCACTCAGCCGGGAGGCACGTGACCACGCCGAGGAACCAAAGGCGTCCACAGGAATCCAATAGAAGAAGAAAGGTCCAGCTTCCCATCGATCATTAAAAAGCTTTATTCACATGTTGCGGTACAAATAAAAGTAAAACAGCGGGCAGAAACGTCTACCAGTTTCGGATCCAAATATAGCGATCCTTCCTCATGCCATGAGGAAGGATCGCTATATTTGGATCCAAGCTCAGCAGACGTTCGTGCCCGCTGTTTTACTTTTATTTGTACCGCAACATGTGAATAAAGCTTTTTAATGATCGATGGGAAGCTGGACCTTTCTTCTTCCATAGAAGAGTTATACTCCGTTCAAAGTTTAATTCGCAGTACACGAATATTACGCAATGTAATATTCGCGTACTGCGAGTGGAACCTTGAACGGGGTATAACTTTCCTATTGGTTGGCTTGGTAGAATTAACGAATATAGAGAATATAGCGCTACAGTATATTCGTTATCTTCGTTAATTCTAGATAGAAAACCAATAGGAAAGTTGCCTTTATACCAAGTTCAATTCGCAATACTCAAATAGTTAAATTGTATATTATTCGCGATAAATAGAATAATGGCGAATATTCGATTTTAACGAATATATGGCGAATATTCAATCGAATATTAGCGAAATCGAATATGGCACCTCCCACTCATCACTAATGATGACTGATGTGCCTGCACGAACAACAGGATCACCCAATGAACAAGCCTTTTGCTCGTTCATCAGGTGATTGGCGGCACAGTAAAAAGGGCAGATTATCGGTAACAAGCGTTCACAGGAACAGTCTTTCCTGATAACACCAGAGAATACAATTTACATCTGACACTTGTTTTTACTAACATTTGGCTTTTGAATCCAAAAGTGGCCCCAGTTTTATTCTATGACAACATTTTAAGCTACAGGCTACCCTCCAAATGTACATACAATAGAAAATAATTCCAAAATTACCTGAATGTAATGTTTATTTAAAATTATTTTGTTTTGTTCATACAAAGGACATGGTAAGTCAAATTGTGTGCAAGTAGTAAAACTATGTGGCAGTTAAGGTAAAAATCTACACTTATAGCTTTTTCTGGAGTGTTCAGTCTGTGGACAATCTCGCCTGAAGCTCCAACAATAGTCAGCCATCATATGTTAATCCCATCTACCCTGATACCGCCCCTCTACGAGTAGAGATGAGCGAATTTCTCGAAAATTCGTTTCAGCCAGTTCGCCGAATTTTTCGAAAAAATTCTTTCTATCCGAATTTATTTTTGCCGAATCACATTTAAAAATGACTGTTTCCTGGCTGCAGAGAGCCTTTAGAGTGGTGTAGAACACTGTGACTTGCAGTAACACGCATAGGGAGTATACTGTGATAGTGAAAAAATACTGTGAGTCAGTATGACATGCAGATGACCGGCGTCCCTCTAAGAATGACTGCACACTTCACTTATTTGGGCAGTTACGCGGCCAAAACTGACCAAATAACTCAAGTGAGCCTTACAGGTCAATGTTAGTGTCAAGAAGAAGCGCACTCCTTTTACACCATCGGCAGCTGATTCCACATAGATGTCTACAGAACCTGTTCTATTAAATGCTTATACAAGTAGAGCCCCCCGACGGAGTGGAGAGGGTGTCAGCAGTAAGTTTGTGTTGACATCACTGATTATTTTGCACTTCCTCTGATCCGTCAGAACAATAACCCACAAAAAACTGATCCTGTCTGAGGAGCATCCGCCTTTACTCGGTCAGCATTTGGTCAGTAATCGCTGTTTTGGATCCAAACAAAACAGGAATAGATCCAAAACAGTGATGACACGTGAATGAAATATTTGCATGTCTTGTGTGTTTTGTACTCACTCCTACTTTTGGTTACCAAATCATAAGCAAATTCTGATGCAAAATAGGGACCATGTTATGCAGACCTTACAGCTGTTACATAGACAGAATCCGTTGTTCATCTCATTTTTCCTTCCTTATGACAGATCAGAAGAAGGGTCAAATAAATGATGATGTCAGCCAGGCTGAAAGGCAAAATAGTGGTCAAGACATGAAGTGGGGAGGGTGGGAACAGCATGAGAAGTCCACAAAGTGGCCCTATGACAGAGTCTGCAGGTTGCAGCAGCATCAGGAGGAGGCCACAGAGTGGCACAATGACAGTGCGAAGGTGGCAGCAGCATCAGGAGGCCACAGAGTGGCACTATGACAGAGTGTGGAGGTGGCAGCGGCAGCATCAGGAGGCCACAGAGTGGCAAAGTGACATAGTGTGCAGATGGCAGCAGCATCAGGAGACCATAGAGTGGCAAGGTGACATAGTGTGGAGGTGGCAGCAGCATCAGGATACCACAGAGTGGCAATGTTACATAGTGTGGAGGTGGCAGCGGCATCAGGAGACCACAGAGTGGCAAGGTGACATAGTGTAGAGATGGCAGCAGCATCAGGAGACCTAAGAGTGGCAAGGTGACATAGTGTGGAGGTGGTAGCACAATCAGGAGACCACAGAGTGACCCGGTGACAGAGTGGGGAGGTGGGTGGCAATACCAGTACCAGCTGAAGATGGAAGGTACAAGAAGGAACACTTGGCATGAGATGTGTGGCATCAGGCAAATGGCAGCATCAGAATAGTAGCTTAGGCAGGTAGCCAGAAAAAAAACTGTCTCTTTTGTCAAAGTGTTGCATCAGGCATTGGCGGATGGAAATGGCTGCCCAGTAGTCCAGTGGTTCTTCAATGTGGGATGGCAGGGTGCTGCCGAAGTATGCCACCACCTGCTGGTTCAGGACCTGCTCCTGGTGTATCTCCTGATGAATAGTTTCTTCACAAGGCGGGTGAAGAAAGCTGCTCATCAGGAACTCAAGTTGCAGCTTATGGAGCTGGAACTGCTCCTACCCCCCCACCCTGCCACAGCAGCCATGACAGAGGAACGTAAGCGCAAAAGGCCCCCTCCGGTCAGACCTGTGAGAGGATGGATGATGGTGCAGATAGGCAGCAGCCAACTGACTACGTAGGATGTCTATAGTAGTTCAGTTTTTCCTCCCTCTCAGCGCATATAAAAAAGACCCCCATTTTGGACCGGTAGCGAGGGTCCAACAAGGTGAAGACCCAAAAGTCATCCCTCTGCTGAATAGTGACAATTCGGCAGTCACTACGCAAGCAAGTGAGCATGCATCGGGCTATTTGTGCAGGTGACTCGGAGGGACTCCCTGCCTCCATCTCCACTGCATACTGCCACAGTGTGTATGGGTCCTCTGCCTCGTCTTCCTCATCGCTGTGTAGCTCCATTGGCTGCTCCTGCTTCTCCTCACCTGTGTAGAAAAACCAGCCATTTCGCTACACATTACTTGTGCTCCAATGTCCTTGTCCTTCTCCAGTTCAGCCCCCACAGGGCTCATGTGGCCATGAGATCTAAGCGCCACGTCTCCAGTCCCCTGACCAGACAGATTTACCAGCAAATGTTCCAGGACATGAAGCAGGGGAATATCATTGTTCATTTCGTAGCCCTGGTGACTGACAAATAATGTGACCTCCTGAGCAAGGGGCCTGAGCAAATGGCAGATGTCAAACATGAGCTGCCACTGGCTGACATTAAAGTTACACAGGGGAGTACTCTCCGCTTGGATCATCAAGAAATCTTTTATGGCCTTTTTCTGTTCGTATAGTTGGTCCAAAATATGGAGGGTGGAATTCCAATGGGTCGAAATGTCGCATATCAGCCTATGTTGGGGGATGCCGTTCTGCCGCTGCAGCTCAAGGAGGATGTGCGTTACGGTGCATGCAAAGTTTCCTGTCCATTTTTAGGGTGTCTTGCAAATGGGTGAAAGACTTCAGGAACCGCTTGACAACCAGATTAAACACGTGTGCCATGCAAGGCGCATGGCTCAGCCCTCCTTGACGCAGCGCCGACACCATGTTCTTCGGTTGTCGATCACAGTGGTTCCAATTTGGAGTTGTCACGGAGAAAGCCAGGATTCGATTTCTTGATGAAGGACACAGAGCAGTTCATCCCCTGTGTGACTCTGTTCGCCCAGGCAAACGAGGTGCTGAACAGCATGACACTGCTGTGTCCTGCCCATGTGGTATGCTGGAAGGGCACTGTGGAGGCTGAGGGCACAGTGGAGGATGAGGAGGCAGAGGCGGACATTGTCACAGGACCAACGGCGTGACAACGTGGAGGCGGAAGCGGCGTCACCTGGCCAAGTTGCTGGTGTGGCTGTTCAGGAAACACATTCACACAGTGGGCCGTAAAAGACATGTATTGTCCCTGACCATAGTTACAGCTCCAAGCGTTGGCGCTTCCATGCACTTTGGCAGACACCAACAGGCTAAAGGACTGTTCTACATACGAGTGCAGGGCTGGTACTGCCTTTTTAGAAAAGAAATGACGGCTTGGGACTCTCCACCTCGGCTCGGCACAAGCCATACGTTTTCTGAAAGGTGCAGAGTCCACAACTTAGAAAGGGAGGGACTGCAGCACCAGCAACTTGGCCAGGAGCACATTCAGCTTCTACACCGTTGGATAAGTGCACGCATACTGTTGTCTCTTGGCAATCACTTTGGTGATCGATTGCTAACAGAATGACTGCTGAGGAGTAGTAGGAGGAGCAGGAGCATCAGGACCAGAAGATGATGGGAAGGACAGACACTTCCTTTTGGCTGAGGACCCTTGACTGGCTGAAATCGGGTGCATGCCACTGGGTGATGCAGCAGTTGCTGCAGGAGGCTGGAACACCACATCAGAGCCACGGTTCTCCCAGGCCACTTTAGGGTGACGCTGAATATGTTTACGCGGGCCATGGTGCCAACATTGGCAGCCTGGCCACCCTTCACCTTCTGCCCAGAGATTCTAAAATGTTCAACTCCTCCGCCGCCTTAACAAAAACTGCCACACCGCCAAGTAGATGATTTTACCCCAACACTCCACTCTGACTGACTGTTACCGCCGCAACTTCGGTGAACCCCTGCACCACTACTTTCCGGGTGGGTAGGCTCCTGCAAAGAGGGTGGTCTACCTCGGGCACGTTTGGCTCACCACATCCCACTGCTGCCACCCTGCTAACTTCCGGCCACGCTAGCGACTTGCTGGCTCCGCCACTGCCTCACGGGAAAGCTGCCACCCTCTTCTCCCAATGATGATGAAGCCACCAAATTCACCAGGCACACAAGTGCGATCAGCTACATCATCATTAGAGATGACCGAATCGAAGCTGACGAAGTGGAATTTGTTACGAATTGAAACTTGATTCGCAACTAATGCAAATCTGTGGTAACAAATTGCAATTTTTCCTAAAATGGCGGCTAAAATGGCGGCTACACATGTGAGGACATGAGGCAAGGTACTCTGGAAAGGTGGTGTGACCCATAATGCGATGCATGCAGCTAATCAGCAGCCAGACAGCCCTGTGATGTCACAGCCCTATAAATATGGCGGCCATCATGGATTCAGAAATTTTTTAGCATTCTGAGTGCAGGGACAGACGTGAGAAGGCGGTAGGGACAGCAATAGGAATAACTTAATTGTGAAAAAAAAAACTGAAAAAATTAATTATAAGTGCAGGGAAAGGATAGGGAGTATTCATTTCACAGCATCTTAGTGCGGGGAGAAACGACAGAAGGCGCTAGGGGCAGTGATAGGAAAAACCTCATAGTGAAAAAGCGATTTACAAGCGCAGGGAAAGATTATTTGGCGATCCAAATAGCCATTAGACAGCTCTGTCATTCAAGCAATTTGTTCTTGGGGTGCAAGTGCCATGTTGAAAAGCCTTTAGTGGCTTAGATCTGTGAAAAAAGAAAAATATATATGCAGTTCACTTCTGCCGTTATATATGTGGTGAAAGCATTTAGTGGCTTTTTTCAGTATAAAAAGAGAAATATATATGCAGTTTACTGTTGCAGATATTGGCGATAAAAGCGTTTAGTGACGTATTTCAGTACAAAAAAATATATATATACGCAGTTCACTGTTGCAGTTACTTGTGGTAAAAGCGATTAGTGGCCTATTTCAGTACAAAAAGAAAAAATATATTCTCAATCCACTTCTGCAGTTATATTTGGTAAAAGCATTTAGTGGCCTATTTCAGTACAAAAAGAAAAATATATTCTCAGTTCACTTCTGTAGTTATATGTGGTGAAAGCGTTTAGTGCCTATTTCAGTACAAAAAAAATATATATATTCTCAGTTCACTTCTGCAGTTATATGTGGTAAAAGCATTTAGTGGCCTATTTCAGTACAAAAAGAAAAATATATTCTCAGTTCACTTCTGTAGTTATATGTGGTGAAAGCATTTAGTGCCTATTTCAGTACAAAAAATATATATATATTCTCAGTTTACTTCTGCAGTTATATGTTGTGAAAGCATTTAGTGGCATATTTCAGTACAAAAAGAAAAAGATATACGCAGTTCACTGTTGCAGTTATTTGCGGTTAAAGCGTTTAGTCACATATTTCAGTACAAAAAGAAAAATATATTCTCAATTCACTTCTGCAGTTATATGTGGTGAAAGCGTTTAGTGACCGATTTCAGTACAAAACGAAAAATATATTCTCAGTTCACTTCTGCAGTTATATGTGGTAAAAGCGTTTAGTGGCCTATTTCAGTACAAAAAGAAAAATATATTCTCAGTTCACTTCTGCAGTTATATGTGGTGAAAGCGTTTAGTGGCCTATTTCAGTACAAAAAAATATATATATTCTCAGTTCACTTCTGCAGTTATATGTGGTAAAAGCGTTTAGTGGCATATTTCAGTACAAAAAGAAAAATATATACGCAGTTCACTGTTGCAATTATTTGCGGTGAAAGCGTTTAGTCGCATATTTCAGTACAAAAAAAAATGTATACACAGTTCACTGTTGCAGTTATTTGCGGTAGAAGCATTTAGTGGCCTATTTCAGTACAAAACGAAAAATATATTCTCAGTTCACTTCGCCAGTTATATGTGGTGAAAGTGTTTAGTGGCCAATTTCAATACAAAAAGAAAAATATATTCTCAGTTTACTTCTGCAGTTATATGTTGTAAAAGCATTTAGTGGCATATTTCAGTACTAAAAGAAAAATATATTCTCAGTTTACTTCTGCAGTTATATGTAGTAAAATAGTTTAGTGGCTTATTTCAGTACAAAAAGAAAAATATATACGCATTTTACTGTTGCAGTTATTTGTGGTGAAAGCATTTAGTGGCCTATTTCAGTACAAAAAGAAAAATATCTACGCACTTCACTGTTGCACTTATTTGTGGCTAACGCGTTTAGTGGCCTATTTCAGTACAAAAAGAAAAATATATACGCACTTCACTGTTGCAGTTATTTGTGGTGAAAGCGTTTAGTGGCCTATTTCAGTACAGAAAGAAAAATATATACACACTTCACTGTTGCAGTTATTTGTGGTGAAAGCGTTTAGTGGCCTATTTCAGTAGAAAACGAAAAATATAGACGCATTTAACTGTTGCAGTTATTTGTGGTGAAATCATTTAATGGCCTATTTTAGTAGAAAACAAAAAATATATACGCATTTCACTGTTGCAGTTATTTGTGGTGAAAGCGTTTAGTGGCCTATTTCAGTACAAAAAGGAAAATATATTTGTCGCTTTTAGGGGTGTTTTAATTTGCTTTTAATATATTTAGTTGAGCTAAAAGTATGTCAGACAGAGAAGTTCCAGGCCATGCACAGAGGAGTGGCAGAGGCCTAAATGTTTTTGGCGCAGGCACAGGTCGTAGCCGAGTAAGGGGGCGTGGTAGTGGTAGTCACAGCGAGAGGCCTGAGTTCCAGGTGTCATCTAACGGTCCTTTCTTGAACAGCAACCCAGCGGTTCTTGAGTGGTTGACTCAGTGATCCACTTCGTACCAAGTGACATCAAACACCACCAGCCAAGAGTAGGTGGGTTCGTCAGACACAACCCTTATTTGGCATGGCCTGGCAGCAGGCCCTGTGCCCTCACCTGTCCTCAACCTGCCTCTGTCCTTTTCTGTTCCCTCATGCTGTGGGCTCAGCTCCACAATACAGCGAGGGCGAGCTACTAGAGGACAGTCAGCAGCTACTGCCCAGCCAAGATGTGGAGGAGACATCGCCGCTTCCTCCGCTAGGTGGTTAAGAAGTGATGAGGAGAGTGGCATGGGAGGTGGTGTTGCGAGTGTTCAGACTCCTGACCCAGAGACCGTTAAGGAGGACATCAGTGATGTGTAGACACTACTCAATGATGATGAAGCCGATCGCACCTGGGAGCCAGGTGCAGAAGGGGCTTCATCATCATCAGGAAAAGAGGGTGGCAGCTTGCCTGTGAGGCAGCGGCTGAGCCAGCAAGGTAGTAGCATGGCTGTGAGTCAGCAGGGTGGCATCAGTGGGAGGTCAGAAGCCAAACGTGCCCGGGGTAGGCCACCTGCTTCGCAGCAGCCTACCGGCTTGGGAGTTAGTGGTGCAGGGGTTCACGGACGCAGCGGCGGTACCAGTCAGTCAGTGCAGACTGCTGGGGGGGAAATCACCTACTCTGCGGTGTGGCAGTTTTTTGTTAAGCTGCCGGACGAGGTGAACGTGGTCATATGTAGAATCTGTGGGCAGAAGGTGAAACGTGTCCAGGGTGCCAATGTTGGCACCACGGCCCTGCATCAACATGTGCAGTGTCGCTACACAGTGGCCTGGGAGAACTGTGGCTTCGATGTGGTGGTCCAGCCTGCCGCAGCAACCGCTACATCACCCAGTGGCATGCACCCAGTTTCAGGCAGTCAAGGCTCCACCACCTCAGCGAAGGGAGCTGTCTGTCATTCCCATCATCTGCTGGTCCCGATGGTCCTGCTCCTCCTCCTCCTTCTCCTCGTCAGTCATTCCGTCAGCAATCGATCACCAAAGCAATTGCCAAGAGACAACAGTATGCGTGCACTCATCCAGCGGCGCAGAAGCTGAATGTGCTTCTGCCAAGTTACTGGTGCTGCAGTCCCTCCCTTTCCAAGTGGTGGACTCTGCACCTTTCAGAGAACTGATGGCTTGTGCCGAGCCAAGGTGGAGAGTCCCAAGCCATCATTTCTTTGCCAAAAAGGCAGTACCAGCCCTGCAAAAATATGTAGAATAGAAGGTGGGCCAGTCCTTGAGCCTGTCGGTGTCTACCAAAGTGCACGGGAGCGCCGACGTGTGGAGCTGTAACTACAGTCATGGACACTTCAGCCACTCATACACCACAAAGTATACCCTCCTTATTCTGCAGCGGCAGAACGGCATCCCCCAACATAGGCGGAAATGAGACTTTCCACCCGTTGGAATTCCACCCTCCATATGTTGGACCGACTACACGAACAGAGAATGGTCATCAACGATTTCTTGATGATCCAAGCGGATTGGAGTACTCCCCTGTGTAACTTCGATGTCAACCAGTGGCAGCTCATGCGTGACACCTGCCATTTGCTCAGGGCATTTGAGGATGCCACGTTATTTGCCAGTCACCAGGAGTATGGGATGACCGACATCATTCCACTGCTTCATGTCCTGAAACAGATGGTGGTAACAATGGCAGGTCAGAGGACAGGAGATGTGGCGCCTAGATCTCACGGTCACATGAGCCCTGTGTGTGCTGAACTGGAAGAGGAGGAGGAGGGGGAGGAGGACATTGGAGCACAAAAATGTGCAGCGAAATGGGTGTTTTTTCTACTCAGCTGACAGGAGAGGAGAAGCAGGAGCAGCCAGAAGGAGCTACAGGGCGATGAGGAAGGTGAGATAGAGGTCCCAGACACACCATGGCAGTATGCAGTGGAGATGGAGGCAGTGAGTCCCTCCAAGTCACTTGCACAAACGGCCCGATGCATGCTCACTTGGTTGCATATTGACAGCTGAATTGTCACCATTCGGCAGAGGGATGACTTCTGGCTCTCCATCTTGTTGGACCCTTGCCACCGGTCCAAAATGGGAGCCTTTTTTACACCCACTGAGAGGGAGGACAAATTTAATTACTATAGAGACATCCTATGTAGTCAGTTGGCCACTGCCTATCTGTGCCATCATCCATTCTCTCACAGGTCTGACCGGGGGTCCTTCTGCGCTTCCGTTTCACTGCCATGGTTGCTGGGGAAGGGGTGTGGTGGCAGGAGCAGTACCCGCTCCATCAGCAGCAGCCTGAGTCTACAGTCGCTGATGAGATGCTTTCTTCACCTACAGGTAGACCTGGGGCAGGACCTGAACGAGCAGGTAGTGGCATACTTGCACAGCATCCTGCCAGCAGTTATTGAAGATCCACTGGACAACTGGATTTGTGGCCGCAACTGGCAGAGTTTGCCCTGGAAAAGTTGTCTTGCCCAGCCAGTAGTGTGGCATCAGAAGGGGTGTTTAGTGCGGCGGAGGCCATAGTTACCCCAAGGAGAACTCCACCCAACATGTGGAGACACTGACCTTTGTCAAGATAAATCAGGTGTGTATCGACCAGCTTTTCCACCCACCAATTCCTGATGCATCTGATTACATCATCCATGCCCCCTCACCCAAACTTTGAAAAAAGAGTCCTTTTTCTTCTAGCTACCTGTCTCAGCTACTACTCTGATGCTGCCACCCGCCTGATGCCATACATCTGATGCCAAGTGCTCCTTCTTTCACCCACCTTCGTCAGCGGGTACTGGTATTGCCACCCACTTCCCCACTCTGTCACCTTGCCACTCTGCGGTATCCTGATGCTGCTGCTGCCATATCCACAATATGGTGCAAGGAACCGACCACGATTCAGAAGGTAATAAGTTGAGGTCTTCTATTGCAGCGGTACAATGCATTTCGGGGAAATGATTATTATAATGGGTGAAAAAAAAATTGATGATGAAATGGTTACAAAAAACACTTATTGGATATATAGAAAATCATGAGATCAAGGCCATATAATGGTAATGGTAATTTAAAAATGGCTATCTGAGGAAAACACAAGGAATGATCCTATTGTATGGTAATTGGATCTGGATGCACAGTGTTAGGAGTTGGTATGAAGATGGGGGGGGGGGGGCTGGGGGCCAACCTGGAGCTGGGTTAGTGAAATAAGGGACAGCTATGGACATGTAGGGCTATCACGGGTTAATTTTGAATGCCTCGTTTAGACTGTACGGATTTAGACAATTGAGTTTATATATCCAGAACATTTAGCGTCTCTTTATTGTTTGCATTACGGCAGTTTGTGTGAATTTGTTTGATGGGAGTGATGGAAAAACCCAAAGAGAGGCCATGGTGGCGATCTGCGGCATGTCTTGAGATGGTATGTTGTAAGAACTTTTTGCTGATGTTCAATCGGTGCTTATTAAGCCTGTTGTGCAAGGTTTGAATGCTTTATCCTATATATTATAATCCGCAGGGACACTCTAATATATATATGACGTTTTTAGATCCGCAGTCTAAATGCTGTTTGATAAGAAAAGTTTCTCCATTGGTTCAGCTATGGAATGAAGAAGAAGTGCGTATGGAAGAGCAGCATAAACATTTTGGCTGATTACACCTAAACCTGCACAGTGGTCCAGGGGGAGACGATACATTGAAGGGTCCTGTGTTTTTCAGGTGGGTCTGCAATTTGCTCGGGGCTAGTAGATTTTTTAGAGTTTTTGCTCTTCTGAAGGTCAAGGGAGGATGGGTAGCTAATGCTTTCCCTATAAACGGATCTCTTTTGAGAATGTGCCAGTCTTTGGAAAGAATGCCCCTAATATCGTTATGGTTGCTGCTATATGTAAAGTTAGTGCTTCTTTATATTGTCTTCTGTTTCATGATGTTTCCCCTTTTTGTTTGTGGATAAGCAGTTCTCCTGTGAGAGGGTTTTCGCTTTGTTAAAGGCGGCTTCTATAATTTCGTGGGGGTATCCTTTTTGCAGGAACCTTGTACGGATTGTCTCACTCTGGGAAATGAAATCCTTGTCCAGAGAGCAGTTTCTTCTTATTCTCTTGAATTGTCCAAAGGGGATATTAATTTTCCACTTCTTGTGATGTGAGCTAGAAAAATCCAACTGTTACAATCGACCATTTTGAAGACGGTGAGGGTCTCGATTTTGTTATTAATAATATTCAATTTGAGGTCTATAAATTTAACTCTAAAGCAGTCATGTGTCCTGGATAGGGAAATGGCGAAATCGGTGGTGTTTAGATATTTAATGAAGTTTTCGATGGAATCAGTATCTCCATTCCATATGAATAATAAATCATCGATATAGCGTCGATAAAATATAATATTTTCTGTCCAAAAAGTAGAGTCATAAATGAACCTGTCCTCAAATGCCCCCATAAAAAGGTTTGCGAAGCTTGGCACGAGGCGCATGCCCATCGTGGTTCCTTTGGTCTGGAGCTAAAGTTTCTCCTCAAAAAGGAATATGTTTTGTGTTAGGATGAAATTTATACACTCCAGAATGAATGATCTCTGATCGCTTGGCATCAGTGGGTCACTATCCAAAAACAGTTTTGTACAGTAAATTTTTTGTGACATTTTGATCTTATGAATTAACTTTGAGGATGGCTCTTCCTTTTGGGGACACATCAATCACCCCTGACATCACCCCCTCCTTACCCTTTGACCCCCAATTGCCGTTTTTTTCTTGTGTATATATGTTTGGTGTATATTTTAGTATGTGCTCAGCATTTTTACCTGATGAAGGGGAGTGATTCCCCGAAACACGTTGTACCGCTGCAATAAAAGACCTCAACCCATTACCTTCTGAATCGTGGTCAGTTTCTTGCGCCATTGGAAATCTTTTTGCACTGGAAACTGGTATCTTCTTGGGGATTTGAGGCATCTCCGATAAGAAGACAGTCTCTCTGTGGATGCAGACCCACCACCAACCGGGTGTCATGGCTATGATGTGGTCAGCTGGTTGTGGACCATGACACTTCTGCGGTGCATGCATTTGCCGTTGGCAACGTGGTGTTTAGCATGCGGGACACTTTCGCTTTTAATGTGGTGGGCTAGGCTTCTCGCTGGCCACACATCCAGTTTCCGGTGGCAACGTGTTTATGCATGTGTGCTCTTTTCCTCCCCGCCTTGGTGTGCACGCGGTTAATCATATTGGTGTGTGCTGGGTGTGGCCTCAGGGCTTTTTATATTCTGGTGTGGTTGAGCCTGAGGTAAGTTTGTTTGTTTGTCAGCTGGGTGTAGGAGCTCTGCTCCTTTGCTGTTGGATTCCCTTATCTGTGTGAGCCACCCTTGGTTGTCATCAAGGTTCTTTGGCATTGTCCTGCGTTGTTACTCTGTGTGTTCCTCCATTTTCTCTTCCCCTCCTTGTATGTTGGTTTTGGTGTGGGTTTGTGTGGGAGGTACGGCTGGTGTTTGTTCCGTGTAGGTGTGTACAGGCCTGCATGGAGCTTGGACGTATTCGCACGTGTGGGTGTGTTCTCCGAAAGGAGATTGGTCGCCCGGAGGGGTGATTACTAAACTAGAGTGTGTGTTTCCTGCCCGGAGCCTCCGTGCATCTGGTGTTCGCCTGAAGGTCCGGGTAGATCTTGGCGTATCCATCCTCCACGGCTGCGGCAGGTAAGTGTTGGTTTAATTTGGTGTTATGTTGCCGTGTTATACTTACCTGCCGTTTGGTTGCAGCACTATGTCTAGTTTTCTGGCTAGCTTCTTGGCCTCTGGAGACACCTTTCATCCGTGGTGTGGGATGAATAGGTGGTCTCTGCCCTGTTACCAATTTTTAGGGCAATGCAGGGATTTTTAGTATTCTTGGTTCGTCGGCATGAGCCCCCTTACCATTGGAGGTGGCTCATGCTACTAGGAGTCTAGGGTGACTTTAAGGAGATGTTAGGAGGTGAGCAGCTTCCTTTTCCCTGCATTTTGGTCCAGTAGCTTTGGACATTGTATGGTGGGAAGTTTTCCGGGACATCCTCTGATGAGCTTTTCCTAGAGTTGTGCCTACAATTAGCGCAACCTCCCAAGGTGAGCCTTGTACTAGAACCAATACTTACCTGTCATATGCGGTATTACCCTATAGTCCACCTTTTTTCTAAACAGCACAAGTAAAGCCTGTGCACCTGATATCCACACTATGTCGCATTGCCACTCTGTGGTATCCTGTTGCTGCTGCTATTGCCATCTCCACACTATGTCAACTTGCCACTCTGTGGTATCCTCATGATGCTGCTCCTGCCATATCCACACTTTGTCACCATGCCACTGTGGTATCCTGATGCTGCTGCCATATCCACACTATGTCACCTTGCCACCCTGTGGTATCCTGATGCTGCTGCTGCCATCTCCACACTATGTCACCTTGCCACTCTGTGGTATCCTGATGCTGCTGCGACCATCTCCACACTATGTTATCTTGCCACTCTGTGGCCTCCCCTTGATGCTGCTCCTGCAGCAACCTCCACAATCTGTCATTGGGCCACTCTGTGGGCTGCTCAGGCTGCCGGCCTTCCGCCACCTCCAGACTCTGTCATTGTGCTACTCGATGGCCTTCTCCTGATGCTGCCAACTCCAGACTGTGTCATTGTGCCACTCAGTGGCCTCCTCATACTGCTGCCAACTCCAGACTGTGTCATTGTGCCACTCAATGGCCTTCTCCTGATGCTGCTACTGCTGCTGCTGCCACCTCCAGACTGTCACTGTGCCACTCAGTGGCCTTCTCATACTGCTGCCAACTCCAGACTCTGTAATTGTGTAACTCAGTGGCTTCCTCATACTGCTGCCACCTCCAGAATCAGAGCTACTGCTTTAATACTGTGAAATGAATCCTTTGTATCCTTTCCCTAAACTTCTATACAGCAAAATAAAAGTTTCAAAGTCTTTTCTACCACTGTCCCTAGCGCCTGCTGACGTCTTTTCCTGCACTAAGTACACTGGAAAATAGCTGAATCCAAGATGGCTGAGGCTATCTATAGGGCTGTGACATCACAGGACTGGCTGGCTGCTGTTTGGCTGCATGCATGGCATTGTGGGTGATCCCACATTCCCAGAGTTCCTTCCTCCATGTCCTAACACGTGCAGCAGCCATTTTATGAAAAAATGCAATTCATTACCACGAAGTGTGAGGAAATTTGGATTCTGTGCCAACCGAATTTTTTCTGAAATTCGGATCGAATTCCACTTTGTCAACTTCGATTCGCTCATCTCTATCCATGACCTTCAAATCTTGGTGGAATCGTTCACCTTGCTCATCACTTACTGCAGCAAGGTTTTCTGAGAAATGAGCAAGATGGCTATGAAGAAAAGGCACCTTGATGCTTATGTTGCAACCAAGCATTTTGTAGCTCTTCAAGAGTTTCTGGACAGTTTAGGTATAATTGTTTATGTATTTCCAAGAAAGTCCTTGACAAGATCTTTGAATGATAATCAAGCATTCTTTTGGAGTTCTGACATTGTCCCGATGAAATATTTGTCTTTGATGAGCTGCCAAATCAGTGGACCATCAAACACACCAGCCTTTATTTTTCCAAATGACTGGCTAGGAAATGCCAAAATAAGGTATTTCCAACAGTCTCCTTCAGTTTGCAAAGCTTTAACAAATTGCTTCATGAGACCCAGTTTCATGTGGGGAGGTGGGAATATAATGTTCTTTCTGTCAGCAAGTGGCTCACGTAGAATGTTTGGATCACCAGGATTGAGGTCAGATCTTGGAGGCCAATTCCTCTCCAGCCAATTCTTCTCATGAGCTCTGTCCCACATGCACAGAAAACAAGGATACTTGGTGTATCCACGTTGCTGACCAAGAAGGAAGCATACTATTTTAAAGTCAACACTAGAGTTGAACGAACACCTGGAAGTTTGGGTTCGCCGTGTTTGGCCGAACTTCGCCACAAAGTTTGAGTTCGGGAGTCGGGACCTGAACTTGACCCAAACCTGACCCCGAACCCCATTGAAGTCAATGGGGACCCGAACTTTGGGGCACTAAAATGGCTCTAAAAATGTCCTGGAAAGGGCTAGAGCACTGGAAATTGAAGCAAAATGGGGGTAAGAGTAGATAAAGTGCCCTGCAAACAAATTTAGATAGGGAAATAACTTAAAATAACATAAAATACATAAAAATTAAAAATAAGCGTTCTAAACCTGAGCATAAGTGAGTGACAGTGGCACCTGCCACCCTGCAAACAAAGGATGTGGCAGCAACACCACCACATCTTTCACCGTCACCAAGCATCTCCACACTATCCCATGGAAGCGTTCAGCTGTCCATCTCCCAATTAGAAAGAGAAATAGAAAGAGGAAGTACCTCCCTACCCACCTGCGATCCCTAGCCCTGAATGCCAGGATTTCAAAATTCCTGGTCCTTTGAAATGCTGTCATTCTGTCTGGTGGAGATGGATGGAGACTTTTAAAAAACCTATGGCGATGGCTGTCCCACAGTACGTGGTTCCCAGCCGCCACTACTTTTACAGGCGAGCCATCACTTCCCTGCACAACCAAGTGGTGGACAAAATCAGGTGTGCACTGTGCAACGCCATCTGTGGCAAGGTCGACATAACCACCAATACATGGACCGGTAAGCACAGGCAGGGAAGTTATATCTCCCTAACAGCACACTGGGTAAATGTAGTGGCAGCTGGGCCAGGGGTGTATAGCAGTTTTGAGGGCATTTCTCTTTGCCTCCTGTTGCCTCCTCATCCTACTCCGCTTCCTCCTCCTCTACCACCACCTCATCCGCTAAGCGTAAAACCTTCACCACCAACATCAGCACAGCCAGGGGGAAAGGACAGCAGGCTGGTCTGAAACTCACCTGTTTGGGGGACAAACCCCACACCGCGCAGAAGCTGTGGACGGGCATGAAACAACAGACTGATGAGTGGTTGGTGCCACAGAGCCTCAAGCCCGGCCTGGTGGTGTGCGATAATGGGCAAAATCTCGTAGCAGCTCTGGGCCTAGCCGGTTTGACACACATACCTTGCCTGGTGCATGGGCTGAATTTGGTGGTGCAGAAATTCCTGAACACCTGACAGTGAAAATCAATTCAGTTAATCCAGCTCTTAGATTCTGGTGGGACAAATTCACTTTTATTGGTGCTCAAGGACCCCTGCGTTCTGAGCTGCAGATGTGACAGGCAAATAATTTTATTAAATTTGTTGATTAGATTGTTGGGTAACATTTCCACGGATATCAGGACTTTTTATTATAAATCGTAACAAAAGCTATACAAGGAACATTTCAAAAAGAGAATATTAACCCGACCAGCCATAGACAGTGTAGAAAACGGATGGAACAGCTGCCGGGCCTGGTCTGAGAGAGCGATCTTTAGTAGCCACAGGAATGGGGCAGCATGAAAGGACATTGTTGTTGGCGACTACCTTTGGCTTCACAGCCAAAAAAGGCTTTATGTCAGGCAACAATGTAACCGCCAAATGTAATGAATTAAGTTCCCTGTCTGTTATGCAGTGCAGGGGTACTTTGAAAGAAAGAAGGGGTACAGATCACCCAACAATCTAAACGCCACCTAATTTGCAGAATATATTTCCCAGTTAGGTATGCAATGCAGGGGTACTTTGAATGAAAGAAGGGGTACATATCACCCAACAATCTGAAGGCCAACAAATTCACTGAATATATTTCCAAAGCAAGTATGCAGTGTCGGGGTACTTTGGAAGAAAGAAGGGGTACAGATCACCCAACAATCTGACGGCCACCTAATTTACTAAATATATTTCCCAGTCAGGTATGCACTATGCAGTACAGGGATACTTTAAAAGAAATTAGAGGTACAGATCACCCAACAATCTGAACGCCACCTAATTTACTGAATATATTTCCAAGTCAGGTATGCAGTGTAGGAGTACTTTGAATGAAATAAGGGGTACAGATCACCCAACAATCTGAAGGCCACCTAATTTACTGAATATATTTCCCGGTCAGGTATGGAGTGCAGGGGTACTTTGAAAGAAAGAAGATCACCCAACAATCTGAAGGCCACCTAATTTACAGAATATATTTCCAAGTCAGGTATGCAGTGCAGGGTTACTTTATGGCAAATAAAAATAGTTTTTTTCAACCCCAATGTCCCAGTTGTATTTACTGATTTTATTTCACCAGATTTCATCAGATTTGCAGTACAGGCCCCAAAGGTACCTTATAGGGAAAAAAATATGATTATTTTCACCCACAGTGAAACAGATGGATTTACTGATTATTTTTCCCTCTCAGAGGTGCAGTGCAGACAGAAAAGGGAGTTTATTGAAAAAATATATATGATTTTTTCACCCACAAATTAAACAGATGGATTTAAATGATTCTCTTTCACTATCACTAGTGCAGTGCAGGGCGCAAATGTACTTGGTGCCCAAATTTAAGTGTTTTTTCACCGACAATGTCACAGTTGTATTTATTAGAAATGCAGTGTAGGATCCTAATGTGTTATCTAGCGCAAAAACAGTATTTTTTGCAAACAACTATGTAAATGCAGTATGTTACGGTTTTATTGGAATATCAGAAATGTAGCGTAGGCCGCTAATGTGCTATCTAGCACAAAACTGTGTTTTTTGCAAACAACTATTTAAATGCAGTATGTAACGGTTTTATTGGAATATTAGAAATGCAGTGTAGGACGCAAATTTGCTATTTAGCACAAAAAGTGTGCTTTTTTATATTAGCAAGGTAACTGCAGTATTTAACGGTTTTATTGGACTGTCAGATATGCAGTGCCTGTTGTAGACAGATAAAAAATCACTTTAGGTCAAAAATATGTGACAGACTAATGTAATTGAATAATTTTTCTTCCAGGTATGCACTGCAGGCCGCAGGGGTACTTGACCGGCCAAAAAAGGGAATTTGTCCTCCACTGAGCTACAAGAACAGAATTAAAGTAATGTCCCTGGCACACATGCATTTCACATGCAGTTGCAAGTGCACTGCACTTACAAAAATGGCTGCTGACGCCCACCGAACTAGCAGATGGATTAAAAGTTATTTTTCAGTGTCACTGGGCTCAGGGCTGGGTACAAAAATGTAGCATAGCACCCTCAATAATCGCTGTAGTTTGAAGATTGAACACCACCAAGTTCAACAAAATTCTTCCCTAATCTCTCCCTCACAGCAGCAGCAGCAGCAGCCTATCGCTACACTGAGACACTGAGAAGAGCAGAGTAACGTGCGGCGCTTTGTGACTCCAGCCTATATAAAGGCTGGGTCACATGCTGCTCTTGGCCAATCACAGCCATGCCATTAGTAGGCATGGCTGTGATGGCTTCTAAGGGCAGACTAGTGAAACGCTTATTGATTGGCTGCCCTGCAGCCCTTCAAAAAGCGCCATGAAATCGCCGAACACCGAACCTGAACTTTTACGGAAATGTCCGGGTTCGTGTCCAGTTACCAAAAACCTTAAAGTTTGGGTTAGCTCAACCTTAAATAGGGCACTAAACGCTTTCACCATATATAGCTGTACTGAATAGAGATCCACAGATATAAGCCACTACAGGCTTTTCAACATATCACTTACACCCCAATAACTAATTGCTGGAATGACAGAGCATTATTATGAGACTATCTGGATCCCCAAGTAATGTTTCCCTGCACAATGAAGTTTTTCCTATGATTTTCCCTATCTCTCCCTGCCTGTGAAATGATTTCTCTCACTATCCTTTCCCTGCACTACCGTACTGAATCGCTTTTTTGCTTTTTTTTAAACAATTAGTTGTTTATTCACTCACTTTCCCTTGCGCCTCCATACACATCTGTCCCTGAACAAAGTACACTAGTGAATGGCAGAATCTAAGATGGCCGCCATATTTATAGGGCCTGTGACATCACCGGGCTGGCTGCATGCATCGCATTGTGGCTCATCCCGCCTTCCCGGAGTCCCTTTCCCCATGTCCTCACACGTGTAGCCGCCATTTTAGCCGCCAGCTAGCCACCTTGTTAGGAAAAATGCACTTGGTTACCACGAAGCGAGAGGAAATTCGCGTTCATTCAGAATCAAATTTTTCCTGAAATTCGGAACGAATTCGACTTCGTCAGCATCGATTTGCTCATCTCTAGTCAGCATATTGTCTGAAGAACTGCCACGCCAGGGAAATCCTTAGAGCTGGCTTTGGTGTGCTCAGTCCTTGGGTGCGGTGGGCAGTAGCAGGCGTTCTGGCTAGGGAACGGTCACTCTGCTTTTGCACCCTGCTCCCTCTTTTGCTGTGTGACTGGCGCTTTGTGACCACCACCTCTTCCTCCAAACTGCACATGTCACTCGCATAACCTTGATTCCATGTGGGGTCTAGGACCTCATCACCCTCCACATCATCTTTCACCCACTCTTCACCCCTGCCCTCCTTACCGGTCTGCACACTGCAGAAAGCCGCAGCAGTTGGCACCTGTGTTTCATCATTATCAGAGACATGCTGCGGTGGTCCTCCTATGTCCGCATCCTGAAACATAAGTGGTTGGGCATCAGTGCACTCAATCTCTTCCACTAGGTGGATGGCCTACAGAAACCCAGCCAGCAGAGTCATCAAAAAGCATAAGAGACTGCTGCATGACTTGGGGCTCAGACTGCTTGGCTGATTTGCAATGGGGTGAGGTGAAAAACAGATGCCCATGGGCTGCAGGTACCGACTCTGCAATTTCAGCAGGGGACCGGGTGAGAGACAATGTGAAGGAACTGGAGGCACTGTCAGCCACCCAATCTATTATCGCCTGTACATTTTCTGGCCTCACCATTCGTACACGGTATTCGGGCCTAGAAAATAACGCTGAACGTTCTGTCGCCTACGTGCACCTGAGGAAGGTGTTTCATTTGGGCGTGTAGCTGGCACAGATCGACCACGTCCTCTCCCTGCAACAGGAGCTGCACCAACACCAGCAGCACCACGACCAGGGCCAGGGCCGGCGCGTCCTATAAGCGGACTAGGCCGCCGCATAGAGCGCCCCTTGGCAAGGGGCGCTGCTAGGAGCGCCGGCCCTGCCTCATGCTGCAGCTGCCAGAGCGCTCTGAATTGAGCCTCAGGCGGCTGCAGCACTGCCCGGGCTGGCGCGTCCATGAGGACGCACCGCCCGGGCTCAGCATGAAGAGAGGAGCTGACAGGAGGGAAGCGCTCAGCGCTCCCTCCTGTCAGTCCATTAGCGCGGCCGAGCTCTTTATGGCCGCGGGTACAGGAGCATGTGCTCCTGTAGCCGGCCGGACTGACATGAAGTGCGCACACAGTGTGCACTTCCTGTCAGTCCGTCAGGGTACAGGAATCTAAAGCTCCTGTACCCGTGGACCATAAAGCGCTCGGCCACGCTACATTACAGGCGGGGAGGGAGGGGGAGAATGACAAGAGTGGGGGAAAATGACAAGAGGGGGAAGAATGACAAGAGGGGGGAGAAGAATGACAAGAGGGGAGGAAGAATGACAAGGGGGGAGAGAATGACAAGAGGGGGAAGGAAGAATGACAAGAGGGGGGGAGAAGAATGACAAGAGGGGAGGAAGAATGACAAGGGGGGGGAGAATGACAAGAGGGGGGAAGGAAGAATGACAAGAGGGGGGGAGAAGAATGACAAGAGGGGAGGAAGAATGACAAGGGGGGGGGGAATGACAAAGGAGGAGGGGTGAAGAATGACGGGGGAGAATGACAAAGAAGGAGGGGTGAAGAATGACGGGAGGGGGAGAATGACAAAGGAGGGGGGGTGAAGAATGATAAGGGGGGGGGGCGGCAAACTTTTCTTTTGCCTAGGGCGGCAAAAATCCTTGCACCAGCCCTGACCAGGGCCACATCCCTTGTTTGATGCTCTCCTCATTCTTTGAGTCCACCCACCGAACTAACAGATTAGCAGATTAATTATATTAAATTTCCTGTCACGTATGCAGTGCAGGTGTACCTCACACCAAAAATGGGTATATGTCACCGACAGATCTAACAGAAGGATTAACTATATTGATTTCCTTGTCACGAATGCAGTGCAGGTGTACTTCATACAAAAAATTGGTATATGTCACTCACCGAACTAACAGACGGATTAACGATATTAATTTCCCTGTCACAGATGCAGTGCAGGCGTACCTCACACAAAAAATGGGTATATGTCACCCACTGAACTAACAGATGGATTAACTATATTAATTTCCCTGTTACGGATGCAGTACAGGTGTACCTTACACAAAATATGGGTTTATGTCACCCACCAAACTAACAGACGGATTAACTATATTAATTTCCCTGTCACGGATGCAGTGCAGATGTACCACACACAAACAATGGGTATATGTCACTCACTGATCCAACAGACGGATTAACTATATTAATTTCCCTGTCATGGATGCAGTGCAGGTGTACCACACACAAAAAATGGGTATACGTCACCCCCTGATCTAACAGAAGGATTAACTATATTAATTTCCCTGTCACGGATGCAGTGCAGATATACCTCCCACCAAAAATGGGTATAAATCACCCACTGAACTAACAGACAGATTAACTATTATATTTTGTGTTAGGAGTACAAAGAATGTGCATTGCACCAACAAAAAAGTCGCTATAGGTCACCCACAGAATTAACAGCCAGATTAATTATTATATTTCTGTGTCGGGTGCAAAGATGGTGCATTGCACCCACAAAAAAATTACTATAGGTCACCCACAGAATAAATAGCCAGATGAGATTCCTAACACTCTCCCTCACTTTAGCTGCCTGCTTCCTGTTCCTGCACTACTCAGAGCTGATGGGCGGTGCTAGATGTGATCCAGCTTGCATAGAGGCTGGGTCACATGATGCACCGGCCAATCACAGACATGCCATTACTAGGCATGGCTGTGATGGCTTCTAAGTGCCCACAGCTTAAAAGCTTGTTGATTGGCTGCCCTTCAGCCTTTCAATAAACTTTATTAAATGCCCAAACACTGAACTCGAACCCGAACTTTTGCTGCCAAGGTCGGGTTAGGGTCCGGGTACCCGAGCTCGCAAAGTTCGGTACGGACCCGAACTTTGCAGTTTGGGTTCGCTCAACACTAGATGTATACTATTTATTAATTTAAATTTTTCTGAGAAGCAGTTATAGATCATTGCATAGCATGTGGATGTGCAATCCAGATTTTTCTCTTTCTTTGGATCAAGTTAACAAATAAAACAAGGGGATTGAGAACACTATTTGCAAGAGCTTACAATCTATGAGGAGATGGGGGTAATACAGAAGGTAAAAAGTGCTTGTTTTGTACAATGGTCTGGCCATCTTAATACAATAGAGGAGTAGATATAAGGCTGCATAAGCCAGCTTCTGAGTGCATAGGGTGTGGTAAATACTGATGGATCAGGTTCAGAAGAATGATTCTGAAGGTGGGGGGATGATGAATGGTGGAAAGTTAGATCAGTAGCTGCAATAGGCTAACCTAAAAAGATGTTTTTTTAGTGACTGCCTAAAATAGTGGATGGTATGAGTTAACCTAATGGCTTGGGGTAGGTTATTCCAGAGAACTGGTGCAGCTCGACAGAAGTCTTGAAGACGATCAGCACAACGGTACCAAATACATATAGGTTTTCTTTTAGCTTTTACTACTTTTGCACAATAAAAACACCTTTTTTAAAAGAAGAAAATGTGTTTGCATTACAGCATCCCATAACTTTTATTCTTCTTTCTACGGATCTGTGTGAGGGCTTGGTTTTATTCTTCTGTTTTCATTGATATCATTTGGGGGTACATAAAAATGTTTGATAGTATGCAATATATAGTAAAACAGTATCCTCCCCCCCCCCCCAGAGTATCCAGTATATAACACCCCACAGTATAAAGTATAGCACCTCAAAGGTTGCAGTATAGCACCCCACAGTATACAGTATAGTATACAGTATAGTATACAGTATAGATCATGTTTCAAACAGACACAATCCAGTTTCTTCCCACACTCCAACTCTAGGTCATTTCAGGTCTATTTTACAAAGATCTGAAATTTGCATCCAGCCAACCACTTAATAAATATGGTACATACTTGGGAGTGGAGAAGTATAAAATAAATTTTGCCTGAAAAAATACTCAAAAATGTAGTCAACATATAAACACATATATTTGGTGCTAAAATCCATGGTCATCAATATTATACTCCGGGAAAACTTTTTTAACTAGTAAAAGTATGTGTCTGCAGTCATAGCACTATTTTAACATTACTTGTAATGCACTGACAATAACTAATGCCTCCACTAGGTGGGGTATTACTACTTTCATAGTCTATTACAACAGCGTATCGTCTGAGGTGCAATCAGATGTTGTGAGGAAAGCAAGCCCCGGACAACAGCTCCATCCACTGGGAAATGTTGTATAGCTTCTAGAGCCACTCAGGGAAAACACGTAGATGTCACCTGCCGTGTACAGAATATTTTCTGGAATCTCTAGTGGATAACTCATACGTTCGTTGTTACCTGTGGTTTCCTATTATAAGGATATTTATGCTGCTGCCTGCTTACAGTCTGAAAATAGCTATGTAGTCGTTTCTTATTTCTGTTTACATTTAAAGACTGCCTGTCACTATAACATACCTATTATCAGGAGCGTAGCTAACGGCTCATGGGCCCTGGTGCAAGAGTTCAGCTTGGGCCCCTTCCCTCAGTGCTTTGTGTGTCTTCTTATGTGGCACAAGGGTCTTTGGGCCCCCTCAGGCTCCTGGGCCCGGTAGCGACTGCTACCTCTGCACCCCCTATAGCTACGCCCATGCCTATTATAATAAGGACATCAGTTCTATATTTATGCACAATGACAAATGTCAGGGGACAGCTAAAAAGCACCTTGTTGTTCTGCCAAGTCACGTTTTTCTACCTCAGCAGTAGCTGTAAAAAAGCTTCATGTAATATGGCTCATTACATATTGTTTTGATATTGTTTTTTTTTTTATGCATGTCAAAAATGTGTGAACAAAAAAAATGCATGACATTCTGGTTGTGTTCACATGGGCAAAATCTGCCACTGATTCAGCAGCGGAAAATGGGCATTTTGAGCTGTGTATACCACATTCAAAACTCTATGAATAGTTTCTCTTTGACTTAAATGTAAAAAAAAACTTGACCATGTGCACATGGTGCATTTTTTTCTGTAGTTGATTTGAAAAATGCTTGAGAAGTGACATGTTACTTTTTTAAAGATGGTTTTCTATAGAAGTCAGTGGGGTTGTAGAAAAATTGCAGGATTGGCACTCATATACAGGTTAAATGGTCTATTTATTCATTAAAATCCCCTTTGAAGCTTCCAACATATCACAATAATATGATACAATATATAGTAAAAACAGTATATATCCAATAAAAACAAAAAATTAAAAATAAAAAGAGCCCACAATTTTGTAAAGAAAAGACCGGCTATGCTTTGTGTGTTATTTAATCAGGTATTCCATACACCTGGGCTACTTTGATTATTCAGTATCGTTATTTATCAATAATTCCTTTGGATATTCCGCATAGTTGTTTGCATATATCCTATGTCAAGTAAAACCTGGTGTAATGAGGACACGACCGAAGAGCTGTTCACCACTCTGTCGCTTTATCTCAAATATCGCAACATGTACTATGACTTACAATGTTCTATACTTCACATACCATTTCTACTAATACATTACTTAACATTAATAATATCCGGAACAAATATATTTCCAATTTTTCCGGTCTGCATTCGGGGCTTTTGATTACTAGTCGTGCACCAGAGAGAATAATTTCATAAAATGGAAAGTTAGTACCGCACTGTCGGACTTCTAATTTTTAGGATATCGGTGCAATAATATATCCCCGTATTTTCTTCTTGTCCCAGTTAGGTTACGTGCATACAATGACAAAGTCTAGAATTATACAGATATTGGTCTCCACAAGTAATTAGTCCGCGGAGTATACAAATCTCATAATTTTCTTATTTCCCCTCATAATGTGGCTTTTTATACCATTATAGTCTCTCCCATTTACGTGGGCTTACCTCCACCTGCCCCGGTAACTGGTATTGCTTGTGGCTGGTCTCCTTTCCGCTTGCTTGCCGCCTTCCAGCTGCCCTGGATTCGGCGTTCCTTGTGCGCGGGTGGGGTCACGTGATATCCTGTACGGCGGATAGTGAGCCTTGTTTGCGGGTACTGGTAGGGTAGAGTGTTTGAATGTCCTGTTATCGGAAATGAATTTTCTTAAATACAGTGCACTGTTCCTTCAATATTACGGTATGGGGTGTCTATCCAATCTACGCCAAACGCATTTTGGGGGAACACTTTCCCCTTCCTCAGTGGCATCACCCCTAAACAATCCAATGAAGTGTTTTATACCTAATGTCGGTAATGATCAAAATCTGGTTTGGATCCTGATTGTATCCAAAATGTGGTCCGGAGTAATTGTCCATCAATATGACACATTCTTCTTCCTGCGGTTTATATGCGATTTTAGTGCAATTTTCTGCATAAAGATGCGTTTTTTATACATTGTTTGCATCTTACTAAATAGAACATAACTTATGAAGGAATTTCTTGTCACACCTTCTTCAACCTGTAATAGCTGCCAATATTTATACACACCATCATATATGCATCATCAAATAGATGTACGTGAGGGATACCTTTAGCATGATTTTATAAAGATTAATTTCGTCATTATAAGATTTCTTGTGTTATGTGTTTTTATATATATCAACTGATACCTATATGTACCTGCAATTTGCTTGTACCTTATTAAGTGAAGTTGTATTATTTACCCCACATATAGAAATAGCATATCTGATCTAAGAGTATTTACATCAGGTCTCTCTAAATTGGGTTGCCCCTTCTGATTACGAATAGAATGGATATATCATAAAAACATAAACGTTAAAACGTGCTGGGAAATAATCAAATAACAGTGGAGTTATATGAATTCAAACAACCTCATGCGAGATATATTTATTGCTGAATTCATGCAAATAAATATTCGCTTTCTAAATAAATGGACCCTGATCAGTTGATCTTCTATGTCCTGAGTGAATAGGTGTGTTGGCTGGTTGTTATGGGGAGGCCGGTGTGAGGTAGAGGGGGATTTGCAGTGCTGGGAATCACCCTGAAATGCAACTCCACGTCGACCCACACACAGACAACCCTCAAATAAAACCGAAAATTTCCAATTCAGCATTTAGGCCTTTTGGTAAAAGGCTACCGAATTCGTATATTTTTCTGGATTCCGCTCTTGATAGTCTTTCGATCTGATTGCCTCCCCGCCAATTTTTCTCCACCTTCTCCAGTGCCATGAATGAGAGGCCCGTTGAGTCTTGTTTGTGGGCCTCCTTAAAATGCTTTGATATGGAGTGGTTATCATAACCTTTGTTAATATTATTTAAATGTTCAGATATTCTGATTTTCAATGGTCGCTTAGTTCTACCTATGTATTGTCTCAGACATGGACACTGGATCAGGTAGGTAACATTGGCGGAGTTGCATGTAAGAAAATGTTTGATATTTATAGAATAAGAATTCTGTGTGGAGGTGATGCTAGTGCTTTTCTTAGGGAATTTCATTTTTCTACAAACTACACATTTCCCACATCTATAAAAGCCCTGTGGTTGAAACCATTTAGATGTTAGGTCTTTTCTGTATTTTTGTTTTATTGAGGGAGCTATTTGGATCCCTAGATTAGGAGCCCTTGTATACGTAATTCTTGGAGTCGTGGGCAATAACCTGCCAATCACCTTGTCTTTCATTAGATGGTGCCAATGTGATCTTAGAATGGCCTCTACCTTTCTGAACTGGGTATTATATGGGAGAATAATCCTGAATTCCAGATTATCTCCTTGTTCTCGTTTTTGTTTCGGTTCAAAAAATGTTTTCCTATCTAGGTTTCTAACTCTTTCTAGAGCATCATTAATAGTTGTTTCAGAGTAGTTTTTTTTATTTAAATTGACTGCTCATCACTTCTGCTTCCTCCTCAAATTTTATATTTTCGGTACAGTTTCGCCTTAATCAGCGAAACTGACCGAGAGGAACGTTAATCAACCACCTCGGCAGATGACAACTTGAAAAGGGGATATATCCATTTTTTGCCGTAGGCTTTTGAAACATGTTACACACAAATTTAGTGTTTTTTCGTGTAATCTGTATATCCAAGAATTCAACCGTTTCACTGCCTATATTGGAAGTGAATTATGAATTGTATGGGTTGTCATTGATTTTAATTATGAATTTGGTTAAATCCTCATGTTCACCATTCCAAATGAAAATAATGTCATCTATATATCTCCGCCATAGGACCAGGTTTACCCCCAGCTCTGGGTCTATGTTGTTACTTTCCCACTGTGCCAAAAATAACTTGGCGTAGCTGGGGGCAAACCTGGTACCCATGGTGGTTCCTCTTTGCTGTAAATAAAATTGTTCTGAAAAATAATTGTGATGAAGTCTGTGATTGACTCCCTCCAACACATAATTAATTTGGTCTGGAATCCAAGTATTAATTCGGGATAATTGTTCCCTCAGGGCTGAGATTCCCTGCACATGATCAATGATGGTGCAGAGGGACTGGACGCCCAGGGTACCCATAATACAATGGTCCTGGGCATCCAGGCCCTCCAACAATCCAACAATTTGTGTGGTGTCACCTATATAAAACTTGATCATTTTCACCTGAGGTTGCAATAGGGTATCTATATATTGCGACAGATTGGGCGTCAAAGAGCCAATGCCCGAAATTATAGGGCGGCCCGGAGGGTCCGTCAAGCTCTTGTGTACCTTAGGTAAACAATAAAATGTGGGCAATCTGCCTAGGGTGCCCATGATGAAGTCGTATTCTTGCTGAATTAAAATTCCCTGTTGGAGGCCGCTGTCACAATATTGTGTCAAGACTAACTTGTACTTCTCTGTGGTATCCCTCTTTATAAGGACATAAGTTGAAGTCTTAAAGAAAAATCGCCACCAAATTAAAAATCTGCCATCAAAAATGACCAGTTTTAAGCTACTGATCCAGCTATTGATTTTTTTACACTGGATTTTGACACATGAACTTTATGGAAAAAAATGCCACAAAAAAGTGTGTGTGAAGGGAAACCTAAAAAAAATACAAAATCATGACAAACTATTTATTGGAAGCTTTTAACATGGGCATATTATGGGAATAAGATTATTAAATAAAATACTGCATATATATTTCATGTGTTTATATATATATATATATATATATATATATATATATATATAATGGATAGATAGATAGATGGTAGATAGATAGATCCTACCCAGGAGTCCCAGGAGTAAGCAGCACTAAACATGAGTTTTCACCAATTTATACCTTGTAATGAGCAACCTGTAAGACAAAACTTGGAAAATACTGACTCCATGGAAAACAGAAATCAGGAGGACTAAAATATCTCCAAATATAAAGTATGATAAAAACAGGATTTAATTGATAAGACTACAGCACAGAGTACAGAGTACCTACAGCACAGAGAACAAGCAACATGGATCTTCAGACAGACCCCAGAGCTGAGCATCTGAAGGTGTCTAAAGGTAAGAGCACCCAGCTCCATCACAAAATCTAATAGTCCTTCTAAAGAGCACACCCCATAGAAGTAAAGAATATGGAAAGCTTCCAGAAAATAGAAAACTACAATTTTGAAAATGAGAATTTAGAAAAAGAAAGCACAAAGATTCGGACTGTAGCCTCAGACAGTAGGGGGTCAGACACCCAGGAGATCACATACTGTGAAGGCCAGAGAACCAATCAAGCGAGATGAGCTATAAAACATGTCAAAATTAGAGAAAGACCAGAAACCCTTTTCGCTAATTTTACCTTGAAGGGAGAAGACATCAAACTCACTATAAAAACATGTACAATAATGCTCATAGTCATCCAGGGCACCGAGGACAACCTCGGACAATTTGAAGATATCTTCCCTCATTTTATAAGTCCAGGCCCAAACCTGGACAAAAAGAACAGACTACAGCAACAAAGAGCATTGATGATCTTAATATTCGATAGAATATTCGTTTCTTATTCGTCGAAATCGAATATTCGTCAATATCGCGATTAATATGCGATTTAAATAATCGCGTATTGCGATTGTAACTTAAGGCTACTCTCCTATTGGTTTGATATCTAGAATTAGCGAATATGATGAATGTATTTGTCATATTCCTCAAAAAGAAGATAACTAAGTATTCTACATCTTCGTTTTAGCTACCTATTCGTCAACTTCGCTAATTCTAGCAATCAAATAGGATAGTTGACTATAGAGACAGCTGTGTTTAATTTACTATGCGATTATATTATTATTATTTTTTTTTTAATAAATAGAATAATTATAATAATTATCAAGTATTATAATTATTCTATTTATTTTTAAAAAAAGCTAAGTAATATAATCGCATAGGGAATTAAACACAGCTGTCTCTATAGTCAACCTTCCTATTTCATTGCTAGAATTAGCGAAGTTGACGAATAGGTAGCTAAAACCAAGATTGAGCATACTTTGTTATCTTCGTTTTGAGGAATATGACGAATACATTCGTCATATTCGCTAATTCTACCAAGCCAACCATAGTAAACCAGGTCTAAGTTTAAATCGCAATGCGACTAATTCAAGTTATATTAATTGCATTGCGATTTCAACTTAGCACTGCTATATTTCATATTTGTTAATTCTAGCCTAATATGTAATATAGCAGTGCTAAGTTGTAATCACAATGCGATTAATATAACTTGAATTAATCGCATTGCGATTTAAACTTAGACCTGGTTTACTATGGTTGGATTGGTAGAAGAAGATGACGATTGACGAATGTATTATGTAGAACTACTTTTGGGAAGTGGGAAAGAAAAAATATAACAATAAAAAAAAAACGAATATTCAAAATAGCAAATATATAGCGCTATATTCACAATATTCGCGAATTAGCGAAGTGACGATGTTGGCTAAAAAAATTCGCTATGCGAATATTCGCGCTCAACACTAGAAACCACTAGAGACCCCCTCCAGCTCAATGTCTTAATTCCTCACACTCCTTCCTAGAGACCCTCATAGATTGCTTATCTCAGCTAGAAAGAGACTTTATACACTTTACAGAGAAGCTTTAAAGAAATCTGGATGACAAAAATACAAATGACCAAAATGAGAGCAAATCAAAGAGCATCAAAGTAATAAAAGGGAGGCCAGAGCTGAACAGAACCACAACAGTCCCCAACAACAGAGCCGACCATCACCACAACCCCAACTATAGAAACACAGCAGCTTCCTACAAGAAGCCTGAGCAGATCACAACAATTAACAGAGGAGACAGCCACATCTGGGTACGAATAGGCTGCTCCTACATACTCAACTCTCGGGCTGATATCTACCTCTGTGCAGCATACATAGCTCCACCAGAGTCTCCATACTTCAATCCCAACAGCTTTGAGATCGCACAGAGGGATGTCGCACATTTACA
Organism: Bufotes viridis; assembly: GCA_033119425.1. Lineage (NCBI taxonomy): Eukaryota > Metazoa > Chordata > Amphibia > Anura > Bufonidae > Bufotes > Bufotes viridis. Next base: position 218,684,982 of record CM065589.1, read on the forward strand.
GGCCCTGGGTAATGTTCTCATCTATGGAGACCTCAATACAAGAACAGGAAGGAAGAGAGACAACCTGACAGTGTGCACAGTGACAGCTCAGTGCACACTCAGAGGAACAGCTATCATGGCACAATAAATAAAAGTGGCAGAAAATTGATGAAAACTTATGTCAAAGCCTCGGACTTTGGATTCTCAATGGCCGCACCAAGGGAGACTCTCTTGGTAGACATACCCTAAACTCCCGTGTAGGCAGCAGTGTGACTATGACTATGCCATCACAGATATGGACCCCCCCCAAATGTTGGTTGCTTCATAGTCACCCCACAGACACACCTGTCAGACCACAACCAATTGCTCCTATACATTAAATCCACAAGCAAACCACCTGCACAAACACCCCAGCAGACCGGCCTCTTCAGTCTACCTCCATCTTTTAAATGGCTCAAGATGTCAGCCCCAAAATATATAGAGACCATAAACAGAGCAGAGATCCAAGAGCTGCTCCATAACTTCCATAATAAAGTGTATGAGCTCAACCCAGAAGAAATAAATCTTGTGGTAAAGGACTTTAATAATATACTTTACACGATGGCAGAAATGTCCGACCTCAAAAGATGAAGCAATAAGAGGCTAAAAAAACAACATAACAGTTGGTTCGACTGGGAGTGTAAAAATATAAGGAAGGTGCTAAGAATGGCCTCAAATAGGAAACACCAAGACCTAAACAACCCTAGTCTAAGACACCCCTACAACAACATACAAAGACAATAAAGAAAACATCCTCAGAAAAAAAAGCAAGGCAACATCTCAACCAAGCTCTCCAGGACAACTCTTTCTGGGAACTATGGAAGCACATGGACAAAACGAGTAAGAACACCAGTCTCCACATCCAAAATGGCAACATGTGGCTCCAGTACTTCAAGGATCTTTACAAAGACATCTCGAGGGAGGACTAAAGCCCAGGACAAAAATAAATCATTAAAAAGCTGAAGGATATGAAGGAAAAAATCTAAGATTTCCCAAACCCTCTGGACACACCAATCTCACTGCAGGAGATGACAGAGAGAATATCAGGGGCGGACTGAGAACCCTCAGGGCCCCCGTGCAAAATAAATCAAGGGCCCCCTTCCAGGCCCCACCCATGCCCTACCTCCAGCCACGCCCATGCCAGTAATAAGTGCCTCTCTTGTGCCTCTCCCCCATGTGCCAGTAATAAGTGCCTCTCTTGTGCTTCCCCCCATGTGCCAGTAGCCCCCCCTTATTATGTGCCAGTAGCCCCCCCATATGTGCCAGTAGTCCCCCCTTATATGCCAGTAGCCGTCCCCCCTTATGTGCCAGTAGCTGTCCCTCCTTATGTGCCAGTAGCCGTCCCTCCTCATGTGCCAGTAGCCATCCCCCTTATGTGCCAGTAGCCATCCCTCCTTATGTGCCAGTAGCCGTCTCTCCTTATGTGCCAGTAGCCGTCCCCCCTTATGTGCCAGTAGCCGTCCCTCTTTATGTGCCAGTAGCCTCCCCCCTTATGTGTCAGTAGTCCCCCTTATGTGCCAGTAGTCTCCATTTTTGTGCTACTAGTAGTCTCCCCCTTATGTGCCAGTAGCCCCCTTTACGTGCCAGTAGTCCACTTATATGCCAGTATCCCCCCTTATGTGCCATTAGTCCCCCCTTATGTGCCAGTAGCCGCCCCCCTTATGTGCCAGTAGCCACCCCCCTTATGTGCCAGTAGCCGCACCCCCTTATGTGCCAGTAGCCGTCTCCCCTTATGTGCCAGTAGCCTCCCCCCTTATGTGCCATTAGTCCCCCCTTATGTGCCAGTAGTCCCCTTATGTGCCAGTAGCCTGTCACTCCTTATGTGCCAGTAGCTATCCCTCCTTATGTGCCAGTAGCCGTCCCCCCTTATGTGCCAGTAGCCATCCCTCTTTATGTGCCAGTAGCCGTCCCTCCTTATGTGCCAGTAGCCGTCCCTCCTTATGTGCCAGTAGCCTCCCCCCTTATGTGCCAGTAGTCCCCATTATGTGCCAGTAGTCCCCGCTTTTGTGCCACTAGCCGTCCCCCCCTTATGTGCCAGTAGCCCACCTTACGTGCCAGTAGTCCACTTATATGCCAGTAGCCCCCCTTATGTGCCATTAGTCCCCCCTTATGTGCCAGTAGCCGCTCCCCCTTATGTGCCAGTAGCCACCCCCACCTATGTGCCAGTAGCCGCACCCCCTTATGTGCCAGTAGCCCCCCCCCTTATGTGCCATTAGTCCCCCCTTATGTGCCAGTAGTCCCCTTATGTGCCAGTAGCCTGTCCCCCCTTATATGCCAGTAGCTGTCCCCTTATGTGCCAGTAGCAGCCCCTTAAGTGCCAGTAGTCCCCCTTATGTGCCAGTAGTCCCCTTATGTGCCAGTATCCCCTTATGTGCCAGAAGTCCCCCTTATGTGCCATTAGGCCCCCACATGTGCCATTAGTCCCCCCTCATGTGCCATTAGTCCCCCTCATGTGCCAGTAGCCCCTCTTATGTGCCATTAGTCCCCCCTCATGTGCCATTAGTCCCCCCTTATGTGCCAGTAGTCCCTTTATGTGCCAGTAGCTGTCCCCCTTATGTGCTAGTAGCAGCCCCCCTTATGTGCCATTTGTCCCCCTTATGTGCCAGTAGTCCCCTTATGTGCCAGTAGCCTGTCCCCTCCTATGTGCCAGTAGCTGTCCCCCTTATGTGCCAGTAGCAGCCCCCTTAAGTGCCAGTAGTCCTCCCTTATGTACCAGTAGTCCCCCCTTATGTGCCAGTAGCCCCCCTTATGTGCCAGTAGCCTCTCTTATTGGCCAGTAGTCCCCCTTATGTGCCAGTAGTCCCCCCTTATGTGCCATTAGGCCCCCCTCATGTGTTATTAGTCCCCCCTCATGTGCCAGTAGCCCCTCTTATGTGCCAGTAGCCGTCCCCTTTATGTGTCAGTAGCCCCCTTATGTGCCAGTAGCCCCCCTTATGTGCCAGTAGCCCCCTTTTGTGCCAGTAGCCCCCCTTATGTGTCAGTAGCCGTCCGCCCTTATGTGCCAGTAGCTGTCCCCCTTATGGGCCAGTAGCTGTCCACCTTATGTGCCAGTAGCAGCCCCCTTAAGTGCCATTAGTCTTCCTTAATTGCCAGTAGCCCCAAGAAAAAGAAAAAAAGAACACTAATACTAACCTCCAGCGATGCGATGCGATGCAGGCCTCTTCCGGCCTGTGTCTCAAGCTGTACCGCTCCGGCGGAGCGATGACGTCATCGCAACGCCTGCACCGGCCTCTGATAGGCTGCCGGCCTAGTGCTGGCAGCCTATCAGAGGAACAGGGAGAGGACACTCCCTCCTCTGCCGCTGCACAATACAGATGACTATGGAGATGAGCGCAATGGAAGCGCTCATCTCCTGATGTCCCCTGCCGCCGCGTCTGCCCTGGGGGCGGGTCCCCTACTGGCCACGGGCCCTCGGTCCATGCTCGAGTGCCCTAATGGTCAGTCCGCCCCTGGAGAATATCAGTGATAAAGAGTAAAAAAAAGGCAGCGGCCCAGATGTAATCCTCCCAGAAATGATCAAATACAGCCCGCCAGATATCCAGGCCACAATAGTAAAGCTCTTCAATATTGTGCTGAGTGCCGACTACTTCCCCCAGAGCTGAAACTAGGGTCTTATCACCCCCATAAACAAGAGCGGATACCCGACCAACTATTGAGGGATATCGAGTGTCAGCAGCAACCTGGGGAAACTCTTCAGCAGTATCCTGAATAAAAGGATCCTTAGCTTTCTCACCCAGCACAAATTCCTCAGCAGAAGCCAAGCAGACTTTATGCCAAGGTACTGCTCAAGGACCACATCTACACCCTGCAGAGTCTCATCAAGAGCCATGTTCACAATACAAAGCATGGAAAGATCTATGCCTGCTTTGTGGACTTTAAGAAGGCCTTTGACTCAGTGTGGCACCCGGGCCTATTAATGAAACTTCTCAAAAGCGGAATAGGAGGAAAAACATACAATGTTATCAGAAGTTCCTACACTTAGAACAGATTCAGCGTGAATGGGAGGAGAACGGCTAATTTCCAGCAGACTCTGGAGTCCTCCTGAGCACCCTGTCTCACCCTCCATGACAACTAGATGTAATTTATGCTTTATGCTGACAACCTCCTGCTACTGTCATCAACTGAGAAAGGTCTCCAAGATAACCTGAAAATTCGGGAGAAATACAGCGCCATCAATCCAAAGGAAACCAACATCATGGTTATCCAGAAGAGAAACCAGAAAGCAGCTGGGCATCCTCCCTTCTTGCTAAACAACTGTCCACTTTCAGAAACCGACAGCTACACCTGCCTGGGCCTAGAAATCAGTTAGTCAGGGAGTTTGAAGAAAGCCCAGTGACCGTCTGTCTTCTTTTTTGCTAACATAATAATGGTATCAAAGAAGATGATACCATCATCGCCCTAATCCTCCTGTATGGCAGCGAAGTCTGGGGCCCAGATACATACCCAGACTGGTCAAAGTGTGACTATAGGCCAACAGAAATAGTCAACCTAGAATTCTGTAAACACCTTCTCCAGGTCTACAGGAAACCTCTAACAGTGCTTGTCAATCACAGCTGGGCACATTCCCACATTACCTTGGTGTCCAGAAGACTGCGCTATTATTCAGAGTCCATCTACATAGCAGCAGTCCCAGCTCCTACCATCACAAAGCTTTGCTACACCAAGAAGACCCAGAAAAACAAAGCACCCTGCAACAAGTCACCCAATACCAGCCTGACCAAGCCACCAACCAATACAGCCTACAAAAGGGGGAAATCCAGAGGATTATACATAAGAGCAAAGAGGAGTATATCAGCGTCTGGAGGAACGACATAAGAACATCACAAAAGCTTACAGTATACCAGAGCCTGCAGAGGGAGTACAAACTGGCCCCATATCTGCAGAAACCCCTCAACCCCAGAGACTGACAGATCCTGAGCTGATAAAGACTAAGTGCCCACAGCCTGCTCATCAAGTCCGGCACCAACATAAGTACATGTCCAGAGAGAGCAGACTGTGCCAGCACTGCGACCAGGAGGCCGTGGAGGATGAGGCTCACTTTCTGCTACGGTGCCCCAAATACTGGGCAGTGAGGGATGCTTACTTTAGGAGACTGTTTGATCTCCACCCAGATGGAGGAGGATGAGAGATTCTCCATACTGTTGGGGGAATAGTAGAACACAGCAGCCATACAGTAGCAGCACAATATACTACTGCCTGCCATAGACTGAGAGGAGCATGATATGTCACAGACTCCTAAACACCCCCCCCCCCCTGGATGTGTTCCCATCCCCCAACAGTACACAATTATTTCCCACTTGTTTTGGCAATGCTAAAATGTATTTAGTCATTGCCAATAAAATTGATTTGAATTAGATACATAGACAGAAATTGATAGATACTGGATATGAGATAGATAGATAGATAGATAGATAGATAGATAGATAGATAGATAAAGTAGGGAAGGTAGGAAGGCAGCACACAATCACAATTGGGTGCAACTCCGGCTATTCGACCAGCACTAGGTCTAATAATAGTATAATGGAAAAAATGCCGGCAGCACTCCGTTATCTTGAAAAAGTGTAAAATTTATTCACCCATGCGTCTGTCAGCGACGTTTCAACCGCTCCTTGCGGTCTTTCTCAAGCTATGCATACAAGTGCTCAATACGTGTCATATAAAGGCCAAACAATTAAACATCATAATTACATTAATTATCAAAAAGTGCATAATATAGTATCAAATTGGTGACATAAATAATTTCTCTTATAAAAATTCATTCCATCGCATAGATCTCAACAATTCATGTATAATAAAGTGCTTGTGCATATACATAAGTGTTATAAATCTACATAAGTGTATAACGATACATAATTAGTCATATTATGTGCTCAGGTGTAACAGTGTTAGTGATTAAAAACCTGCAATCACTAGGGGTAACCCTCATGGCGAGTCCAGGAAGACAGGGATCCCGCGGCGTCTTATAATCCACATCGCGCTTGCGCGTTGACAATTAACTCGCTTCACTCCACCATACCAAAGATGGCTCAGCCAGTCAGCACTCTCCATTGCGCATGTCCAACCTGCGTCATCGCTGACACAGTCATCACGTGTTATTCAATTGCTGTATCTAGCCGTAACTGCATCACATGATCAACTCCCTGTGCGTCATATCAGATGACTAAATCAGCTCCTTTGTTAATATCTCAGATCAACTTATGGTTAATATGGACATATCAGTTTAGGGCGGCATTATTATCGCTACCTCAATCCCTTGATTTAGCGATCCATACCCGGGATGGTTCATACGTCATCAGTGATCATCACTATGAATCGTGCTCACCATACCCTTTACCCTCATTTTATCCACTTTCGGTATTATCGTATACGACTCAATATCTTGCCAGAGGAGCATATAGGAAATATTGTCATGTGACCAATTAGAAATCTCATATAAAATCACTATAAAGAGAGGTGCCGATCAGCTAAGTCATATCTGTATAGATGTAAGGATTATTTAGTAATTAATTCACCATCAACATTGTTCTTATTGACCATCAAAGTATTTATAAAAATAATAAAAAATGAAAAAATATCTCTACGCCTTCAGGGATTCCCGGTGTTCCTGAAGTCTCCTAGATTGCAGAAGGAATTTTTAGCTTGGATCCATCTATAAAAAATCATACAAGGACACAATGATTATCTCATACAAATGTGCACTTGCTACATAACATATAACAAATAGGGGAGCAGAGGAATAGAGGAAATGCCATGAGTAACAACCTCATACAATCCTAAAGTCTACATTAAGCCCCATAGGTCTCAGTGTTCGTAATGTGAAAATCCAGTATAATTCTCGCTTTTTTAACATCTTACTTCTATCTCCGCCACGTCTACCTAGTTGTATTTGTTCCAAAATCCTGAATCTGAGATCTCCCTCAGTGTGTCCTGCTTCCTTAAAATGTTTTGAAACAGGTAAGTTCATTTTTTCTTTTCTTATAGAGTATCTATGTTGGTTGAGTCTTGTTTTAACATCCCACGTGGTCTCCCCCACATACCATAAGCCACAAGGGCAGGTCAGTAGGTAGACCACGTACGATGAGTCACAGGTTAGGTACTGTTTTATCTTAAAGGTCTTCTTGATCACAGGGCTAAAAAATGTATTGCCCTTCAATAATAAGCAACAATTAACACAGTTGTGGCAAGGGTAACATCCAGTTCGTGAGGTGATAGAAGAGGGCCAGCAAGTCGACCATTTGATATTATGAGATCGGGACCCAAGACTACATCACAGGAAAATGCAACGGACTCTTTTTTAGATCCAAATCGGGACATCCCAGAACCAGGCGGGGAGGTAGACGTCACCATAGGTGGAGAAAACAAAAGGAATACGAGAACACAACGGCAGAAGCCGGTAACAAGGAAGAAAACACAATGGTAAATATTTCATCTACTGTATTGACTCAGTCACAATGCTCAGTATTAAACAAAGGACTTTCCTTTTGTCCTGTTTCCCGGACTGATTGGTTTAGAACTGAAATTGATTTATGCAATTTTATGAGATCAATTAAACTAAAGATCTGGTTCTCTGGGCAAGAGAGTTCAGGGTCTTCCAGTCGTACTGGAACCTCTGAGCTTTCATTACGTAATACGGGGTTATTTTTAAAGAGTAATTTCAATCCTGAAATAGAACACCCTGCAATAGAAACTTTCAGGCTAGCAGTTAAACGGGATCTTGAGGGTCTAAGAGCAGACACAGAGGATAAACCTTGAGAAAGAGCAATATGACTAGTGATGAGATTGTTGCACTTCAGTCACTGGCTTCCGACCACAGCCTCACCATCAAACCAGCGGATAAGGGTGGTGGGGTTGTGGTCATGGACGCCGGTGACTATGTGCAGGAAATTCAGGGACAATTGGGTGATACACAGGTATATAAATTGGTGAAACATGATCCGAAATATGAACTCTTGAGAGAGTTGCGAGATATTTTGAATGATGCACGAATGGGGGCATCATCGATGACAAGTTATTTTCTTACTTGTATTGTGAGAAGCCATGTACGCCAATTTTATATACACTCCCAAAGATTCACAAGAGTTTAGAATCTCCTCCTGGACGCCCAATTGTGTCTGGGAGGGGTTCTCTTTTGCAATGCTGCAATATTCCTGGATAAAATCCTGCGGAAATATGCTATGTCTGCCAAGTCCTTCATTAGAGATACGGGGATTTCTTAACTAAAATCAGGGGGTTACGTGTACCTGAGGGTTCCGTCCTTGTATCTTTCGATGTGTGTAGTTTATACACCTCGATAGATCACGGGCGGGGCCTTCAGGCTATACGGGATTGTTTAAGTGGATCCGATTATACCCAGGAATGCCAGAACTTCATTCTAAATCTATTGCAGTTTGTATTGACCAAAAATTATTTTTTATTTCAGGACGATTTCTACATTCAGATGCGTGGTGTGGCGATGGGGTCCAACGTGGCGCCGACTTATGCTAACATCTATATGTCCCACCTGGAGGAGAGGTTTGTATGGCAGCCCCCACTCCAGACATGTTCTGGGGTGGTGGCGCTATATAGATGACATATTCCTGGTGTGGACCGGCGCCACGTTGGACCTCCTCGCCTTCCACGCATATCTGAATGAGATCGATCCCACAGTAAAATTTACAGTAGTGCACTCGACTCAAACAATGCAGTTCCTGGATACAGAGATTCAAATACATGATGATACCTTATCAACAGACCTATATGTGAAACCAACCGACAAAAACACGCTATTAAGGTATGATAGTTATCATCCACGTCCTATGGTGAGGTCTTTACCTTTCAGCCAACTTCTAAGAGTGAAAAGAATAGTGGGGGATGAGTGTAAGAGGAAGAATAGGATGACAGAGATGGGACAGAAATTCACCGCCCGTGGATACCCCAAAAATTGATTCATGAAAGTCAAGTTAAAGTTACACAAGATACCCAAAGACAAAAAAGACATCTAATCCACGCCTTCCATATATTTCACAATACTCAGCTGAGAGTCCTGCAATTGCATCTATTGTGAGAAGACATTGGAGAATTCTCTCCAATAGCTTTCCACAGATTATGGAATTTCAGGTACCTCCATTGTTCTCCTACCAAAGGAATAGAAATATAGGGGACAGAATAGTAAAATCAGATGTGGGGAGTAATAGGAAAGATATTAGATCATTTTGTGGATCCACTCGAACTGGATGTTACCCTTGCCACAATTGTGTTAATTGTTGTTTATTATTGAAGGGCAATACATTTTTAGCCCTGTGATCAAGAAGACCTTTAAGATAAAACAGTACCTAACCTATGACTCATCGTACGTGGTCTACCTACTGACCTGCCCTTGTGGCTTATGGTATGTGGGGAGACCACGTGGGATGTTAAAACAAGACTCAACCAACATAGATACTCTATAAGAAAAGAAAAATGAACTTACCTGTTTCAAAACATTTTAAGGAAGCAGGACACACTGAGGGAGATCTCAGATTCAGGATTTTGGAACAAATACAACTAGGTAGACGTGGCGGAGATAGAAGTAAGATGTTAAAAAGCGAGAATTATACTGGATTTTCACATTACGAACACTGAGACCTATGGGGCTTAATGTAGACTTTAGGATTGTATGAGGTTGTTACTCATGGCATTTCCTCTATTCCTCTGCTCCCCTATTTGTTATATGTTATGTAGCAAGTGCACATTTGTATGAGATAATCATTGTGTCCTTGTATGATTTTTTATAGATGGATCCAAGCTAAAAATTCCTTCTGCAATCTAGGAGACTTCAGGAACACCGGGAATCCCTGAAGGCGTAGAGATATTTTTTCATTTTTTATTATTTTTATAAATACTTTGATGGTCAATAAGAACAATGTTGATGGTGAATTAATTACTAAATAATCCTTACATCTATACAGATATGACTTAGCTGATCGGCACCTCTCTTTATAGTGATTTTATATGAGATTTCTAATTGGTCACATGACAATATTTCCCTATATGCTCCTCTGGCAAGATATTGAGTCGTATACGATAATACCGAAAGTGGATAAAATGAGGGTAAAGGGTATGGTGAGCACGATTCATAGTGATGATCACTGATGACGTATGAACCATCCCGGGTATGGATCGCTAAATCAAGGGATTGAGGTAGCGATAATAATGCCGCCCTAAACTGATATGTCCATATTAACCATAAGTTGATCTGAGATATTAACAAAGGAGCTGATTTAGTCATCTGATATGACGCACAGGGAGTTGATCATGTGATGCAGTTACGGCTAGATACAGCAATTGAATAACACGTGATGACTGTGTCAGCGATGACGCAGGTTGGACATGCGCAATGGAGAGTGCTGACTGGCTGAGCCATCTTTGGTATGGTGGAGTGAAGCGAGTTAATTGTCAACGCGCGCAAGCGCGATGTGGATTATAAGACGCCGCGGGATCCCTGTCTTCCTGGACTCGCCATGAGGGTTACCCCTAGTGATTGCAGGTTTTTAATCACTAACACTGTTACACCTGAGCACATAATATGACTAATTATGTATCGTTATACACTTATGTAGATTTATAACACTTATGTATATGCACAAGCACTTTATTATACATGAATTGTTGAGATCTATGCGATGGAATGAATTTTTATAAGAGAAATTATTTATGTCACCAATTTGATACTATATTATGCACTTTTTGATAATTAATGTAATTATGATGTTTAATTGTTTGGCCTTTATATGACACGTATTGAGCACTTGTATGCATAGCTTGAGAAAGACCGCAAGGAGCGGTTGAAACGTCGCTGACAGACGCATGGGTGAATAAATTTTACACTTTTTCAAGATAACGGAGTGCTGCCGGCATTTTTTCCATTATAGATAGATAGATAGGTATAGATAATGTTGGTCAATGAGTGTTTACTGTGCTAGGGTCAAATGTATTAAAGACTTTAGTAGAAAATCCAGTAAGAAGATTATAATTCATAATCATATAGAGGGTGGAGAATAGACAGGAATATTCAGGAGCTGGAAGTGGTTGGTTGTTATTCCAATAATTTACAGAAATCTCCAGGGCTTGGATCCATGTTCTTTGTTTTTGGCAGTTAGAAAATCAGAAAGATGATATCAAACTGGGTAAAGGCAGGTATTATGTTACACAACAGGGAATAGACACAAAACAATAGAAGGCTTTCTCTACAGGCGACAACGGGATGAAGACACAATATGTTTATTACTGCCAATTACAACTAATGTCAATGCACATAGTGATGTGAGAAAGTATTCTCCACACCTCCAGATGTCCGTTATTATTGTACATTCCTCACAGAACTGTCTTCAATGTTTTAACTCTTTCACTGACATATATGTGCATGCTGATTTGGTCCAAGTTTCCAAAACAATACTTTTGTTTTTCACCTATCCACATTCTCACAGCTATAATTTTTTTTAACTGTATGTTGACACAGTTACTGTTCTAGACCCTATTTTTCATTTCTTTGCATCCCATCCTCTAGTTCAAACATGGGTCTCCCCACCTTACTGTAGCCTAGGAAAAAGAGCCATCTTTCAAAAATGCCTTTGCTTCCCTGCTCCCTTCTCAGCCAAATGCGAAATATTGTCTGTGACCGTGACAATTATGTCTGTTAGGAGAATAGATTCCATGGTCAATGAAATCAAAAACTGATGTCATATGCTTGATAGGTGCACATAAAAGGGCATCATTTGGAGCAAAAAATCACATGTTGCTTTCATCAGTGAACCTAGGCTTGAGCTAAGGTTGAAATCATTGATCCTCTCCTATATGGAAAACAAGACCAGTAACAATAATCTTTATTATAAACTAACCATTATTAGCTTATATTTGAAACCTCAAACATCACTATTACATATATTATTCATATGACTTGCATAAGACATTTGCTATAGAAAGGAATTTACATAAAACAGCAAATATTAGTCCGTAACATAAATCAATTTACTTATTACATGATGATTACAAATTCAACTACAATTTCAAATATTTGAAAACAAAGGGGAAATTCATCATGAGGATCTGAAGCCAATTTTGCTAAATTTATGAAAATGTATGAAAAGTCGCATGTTATTTGTTAAATTTGACTCATCTTTAAACCTAACATTTTTACTCAGAAATGTTTTGCCAGGTTACATTACCCCTCTGCTGGAGTCAGTTTGTGACTTTTTTGTGCCCTTTTCTTTTTACAAGTTGAAGTGAAGTGAGATCTGGAGTGAAATTAATTAACTGAAAAGGCATAAAAATGTAAAACATTACAAAATTTTGATGCTATGTTGAGACTTTTTTGAAGAGTACAGGGCTTGATAAATTCCCCCCAAGTGTATGGAGATACAACAATGTTCATTTGGTAGTTCATAAAATTCCATGTGACTTGTTGAGCCAGATTTATTAACATTGTAAAATATTTTTTAAATCAAATATATAAATAAATGCCCGAATTCATTTACAATATAGTGTTTACATAAAAAATACAGTAATATCTTATTTGCCGGTGAAGTTCTGAAAGATATCTCCAACTTCAAGCCATGTCCGGATGCAGGCAAGCCCTCTGTCTCTTATCTGTTTTCTGCCTTTGTCTGTAATTACCTCTCCGTTTTGTTTGACAATGACAAGTTTTGGTAACGCTGTAATCTTGTACTTGCTTTTCAGCTCACTGTAAAAGAGAAGGGATTCTAAATAAATCAGATATAAAACTGTTCAAGACTGTTCATATGAGTAAGGTCTTTATAAATAAACATGAATAACAAGTATAGAAAAAAAAGGTATCGCCTTGTGGTGGCACTGCAGGGATTTGCACACTGGCTATCTGGCTCTCCCATTACAGTTGATCACTTGAGGAACGTTCATCCGCTTCGTTTTCCAATGCAAAGGGGTTCTAAAAAATGAAGACACTAGGGATTTGTATTCTGAAAAATGCAACTAAATATTTCCACATTTTGGAGGTGTTATGCACATAAAATAAATATGTTTCTTCAGGGTGCAAACTCATGATAGGTGTAACTGCTTTACTAGATCTAATCATATATTTAAAAAGGTATTTTGTCCAGGATGGACTGACCAAATAAGAAAGCATACATACACAGAAATGCAACAGCACTTTGCAACCAGCACTCTGCCCTACCTCTATGCTAGAAGTTATCAGAGGTCGTTAGTGTACATTTTGATCAAAAATTAATAAGCCACTCGCCGCGCCAAGGGCGCCTCTATGAGTGGTCCTTACGCTAAATCCGACCTGTTATGGGCCATGACAGCCACATAAAATCCAGGGAGTGTGGGCCCAGAATGCATGCTAGGATCCACCGTGCTTATTAACCTTTTTTGGTGCCATAACAGCCTGCATTAGATCCAGGGACGCAGGTACCAACATGCATGCTGAGCCCACTGTGTACTCTTCCTGGAGCCAGATGGCTATTAGTAGGTAATATGAATGCAAGTTCAGTTTTATACTTACTCTGATTAAAACCAGCCTCTAGGGCAGACAAACTAGTCAGGTGTGCACGACTGAACTTGCACTCATAGTACCTACTAATAGCCATCTGGCTCCAGGAAGAGTACACAGTGGGCTCAGCATGCATATTGGTACCTGCGTCCCTGGATCTAATGGAGGCTGTTATGGAACCAAAAAGAGTTAATAAGCACAGTGGATCCTAAGTGGCTGTCATGGCCCATAACAGGTAGGATTTAACGTTAGGACCACTCATAGAGGCGCCCTTGGCGCGGCGAGTGGCTTATTACTTTTTGATCAAAATGTACACTAACGCCTCTGACAACTTCTAGTATAGAGGCAGGGCAGAGTGCTAGTTGCATTACTGTGTTTGTATGTATATTTTGCCATGGCTACGTGCACCTGCATACAGGGACGTGCTGACTGACCCCCTTTTGTGTTTAAAATAAGAAAGCAGACAGTGCCTACAAACGCCATCCAACCTATGTAGAAAAAGTGGCTCAATGTAACCAAAAGATCTCAAGAAAAGCAGATAAAATAGGGAATTGCCCCATGACCATGGCTTTGGAATAGTAATCTAACTCATGATGATTTTTCAGTTAGATATTATGCCTCATGTGGAAGTACAGAAAAGCAGATAAAATAGGGAATTGCCCCATGACCATGGCTTTGGAATAGTAATCTAACTCATGATGATTTTTCAGTTAGATATTATGCCTCATGTGGAAGTACAGGTCTCTCACAGGTTGCAAGATATCAGTAAATGCTCTTAAATACGGACCGATTATTGTGCCAATTAAGGGGGTTGAGTGTAGAAATGCTAGTTCCCAATAGCTGGCCCATGTAATGGTGCAAACAATTACCCGATGAATGAGCATACAATCTTGTTCATCAGGTGATCGTATCTTTCACCTGGCACAAAAAGTCATTGTTACATGAACAAGGATCTCGGGCCCAGACAGAATAATTTTCTATGGGGCCTAGCAATTGCATTAGTGATTGCTAGTTCCCATGCGGAGGAGATGATTGCTTCATGTAAAAATAGCTGTCATCAACACTGATGATCAAGCAATTATCAGGAATGTTTGGTTCCCTCAATATACCTGCCTTAAACATTGGTCATCTTTTGATTACTGCAACCCAGTGGACCTACAGCAATCCATGCAAGCGCCTCTCGGAAGTACAGTGTAATACCAGTACCCGCCGCATTCAAGTGAATCGAACGAGTACTCATAATTACATTACGCCACCGCTCCAGAGGAGGCGGGGCGTAGTGTAAAGACCAGGAAGTGTCGCTCAAATGGAGCGCCGCCTTCTTGTCAAACAGCTGATCGGCAGGGGTATCAGTTGTCGGACCTCCACTGATCTGATATTGATGACCTATCCTGACAATAGGTCATCAATATTAACAGCTGGACAACCCCTTTAAAGCTTCACACTGAACCCCATAAAAATGAAAGTAGAAAACACTGACAGAATAACAATTTTTGCCCACCTTTCCTCAAAGAAAATGAAAGAAAAAGCCATATGTCCCTCCAATAAAACAAAACCACTCAGTCAACAAAAGAATAACAAAATATGGTTCTTAAAAATAATTTTTGCAAAACCTATGTTCCAAAATACAAAAGGCATTCCTACACTTCTGAGCACTGCCATGTCCCCAAACTGCAGTGTATTATCACGTATGGGGTATTTATGTAACAATTTTTGTTGTGATTTTTCTCCTGTTAAACCTTGAAAAATGAAAACTTTTGAGTTAAAAGTACATGCTATTAAAAACTGTTTTCACTGTTCAGCTCTAATGAATTCCATGACACACCTATGGGGTTAAAATACTCACTGTACCCCTTGATTAAATCCTTGAGGGGAGTAGTTTTAAAAAATAGGGTATTTGGGCTGTTTTTCTAATGTTTTAGCACCTTAAGGCTGCTGCAAACCTGAAACGGTCCCTCTTCCCCCTCCTATTGCAGGCATGGCTACATGCTGGAGGTAACTGAGGAGTCTGCTGCGAGTCAGCCTAATGCATTCCTGTAATTTTGGCCACTGGCCCCTGGTATTGCCCATATGGCACAGGTAGGTGAGTGTTAGGTCCCGAGCTACTTGAGAGACCTTGGCTCGGTGCTCGGGCTTAAGACATGTCCTCCACTGTAGGACATGTTGACTAACCTCTCAATTTTAACATCAGTTTGAGGGCTTAGTAAGACTGCAGTGTGCACCTCTTTTGTCATTTGTTATTGCTATATTGTTATATTATTACATCCACGCTATTGCCATTTTGTGTAGGATGTCTATTGTGGTACTTATGGTCCGCTGCGGGCATCCTCCACCGTATGCATTTTTGCTGGGGATCGCCATTAGCAACGGACCACAAGTGCAGGATCTGCTCCCCTGTATATATATGCACAACTGCATTTTCGGGTTGAGCACATCCTGATTCATGCCACCTTTCAGTTGGTTTGTGTATATATAATTTTTTGGAGGTGTATAAACTCCCATGTAAATGTAGCCTGTTTTCCATCCACAGGCTACATTTAGGTGCACCTGTGAGGCCTGGGCCATATCAGCCAGGCTTGGGTGGGGCTCACAGCCCTCTCCCCCCTATCATTGCAAGCATGGCTACATGCTGGAGGTAACTGGGGAGTCTGCTGTGAGTCGGCCTAATACATTCCTGTAATTTTGCCCACCGGCCCCTGGTATTGCCCATATGGCACAGGTAGGGGAGTGTTAGGTCCTGAGCTACTTAAGAGACCTTGGCACGGTGCTCGGGCTTAAGACATGTCCTCCACTGTAGGACATGTTGACTAACCTCTCAATTATAACATCAGTTTGAGGGCTTAGTAAGACCGAAGTGTGCACCTGTTTTGTCATTTGTTATTGCAATATTGTTATATTATTACATCCACACTATTGCCATCTTGTGTAGGATGTCTATTGTGGTACTTGTGGTCCGCTGCAGGCATCCTCCACCGTATGCATTTTTGCTGGGGATCGCCATTAGCAACAGGCCACAAGTGCAGGATCTGCTCCCCTGTATATACTTTATATGCACAACTGCATTTTTGGGTTGAGCACATCCTGCTTCTTGCCACCTTTCAGTTGGTTTGTGTAAACCTGAAACGTGTCATGCCTTTTCATAAGTATATAAACATGTATACATTATTATTGTTATACCGTATATTCATGGCCTATAAGCAGCCATGTTGTACTTATGCTCATCCTCCTGTATGAACCTTCATTGTAAAAGAGAAAAATGGATTCAAGGAAAGGTTCTTCCTGGCAGATGTGGGCCTATCTAAGGGAGTGATTTTACTTCATCACTAGGCTATGAGCCAAGATAAGGTACACGTGGGACACGTCTGTCATCTCTTTATAATGAGATTTATTAATGAGACAAACATATAATGTCTGTTTGTCCATATAGTGGATCATATTTTGTTTTGACACAAGTTAATCAATATATCACATATGTGTTATTTTATATTTCATATATTGGTTTTATCTGTATATATTTATATGTATATATATGTTATAATCATATATTAACGTATATATATCCTGTGTGTATATCACCAGAAGCGTGTATTCCTGAGGTATGTGGGAAAGCATGCTCAGTTTGACTTCTCTTAATGAGGAGTTGCTCAGAAAAGTTGTGTTATTTTCATATGATAAGGCACCTGTGAAATCAAAAACCCACACATTTGTTGTCTACATTTTAGCCATATGACGTGAGAACAGTTACACTAGTTTCTGGGAATCTTGGTTTTTAGTTGCTTCAAGTGTCAGGGGGTATGCCTCCCTTTTTGATGGATGTCCCAGGTGGTAGATGTTTACTACTTAACATGAAGTCACATTATATAAATTTAACTCTTAAAAGCTTTACATTTATAGGTTACACAATATTGCCGCCTAGGTATCTGCAGGTAACACTACACGTTCACCACAAAGCATTTTGGGTAATGTATGATCTCACAGTACCATTACCATACGTGCACACCCTCTGGTTTGGTTCTACAAACAAAGGACTAAAACAGAACGTGGCAAAGCTTTGGATTTTATCCTGGATCACGGGGAAACCTCTGGAGAGCTGACCGTCCCTCCGGAGCCCTACTCACCTTTTGACCCTTGGTAATGTATATTTTGTTTATTGCTTGCAGTATCCTTATCCTTATTGATAAGGCTCCTGGTCAAGTTTGATCATTCTCTTAGCAAAGATGCATATTACTAAATGAGGATCAGACATTGTTACCCTACCCATTGCTATTCCCTAACCTGATACCAAGCTGGTAAATTTATAGTGCCGCCTTATACCTCAATTGGTAAAAAGGTGATAGGAAGGGGTTGATACCCCTATTCTTCTTTAATTTGAATTGTTTCATATCATTGCATTGATTGGCGATATTAAGTATTGATTGAAAGTAGTGGTATTATATTTCATTATCTATCATTGTACAGGTTGTATTATCGATTTTGTATTTAGCACTTATGTATAATAAACTCACATATATTTTTGCATAGACAATGGTATCTTGTTTTCTTTCTAGTTGCACAAAATAATTAGGGTTCTCGTCAACGAGCTGAGAGGTTATTATGCCGCCCTCTCCTCAATAGGATCAATAACTTTGATATTTTTTCCTTTGATCCTTTTTTTGTTTTGTTTTTTATATAAAGCATTTTTGCGCTTTATATCCGCGACAAACGGTACCTGTAAAATAGCATAAAAAATGGAGGCCCTAAAATGTATAAAGTGCACCTTTACTTCTGAGGTCAGGCTATTTCCAAAAACTGCAGAATCAGGGTAATAAACATTGAGTTGTATTCCAAAAATGGATTAAAAAAGTGATTTGCAAAAAATTG
The DNA here is from genome assembly GCA_033119425.1 of Bufotes viridis. Classification (NCBI taxonomy): domain Eukaryota; kingdom Metazoa; phylum Chordata; class Amphibia; order Anura; family Bufonidae; genus Bufotes; species Bufotes viridis. The sequence continues at coordinate 218,703,343 of CM065589.1, forward strand.
AGTAAAAATTAAAAATCTGCAAAAAAATCACATTTTTAAACTTCACTTACATTGTGATTAGTGTTGAGCGAACAGTTCGAGCATCGTTCGGGTTCGTACCGAATTTTGGGGTGTCCGGGACCCGGACCCGAACCCGGACATTTTCAAAAAAGTTCGGGTTCGGGTTCGGTGTTCGTCGATTACTTCCCGCTTTCTGAAGGGCTGCACAGCAGCCAATCGGCTAGCGTTTTACTTCTTGCCCTAAGAGCCCATCACAGCCATGCCTACTAATGGCATGGCTGTGATTGGCCAAGTGCAGCATGTGACCCAGCCTCTATTTAAGCACGTCACACTGCTCTGATTAGTGTAGGGAGAGGACGCAGCTTCTGTCAGGGCGAGATTAGGCAGGTTAAAGTCAGCAACAGCACCTAATGAACAGATCGATTTACAGCTGAGAATCATTGAACTTCTGCTAGTTACTTGCTCGCTGGTTTTTAGGCTGCACAGAGCATTTTTCTGTCACTTATTTTCTGGGTTGATCGGCCGCCATTTTGTGACTTGTGGTGCGCCAGAAGAAGCTGCCACCAAGTCCATCAATCCATCAATACTAGTTTTTTTTTTTTTTGCTATATCCTACATCAGGGGCTTGGCTGTGCTAATTGTCACCCCTAGAAACTCAGGAAAGAAATTTCTATATTTTATTAAGGGGTTAAATACAATTGCCCAAATACCAATCCCTAAATCTGGTGTTCCAGCTTTGGCTAGACAAGTATAATACTGTCTGCTGTCTGGCAAAGGATAGATTATTTTCTGGGGTTAAATTCAATTGCCAAAATAGCAATACCATAAATCAGTGGTTTCAGCTGTGGCTGGCAAAATAGAATAGTGTCCGAGGTAACGCACACACGTACAGACGCACGTACACGATTCTTGAATAGTTGTATTATCGCGATAATAAAACTAACAGTGTAAAGTTGACTGTATTGCTCTAAGTTATATTCGCGTACGAATTTAACTTCTATTACAGCACACCAATACTAAAACTGACTAAGAGACAGCTTTAAGTTCTATTCGAACGCGATTGCAACTTTGGAACTTAAAGTGGTGTACGATTTTAAAAGTTGAGTACTAAAAAGTTGGAATCGCAATGCGATTCTTATGTATTTGCTTAATCGCATTGCGATTACAACTTTGAGCTACCGTTCACCATGGGAACGCTTCCTCCAGTAGAATGTACTGTCGGATGTGAGAATTAGTTGAAAGCGCAATGCGATTATTATATATCTGCTTAATCGCATTGCCGTTTCAACTTAGCATTGCTAAATAATTCCATCCATATTCGTTAACTTACTGACTCAGTAAGTTAACGATATGGATGGAATTATTTAGCAATGCTAAGTTGAAATCGCAATGCGATTAAGCAAATATATAATAATCGCATTGCGTTTTCAACTTAATTCTGGCGCATGTGTGAGTGCTGTTTCTTCTTTAAAATTACACCACGTGTCGTGGGAGCTCTTCTTGGGGGCACAGAGCAATTATAGCTCAAATGGGACCAACAATTAAGTCTGACAATGCCAAGTGTATTTTTTGCGGAACTGAAACATGGACATATGGAAACGGAATGCACACGGAGAAACTTTAGTTTTTTTTGCGAATCCATTGAAGTGAATGGTTCTGCATACAGTCCGAAAAAAAACAGACACAGAAAGAAAATTCATTCGTATGCATGAGCCCTTATACAGAGGATATCTGCACAACCCCTTTAAGAGCAAAGAAACAAAAATTTTGAAAATGACAAGTTTTTTAAAATGTTATTAAGTTTGGATTTTTTATTTATAAATAAAAACAAAATGTATCAACCAAAATTTACCACCATCATAGAGTACAATGTGCCATGAAAAATAACACAGAATTGTTTGGATAACTGAGAGCATTCCAAAAGCAATTACCTTATAAAGTCACACATACCAGATATGAAAAAAAGGTGTTGTCCTAAAGTTTAAATAAGCCACCTCCTTAATATTCTATATAATGTATTGGGAAGCTAGTAAAAATTATAATAGGGTGAAATTGGAAAACAATACAACTGCACCACGGTTTTACAGATTTAGTTTTTATGGCCTTCACTGTGCGATAAATATGATATGCTATGTTTTTGTGCAGTTCAATATGGTTACAGCTATACCAAATTTATATAGTTCTTGTTATATTAAACTATATATATTTCCTTTGCATCGCCATAGATATTTTACATTTACATCTAGAAAGTCATGTAAGGGCTCTTTTTTGTAGGACAAAATAATCGCAGGTTCAAGTCCCCCAAGGGGATAAAAATTCAAGTAAAAAAAGAGTTTTGAAAAATTAAAAAAACACAAAAATTTTATTCACCCATCTCTTTTCCAATTATGCATATGAGTATAAACAAAAAAACATACAGGTATTGATAATGCCACAGCTTGAAAATGTCCAAAATACTAAATTATAAAATCTTTTATCCCCCTACAAACAAACATTTTAATAAAAAAAACATTTTAATAAAAAAAAAACAAAATGGTTGAATGATCACTTTGACCCCCACAAAACTGATTTAAAAAAAAAATAATCAAAAGGTCGTATGTACTCCCAAATTGTACCAATAAACAATACAGCTTGATGGAAATAAAATAAAATACAAAAATTGTGTGTGAGAATACAGCAATGCAAAGGAATTCTTTTTTTCAAAGGTTTTTATTATTTAAAAGTAATAAAACATAATAAAGAATATAAATTTGGTATACTCATAATTGTGGCGATCTGCTGAAAAAAGGCTTCATGTCATTTTTAACACATAGTGAACACCTTAAAAACAAACCTGAAAAACTATGAGGGAATTGTGTTTTCTCAGTTTCACCCCACAAAGATTTTCTTTTCTGTTTTTCAATACATGATATAGTAAATTAAATGGTGACATTAAAAAATACAAACTGTCCTGCAATAAGGAGGCTTTACTACAGCTATGTGAACACAAAAGGAGAAAAGGTATGGCTCTTGGAAGGTGGCGAGGAAAAAAACTAAACTATGAAAGTGCATCCTTAAAGGGTTAAGTATTGGGAATTGGAAACACAGGTGAGGCCCAGTTCACACATTTGTTATTTGGTCAGTTATTTTCATCAGTTATTTGGAGCCAAAAGCAGGTGCGGGTCAAAAACACAGAACAGGTGAATATCTTTTCATTACACCTTATCTCTGAGTAGCCTCTACTCCTGGTTTTGGCTGCCAATAACTGATGGAAATAACTGATCAAATAACTGAAGTGTGAACAAGGCCTTAGATTTTAACATTTTTGATCCTTTGTTCCTCTGAGTATGCATATTTATGGATCTCATATCCAAAGTGCATGGCTCAATAAAACTTCTTCAGATGTTCAGTTTGCACTGCCCCGGCCTGATGGAATGTCACATCAGACATGTGAACATGACCCTAAAGGAGATTTGTCATCAGGATCAACTCTATTAAACCAGTCTTAATAACTGGTTCCATGGACACTCCCCCTCCCCCTGATGAGCGGCAGGGGCAATATTCAAATTTGTGATATTTCGCGAATATTTGGGCAAATATTCGTCATATATTCGCGAATTCGAGAACTCGTGATCTCTAGTCATTATTTTCTTGATTGCGTAAATAGGCAATCGAAAATTCGCAACAAAAATTTGTGATCAACACTACTCCTAAAGTCAAAGATATTGCAGCCTTCTCATTGGCCGACAAGCAAGAAGCAGTGAGGGATCATGGGTACTGATGAAAAAATTACGAAGATATAGCACTATATTCTAGATATTCGCAAATCTTCGAAGTGCCAATATTCGTGATAAAAATTTGTGATTAGATTATTCGCGATCAACACTATGCACTTGTAGGACAGGGTCAGGTGTCCAGATGTCACTTGAATGGGTCCGCGATCTGCCCGTTCCGCAAAAAGATAGGACATCTTTTTGCAGGACGGAAGTACGGAACGGAACCCCACGGAAGCACTCTGTAGTGCTTCCATAGTGTTACGTTCCATTCCACCTCTCCAGATTTGCGGACCCATTGAATGCGGAATGGCCACAGAGCGGTGCCAGTGTATTGCGGATCCGGAAATGCGGTCCGCAATACGGGAATGGGGTACACATGTTTGTGTGCAAGAGGCCTAAATTGCTGCAAGAATAAAAACATTTCAAATAGGCCTTATCTACACGGCCGTTGTTTGTTTCCGAGTCCGTTTTTTTTGATGGACGCAAGGATGGAATGGACGAGGAAAAAAAAAACGGTCGTGTGCATGAGGCCATATAGTTAAAATTTTAACTGATTCCCCTACTTATCTGTTTCAAATGCCAGGTAGTGACCATGGCAGGCAATCATGGCACAGCACTGTTAAGCCTCATTCACACGTCAGTGTTTCAGTGTGCTGTACGTGTTCTCCATGGACAGCACACGTCCCTATTCATTTTAATATGTGTATTCACACATCAGTGTTTTAGCACGGTTCGTGGGTCAGTTTTTTTAGCACGGATGCATGCTCTATTTTCTCCGTGTTCACGGATCCATCACACCCATTATAGTCTATGGATCCGTGAAAACCCGGGATGCAACATGGATGCCATCTTTGTTGCATCCGTGTTGCACGGATCATTAAGAAGAGATTCTTTGCATATTATTTTTCAGTGAAACACGAATGCAACACGGACAGCAAAAAACGGACACATGGACCCAACACGGATCCTTCACGGGCAGCTTCACGGATGCATCACTGACCACCTGCTCACAGATTTCAGCATGGACACGGACGTGTGAATGAGGCTTTAGGCTACGTTCACACGACGACAATTTGGGAACCACTACACTGCAACATTTGTAGCGCGACATTGATGTCACATTAATGTTGCGCGACAATTTTTATAATGGGAGTCTATGGTGGTGTCGCACGTGCAACATGCAACATGTTGCGACTGCGACACAACAGTCGCAAAAAATCCATCCCGGATGGATTTTTGCCGACTGTCGCAGTCGCAGCATGTCGCATGTCGCACTGCGACACCATAGACTCCCATTATAAAAATTGTCGCGCGACAATAGTGCGACTTTTTGTCGCGCGACAATTGTCGTCGTCTGAACATACCCTTACACTGCATACAAAATGCCAGGCCATGACTAGCCATCACAGTACGATGAATGGCCACCACCATGTGCTTTAGATCTAAACAAAGGACTAGAGACTGAGGAAGCAAAGTTTCTTATTTCTCTTAGGCTTCTTTCACACGAGCGAGTTTTCCGCACGGATGCAATGTGTGACGTGAACGCAAAGCACCCGCACTGAATCCTGACCCATTCATTTCAATGGATCTATGTACATGAGCGTTTTTTTTCACGCATCAGTTCTGCGTTGTGTGAAAAACGCAACATGTTCTATATTCTGCGTTTTTCACACGGCCCTGGCCCCATAGAAGTGAATGGGGCTTCAGTGAAAAACGCATTGTATCCGGAAGCAAGTGCGGATGCAAAGCGTTTTTCACTGATGGTTGCTAAGAGATGTTGTTTGTAAACCTTCAGTTTTTTATCACGCGCGTGAAAAACGCATCAGAACGCATTGCACCCGCGGGGAAAAAACTGAACAACTTAACACAATCGCAGAAAAAAATGACTGAACTTGCTTGCAAAATGGTGCGAGTTTCCCTGAACGCACCCTGAATGTATCTGGAGCCAATCCGCCACGCTCATGTGAAAGAGGCCTTAGGCCCCTTTCACAAGAGCGAGTTTTCCGTGCGGGTGCAATGCGTGACGTGAACACATAGCACCCGCACTAAATCCTGACCCATTCATTTCAATGGGTCTGTGTACATGAGCGTTTTTTTTCACGCATCAGTTCTGCGTTGTGTGAAAATCGCAGTATGTTCTATTTTCTGCGTTTTTCACGCAGCCCTGACCCCATAGAAGTGAATGGGGCTTCAGTGAAAAACGCATTGCATCCGCAAGCAAGTGCGGGTGCGATGCATTTTTCACTGATGGTTGCTAGGACATGTTGTTTGTAAACCTTCAGTTTTTTATCACGCACGTGAAAAACGCATCAAAACGCATTGCACCCGCGCGGAAAAAACTGAACAACTGAATGCAATCGCAGGCAAAACTGAATGGCTTTGCCTGCAAAATTGCACAGTTTTCACTGAACGCATCCGCAACACATCCGGACCTAATCCGGACACGCTAGTGTTAAAGAGGCCTTATAGTGGACACGGTATAGGGGTTTTTCAGAATTTAAAAAAAAAATCTTGAAGGGCTGAATTTGACAAGCAGAAATGAGAACACGTAGAACTACAAATTAGACCACATAAAGATGACCAAAACAGTTTCAATCATTTGTCATGAGATCTCAATGTATTTCAACCAAACATTGGACACGGGATACATAAATAATACTATAATGGTAATGTGGAATAAACAATCACATACAGTACGCTTCACCTGCAGATAAGACAACAGAGATACTTACTGTTTGTATGGGTCGTGCCAGGGTAAAGCCAGCCAGTCCCCATGCATTTCATGCATATAATCCACCATGTCTTCTGCACTTCGATCCGAGGAGATAAATACAATTTCAAACTGTGCCGGCTGGTCTGCTTCTTCCACCAGCTCAGTGTAAAAGTCACACAATACCGGGGAAAAGTCCTTGCAGGGTGAACACCAAGCAGCTGAGAAATATAATCCAACTATTTTATTTTGTAAAGCCTCCTCAGGGTCCACCTTTTCTCCATCCTTGTTAACCAGGGTACGTCCAATGAATATATCCATTCTAGTTAGATGGACAGAATAACAGTGGAGTTTGTTATTTTGAACACTGATCCCTAACGCTCTCAACAAGTGCTGACAGGGACGTATAAATACTCATTTCTTCTAATTCCTTTTAATCCCATTCCGATATAGCCCTATGCTGCACATCTCCTGCTGCCATCTGTTCTTCTGCTGCTACAGAGCTGCCCACTGTATAATAGTGTCAGACATAGATATTAGTTTTTGAGTGTGTAGTGTTATTGCTTTGCTTATTGCCATCTAATAAAATTCTCTAAAAAACAGCGCTAGTTAGGGTTCAGTTTACCGGATTCCCGCTTTTGCTAGTGTAGTGAGGCAGGGAGTCAATTCTGCTAATTTCTTTCCTATACATTCATACTTACAGTGAGATATCTCCTTGCTTGTCTTTTCATTTGTTTGATTTACTGTTACTAGGTTGTCGAGAGATTACATTTTGAAAGGCTCCACCTCGCCCTAGATAAGATTTGTGGATCATAGATCTCTTATAGTCCTGTATATTGCTGCCACCTATTGGAAACTGGAGAAATCTATGGTACAGAATGCAGTTTATACAGTTTCCAGGTGCTTGGGTATGCATTCTTCATAAGTCTGTAAAATATGAAATTATTTGCTTAAAGGGGTTTTCGGAGAATAAACTTATAAGTTCTATTAAACATGCCTTGGCCATACTACAATAAATCTAATATGGTTGTATTACCATTTCTGCTCTGTTTGCTCTATTTACAAACCAGTCATGTTTTGGTTTGACCTGGTTTGTTGTCTTTTTGACATAACGTCGATGGGTCACATACTCCCTCCACCCTCCCCGAGCTGCACTGCATGCAATGTGAAGTCAGCATTAAGGGGCAGAGTAAAGGAGGCGCTCACTCTGTGTATGTACATGCCCCAATCAGGGCCAGACTGGGGATAAAAACCAGCCCTGGAAAAAGTTGCATACCAGCCCCACAGCATTGCGTCATTATTTACTTGTTTATAAAAGGGGAAAGCATTCATTTTAAGACACTTGTGTAAACACGAATATGAACTTTGCCCCACAATAGCTCTTTTGTACAACCCCCATTGTTCATTTTATCACAGTAGACCAGCTTTTTGCAACCAGGATGCCTTTAACTTTTATGATAGTGCTATCACCCACTTACTCTGTTGTGAGTTTTTAATTTTTTCCCCTCCACACTACTTTACTGGCAGTGGCTTCCCAGCCTGAGCCTGCCTCTGCTTTCTGGGGGTACAGGTGGCTGCAGCTTGCACCACACCGTCCACAAGGATTGGCACTGTAACAGTCTCTTCAGCCTGCGCCCTGCTTGTGCCAGGCCCGAGGAAGTAGTTGTAGCTGCTGAAGCACCTTCGGCTCCTCCCAAGGACGTCTAGGATGTATGGAAATGGCAGCTGTGCAGTATGTTCACAGGGCCGGCGTCACAAGTCCTGATGCCGGGCCTGGGGTTTCTGACGTCATTACGCGACCGCCATATCTGTAAGGGCAATAGATGACGTCTGGGGGAGGAGTGGGGTGGCCACTTGCAGAGTCCCAAAAAGGAGGACATCACACCCAGAAATGGAGTTCATCGTACTGGGGACAGTGGCGCACAATAGTTAAATACCACATACTAGATTCCCAGGTTATACCAGCATGGTCCATATCACTATATATAAGAAGATGTATAACTTATACCAGCTGTACATATTTAGTTTATACTCAGATATATAGTCCTCCTGTAAGTACCTGGGGCAGTGGGATCTGTGCTAACCTTGTGCCTAGCGGGCTGAGGGCTGATTTTGCTGGCTCTTCAAGCACTCGACGTGGACGGCCTGGACCAGCAGCGTGGAATCGTGAATGGCATGCAGTGCCAGTGAGCATTGAACAGAATGACACCCGTGCTCTGCAGCCACTCCCGCCTGCCACTCACGCAGCAGCACTGATGACGTGTGACGTCACATCATACCGCACACTGTGTGGTCCTGTGCTGCCCCAACCTGCTCTCTGTGATCAGCACAGCCTGCTGTGAGGCAGTCAGCTACACCGGCCAAGGACGGAGCCTCCTCGCTGTCGGCACTGCCGGCCTGCGGTCGGCCGTGCGGCAGTCAGGGCTACTGACCTAACGGGAATTTTTCCGGTATCCGGGTAGGCCAGTCCGGCCCTAGCCCCAATTCTGTGTCCACGGCCCTGCACCGCCTTGCCCAGTCTCTATTGATGCCCCTTTACGGCCTCCTCCACCTCCCTCCTCATCCTTGACTTGTCCCCACTGTGTATTAGCATTCTGTAGGATGCTGCTCGGCTGAGTTATGTGTGTCTTTCAACTTTCTCTGTGTCCATAGTATGCAGAGACAACTGATTGTAATAATGAAGTAGGAAGCTGTCCGCTTCCATCTTAACCATTCATTTATGCAGCCGACTTCGCATTGCACATCGCATTGTTGCTGGGTAGTAGGAGGAGCACACAGCTGATTCCCAAACAGCACCGCTCCTTCTACACAGCCCAGCAGCGGCATGTATGACAGTTAGAAATGAGCGAATTTTTTAAAAATTCGATTCGGCCGGTTCGCCTTATTCTTCACTTATTTGGGCAGTCACGGGGCCAAAACTGACCAAATAACTCAAGTATGAATTCAGCCTTACAGGTCAATGTTAGGGTCAAGAAGAAGCGCACTCCTTTTACACCCTCGTCAGCTGATTCCACATAGATGTCTACAGAACCAATTCTATTAAACTCTTATACAAGTAGAGCCCCCCGGCAGAGTGGAGATGGTGTCAGCAGTAAGTTTGTGTTGATGTCACTGATTAATTTGCTCTTCCTTTGATCCATCAGAACAATAACCCACAAAAAATGAGCCTGTCTGTTGAGCATCTGCCTTCACTCGGTCAGCATTTGCTCAACAATCCATCAGTATTGCCAATGGCAAATAAAATAGGAGTGGATCCAAAACAGAGATGACACGTGAATGGAATATTTGCATGTCTTCTGTGTTTTGTACCCACTCCTGCTTTTGGCTACCAAATCATAAGCCAATTCTGATGGGACCATACAGGCCTTACAGATGCTACAAAGACAGGATCCGTTGTGTGTCTCAATTTTCCTTTCTTCTGACAGATCAGAAAAAAGGTCAAATAAATGATGATGTCAGCCAGGCCGAAAGGCAAAAATAGTGGTGGAGGTGGCAGCAGTATGTGGAGGCCAAAGAGTGGCACAATGACAAGTCTGAAGGTGGCAGAAGAATGAGGACGCCACCGAGTGGCACAATGACAGAGTCTGGAGTTGGCAGCAGTATGAGGAGGCCACTGAGTGGCGCAATGACAGAGTCTGGAGTTGGCAGCAGTATGAGGAGGCCACCGAGTGGCACAATGACAGAGTCTGGAGGTGGCGGCAGCAGCAGTAGCAGCATCCGGAGAAGGCCACCGAATGGCACAATGACAGAGTCTGGAGGTGGTGGCAGCAGCAGTAGCAGCATCAGGAGAAGACCACCAAGTAGCACAATGACATAGTTTGGAGGTGGCAGCAGTAGCAGCATCAGGAGAAGACTACCGAGTGGCACAATAACATAGTCTGGAGTTGGCAGCAGTATGAGGAGGCCACAGAGTGGCACAATTACAGAGTCTAGAGGTGGCAGCAGCAGCAGTAGCAGCATCAGGAGAAGGCCACCGAGTGGCACAATGACGGAGTCTGGAGGTGGCAGCAGCAGTAGCAGCATCAGGAGAAGACTACCGAGTGGCACAATAACATAGTCTGGAGTTGGCAGCAGTATGAGGAGGCCACCGAGTGGCACAATGACAGAGTGTGGAGGGGGCAACAGTATGTGGATGCCACCTAATGGCACAATGAAAGAGTCTGGACTTGGCAGCAGTATAAGGAGGCCACTGAGTGGCATAATGGCAGAGTCTGGATGTGGTGGCAGTAGCAGCATCAGGAGAAGGCCACTGAGTGGCACAATGACAGAGTCTGGAGGTGGCAGCAGTATAAGGAGGCCACAGAGGAGCACAATGACTGAGTGTGGAGGTGGTAGCAGTATAAGTAGGCCACCGAGTGGCACAATGACAGAGTCTGGAGGTGGCAGCAGTATGAGGAGGCGACCAAATGGCATCATGACAGAGTCTGGAGGTGGCAGCAGTAGCAGCATTAGGAGAAGGCCACCAAGTGGCATAATTACAGAGTCTGGAGGTGGCGGCAGCAGCAGCATTAGGAGGAGATCATGGGAGGAGTGGCAAGGTGACATAGTGTGGAGATAGCAGCATCAGGAGACCACAAAGTGACCCAGTGACAGAGTGAGGAGGTAGGTGGCAATACCAATACCCGCTGACGAAGGTGGGTGAAAGAAGGAGCACTTGGCATCAGATGTGTGGCATCAGGCGGGTGGCAGCATCAGAGTAGTAGCTGAGGCAGGTTGCCAGAAGAAACCCATCTCTTTTGTCAAGGTTTGGGTGAGGCGGCATGGATGATCTAATCAGATGCATCAGGCAATGGGGGTGGAAATCCTGGTTGATCTAGGCCTGATTCATCTTGACAAGGCGAGTTCTTCTTGGGGTATGGGTATTCTATGTGGGGTGGCAGGGTGCTGTCAAAGTATGCCACCACCTGCTGGTTCAGGTCCAGCTTCAGGTCTACCTGCTGTTGCTGGTGAATAGTTTCTTCACTATGTGGGTGAAGAAAGCAGCTCATCAGGGACAGTAGGCTGCTGCTGATGGAGCTGGTACTGCTCCTGCAACTGCACCGCTATCCGTCAGTCTTGGAAGTTGAATGTGGAGACTTCAGGAACCGCTTGACAACCAGATTGAACACGTGTGCCATGCAGGGAGCACGGCTCAGCCTTTCTTGATACAGCACCGACACCATGTTCCTCCCATTGTCAGTCACCATGGTTCTGATTTTAAGTTGTTGCAGAGAAAGCCAGGATTCGATTTCTTGATGAATCACAAGGAGCAGTTCCTACCCTGTGTGACTCCGTTCGCCAAGGCAAACCAGGTGCAGGACAGTGTGAACCCGCCGTGACCTGCACATGTGGTATGCTGGAGGGGCACTGTGACTTGTCCCTGCAGTGGAGGCTGAGGACATGGTGGATGAGGAGGCACAGGCGGACATTGTCACAGGACCAACGGCGTGACAACGTAGAGGCGGAAGTGGCGTGACCTGGCCAAGTTGCTGGTGTGGCTGTGCAGGAACCAAATTCACCTATGTCGGGCATTTTCATGAGTGTATATGATATCTGATCATATTATTGTCAAAATTGATGCTCATTGTCTTTAAGAGACAGGCTGAACCAAAGTTTTGCTACACGGCTGGAACAGGCCAAGATTTGAGGTCACACAGATTTTAGTCTGTGTAAAAGTTTATAGTGAATACAAAGAACATTGTATTTTAAAAAGTTATTGCCACAGATGTGATCTTATCTGTTGGGAGTACACTGGATTCTCCAGACATGTCCGTCTGAAGAGAACAAGGCCCATTCATATCATTATGATCCATAGATCAACAGTGTGAGAAACACTCAGAGAGACGCCTAGAGGTCTGTCTTTAGTTGTTTCAATGTTCAAGTTAATCCTTATCTCTGATTTACGATGACGAGGGTCAAATGTATATAATACAAGAGTACCAAAATTAACTCTTTATAGTATGGTACTAATAGCTTGCACAACAGTGCCATCCGGACCATCCGGAGACAGATGGATATCGTTACACCATCCTCCATAGTTGCATTATGGGTAAATATGATCTCATAGGATCATTATCATATGAGAGTATGATTAGAAGATCTTAATCCAGGAGGAGGTGACATGAGATAAGGGGGGGGACAAGAAGAAGACTCACAAGCAAAGAGGAAGAACATTCCAAGATTCCAGGAATCAGCATCGTCCTCATCATCATGATCATAGCCAGAACCAGTGGTGTTGCTAGGGATGGTGTCGTCGTCGTCCCCCCCCCGTCACAACACCCCCCCCCCATATTTGCATACATATTATATTCTGTGCTATCCAGAATGCAGCACCATATACCTTACATCCAGTAACTTCTCTGATGCAGACCTTCTCTTTCCTCATCTTCTCCTTTCAGACCAGACCGCCATGATGATTTTTCACCCATCTCTCATCTCTGTCGTTTAACAAAAGACATCTTAGGTTCCTACTTTTCCATCCTCCTACCTTCTTAACAACTCACCTGCCACCTTCAATAATAATAATAATGTGCACTAATTCAAAAGTGCTCCCGTTCTGTGTGCCAGTGCAAAAAAACTTTGTAAGTGCCACCAGTTGAGCTAATGTCCCCATAATGTGTGCAAGTCTAAAATACCCCTATATAATGCCCCAAGTAAATGCCCAGATAGTACTCCTCTCCTCTTCCCCATAGTGCCCCCATAATGTGCCAGTATAAGGTTCCCCCATAGTGTCCCCCAGAATGTGCCAGTATTAAATGCCCCTTCTTAGTGCCCCCATAATAGGCCTATATTATATACCCCCATAGTATTCTTCTCCCCTCCAACACCATAGTGTCCCCATAATGTGCCAGCAATGCCCCCAGTAGATTCCCCCATAGTGTCTCCCATGTGACAGTAGATGCCCCCATTGTGTCCCCTATGTGCCAGCTTTGCCCCCATAGTGTCCCCCATGTGCCAGCGATGCCCCCATAGTGGCCCCCATGTGCCGGTAATGCCCTTACATTGTCCCCCATGTGCCAGCAATGCCCCCAGTAGATTCCCCCATAGTGTCCCCCATGTGTCGACAATGCCCCTATATTGTCCTCCATGTGCCAGAAATGCCCCCAGTATTCTCCCCCATAGTGTCCCCCATGTGCCAGCAATGCCCCCATAGTGTCTCCCATGTGCTAGCCATGCCCCCATAGTGTCCCCCATGTGCCAGCCATGCCCCCATAGTGTCCCCCATGTGTCCCCCATGCACCCATAGTGTCCCCCATGTGTCAGGCATGCCCCCATAGTGTCTCCCATGTGCCAGCCATGCCCCCATAGTGTCCCCCATGTGCCAGCCATGCACCCATAGTGTCCCCCATGTGTCAGGCATGCCCCCATAGTGTCCCCCATGTGCCAGCCATTGCCCCATAGTATCCCCCATTTGCCAGCAATAATGCCCCAAAGTGTTCCCTTTATGCAAGCAATGACCCCCCAGTGCAGCCCAGCCCAGCACCTCAAAGACAAAAAACCACAAAAAAAAACCACATACTTACCTTCATGGCAGCGATGCGATGCAGGCCTCTTCTGGCCTGTGTCCCGAGTAGTACGGCTCAGGTGGCGCGATGAACATCATCGCGCCGCCTGTGCCAGCCTCTGATAGGCTGCCGGCACAAGGCCAGCAGCCTATCAGAATAACAGAGAAGGGAGACGCCTCTCCCTTGCCCTGCCGCAGTGTTCATCTGTAACGCGGTACAGATGAATGTAGGGAGATGAGTGCTTCCATAATGCAAGCACTCATCTCCTGGTGGTGTCACCCAGGGGCGTAGCTAGAAATGACTGGGCCCCACAGCAAAAAATGTTATGCCCCCCCCCTTCCAGAGCTTCCACCCAAACTCGCCTCCAGGACCTCCCATCCCAACATCCCCACACCCCTCCCTAGATCCCCCTAAGTGTCATCCACACATCCCCCCTACGTGTCATCCACACATCTCCCCATCAGTGTCCTCAACACATACCCCCATCAGTGTCCTCCACACATACTCCCATCCATGTCCTCAACACATACCCCCCATCAGTGTCCTGCACACATCCCCCATCAGTGTCATCCACAAATCCCCCATCAGTGTCCTCAACACATCCTACATCAGTGTCCTCCACACATACCCCCATCAGTGTCCTCAACACATCCCCCATCAGTGTCCTGCACACATCCCCCCATCAGTGTCCTCCACACACACCCCCATCAGTGTCCTGCACACATAACCCCATCAGTGTCCTGCACACATCCACATCAGTGTCCTCCACACATCCCCCATCAGTGTCCTCCACACACAGGGCCGGCGCGTCCTATAAGCGGACTAGGCCGCCGCGTAGAGCTCACCTTGGCAAGGGGCGCTGCTAGGAGCGCCGGCCTGCCTCATGCTGCAGCCGTCCGAGCGCTCTGAATTGAGCCTCAGACGGCTGCAGCACTGCCCGGGCTGGCGCGTCCATGAGGGCGCAGCGCCCGGGCTCAGCAAGAGTGTGCACTTCCTGTCAGTCCGTCAGGGTACAGGAAACTAAAGCTCCTGTACCCCTGGACCATAAAGAGCTCGGCCGCACTACACTAGAGGTAGGGGGAGGAAGAATGACAAGAGTGGGGGAAGAAGAATGACAAAGGGGGGAGGAGAGAATGACAAGAGGAGGGAAGGAAGAATGACAAGAGGGGGAGAATGACAAGGGGGAAGAAAATGACAAAGGGGGAGAGAATGATAAGAGGGGGAGGAAGAAGGACAAGGGGGAGGAAGAATGACAAAGGAGGGGGTGAAGAATGACAAGGAGGGGAGAATGACAAGAGGGGGAGAGAATGACAAGAGGGGGAGAGAATGACAAGAGGGGGAGAGAATGACAAGAGGGGGAGAGAATGACAAGAGGGGGAGAGAATGACAAGGGGAGGAAGAATGACAAGAGGGGGAGAGAATGACAAGAGGGGGAGAGAATGACAAGAGGGGGAGAGAATGACAAGGGGGAGAGAATGACAAGAGGGGGAGAGAATGACAAGGGGGGGAGAGAACTGGCATTAGTTAAAGGGGTTCTGCAGTTAATTTAAACTGATGATCTATCCTATGTATGCAGTAGCGCCTCGGCCTTCTTGCTGTTTACCGCAGGCGCAGTGACGTCACAACTAGTATCACTGGCCTTGGCGGAGTTAAGCTCTGTTCACTTGAATGAAGCTTAGCCCCGCCCAGGCCAATGAAACTAGTCGTGACGTCACTGCGAGAAGGCTGAGGCGCTACTGCCAGCGCCGCTGCCTTCTGAAACAGCTGATTAGCGGGGGACCCCTGCCGATCAGTTTAAATAAACTGCAGAACCCCTTTAATATGGAAGATCATATGGGTGGGGCATTGTGATGTCACATGGGGGGGGGCAGCAAACTTTTCTTTTGCCTAGGGCGGCAAAAATCCTTGCACCGGCCCTATCCACACATCCCCCCTAAGTGCCATCCACACATTCCCCATTAGTGTCCTGCACACATTCCGCCATCAGTGTCCCCCAAACATCCACCATCAGTGTCCTGCACACATCCCCCCATCAGTGTCCTCCACACACACCCCCATCAGTGTCCTCCACACATCCCCCCATCAGTGTCCTGCACACATCCCCCCATCAGTGTCCTGCACATATCCCCCCATCAGTGTCCTCCACACACACCCCCATCAGAGCTTCATATTAACCTGCTGTACTAGTATGGCTAAAAACCTCAGTAATAGTTTCCCATATATAATATATATATATACAAATATATATATATATATATATATATATATATATATATATATATATTTTAACTTCTTGTTTTGATATCCTAACCAAATATTAGCTTTGTTATAATGTGACAAGTTGCTTTTACCCACATGTATTGCTAACCTTATATTGCTCTATGCTCGATGACAACATTGTGTTTATTTACTTATTTTAAGCTTGTAATGCTTTATATCAACGTTGTACAGTTGTGTTCAAAATTATTCAACCCCCAATGCTGTAAAGGGTTTTAGGGAATTTAGTGTACATTTGTAATTGTGTTCAGAATGAAATCTTACAAGGACTTTTTAAAGAACCAAATGCAACTAAAATGATATCAATTGTTTTTGTAATACAGTATTAAATATTTTTTTTGTGATTTCTTCATTTACACAATTATTCAACCCCTTAAAGACTACCACTCTTAAGAACAGGGGTTCATTCAAGTGTTTTCGATCAGGTATTGAAAACACCTCTGGATGTCAAGGAGCAGCAATCAAGCATAAAAAGCACCAATTAGGCAGATGTAAAATGACTGTGATACTCAGCTCCTTCTAGACAATTACTGGTGTGTTTACAAACATGGTGAAGTCAAGAGAATGGTCCAGGAAGACAAGAGAAGAGGTGATTTCTCTTCACAGGAAGGGCAATGGCTATAAGAAGATTGCAAAGATGTTAAACATACCAAGAGACACCATAGGAAGCATCATTCGCAAATTCAAGGCAAAGGGCACTGTTGAAACGCTACCTGGTCGTGGCAGAAAGTAGATGCTGAATTCGACTGCTGTGCGCTACCTGAAGCGCAAAGTGTTGAAAAGTCCCCGTGTGACTGCTGAGGAACTGAAAAAAGATTTGTCAGATGTGGGTACTAAAGTTGCAGCTCAGACAATAAGGCGCACACTGCGTAATGAAGGCCTCCATGCCAGAACTCCCAGGCGCACCCCCTTGCTGTCTCCAAAGAATAAGAAGAGTCGACTGCAGTATGTCAAAAGTCATGTGGACAAACCACAAAAGTTTTGGGATAGTGTTCTGTGGACTGATGAAACAAAATTAGAACTGTTTGGGCCCATGGATCAACGCTATGTTTGAAGGAGGAAGAACAAGGCCTATGAAGAAAAGAACACCTTGCCTACTGTGGAGCATGGCGGGGGGTCAATCATGCTTTGGGGCTGTTTTGCTTCTACAGGTACAGGGAAGCTTCAGCGTGTACAAGGTACCATGAATTCTCTTCAGTATCAGGAGATATTGGATGAAAATGTGATGCAGTCCGTCACAAACCTGAGGCTTGGGAAACGTTGGACCTTTCAACAGGACAATGATCCCAAGCATACCTCCAAGTCCACTACAGCATGGTTGCAGATTAAAGGCTGGAACATTTTGAAGTGGCCATCGCTGTCACCAGACTTAAATCCGATTGAGAACCTCTGGTGGGACTTAAAGAAAGCAGTTGCAGCGCGCAAGCCTAAGAATGTGACTGAACTGGAGGCTTTTGCCCATGAAGAATGGGCGAAGATACCCGTAGATCGCTGCAAGACACTTGTCTCAAGCTATGCATCACGTTTAAAAGCTGTTATAACTGGAAAAGGATGTTGTACTAAGTACTAAGATTGAATGTCACTTGGGGGTTGAATAAAACTGATAATGATGTGAGCACAGAAAAGACATTTGTGGTTATTTCATTATAAATGTTATGTTATATTTGTCTGACTTACAAGTGCCTCTTTGATTTAATTGTAAACAAGATGAGTGAAATGATCCAAATCAATGTCAAACTGGCCAAAACACTCAATTTCCGTGGGGGTTGAATAATTTTGAACACAACTGTATATATTCATTTGCATATATCATTGTGTTTATTTACTTATTTATGTTTAGAACCTTGTAACCAATAAATTTGCATATTTTTTATAATACCTGCGTATTATTATTTAATGTCAAAACTATGGGGAAGATTTATCAAACTGGTGTAAAGTAGAACTGGCTTAGTTGCCCCTAGCAACCAATGAGATTTCACCTTTCATTTTTCAGAGCTCCTTTGGAAAATGAAAGGTGGAATCTGATTGGTTGCTATGGGCAACTAAGCCAGTTCTACTTTACACCAGTTTGATAAATTTCCCCCTATATCTTTATATATATATCTGAGAAAATAGTCGGCCTCAGATGTGAATTGTATCGATTGGGTTATCTACAATTCATCAGGTCATGATTTCAAGAAGTTATGAAAAATTAATGGTTAATAATTTTTATGACCATAATTAATCATTCTTAATTGAATTATTATAAACCCGACACCTAGTGGGTAATAAAGGACATGTATTGTCACTGACTGTAGTTACAGTTCCACACGTCTGCGCTGCCGTGCACTTTGGCAAACACCGACAGGCTCAAGGACTGGGCCAACTTCTGTTCTACAGTGCCTCGTGAAAGTATTTGGCCCCCTTGAACTTTTCGACCTTTTGCCACATTTCAGGCTTCAAACATAAAGATATAAAACTGTAATTTCAGACTTCCGGTTCCGGCGCTGGCATGTGAAGACGCGGGGAAGCCAGCTCCTCACAGCGCAGCTCCATATCAGCCCGCTATAAAGCCCTCTCTCCCGCTGTAGGGAGAGAGACATCGAAAGATCGCCGCCCACAAGTACATGGAGCGATACCTGCTCCGAAGCGGGCACAAGATAGTCTCCTCCGGCCGAGATCTCCAGACGGCAGAGCACATGTCCCTCAAGATGGCGCCGACTCCTATTGCAGCGGCGGGGCAGACTGCTGGAACGGACCTGGGGGACGCCCTCTCCGATACCCAGGTGGATATGTTTGATTCTGAGGGGGGCAAAGTCGATCTTAAAGCCCTGGCAGTGGAGGTGGCAAAACAATTAGCCCCAGATCTTATATCCTCGCTATCCTCCACTGTGCAGGCCACTCTGCATAAGCTGCAGGAGGAACTTTCTATACATGATCATCGATTTGATGAAGTTGAGCAGAGAGTAGCCTGTCTGGAAGAAGAGATGGCTGATACTACTACAAAGTTCAATGACCTGCTTAAGCTTGCTAACCATCTAGCTGATAAAGTGGATGACCTGGAAAACAGGTCCCGGAGAAGTAATTTACGGCTAGTGGGTGTACCAGAAACTGTACAGCAGCACGAGCTACGCCATCTTTTTGATTCAGAACTCCCACAAGCTTTGGGCCTCTTTGGGAAAAGAAAGGTGGAGAGGGCACACCGTATAGGCCCTCCAAAGGACGCCATAAACGCCTCTGCACCTCGCCAGCAACAGAGGCCGCGGCAAGCCATTTGCAAATACTTAGACTATTCTGACAAGGAGGAAATCCTGAGAGCGTACAGACGTCGCAGAGAACCGCTTCTACTAAAAGGTAGCAAGGTGCTCCTCTTTGCGGACTATTCTGCCGAGGTACAACGCAAACGCAGGGCTTTTAGTAATATATGCTCTGGTCTATATCAGAAGAAGATCAGATTCCAGCTCATGTTCCCGGCTATTCTCAAGATTCAAGATGAAGATGGATCTACTCATCAGCTTGCAGACCCCAAGGAAGCAGAGGATTTTATTCATCATCTGCAAGCTGCGGAAACAGGACCACTGAGTCCTCGCCAGGACCCAAGACCCCATGGACAATCGCCGGGACGACAGGACTGGAACAGGATACCTGCTGGACTGTCTGCAAAACATGGCGCCTCTCCCAAGGATCGTAGACCGCCGAGTCGCCATCTTGTTCCAGACGCCTGAATAGGGACAGGTTTATACTCTCCTCTCTTCTACTCGTCTGGTTTCTGTTTATATTTTCTCTTATGCTATTTCTATTTCACAGGAGACTACACTGAATATGGCGCCTTTAAACGGGCGTGAGCTGCTAGTGTGGAGGGCTAGTGGCTTTAGGGAATTGCCAGAAAAAGGATAGTCAATTGTCTAGACTACTATGATACGTTGGTTTTATTGGTTTATTTGTTCTCCTGTTCTTAAGGTTGTATTTTATGTTCATGGGATCTATACTCGCAGTCTCATTGGCCGTCACATACGGGGTTTAACTGTCCGAGGGGGAGCTCTGCTGGGAGGCGACCCTTGCTATTGACGGGTCACTTTAAATGTGGCCTAGGATCTGCTTTGATTATTTGGAGTCGTGGATCATCCTGCAGCACGCTAGTATGAGAGTAGCTTCCTGGAATGTTAAAGGGCTGCGTTCCCCAAACAAACGCATGAAAGTCTTGCGTCATTTAAAGCGCCTTAAGGTGGATATAGCGTTGCTGCAGGAGACCCATCTCTCTGAGGACGATTTTAACAGGATGAAAAAGATGTGGGTGGGCACTGTTATCGGCTCAGCAGCCGTGGGGAGAAAGGCAGGTGTTTTGATTCTGCTTGGTAGACATCTCTCTACGGAGATACACTCAGCAGAATCTGATGACGCGGACAGGATGGTACACATACATGTGTCTGGTCCATTTGGTAATTACAGTATATGGAATGTATATGCTCCTAATCAAGATCAAAGGACCTTTTTGGACACCTTGCAGCATAAACTACTTACTGATTCACATCCATGCAAGATAGTAGGTGGGGATTTCAACCTGATCATGAACAACCAGGTCGACAAGTTACCTTTGGGAAATAGAAGACGAGCAGATCTGTTAGAGGGATTTGTGGATTCCGCTGCTCTTGTGGATTGTTGGAGACTACACCATCCACAGGACAGGGAATTTACGCATTATTCCCATGCTCATGACAGTTCGTCCAGAATAGACTACATGTTTTTGTCCTCTGAGGCCCTACACAGTGTGTCACACATTTCCATTGGCGACATGGTGGTCTCGGATCACTCTCCGGTCCTGCTAGATATGACAGACAGATTCCCCAGAGGTGAGGACTACATTTGGAGATTCCCCAATTTTCTAGCAACTGATGAGAATTTCCTAGCCCTGCTAAAGGGGTGGTGGATGGAATTTTGCACTGATAATCAGGCTCATACTAATTCCCCGCTTCTGTTCTGGGAAACGGGTAAAACTGTTCTGAGAGGTAGATTAATCTCATATGTGTCCTCACTGAAAAAGATAGCCAAGCAACGATACCAGGCAGCTAGTGAAGCGGTGCGCAGGGCATATGCTGATTTCCTCCTGGCTCAGACTCCAGCAAATAGAGACTTGGGTCTTGGCCCGGAGGGACTTTGACATATGGGCGGATAAACTAGAAAGTATTAAAAGAACTAAGCTAGAGTCTGACTTGCATAAATTTGGACATAAATCCGGGAAACTATTGGCCTCACTGGCCAAGGGTAGGCAGCCTAAAACGCATATACGATGTTTGCGGAGTGGTAGTGGGACCAGGGAGCACAGACCAAAGCACATAGCGGACATCCTTGGAACCTATTTTGCACAATTCTACCGAAAGGCGGAGAGGATGAGGTAGGATGTGACTCTTTCCTAAACAGTCTTTCCCTTCCAGCTCTCACTGAAGAACAGCTGTTAATTCTTAATGCCCCTATATCTGCTGTAGAAATACAAGCTACTATTAAAACCTTCCCGTCTGGGAAAGCCCGGGACCTGACGGGTACACAGCAGATTTTTATAAAGCCCTGAACGAACAACTATCCCCTGTGCTATCTACCGTCTTCTTAGAGGTGGTTAACGGAAGTGATGTTCGGAGCATATGAATACTGCCCTAATCACGCTCATACATAAAAAGGAAAGGATCCAGAAGATCCATCCTCTTATAGACCTATTTCTTTGATTAACCAAGACTTGAAAATATTGTCTAAGCTACTTGCCAATAGACTGGCAGACATCCTCCCATCTTTGATATCACCAAGGCAAGCAGGCTTCGTTAAAGGACGGTCAGCTGTTACTAATATTAGAAAGGCGTTTTTGGCACTGTCGGTTGCGGGCTCTATGAAATATAGGGGACGCAATCCTGCCATTGTTACTTTAGACACGGAAAAGGCCTTTGACACTATCAGTTGGGGCTGGCTTAATCGGGTATTAGATGCAATGGGTTTCTCTGGTCCGTTCCGTTCAGTACTTGCTAAAATATATTTGAATCCGCGGGCACGGGTCAGTATCCCGGGTTTCCTGTCACCGTGTTTCTTGCTTCAAAGGGGCACGAGACAGGGATGCTCCTTATCCCCCCTTCTCTTTGACTTAGCGATAGAACCGCTTGCTCAATACCTGGACTCATCTGAAGTGTTTAAGGGTTTGGAGGTGGGTACACATCAGTTGCGTCTAGCTATGTTTGCGGACGATATAGTTCTATTCATGGCAAACCCTGTCTCCGACATGTCTGGGGTTACACAGGCTTTACAAACCTTCGGATCATTTTCAGGGCTAAGAGTTAATTACTCTAAAAGTGAGATCCTGTTTCTCCGTTCTCTAACTCCTGCTAGTTCAGTAAGAACTATAGCGAACATACCTATTGCTAGTTCTCATATAACATATCTAGGCATTAAAATAGGTAGGACAATGGAATCGGTGTATAGACTTAATTTTCAACCCTTGATCACTAAAATCATTGCTGAACTGCAAAAGTGGCATAATCTCCCACTTTCGTTGATGGGGCGCAATCATTTACTTAAAATGATGTCCATGTCAAAATTATTATACCCGCTGCAAACTATACCTTTGCTTTTGAAGCATACCGACGTGAATAGACTACGGACCTCCTTTACGAACTTTTTATGGAAAGGCAAGCCACCTAGGATTAGCTATCTAAAATTAACAGCGCCAGGGGAGTTATGTGGTATTGCTGCTCCTGATGTTAGGCGTTATAATCTTGCCTGTATGGCTCGACATATAGCAGATTGGATAAACAAAACCAACTTTTACTCAGACTATACACTGGAGGGTGAATTCTGTGCTCCCTGGTCCCTTGCGGCTTTGCTACACGCAAGGCTGGTTAACATTCCAGCGGTAATTAAGAGCTCCATTCTGATAAAAGATACCATAGCGTCCTGGAGAATCCTGAGACGCAAGTACTGGCTACCCTTTCGTGTATCAAAACATCTTCCCTTATGGGGAAACCCGGAATTTAAGCAGGGACAGTTCAACAGGCTATTTGTTGAGTGGAGGGCTAAAGGGATAACTCATGTTAAGCATCTGTTGCATGACACAGAACCCCGTTGGTTGGACATCCATGAATTAATTGATAAATTCTCCCTACGCCCTTTCAAGACCATACAATTTGCCCAAATTAAAGATGCTTTTCACTCTAACTTGGTACTTGTACACAAGGAGATTAAAAGGAATGTACTGGACAGATTGCTTGATCTGGGGAGGGGGAGGAGGTAGGAGTTCGGTATCTTCTATATACTATGGATTCCGCAAGGAAGACTCTCAAAATTATGATGCACAAAACTTCTGTAAATGGGAAGAACAGCTGGGGGTGGACGATCTCACTCACAGAATACAGAAAGGTTGGCTGCGGGTGAGGAAACACGTGGTGAATGAAGTGTGGAGGGACACGCAGTTAAGAATAATGCATAGGGCAATCTATGGATTTAACATCCCACCACACCCACTTAAACCGGACCGCCTAATCAACTGCCCTAAGTGTCATCTCGAATATTCCGATCTGCTTCATGGCCTATGGTCGTGCCCTCATAGCTTACGTTTGTGGACCTCGATCGGGGGAATGGTTCATAAGCTTTGGGGAATTAGAGTCCAAATGACTCCCTTGCTTTGCATTTTTCATTGTGTAGAGGATGATGATGGAGAAAAGAGTCTTCCAAATCTCTTCCACTCTATATGCATGGTAGTGAAACGCACTATATTACAACGTTGGTTGGAGCCAACAGCTCCCACCATGACCATGATAGAGTCCCAAATGAAAAAGGTGTTCCATTTGGAAAGGTTATTCATAATGAATACAAAGGGCAAACATGCACAGAAGTTGTTCAAGAAGTGGAAATCCTTTATTGTTTGCTACATGTCAGATACGGAAATTAGGCAGATAATGCAACCGTTCACTCTCACTGAGTGGTACTTATTAGAAAGTCTAAAAGGCAGCCTGGGGAGGTTGGAGGTACGAGTTACAAATAATGTTTGACGCTCGCTAATTTACTGCTCGCTTATTGTCTGATAATGATCCGCACGGTTTGAGTGGTGTAAAACACACTGGATGCAGGACTACCACTCGCATACTGGGTCGCAATATTTCAACGCCCCATAGAGACTGCTCTGAACCATGAGAGGACTGATCCCGAGTTTACATTATTTTATTTTATTTTATTTTATTTCTTGTAATGTTGCAATCTGGAATGTTTGCTTACCTAAGAATAGGGTCTGCGTACCCTACATACCATGCTCACTCATTGTATTGCTTGTCGGGATATTCTCCCGAATGTTGTATGTTTAAACTCTGAAAATTAATAAAATTAAATAAAAAAAAAAAAGCTGGTCAAAAAAAAAAAAAAACTGTAATTTTTTGTGAAGAATCAACAACAAGTGGGACACAGTTATGAAGTGGAACGAAATTTATTGGATATTTCAAACTTTGTTAACAAATAAAAAACTGAAAAATTGGGCGTGCAAAATTATTCAGCCCCTTTACTTTCAGTGCAGTAAACTCTCTCCAGAAGTTCAGTGAGGATCTCTGAATATCCAATGTTGACCTAAATGACTAATGATGATAAATAGAATCCACCTGTGTGCAATCAAGTCTCCGTATAAATGCACCTGCACTGTGATAGTCTCAGAGGTCAGTTTAAAGCGCAGAGAGCATCATGAAGACCAAGAAACCAGGGCTGTGGAGTCGGTAGATAAATTGTCCGACTCCGACTCCGACTCCGACTCCTCAGATTTTGAAACTCCCGACTCCGACTCCTCGACTCCGACTCCTCTGTATTTAATATGCAAATACGAAGCTGTTCCACCAAGTTCTTCTAATCTCCTCTAGCACAGAGAGGTAGTTGAGCAGAAGCTGCTGCCTTCTCCTTTGTGTGCTGATCTTCTGCTGAAGATAGAGCAGTGGGAGGATCCAGGACGGGGCAGGGGAAGGGGCATTTATTTTAAAACATGATTTTCCTAGTAGAATCCCATAGTCATGTTTAAAATTTAAGCTAACAATCTGAGTTTACATGTTTTATAGCCTTAGCTGAATGATAGCAGTTTTTCAAATGGTTTACAGCTTCAGTCTTGAACTATTGACTATCCATTCCCTTCACTTATACAAGTGTCTCCAGTCCTTAATCAGTTATCAGTGAGAGGCTAGGATAACCATGGGTTCCCTGTAACAGCAGACCACAAGACAATGGAAAGTGTAAGTATTGCTGCTCCTTAAAGGGATACTGACAGGCTGATTTTCCAGCTAAAGATATATATATACTGGTATTCATCAGAGAATTAGGAATAAAACGATACTAATGTTACCCCCAGTTAAGCTGTACTTGTGTTTAAAAACATTTTAATCTGTATGCAAATTCACTATCTTTGTGCCCAATGGGGCAGCGTCTCCTGCGGCTTTGTGCCCAGCCGTGCCCGAAGTACAGCTTCCCAGCGCTGTTCCCCTCGTTATTATTCACTGCACTGGCCTTTTTTTTCAGGCTAGCCGAACGCTGAATTCCTGCGCAGGCGCACGTGTAGAGTGCTGGCAGCAGCCTCGTCTGGCTATGCTGAGGATGTGCCAGCTTTCTCTCTTGCTCCTCGCTACCAAGTCCTGTCTAGTGCTGCCAGTACTCTACATGTGCGCCTGCCCCCTTGGGCACAAAGGTAGAGAATATGCATATTGATTAAAACGTTTTTAAACACAAGTAAACCTCAACTGGGGGTAATAGTCGTCATGTTGTATTCCTAATCCTCTGATGAATACCAGCAGATATATCTTTAGCCGGTAAATCAGCCTGTCAGTGTCCCTTTAACTGCATAGTGAAGCATATGAAAAGCATGCTTCTTCACGGTCACTTAACGTCTTTGTTTAGCGGTAAAGTGACGCACTGCATGCATTGGCCTTTATTCTTACAGTAGAGAAGTAATTCATTATAACTTTATCTGAATTGGGACATTTAAACCTGCTTTTTTTTTTATTCCAATTTTTTTTTATTCCAATTTAAATCTAGTAGGAGTCGGAGTCGGAGTCGGTCCATTTTTTGCCGACTCCGACTCCAGGTACCCAAAATTGCCTCCGACTCCGACTCCTCGACTCCGACTCCGACTCCACAGCCCTGCAAGAAACACACCAGGCAGGTCCGAAATACTGTTGTGGAGAAGTTTAAAGCTGGATTTGGATACAAAAATATTTCCCAAGCTTTAAACATCCCAAGGAGCACTGTGCAAGTGATAATATTGAAATGGAAGGAGTATCAGACCACTGCAAATCTACCAAGACCTGGCCGTACCTCTAAACTTTCAGCTCATACAAGGAGAAGACTGATCAGAGATGCATCCAAGCAGGGCCGGCGCGTCCTATAAGCGGACTAGGCCGCCGCGTAGAGCGCCCCTTGGCAAGGGGCGCTGCTAGGAGCGCCGGCCCTGCCCCATGCTGCAGCCGCCCGAGCGCTCTGAATTGAGCCTCAGACGGCTGCAGCACTGCCCGGGCTGGCGCGTCCATGAGGGCGCACCCCCCGGGCTCAGCAAGAGGAGAGGAGCTGACAGGAGGGAAGCGCTCAGCGCTCCCTCCTGTCAGTCCATTGTAGCGCGGCCAAGCTCTTTATGGCTGCGGGTACAGGAGCATGTGTCTCCTGTACCCGGCCGGACTGACATGAAGTGCGCACACAGTGTGCACTTCCTGTCAGTCCGTCAGGGTACAGGAAACTAAAGCTCCTGTACCCCTGGACCATAAAGAGCTCCGGCCACGCTACACTGGGGGAGGGGGAGAATGACAAAAGTGGGGGAAGAAGAATGACAAAGGGGGAGAAACTGACAAGAGGGGGAAGGAAGAATGACAAGAGGGGGGGAGAATGACAAGGGGGGGAGGGAGGAAGAATGACAAGGGGGGGGAGAATGACAAAGGAGGGGGGGGTGAAGAATGACAAGGGGGGGGAGGAAGAATGACAAAGGGGGGGGTGAAGAATGACAAGGGGGGGGGAGAGAATGGCAAGAGGAGGGAGAGAATGACAAGAGGGGGGAGAGAATGACAAGAGGGGGGAGAGAATGACAAGGGGGGGGAGAGAACTGGCATTAGTTAAAGGGGTTCTGCAGTTAATTTAAACTGATGATCTATCCTATGTATGCAGTAGCGCCTCGGCCTTCTTGCTGTTTAATGCAGGCGCAGTGACGTCACGACTAGTATCACTGGCCTTGGCGGAGTTAAGCTCTGTTTACTTGAATGAAGCTTAGCCCCGCCCAGGCCAATGAAACTAGTCGTGACGTCACTGCGAGAAGGCTGAGGCGCTACTGCCAGCGCCGCTGCCTTCTGAAACAGCTGATTGGTGGGGGACCCCTGCCGATCAGTTTAAATAAACTGCAGAACCCCTTTAATATGGCAGATCATATGGGTGGGGCATTGTGATGTCACACGGGGGGGGGGCGGCAAACTTTTCTTTTGCCTAGGGCGGCAAAAATCCTTGCACCGGCCCTGCATCCAAGAGGCCCATGATCACTCTGGATGAACTGCAGAGATCTACTGCTGAGGTGGGACACTCTGTCCATAGGACAACAATCAGTCGTATGCTGCTCAAATCTGGCCTTTATGGAAGAGTGGCAAGAAGAAATCAATTTCTTAAAGATATCCATAAAGAGTGTTGTTTAAAGTTTGCCACAAGCCACCTGGGAGACACACCAAACATGTGGAAGAAGGTGCTCTGGTCAGATGAAACCAAAATAGAATTTTTTGGCAACAATGCAAAACGTTATGTTTGGCGTAAAAGCAACACAGCTCATCACACTGAACGCACCATCCCCACTGTCAAACATGGTGGTGGCAGCATCATGGTTTGGGCCTGCTTTTCTTCAGCAGGGACAGGGAAGATGGTTAAAATTGATGGGAAGATGGAGGGAGCTAAATACAGGACCATTCTGGAAGAAAACTTGATGGAGTCTGCAAAAGACCTGAGACTGGGACGGAGATTTGTCTTCCAACAAGACAATGATCCAAAACATAAAGCAAAATCTACAATGGAATGGTTCACAAATAAACATATCCAGGTGTTAGAATGGCCAAGTCAAAGTCTAGACCTGAATACTATCGAGAATCTGTGGAAAGAACTGAAAACTGCTGTTCATAAACGCTCTCCATCCAACCTCACTGAGCTCGAGCTGTTTTGCAAGGATGTGCAAAACTGATAGAGACATACCCCAAGCGACTTACAGCTGTAATCGCAGCAAAAGTTGGCGCTACAAAGTATTAACTGAAGGGGGCTGAATAATTTTGAACGCCCAATTTTTCAGTTTTTTATTTGTTAACAAAGTTTGAAATATCCAATAAATTTCATTCCACTTCATAATTGTGTCCCACTTGTTGTTGATTCTTCACAAAAAATTACAGTTTTATATCTTTGGCCCCCTTGTTGATTCTTCACAAAAAAATACAGTTTTATATCTTTATGTTTGAAGCCTGAAATGTGGCAAAAGGTCGAAAAGTTCAAGGGGGCCAAATACTTTCACAAGGCACTGTACATATTTGTGCAGGGCTGGTACTGCCTTTTTGGCAAAAAAATGACGGCTTGGGACTCTCCACTTTGGCTCGGCACAAGCCTTCAGTTCTCTGAAAGGTGCAGAGTCCACCACTTGGAAAGGGAGGGACTGCAGCACCAGCAACTTGGCCAGGAGCACATTCAGCTTCTGCGCCGCTAGATGAGTGCATGCATACTGCTGTCTCTTGGCAAACACTTCGGTGATCGATTGCTGATTAGGAGTAGGAGGAGGAGGAGCAGGTCCATCGGGACCTGCAGATGATGATAATGACAGACAGCTCCCTTTGCTGAGGTGGTGGAGCCTTGACTGCCTGAAACTGGGTGCATGCCACTGGGTGATGTAGCGGTTTCTGTGGCAGGCTGGAACACCACATCGAAGCCACAGTTCTCCCAGGCCACTGTATGGCAACGCTGCATATGTTGACGCAGGACCGTAGGGCCAATATTGGCACCCTGACCACGCATCACCTTCTGCCCAAAGATTCTACATATGGCCATATTCACCTCCTCCGACGGCTTAACAAAAAACTGCCACGCTGCCGAGTAGGTGATTTTCCCCCCAACCGTCCGCACTGACTGACTGCTACCGACGCTGCCTCCATGAACCCCTGAAACACTACTTCCCAGGAAGGTGGGCTGCTGTGAAGCAGGTGGTCTACCCCGGGCATGTTTCGCTCCCGACCTCCCATTGCTGCAAGCCTGCTGAATCCCAGCCATGCTACCACCTTGCTGGCTCAGCCGCTGCCTCACAGGCAAGCTGCCACCCACTTCTCCTCATGATGATGATGAAGCCCCTTCTGCACCCAGCTTCAAAGTGTGATCGGCTTCATCATCATCAAGTAATGTCTACACGTCACTGATATCCTCCTCAACGGTCTCTGGGTCAGGAACAACACCACCTCCCACGCCACACTCCTCATCACTACTTGCCCGCCTTGCGGAGGAAGCGGAGGATGTCTCCTCCAGATCTTTCCTGGCAGTAACTGCTGACTGTCCTCTAATAGCTTGTCCTCGCTGTATAGTGGAGCTGAGCCCTGTCGCGGATATAAAGTGCAAAAATGCTTAATATAAAAAAAAAAACAGATGAAAGGATCAAAAGTAAAAATATCAAAGTTATTGATCCTATTGAGGAGAGGGCGACATAATAACCTCTCAGCTCGTTGACGAGAACCTTAATTATTTTGTGCAACTAGAAAGAAAACGAGGTACCATCATCTATGCAAAAATATATGTGAGTTATTATACATAAATGCTAAATACAAAATCAATGATACAACCTGTACAATGATAGATAATGACATATAATACCACTACCTTCAACCAATACTGAATATCGCTAATCAATGCAATGATATGCAACAATCCAAATTATCACCTTTTAACCAATTGAGGTATATGGCGGCACTATAAATTTACCAGCTCGGTATCAGGCTAGGGAATAACAAAGTTCCCAAGGACTAGGTACCAATGTCTGATGCTCAATTAGCAATATGCATCTTTGCTAAGAGAATGATCAAACTTGATCAGGAGCCTTATCAATTACAGATCCACAAATGGGGACCTTTGACTATATACCGGGCTCAGTAACTTATCAATACCGCAAGCAATAAGCAAGATATACGTTACCAAGGGTCAAAAGGTAAGTAGGGCTCCGGAGGGACGGTTAGCTCTCCAGAGGGTTCCCCGTGATCCAGGATCAAATCCACGTGTCTGTTTAATCTTTTGTTTGTAGTCTTTTTTTTTTTTCTCCTCCAATCCCTCTCTCATCCCGACTATGACTAATATTCACACACTTATCAAAAGCATACACTTTTAGATAACGGTCTTCCAACCAAACCAGAGGGTATGCACATATGGTAATGGTGCTGTGAGATCATAAATTACCCAAAATGCTTTGTGGTGAACGTGTTATGCTACCTGCCGATACCTAGGCGGCAATGTTGTATAAGCTATAAATGTGAAGCTTTTAGGAGTTAAATTTATATAATGTGACTTCATGTTAAGTGGTAGACATCCACCACCTGGGACATACATCAAAAAGGGAGGCATACCCCCTGACACTTGAAGCAATTAAAAACTTAGATTCCCAGAAACTAGTATAACTGTTCTCATGTCATAAAGTTAAAATGTAGACAACAAATGTGTGGGTTTTGGATTTCACAGGTGCCTTATCTTATGAAAATAACACAACTTTCTCATCAACAACTTCTCATTAAGAGAAGTCCAACTGAGCATGCTTTCCCACATACCTCAGGAATACACGCTTCTGGTGATACACACACAGGATATATATATGTTAATATACGATCATAACATGTAACAAAATAAAACCAATATATGAAATAATATAAACCAACACATATGTGATATATTGATTAACTTGTGTCAAAACTAAATACGATCCACTATATGAACAAACAGACATTATATGTTTGTCTCATTAATAAATCTCATTAAAAAGATATATGACAGACGAGTCCCTGGAAGAACCTTATCTCGGCTCATAGCCTAGTGATGAGGTAAAATCACTCCCTTAGATAGGCCTACATATGCCAGGAAGTACCTTTCCTTGAACCCATTTTCCTCTTTTACAATGAAGGTTCATACAGGAGGGTGAATATAAGTACAACATGGCTGCTTATTGGCCATGAATACAAGTTATAACAATAATAATGTATAAATGTTTATATACTTATGAAAAGGCATGACAGCCCACAGCATACATTACTTCTCTGGATGAGGGAACAGCAATGGACAGAGGCAGGTTTAGGACAGGTGAGGGTACAGGGCCTGCTCCCAGGCCATGCCAACTAAGGGTTGTGTCTGACGAACCCACGACTGTTGGCTGGAGGTGTCTTATGTCACCTGGAATGAAGTGGATGACCGAGTTAACCAATCAAGAACCAATGATCAAGACACGACCGCTAGATGAAACCGGGAGCTCAGGCCTCTTGCTGCGACTCCTGCTCCACGCCCCGTACTCTTCTGCGACCTCTGCCTGTGCCAGAAACATTTAGGCCTCTGCCACTCCTCTGTGCATGGCCTGGCACTTCTCTGTCTGACATACTTTTAGCTGAACTAAATAAATTAAAAGCAAATTAAAACACCCCTAAAAACGACAAATATATTTTTCTTTTTGCAGTGAAGTGCGTACATATTTTTCTTTCTATACTGAAATAGGCCACTAAACGATTTCAATACACATAACAGCAGAAGTGAACTGAGAATATATTTTATTTTTGTACTGAAATAGGCCACTAAACGCTTTCACCACAAATAACTGCAACAGTGAAGTGCGTATATATATATTTTTTGTACTGAAATAGGCCACTAAATGCTTTCACCACAAATAACTGCAACAGTGAAGTGCGTATATATTTTTCTTTTTGTACTGAAATAGGCCAGTAAACGCTTTCACCACAAATAACTGCAACAGTGAAATGCATATATATTTTTCTTTTTTTACTGAAATAGGCCAGTAAACACTTTCACCACAAATAAATGCAACATTAAAGTGCATATATATTTTTCTTTCTGTACTGAAATAGGCCACTAAACGATTTCACCACAAATAAATGGCAGATGGCTCCCTTCTTGACTATTACAATCAGCTGTCTCAGCATACTATGGACACAGAGACAGCTAAGAGAGACATATAGCTCGGCCGAGCAGCATCCAACAGAGTGATAATACACATTGGGGACAAGTTAAGGATGAGGGGGGAGGTGGAGGAGGCCGTAAAGGGGCATCTCTAGAGACAGGGAAAGGCAGTGCATGGCCTTGGACACAGGAGAGGGGCGTGCACATACATAAAGGTAGCCGCTCCCTAGCTGTGCCCCTTAATGCTGACATAACATCGACGGGCAATCGAACTCTGGAAGGAGGGGGAGCAAGTGACCGGGCCACATGATGTCAGCAAGACAACAAACCAGGTCACATGGCTGGTTTGTAAACTGAGCAGACGGGACAGAATAGATAATACAACCATAATAGATATATGTTAGTATGGCCAGGGTATATTTAAAGGAATATAAAAGTGTAATTCCAGAAAACCCCTTTAATATAAGCTGCATGAATGACTGTCAGTGAAGAAATTGGCAGGTTACATTTATAGTCTTGGCGTAGTTACAGTGATTTGTGTAGAGCAATTATATTCTACTAGACATTAGGCCCGTTACAATAACGGGCGCTAGAACATTAGTTCTGACAGTGTTATGGGGGATCTGTGGCTGACACTGTTATGGAGGGGATCTATGGATGACACTGTCATGGGGGGTGTGTGGATAACACTGTTATGGGGGATCTGTGGATAACACTGTTATGGAGGGGATCTGTAGAGGACACTGTTATGGGGGTCTGTGGCTGACACTGGTATGGGGGATCTGTGGATAACACTGTTATGGGGGATCTGTGGATAACACTGTTATGGAGGGGATCTGTGGATAACACTGTTATGGAGGGGATCTGTGGATGACACTGTTATGCGGGATCTGTGGATGGCACTGTTATGGGGGATCTGTGGATGACACTGTTATGGGGGATCTGTGGATGACACTGTTATGGGGGATCTGTGGATGACACTGTTATGGGGATCTGGGATGACACTGTTATAGGGGATCTGTGGATGACACACTGTTATGGGGGATCTGTGGCTGACACTGTTATGGAGGATCTGTGGATGACACTGTTATGGAGGGGATCTGTAGAGGACACACTGTTATGGGGGTCTGTGGCTGACACTGGTATGGGGGATCTGTGGATGACACTGTTATGGGGGATCTGTGGAGGACACACTGTTATGGGGGATCTGTGGAGGACACACTGTTATGGGGGATCTGTGGAGGACACACTGTTATGGGGGATCTGTGGATAACACTGTTATGGAGGGGATCTGTAGAGGACACACTGTTATGGGGGTCTGTGGATAACACTGTTATGGAGGGGATCTGTAGAGGACACACTGTTATGGGGGTCTGTGGCTGACACTGTTATGGGGGGTCTGTGGCTGACACTGTTATGGGGGGGTTTGCGGCTGACACTGTTATGGGGGATCTGGGATGACACTGTTATGGGGGATCTGCGGATGACACACTGTTATGGGGGACCTGCGGATGACACTGTTATGGGGGATCTGGGATGACACTGTTATAGGGGATCTGTGGATGACACACTGTTATTGGGGATCTGCGGAGGACACACTGTTATGGGGGATCTGTGGATGACACACTGTTATGGGGATCTGTGGATGACACTGTTATGGAGGATCTGGGATGACACTGTTATAGGGATCTGTGGATGACACACTGTTATGGGGATCTGCAGAGGACACACTGTTATGGGGGATCTCTGGAGGACACACTGTTATGGGGATCTGTGGAGGACACACTGTTATGGAGGGATCTGTGGCTGACACTGTTATGGGGGATCTGTGGCTGACACTGGTATGAAGGGGATCTGTGGCTGACACTGTTATGGAGGGATCTGTGGCTGACACTGTTATGGAGGGGATCTGTGGCTGACACTGTTATGGGGGGTCTGTGGCTGACACTGTTATGGGGGATCTGTGGATGACACTGTTATGGAGGGGATCTGTGGCTGACACTGTTATGGAGGGGATCTGTGGCTGACACTGTTATGGGGGGGTCTGTGGCTGACACTGTTATGGGGGGGTCTGTGGCTGACACTGTTATGGGGGGGGTCTATAATGGGGGGATCTGTGGCTGACACTGTTATGGGAGTATCTGTAGATGACACATAGCATTGTATACTATGTTTCATCCACAGATTCCCCCATAACAGTGTCGCTGTTTATTGTGAATGTAATGGTATCGGGCCCCGCTCAGAATAGAAATACTATGAATAACTGTACTAATAATAACAATCGTCACCTCTTCACTTACTACATAGTGAGGCAGGAGGCTGGGCGGGCGGGCGGTCACTGGCAGAGTAACTCACTAAGTGACGCCCCTGCTCCGCCCACTTTATTAATGAAGCAGGCGGTGCAGGCGCATGACATAATCAGTTACGCTGCCAGTGCCCGCCCGGCCTCCTGCCTCACTATGTAGTAAGTGAAGAGGTGAAGATCGTTATTATAAGAACAGTTATTCATAGTATTTCAACTCTGAGCGGGCCCGGTGCAATACTGATCCATGGGGGTCCCTCCCGTCGCCGCCCCCAACCAACCCGCCGCCTCCCCAATGAAGGGTCTGCAAGCAGCGGCTGAATGAAGGGGCTGCACACAGGAAGGGTGAATGAAGGGGCTGCACACGGGGGCGGGTGAATAAAGGGGCTGAACACAGGGGGTGAATAAAGGGGCTGCACACGGGGGCTGAATGAAGGGGCTGCACACGGGGGGTGAATGAAGGGGCTGCACACAGGGGGTGAATGAAGGGGCTGCACACACTGGGGGTGAATGAAGGGGCTGTACACAGGGGGTGAATGAAGGGGCTGCACACGGGGGGTGAAAGAAGGGGCTGCACACGGGGGTGAATGAAAGGGCTGCACACAGGGGGGTGAATGAAGGGGCTGCACACAGAGGGGTGAATGAAGGGGCTGCACACAGGGGGTGAATGAAGGGGCTGCACACAGGGGGGTGAATGAAGGGGCTGCACACAGAGGCCGGGTGAATGAAAGGACTGCTGCACATGGGGAGGGGGAATGAATGGGCTGCTGCACATGGGGGAATGAAAGGGCTGCTGCACATGGGGGTGTGAATGAAAGGGCTGCTGCACGGAGGGGGTGAATGAAAGGGCTGCTGCACATGGAGGGAGGAATGAAAGGGCCGCTGCACGGAGGGGGAATGAAAGGGCTGCTGCACGGAGGGGGGTGAAAGGGCTGCTGCACATGGAGGGGTGGAATGAAAGGGCTGCTGCACAGAGGGGAGGGGAATGAAAGCGCTGCTGCATAGAGAGCAGAGGTGGTATGGAGCAGGCAGGCACGCTGGCAGCACATGAGGAAATACAAATACTTTGATCCCTCCACCCCTTTGGCTTACCTTGTTGCTGGGCCAGAGAAGGGAGGGAGCAGAGAGGGGACGGGAGGGAGACAGTTCCGGGCCCACGTTTCCTCCTGCTGTCGACCGCTGTCAGAGGGAGGGGCCGCACTGGCCACCAATGGTTTTAATTAGGGGGTAGGGAGGCCGCACTGGCCAATGATTTTAATACTGGGGAGGAGGGGGTCCGGCCCCTGCTGCCTGGCACCATCTGATCTCTTACAGGGGCTGTGATCCCACACTAACCCCTCAGGTGCGGCACCTGAGGGGTTAATTGTGCGGATCACAGCCCCTGTAAGAGATCAGATGGTGCCAGGCAGCAGGGGCCGGTCTGTACACATCTCAGTATATTCTAACTTGAGCGTCCCCATCACTATGGGAACGCCTCTGTGTTAGAATATACTGTCGGATCTGAGTTTTCACGATCTAACTCAGATCCGACAGTATATTCTAACACAGAGGCGTCCCCATAGTGATGGGGATGCTTCAAGTTAGAATATACTGAGCAGTCTGTATATACCGGCCCCCTGCCGCCTGGCAACATCTGAACAGTGTCCGTTGAGTGTGTGCCAAATGCTCTGTGCGCCGCGCATGCGCAGTTGAGTATTCGGCACACACGCACGGACGTTACAGGGATTTTATTAGTATAGATAACAAAAATAAAGCCTCAGGCTCATATTTGAATAAAGTCTGCCACAAATTCACGAGATGTCATTGGTAAATCAGAATATGCTGAATATTTGAACCAAACTCTCCCAGTTCGGCAAGTTCCAGGATGTATTCCTGGTGACTATTTCTCAGATGGATTCCAAGTTACTGATTAGGCATTATCTGAAAATAGCGCCTATCACTAAACTCTCCTTTGCTGTTCTTACATTCCAGCTGATATGCCTCCCTGGTCCACGAGCGCCACCTCAAAGTGCCAGCTGCTGCTGTATACAATACACTGCTCTTGCTGATCTACCACTCCTGCCCTATAATACGACTCCACAGTACAGGTAAGCGCTTACTATTAGTGACTACTTTGTACTACATTGTCCTCCAAATCTTCATAACTCCAATTTCTTTTAACCGTGCACTCTGGAATGCACGGTCAATTTGTAACAAACTCCCCACAATAAGTGACTTCTTCCTCTCACACTCTCTCAACTTGCTGGCCTTACAGAAACCTGGCTTCAACATTTTGACACTGCTTCCCCTGCTGTTTTATCCTATGGTGGACTTCACTTCTCCCATACCCCCAGACCTGATGACAGGCATGGTGGATGAGTAGGCATACCACTTTCTCCACAGTGCACGTTTCAGGTCATTCCCCTTGTTCCCTCTCTCACATTCCACTCTTTTGAAATCAATACTATCAGACTTTTCTGCCCATTTCCCCTGCAAGTTGCAATTGTCTATCATCCCCACGAATTCCTGCATTACTTTGCCACTTGGCTCCCTCACTTTCTATCTTCTGAATCACCAACTCTTATTATGGGTGATTTTAATATCCCCATTGATGATCCTATGTCTCCATAAGCCTCTCACTTTTTTTCTATAACCTCCTTTCTAGGCCTATCACAAATAACTTACTCTGCCATTCATGAACAGAGCCATACACTTGATCTAGTCTTTTTCCGGCACTGCTCAGTCTCAAACTTTAATAACTAATCCTTCCCACTTTTTGACTGCAATCTTCTTTCATTTACTATTAAAACCCTCCACTCTTCTCACGACAATCCTACTTTTCACACTTATAGTAACCTACACGCCATTAACCGCCAGCAACTTATTGACACTTTACAGTTAGCTCTTACCCCAATCTCTTCCCTTTTGAGTCCAGATCTGCCTGCCCACCATTACAACCATACCCTCAAAACCACCTTAGATGAAGCAGCTCCAATATCAATACGACCCTCCAGACACAGAACACGGCAACCCTGGAACACACCTGAAACACATTTTCTCTGGTGGTACTCCAGATGTGCAGAATGCTTATGGAGAAAATCGCTACAATCAGCAGACTTCACCTCAACATTGCCAAACAGAAATACTTCACTTATCTCATTTCCTCACTCTCAAATAACCCAAGATGACTCTTTGACACTTTTCATTCCCTTCTAAGCCCTAAAGTTCCAAAACCCATAATTTACCTCTGCACTGATGACATGGCCACTTACTTCAGAGATAAGATTGGCAATATATGGAAGGAAATAATCTTCCAGTCCCCAACCAATTTCAATCCTCCTCCCTCCCACACTTCAACATGTTGTCTCTACGCTTTTGACCATATAACAGATGAAGAAGTCTCCAGGCTTCTCTTCTTTTCAACCCCCTACCTGCAGCAGTGATCCTATTCTCTCACACCTTCTTCAGTCCCACTCCCCAGCTATCATCACTCACCTCACTACTATATTTAACCTCTTTTTCTCTTCTGATATCTTTCCGTCCTCTTTCAAACATTCTGATATGACCCCACTACTAAACAAAAACATCTCTTGACCTGACTCTAACCTCCCCTTCATCTCTAAACTCCTTGAACATCTTGCCTACTCTCATTTAATAAGCTATTTCTCTGCAAACTCTTTTCTTGACCCCTTATAATCTGCCTTTCGCCCTCTCCACTTTACATAAACTGCCTTTACTAAAGTTTCTAACAATCTTCTAACAGCAAGAAGGAATGGCAATTATTCTGTACTGATTCTTCTGGATCTCACCACAATCTCCTCCTCATCATGCTCCACTCAATTGGCCTTAAGGGCATTACTCTCCCCTGGTTCTCTTCCTATCTCTATGGCTACTCCTTTAGTGCATCATTCCCCTCTTCATCTTGATGTTGGTGTCCCTCAGGGTTCTGTCCTAGGTCCTCTACTCTTTTCCCTCTACACAGCCCCATCAGACAGACTATGTCAGGACTTGAACCCAGGGACTCCTGTGTCGCAGGCAGCAGCTCTTCCAACTGAGCTATTCTGCTTTCTGGAGAGCTCCTGTGCTGAACTTATGCCTAGTTCCTGTGCCTCTAGTTTTGGTTCCCACCTCCCTGGTTTGCTCCATCCTGTTCCACGATTGAACATCCTATTTAAGCCCAGCCTTGAACTTCCTGCCTTGTGAGATTATTGTGCTACCAGCCTGTAATCAAGCTAGTCTCTTCTGCTTGCTGACGTTATCCTGTGCATCGACCACCGGCTTCCTTCTGACTACGGAATTTGCCTACTACTGCTTACTGATGTTATCCTGTGCATCGACCACTGGCTTCCTTCTGACTACGGTATTTGCCTTCTCCTGTTTGCTGACGTTATCCTGAGCATCGACCACTGGCTTCCTCCTGACTACGTTATCAGATTGCAGTTACCCCAGGTAGTTGCTTTAAAGACTCTGAACCAGACGCGGACCGTTACAGACTATGAGTAGATTTGGCTTTCAGTACCATCTCTATGCTAACGACACCCAACTTTACACTTCATCCCCTGACCTCACTCCTGCTTTACTCCAAAACACCAGTGTTTGTCTTGCAGCTGTCTCTAACAATATGTCCTGTCTGTATCTAAAATTGAACCTCTCAAAAACTGAACTTTTTTTATTTTTTATTTTTTCCTCCCTGATCTACTAACTCACCTAAACTTTATATTTCAATTTCGGTCTGTGGCACTATCATAACTCCTGGGTAGAGATGAGCGAATCGAAGCTGACGAAGTCGAATTCGTTCCGAATTTCAGGAAAAATTCGATTCTGAACGAATGCGAATTTCCTCGCGCTTTGTGGTAACGAATTGCAATTTTTCCTCACATGGCAGCTAGCTGGCTACAATCGCGGCTACACGTGTGAGGACATGGGGCAAGGAACTCTGGGAAGGCGGGATGACCCATAATACTATGCATGCAGCCAATCAGCAGCCAGCCAGCCTGGTGATTTCACAGCCCTATAAATACGGCAGCCATCTCAGATTCTGCCATTCACAATTGTACTTTGTTCAGGGACAGACGTGTATGCAGGCGCTAGGGAGAGTGAAAGAAAAACTGATTGTTAAAAAAAAAACGAACAAAGCAATTTACTAGAGCAGGGAAAGGGTAGTGAGAGGAATCATTTAACAGGCAGGGAGACACGTGTGCAGATGCTAGGGAGAGTCATAGGAAAATCCTCATTATGAAAAAAAGCTATTTACAAGT
The DNA here is from genome assembly GCA_033119425.1 of Bufotes viridis. Classification (NCBI taxonomy): domain Eukaryota; kingdom Metazoa; phylum Chordata; class Amphibia; order Anura; family Bufonidae; genus Bufotes; species Bufotes viridis. The sequence continues at coordinate 218,743,233 of CM065589.1, forward strand.
GCAGGGAAACATTATTTGGGTATCCAGATAGTCTCATAATAAAGCTCTGTCATTCCAGCAATTAGTTATTGGGGTGCAAGTGCTATGTTGAAAAGCCTTTAGTGGCTTGTATCTGTGGAAAAAGATAAATATATATGCAGGTCACTTTTGCTGTTAATGGCGCTGATATCATTTAGTGGCCTATTTCAATACAATGCAAGAAATATTTACGCTAAAAGCGTTTATTGCTATATTTCTAGAGAAAAATAGACTAAGTTCATATTTGCTGTTGTTTTCACTAAAAGCGTTTCTTGTCGTATTTCACTACAATACGAGAAAAATAGACACAGTTCACATTTGGTGTTATTTGCGATAAAAGCATTTATTGCCATATTTTACTCCAATACGAGAAATATATGCGCAGTTCACTTTTGCTGTTATTTACGCTGAAATCGTTTTGTTGCCAATTTCAAATCCTTTAGTTGCCTATCTTAGTAAAAAAAGAAATATATATTTGGCGCTTTTAGGGGTGTTTTTAATTTGCTTTTAATTTATTTAGTTCAGCTAAAAGTATGTCAGACAGAGAAGTGCCTGGCCCTCCACTGGGGAGTGGCAGAGGAGTAAATGATTCTGGCACAGGTCGCAGCAGACTAAGGGGGCGTGGCAGCAGGGGTTTCTTCCCAAGGCCTCAGGTCCACGTCAGCTAGCGGTCGTGTCTTGACCAGCAACCCAGTGGTTCTTGATTGGTTGACTCGACAGTAGCCTGAGTCTAGAGTCGCTGATTAGCAGCTATCTTCACCCGCATAGTGAAGAAACTACTCACCAGCAGCAGCAGGTAGACCTGAAGCAGGACCTGAACCAGCAGGTAGTGGCATACTTTGACAGCACCCTGCCAACCGTCATAGAAGATCCGCTGGACTACTGGGCAGCCAAACTGGATCTGTGGCTGCAACTACATGAGTTTCCCCTGGAAAAGCTGTCCTGCCCGGCCAGTAGTGTGGCATCAGAGCGGATGTTTAGTGCGGCGTGGGCCATGGTTACCCCAAGAAGAACTCGCCTGTCCATCCAAAATGTGTAGAGGCTTACTTTTGTCAAGATGAAGCAGGCAGGGATCAGCCAGAATTTCCACCCACCAATGCCTCATGCATTAAATTAGATCATTCATCTCCACACTGTCACTGTGCCACTCTGTGGTATGATGTTGCTGCCATGTCCACACTATGTCACAGTGGCGTAGCTAAAAATGACTGGGTCCCACAAAAAATGTTTTAAACAGGCCCCCCCCCCTCCTTTCACAACCTCCACCTTCAATGCAAGCCCCACTCTTGTGGTTTGTGGCAGTTACAAGAAATCCAGCCGTGTTGGATTTCTTGCGACTGCCACAGCAATACCATGCATATCTAAGGGATCACCACTACTCCGCAATCCTGGCTGTCATTCGATCAGTGTCGCCATGTAGCCCTAGCCTAATGCAACGGGCACGCGCCCAGGGCACTCTATCGCTACCCAGGTGTAATAGGAAATTCCGAGTGGATGTAATAGTGCGGCCTAAATGTCTCTTTGTGTCACGGTGCTCCTACCTGAATACTGTTGAACCCCAGGCTTTTGCTCAGAAGCAATAAAAAGGAGAAACATTGAGGGATTTTAAAAAAATAGATTGAGTCCAGACCTTGTATGTAGTTGAACAGCAGCTTTACTTGAATAAACATTCATCAAAACAATCTTCAAGCTTTGCCTTGGTATCAGCAGGCTTTGGTATAAACTGGCAGGCTTCTTCAATAAATCTGCTTGCTTTCTCTATCTCTGCTGTACTGACAGGCTTCGTTAAATACTTTGCTTTCTTTCTTTAAGCTGCACTCGGGTTACTATACTTTTGGAGTGTTCTAGTTTCCTTGGATGGGGTGCCTTTGACTCCTCCTTGGATTCCCCTCCTGACAATCATTAAAACTTCCGACAATCAGCCGAAGAACTCTTGCTGATTTCTCTTGTGGTGGCCGAAGAACAATTTCCTATGGCTTACAGACATCTTTCTTCATAAGCAGCAAAGCTTAGGGTGCTTTGGCTGGCGTAGGCACGCCTGAGTACCCATGTTCACGCTCCTCCTGTCTAGAACTAACTAACATCTGCTCCACCCTTCCGTCAGGAAGCAGTACTGGCCCACTTCAGCCCAAGGGGGGAGGATGGAATAAGTTCCATGCTATCTAAGGATAGATCTGCCATTCGCACTGTCACCTGCTGGTGAACCAGGCACATTACATGTAATAAACAGTTGCATAGGGATATTATCATTGCACCATGTAGAGGAGCTAGAACAGAAATACACAGATGACATTTGGGTTAGACTATTAGAGATAGTAGCAGGGTGTAGGAATGGTAACACCACTCTGGGGTGTTACACTAACACATACCTCTCCTCTTTCAGCTGCCTTGCCCCCATGTCCCGAACCTGCAGGATGCCCTCTCTCTGCAATGAGGCAGGGCACATACCTTCACAAGTCTGCATTGCCTTATTCTGCTTCTGGTCCTTCTGTTTGGTCTATGCAGCACCATATTAATCGGGCTGGTGGGCCCTTCCTTACATGAATTAAGGAGGCCAGGTACTAATGTTACCACATGTTAAGGGGGCCTGGCAACAAAATCATTCAGTACTGCTCCTGAGGCCAGATACAGCTGCTTTCCCTGATAGATACCCCACTGATGCTAGTCTTAGGCCCAGTTGACACAACTGACTTTGAGAAACATGTTTAAAAAATCAGCACGGAATACACTTTTTTTTTCCGTCTATTATTTTTTTTATAGATGTTCACTTCAATACAAAGTTACATTTTTAGCTTGAGGATTTTGAACATCTGTGCCAAACAATGCACAAAAACTGCATGGACTGACATGGAATTTTTTTTTCTGATTTCGATTTATTTAAATGGGAGATTCAATGCCGATTCTGCCCCAAGATAGGGTGCGCCTCTTTTTTTTTTCCACACTTCTTCTTTTTGTGTTAAAAAAAAAAAAAGCAAGTGCTGCTTCCCATTAAAGTGAATGGAAGGTTGTTTTGAGATGCCTTTTTGGAGCTGATTTTGCAGCAGAAATGCTTCAAAATCAGTGCCAAAAAGCTCAATGTGAACTGGCCCATAGGCTATATACATCAGATTTTTTTACCCCAGTTTAAGCATATACACATTACTTATATATTACACAGTTGCCTCAGACAGCATCATACAGTGGAATATCCGGTCAATTCCCAACTTCCCTACGTTTAAATGTGCCTTTAAAACACATATTTTCAGGTGGGCTTATCAACTGTTGTATAAATCACCAAACAGGCCACAAATGCACATGCAGTTTACAACTAGTGATGTCCCGAACTATTCGTCGGCGAACCATTCCCGGCGAACATAGCTTGTTCGCGTCCGCCGCAGCGGGCGAACATATGCGATGTTCGCCCCTATACTTTATCATTGAGCAAACTTTACATAGTAACATAGTATATAAGACCGAAAAAAGACATTTGTCCATCCAGTTCGGCCTGTTTCCTACAAGTTGATCCAGAGGAAGGCAAAAAAAACCTGTGAGGCAGAAGCCAATTTTCCCCACTTAAGGGGAAAAAAATTCCTTCCTGACTCCAATCAGGCAATCAGAATAACTTCCTGGATCAATGACCCCTCTCTAGTAGCTGTAGCTAGAAATAAATCCAGTCCCCTCTTGAATTCCTTTATTGTACTCACCATCACCACCTCCTCAGGCAGAGAGTTCCATAGTCTCACTGCTCTTACAGTGAAGAATCCTTTTCTATGTTTGTGTACAAACCTTCTTTCCTCCAGACACAGAGGATGTCTCCTCATCATAGTCACAGTCCTGAGGATAAATAGATGATGGGAGAGATCTCTGTACTGACCCCTGATATATTTATACATAGTTATTAGATCTCCCCTCAGTCGTCTTTTTTCTAAAGTGAATAACCCTAATTTTGATAACCTTCCAGGGTACTGTAGATCCCTCATTCCAGTTATTACTTTAGTTGCCCTCCTCTGAACCCTCTCCAGCTCTGCTATGTCTGTCTTGTTCACAGGAGCCCAGAACTGTACACTGTACTCCATGTGTGGTCTGACTAGTGATTTGTAAAGTGGTAGGACTATGTTCTCATCACGGGCATCTATGCCCCTTTTGATGCAACCCATTATCTTATTGGCCTTGGCAGTAGCTGCCTGACACTGGTTTTTGCAGCTTAATTTGCTGTTTATTAAACAGCAAAGGAGGACGTCTTCCACTGTTTGGATGTCAGAAGATGTCTCATTCAGTATTTAAATGAGACTAAAGATTGGACGAAGTCCTCCTCGTTGTTTTTTCTCTTTCAGGGTAAGAATAAAGGACATCAAGCTTCCAAAAAGACTCTGGCGAGATGTATTACTTCTGCTATATCAATGGCACTCATCTTTGGGGAGGGAGCCTCCCGAAGGTCTCGATGCACACTCTACCAGAGCGATCTCTACATCTTGGGCTGAGAAATCGGCAGTTTCTATTGAAGACATCTGTAGAGCAGTGGTCTGGTCTTTTCCTTCTACTTTAATCACTACTGGTTACAGTTCAATTCTCCATCTGATTTCTCTTTTGGATCGAAAATGCTTTCTGCGGTTATCCCACCCTAAGTTCCCTTCGCTTTCTCTCTCGTGGTGCTGTCGTGGATGAGGGGTAAAATGAAGATTACTTACGGGTAATTGGATTTTCCTGAACCCACGACAGCACCCTTATTTTTCTCTTCCCTCTTTTCTGGGTATTGGTAGTTTATTCACGGGTGTTGCAAAAAAAAAGTGTGTGTGTATATAATATATATATTATTAAATAAAAACTAACTTGTGCAGCGGAGTTCCTCAAATCCTTGGAAACGTCATACTGGAGGCAGAGGAGTCACAGCCTTTTGTACTGCAGGTTTCCTGTCTTAGGGGGCGGATCCATCCTCTCTCGTGGTGCTGTAGTGGGTTCAAGAAAATCCAATTACTCATAAGTAATCTTCATTTTCTGTTACTATGCCCCTTAATTTGCAAATAGATGTTCTACATTCAGAGATTATCTCCTTCTATGTGCTGCCAGCATCCGTGAATCCGGTTATCTTTGGTCTTCCTTGGCTACGTCAGCACACTCCAGTTTTCTACCGGCACTCTGGTCAGATTCTGCATTGGGGATCATCCTGTCAGTCCACCTGCTTATCGGAGGTCCAACCTGCTTCCTCGCCTACTATACCTGAAGACCCGCCTGGACTTCCGCAGAAGTATGCCAGTTTTGAGGATGTCTTAAGTAAGAAAGAGGCCGAGACCCTGCCTTCTCATCGTCCATATGACTGTCCGATTAACCTTCTGCCTGGTGCCCCTCCTCCTCGTAGTCGAGTCTACCCACTCTCACTTCCCGAGACCCAAGCAATGAGAATCTCGAGAGGGGGTTTATCGGGAAATCTACTTCACCAGCCCGTGCTGGGTTCTTTTTTGTGCAGAAAAAAGATGGATCCTTATGGCCCTGTATCGACTATGGAGGTCTGGATAAGGTCACAGTTAAGAATCGATACCCTCTTCCGCTAATCTCGGAACTCTTTGACAGGATCCGGGGACCTAAGGTCTTCACAAAATTCGACCTGCGTGTAGTATACAACCTTATCCACGTTCGAAAGGGTGATGAGTAGAAGACTGATTTCAACACTAGTGATGGTCACTACGAGTATCTCGTCATGCCCTTCGGTCTGTGCAATGCTCCTGCAGTATTCCAGGAGTTGGTAAACAATATCTTCTGGGACCTGCTCTATGTCTGCGTGATAGGGTACCTGGACGATATATTGATCTCCAGATTTGACCACTCACCGGAAGCATGTACAGTTAGTTTTACAGTGGTTGAGAGAGAATTGACTTTATGGCAAACTTGAGAAATGCATCTTTGAAAAATCTACTATACTGTTCCTTAGATACATAATCAAAGATGTCGGGTTGCAGATGGATCCTGACAAATTGAATGCAGTAATGGACTGGTCCTGCCCACAGGGTCTTCATGCTATACAGCGCTTCTTTGGATTTGCTCATTTCTATCATCAGTTCATCCCAAATTTTTCATCTCTTATATCTCCGACCTGCGCTCTTACTAAGAAAGGGGTGAATGTCAGAGTCTGGACTACTGAGGCTGAAGCCACCTTCATTCAATTAAAAAGGTCCTTTGCTTCTGCACTTGTTCTGCGTCATCTCTGTCTCCTGCCAATTTTTTTTAGAGGTGGATGCCTCCTCCATAGGAGCTGCTGCTGTTTTACTACAGAGGTTCCAAGGGCAAGATGTTTAAATGTGGATTTTTCTCCAAGCTTGTCTCCCCTGCTGAGAGGAATTACTGTATAGGAGATAGAGAGCTTCTGCCCATAAAACTTGCTTTGGAGGAGTGGTGTTACGGAGGGGGCACAACTCCAAACTGGCTGGTCACCCTGGGATCCCCAAGACCTCAGAACTTTTGTCTCACCACTACTGGTGGCCCACACTTCTAAGGATGTGCGTGATTATGTGTCTGCCTACACCGTCTGTGCTCAGAATAAAGTCTCCAGGACCAAACCACCCGGGCTGTTACCTGTTCCTGATACCCCATGGCAACACATTGCCATGGACTTTGTTACAGATCTTCCTCTTTGCCAGATGTACAGCTATCTGGGTGGTCATGGACGGGTTCTCCAAGATGGCGCACTTCATTTCTTTGGCTGCACTGCCCTTAGCTGCTGAACTTGCTAAACTATTCGTGAAACACATATTCTGCTTGCATGGTCTACCTTGGCATATTGTTTCCGATCGCGGAGTCCAGTTTACCTCTAAGCTCTGCTAAGGTTTTTGCCGGCTGCTCGAAATTGAACTGGACTTCTCTTCCGGTTATCATCCCCAGACCAACAGGCAAGTGGAGTGGGTCAACCAAATATTAGAGAACTATCTCCAGCATTTTGTTTCAGCCCAACACAACAACTGGGTACAATTGCTGCCTTGGGCTGAATTCTCCTATAACAACCACTCTAGTGAGTCTACTGGATCCTCTCCATTCTTTGTCATTTATGGACAACACCCTTGTACTCCTCTCCCTGTACCTACATCTTCTGGGATACCAGCTGCGGATTTCTCTTTTAGGGATTTTTTTGAAGATTTGTCGTGACACCAAGGACTGCATCAACAAAGTTGTGACTCGCATGAAAACGAATGCAGACAAGAGAAGAAGAAAACCGCCTCAGTTCTCAATAGGAGATAAGGTATGGCTCTCCTAAAAATATCCGCTTAAGGGTTCCCAGTTTCAAGTTTGCTCCTAGGATCCTGGGACCCTTTGAAATATTGAAGGATCAACGAAGTGACATATAAGTTACGCCTGCCTCTCTCTGCGTACTCCTAATGCCTTCCATGTGTCCTTACTAAACCCCTGTAGTTCTTAATCGCTTCTCGACAGCTCCTTCTACTCCAACTCAAGTATTAGGAGATTCTGACGAGATATTTGAGGCCAAAGACATCCTGGACATCAAGAAGCATGGCAAGACATACTATCTTGTGGAATGGAAGGGCTTTGGTCCAGAGTAGAGGTCTTGGGAACCAGAGGAGAACATTCATGCTCCAAACTTGGTTAAAAAGGTTTCTGTCTCGTCGGGAATTTGAGGAGGGGGGGAGGTACTGTAACAGCGACTGCTGTGCGCCACTGTTCCTCTGCTTACCGCCACTGTCCCGGGTGCCATGTTCAGCGGTGATCTGCTGACAGTGTTTTCTTTCAGCCCTGGCCACAGCATGCTTGCTGCTTGTTTCCTGCATCATATCCTTAAGGGCTAGGGCTCGTCACTTCCTGTGCATTATGGGTTGGATCATGTGACCTCTGACCAATCCTAGCCCTCCTGCACATATATAAGTGGCTCAGCCCCCTTCCCTGATACCTCAGTGTCAAGGTCCTTGTGTCCTGTTAAGGTTCCTGATATCTGCTTGTGTTCCTGACTCGTGCTTGTATTACTGGACTCTGCTACCTGTTTGATCCCTGCTTGCTTGCCTTTTGTGATGCTTCATGCAACACGTGTTTGTACATGGACTATCTGTTGCGGAGGTGACAGTGTTATATATGGAAGAAAAGTTGAAGTTAATAAGTTATTTTAAGAATTTGGTGTGCTCTTTAAGCCTACCGTTTCCATAGAACGGCGCTTGAAGAATTAGCTCAAAGGAAACAAGACTGTGGCAGAGTAACAGTCTGGTTGTATTAAAGTTCGAGATATCAAATTCTTTTAATGCCACAGCGCAAAAGGCAATTCATAGTTCTGTACATGTCACAGGGACGGATCGAGACCCATTCAAGTTGAATGGGTCTGTGATCTATCCGCACCGCCAAAAAATAGAACATGTTCTACTTTTTTGCTGTGCGCAGGCACAGACAGAAACACTGCAGCTCCGGATTGTGGACCCATTCACTTGCGGGGCACTGGCCATGTGCATAGGGCCTTTTCCTGTGTCCGTGAAATAAAAATTGATGTGTCTGACTAGATTATTGTGGTAATTAACATTTTACAGCTCACAGTAAATGCTGTTAATGAGGTATATTAAATGTTAGCTGCCTGTGATTTTGGGATAAGTTGTCCAGAAACAAAATTTTGGTTGGCAACCCTGATGGCAAGGACCAAAGCCAGCAACATTTTTGCAACACAATGGTTTGCTGCAGATTTTAAAATCGGCAGCAAGTAATAAATTCTGCATTTGTTTTGTTATTGGGGTCTTTAAAAAAACAACTTCATATCTACTGTACTGTAAGTTGTGGAATACACGATGAAAATCCTCAACAGATTTGCAATGCTAAACATGCGCAAAGTGTTCTTGATAGATGAAGTCTATTTGGAAATTAATGGGGTCATTTATCAAACTGGTGTAAATTAGCAACCAATTAGATTCCACCTTTTATTTTGGACTGCTCCTTTGGAAAAAGAAAAGAGGAATCTCATCGGTTGCTTTGGGCTAGGGATGAGCGAATTGACTGTAATACTCAGCAGAAGCACAGTATTAGAATGTATTGGCTCCGATGTAACTTCATAAATTTGTACTGTAAAAAAACTTTCCCAAACTCTGCTTTGGTTACAAGTGGTTTTTCATCCAAAGTCGATTCGCTCATCCCTACTATGGGCAACTAAGCCAGTTCTATTTTATGCCAGTTTGATAAATGACCCCATAAATCTTTGTGCCAGATAGTTTACTCTACTACAATACTTAATACTACAAAAAAAGTATGCCAAAGCATAGCACCCTAGCATATGCCAAAAAGACACTCTTCCAGATTGTATCTGTCCAAGAAAGTGGCGCAAAATAGCACATCTAGGGTTTCTACACTTTTTTCCACATTCTTGACAAAGGGTGCGGCTTAGTAGAAAGTGGGTGGGAATTCACAAGAAAGGGGGGCCAAAAATTTCATCACAATTCTGGTGTAGAAATCTGTCAAAGTAAGCAAATCAACAGTTGGTATAGAGGGTATTATTTTAGGCTTCACTATTTGGTTTTGCTGGGGCAGTATTTTGTGCTGCACTACGGTATTGCTGGCCTCGTCTTCTTCTGTTGTCCCTGCCTATTTGTGGCTTGTGTTGGTCCAGCCTACTTGTTTTGCCCCGCCTTCTGTCAATTTGAAATTGCCTACAACAAGGGGACAGTTTTAGTTTTTTCCGCGGGCCACTTTAAGTCCGCCCCTACTATTCCTGCACCAGATTATCATCCAGCTTGAGTCACTGTGATAAATCTGGTACAGGTCTAGACAGCCCGTCTAAGCTTATGCCATCTTTATGATTAGTAAATCTGGGCCAATGTTTTGGCATATGCTGGGAGAATGCGGGCCTATAGATATATATATATTCAGGTTATACAACACATATGCAGGTTGTAGGGCAAAAACATGAAGTGAACAGGGTTACTTGGGTCCAAAGTAATGAGAAATGCATTTGAATGCATTACTCTTAGTCTCTGCATGTAAAATGCACAAAATGGACTTATTGTGATCATGGCTGCAGTGCAGTCGTAATGGTAGTCCTCAAGACGTAAATTGGTTGGCACTCCACGCACAATAAGGAGGGTGCTCTGTGTTCTGGGACAAACCCAATTCATATAGAGTTAAAAATAAAACGGCACTCCTGGAAGTTCCTTTGTATCAAAAAATCATCATTTTATTGCTTTCAAATATGCCACCATAGTTTAATACAGAAAATGGCCTACATTTCGGTCCCAATTTGGACCTTTCTCAGGGCCTTAGTAGGAAGCAATCGGAGTCAGTGGCAGGTGTATGAAACTGTATGGCACAAAACTGCATACATCAGGGCTATAGATGAGCGAATTTGATGTAATGAAATTGACACAGGAGGGGGAACCTCTGGCGACAGAATCTAATCTGGCTGAAAAGTACACCACTGGCGGCTAACGGTCACCATGTTTCTGAGTCAGTACAGCCGTGCTGTGGCCCTGCATTTCTGAACAGAACAGGTGAAATTCCTCATCATATTTTGGAATACCCAGGGCTGGGGCCAAGGTTATGCACAGCTTCAAAGTATGGAAATTATTCACTGCCTCTTCTGTCAGTTGAAATGGGTCAGACGACAGACAATCATACAGAGGCTGCATTAACATGGAGGCATGTCTAATCCAGGGGCAACAGTATGACACCAGCCACAAAAACACCCTTAGGCTTTGTGCTCCTTTGGGCACTTGTATCCTTTCAACAGCCTCCTTTCTTTCTGGGGTTAGGTGGCGAGAGATGGGAGAGGCAATGTCCTAGAAATACAGCCTTGTTTTTACAAAACTGCAACTTCTGTTTTGAGGCTTTACACCCGTTCTGATGTAGGAAAATTAAGAGATATAGATGCTTCACAGCAGGTATCATTGTCTTCAGCACACAGGAGCAAATAATCCACGTATTGTAACAGGACCACTGAGCTGGGCGGTGCCCAGTTTGTAAGGACAGATTGCAGATCTTATGTATGCATGGTCGCGGAGTTCTGAGCTCCCTGAGGCAGGACGGTCCAAGTATACTGGTTACTTTAAATGTGAAGGAAGCATTTGCCAGATCTATCACTGTGAAACATGCAGCAATGGATGGAACTTGTGACTGTAAGGGTACTTTCACACTTGCGTTGGTGCGGATCCGTCTGTTTATTTGCACAGACGGATCCGCACCTATAATGCAAACGTTTGTATCCGTTCAGAACGGATCCGTTTGCATTAGGTTTAAAGAAAAATGACAAAGTCCAAAACGGATCCGTTTTGAATTACATTGAAAGTCAATGGGGAACGGATCCGTTCAAATGCACCATATTGTGTCATTGAAAATGGATCCGTCCCCATTGACTTACATTGTAAAAGAAAACGGATCCGTTAGGCTCCGCCTCTTCAGACGGACACCAAAATGCTGCATGCTGCGTTTTGGTGTCCGCCTCCAAAACGGAATAGAGGCGGAACGGAGCCGAACTGATGCATTCTGAACGGATCCTTATCCATTCAGAATACATTGGGGCTTAACTGATCCGTTTTGGACCGTTTGTGAGAGCCCTGAAACGGATCTCACAAACGGAATCCAAAACGCTAGTGTGAAAGTACCCTAAGGTATGTGGGTTTGGCACTATTGGAGTTTGTAAAACTGTCACCTTGTTAACTTCTCTAATATCATGAACCATCCATTACATATAGCAGCTATATAGTAACTTCAAATAGCAGCCTCAATGTATATAGCAGCAATGTAATGATATGGTGACAGGTAGAGAACAGGTTAAAAAGGAGCCATATATAGCAGCAGTTCACATTAGTTGAGCAGCAAAAAGCAGCAATAGATCTCGCCGCGTTAATATGTCACTTTTGCCCACTATCCTTTAAATCACGGTACTAGTGCCAAATGTACTCTAATGTGCACCATACATGTCCATTATGCATCAAGCATGCTCCGAACCACAAGTTTAACATAGAGTATATTCTCACAAGAAGCTCTATATATGAAGGGACCAATTCTGCTGCCAGACAAACGAACAAGCAACCCGGTGTACTTTACCAGTCTTCTTACACCCGGTCTTCTTACATCCATGGTGGTGGACGGCTGTTCCCGGCGCTCATATTCTCGGCGTCCGTACTTCAGCGGCGTGTCTGCTCCTCCAAAGTCTCAGGTCTCGGCGTGGCGTCCCACGTGACCTGTAAGGAGTACGCTGATCACCTGTACCGCTCACCAGTGTACGCTCTGCGCCATGTAGGGTTGTGCTCCAGGGTCCCAAAGTCCACTCAGTGGTGCATATGGATAGTGGCTGAGTGCACTGTATATGGAAGTACTTCCAGCTGGGAAATATTGATGAAACCTTCCTGCTCACTGCACTTGTTCCCCAGACGCGGGGTCAATAGCCCCTTCTTCAGTGGTACAAGTTAGTGAGCCTCTCTTTCATCACTTATATAGCGTGCAATATGGGCGGAGACAATTGCTGCTGACAATCTTGTATACAAAACCATTGCTGCTTAGCATACAAGCCCAGTACGCTTTTGTCCATAAACACCTCACATGTCATGGGTACAGATTCACTGTAACCACAACTCAACAACCGTTAAATAACAAGAGGTTAACTGATGTGGCCGCAAGAAACTCTATTTTAGCTGCCCCCTGTTTTGGCTGCCCCCGTTTCAACCAGGAATGGTACTGCCTTTCTGTTGCCTATGGATATGGGTACATTAAGTTAAGGGCCCTTTTCTTTAGTTTTTGCAAGCACTACCGGCACGGGGTTGCCTATTTCCAAGCAGGGGGTAAAAATGGCAGTGGAGGTCTGTTGATCTCCACTGTCAGTATCATTGGGTGCTTCCCGTTGCCGACACGGAGCACGGCAATCTCGTTTTATGTGGCCATGTTTCCCACAGTTAAAACATCTTAAATCTCTATGGGATGTATGTCGCTGTCCTGGGCTCTGACATATTTGACTGCAGCCCCTGAATTCTTTTTCATGTCCAGTTCTTAACCTTTTGCAGCAGCAATCAATTGTGGCAGTGGAGTGACTCGCCATTCAGGTTTACAGGGTTTTGACTTGGCTTGCAGAGCAGGTCTCAAGCCATCCATAAATTCTGATGTCAACAATTTCCCACCCATTGGTACAGTCTGATCCTAACCCATGTCGGTCCAAATGGTCCGCAGTCCAGCTGCATTCGTCTCTACTGTCTCTTGAGGCCCCTGAACTATGTCTTTTAGACTCCTGGAACTCTCATCATCTTTCCCCTTTGCCCATTCCTTGAAAACTCGGACAAACTCTGCCCCTTTATGGTAGAGTCTTCTTCTAGTCCTCTAGAGACAGATTGTCAAAAGCACTCCTCCTATGCTCAGTCAGGAAAGGGTCCGCAACCTGATACTGTGATTCCCCTAGTGTCAGCAGCAGCAAGTCCTTCAGGCCAGCCCAGGTGGCTCTGAATGTCACCTGATTCTGTTGTAACATCCTGGCAGTAGGCATTGGTCTCATCAGGGGGTCTGGGAGTCTAGTCAACAGTCCGGATTGGTCTTTAGGGCTCCAAGGGTGATATTCTGTCACAGTAACGTAACCATACTGTCCTGATGGTCCTGAGGCTTCGGGGGCCATAGAGGCGAATGGTTCCGTGGCATCCGTTTTAGGTGTCTAAGCAGGTATGATTCTAGCCTTAGTCAATAGAGGATAAATGCCTGCAGGGGTACAGGCCAGGGGGTATGGAGGTGGCGTATCTGTTTTAAAAATTTTGTGTAAATTAAATTTTTTTTTTATAAATAAAATATTTGGACTAAAATTGACCACTGTTATGAAGTACAACATGTGACGAGAAAACATTCTTAGAATGGCTTTGATAAGTAAAAGCGTTTTCAAGTTCTCACCACAAAGTGACTCATGTCAGATATGCAAAAAATAGCCTGGTCCTTAAGGTGTAAAATGGCAGGGTCCTGAAGGGGTTAAGAGTCACTCTAGAAATGTGAGTATAATTTTCATTCTTGCAAAACATTATAGTGGTCTTCACTATGTAATTTGCATTAATCTGGATCTAATCTCTTTCTTTTCTACATGTAGTTTTCAACATCTGCTCCTTGGTGTGCTGGATGCTCTGCTCTAATAATTAACTAGGCATAATCTAAATTGTAAAATAGTTTTCACTAAAAGTGTATCTAGAAAAGAGGTCATAATACATGTTTCTTTAACCAAAGAAACTACATTATTATTGAATACTTCGTCTTTATATTTTATGTTGTCCAGCTGAAAAAAGCGTGGTGTAAAAAACGTCATTCTCATCACTGATGATAACCTAAAATCCCGTTGTCCTCTTTGAGCTCTGCCTCTTGAGCTCCAAAGCTCATTGTTTAAGAGGACTTGGCATTTGCCTAGTTGGTCATCAGTCAATTTTAATGTGTGGAGCTGTGTACCTCTGGTGGGGAATAGAGATGAGTGAATTTCATGTTATGAAATTTGTTTACGCTTCGTAAAAGCAGAATTGTGTTATGGATTCCGTTACCAAGGACCATAACGCAATTCTATAACGGAATGCATAACGGAATGCCTCTAGAGGCATATATCCATAAACACTTAAAAAATAGGGCATGCTTCAGTGGTGTAACCTCAGATACTGGTAAATCACGGATGTGTGAATACACAAATTAAAATTAATGGATGTGTGGTGTCTGTGGTTCAGTGATGTCTGAATAAGGCCTTAGGGTGCCTGCACACGGTGCAGATTTATGTGCAGAAAATCTGCATGAAATCTGCACCAAAACCGCTATTAAAAAAGCACATAAATCAGCCATATTTATTGCATTTTTATAGCTTTTTTTTTTTTTTTTTTGCGGTTTTTGGTGTAGATTTGCCGTAGATCTCACCCTTCCATTGAAAAGGATAAAATCGGGGCCTGGCTTGGCAGCACAAGGGCATGTGGAGGGAGAGCTATGGTCTCCCTACTGAAGAATTTGATCTGGGCACCCATAGTGTCGCACACAGCAGGCACTCACTGGCCCCTCACTTTCCGGTGCAGCATGCAGACAGCTTCTCTATGCCTGGAGCATCCACCAGCCGTGAGTTGCCCGAGGCCTAACTGCATTGCATGATAAGTGTATAATGGGATAGAAAAGGAATCAAGCCAGCAAAGAATTATGGACAATCAAAATGTATTAGAAAGTGGCTTGTATTAACTTTCTCTACATGATAGATGCCACGTGCTGAAGTTAGACAACCCTTCAAGGAACTCACGCTATGTAGGGAAAAACTTGGGGACCTCCTAACAAGGCGGGAAGGTCATATCTTTATAGTCAACTAAAAATGTACATTCACAGCAACAAAGGTTCCAAAATTAGGGCCTTACTAGCAAAACGCAGAAGAAAACAAAATGATGCCCACTCTATTTAATCCCCTTCAGGAGTTATGTGTAAGGAAACTGGAGATATCACAAAGCAGTTTAGGAAATATTATGACTCTTTTAGTGTTGATCCAGCACAAAAGTGCTTGTGTGCTCTACTGAGCACCCGAGCACAATTGAAGTCAATGGGAGAACCCGAGCATTCCGAGCACAATGGAAGCCAATGGGAGAACCCGAGCATTAAACAAGGCACCTCCTGCTCTGAAGTGGCTTAGGAGTCCCTGCTCTGACTCCATATATAGCTTTTTCCATATATGGAGTTAGTGTTTGGGGACAAAGTACAGGGTAGGCCATTTATATGGCTACACCTTAATAAAATGGGAATGGTTGGTGATATTAACTTCCTGTTTGGCGGCCATTTTGAAGTCGGCCATTTTGAATCCAACTTTTGTTTTTTCAATAGGAAGAGGGTCATGTGAAACATTAAACATATTGTGAATTTCCCAAGAAAAACAATGGTGTGCTTGGTTTTAACGTAACTTTATTTTTTCATGAGTTATTTACAAGTTTCTGACCATGTATAAAATGTGTTCAATGTGCTGCCCATTGTGTTGGGTTGTCAATGCAACCCTCTTCTCCCACTCTTCACACACTGATGGCAACACCACAGGAGAAATGCTAGCACAGGCTTCCAGTATCCGTAGTTTCAGGTGCTGCACATCTCGTATCTTCACAGCATAGACAATTGCCTTCAGATGACCCCAAAGATAAAAGTCTAAGGGGGTCAGATCGGGAGACCTTTGCCGTAGATCTCACCCTTCCATTGAAAAGGATAAAATCGGGGCCTGGCTTGGCAGCACAAGGGCATGTGGAGGGAGAGCTATGGTCTCCCTACTGAAGAATTTGATCTGGGCACCCATAGTGTCGCACACAGCAGGCACTCACTGGCCCCTCACTTTCCGGTGCAGCATGCAGACAGCTTCTCTATGCCTGGAGCATCCACCAGCCGTGAGTTGCCCGAGGCCTAACTGCATTGCATGATAAGTGTATAATGGGATAGAAAAGGAATCAAGCCAGCAAAGAATTATGGACAATCAAAATGTATTAGAAAGTGGCTTGTATTAACTTTCTCTACATGATAGATGCCACGTGCTGAAGTTAGACAACCCTTCAAGGAACTCACGCTATGTAGGGAAAAACTTGGGGACCTCCTAACAAGGCGGGAAGGTCATATCTTTATAGTCAACAAAAAATGTACATTCACAGCAACAAAGGTTCCAAAATTAGGGCCTTACTAGCAAAACGCAGAAGAAAACAAAATGATGTCCACTCTATTTAATCCCCTTCAGGAGTTACGTGTAAGGAAACTGGAGATATCACAAAGCAGTTTAGGAAATATTATGACTCTTTTAGTGTTGATCCAGCACAAAGTGCTTGTGTGCTCTACTGAGCACCCGAGCACAATTGAAGTCAATGGGAGAACCCGAGCATTCCGAGCACAATGGAAGCCAATGGGAGAACCCGAGCATTAAACAAGGCACCTCCTGCTCTGAAGTGGCTTAGAGTCCCTGCTCTGACTCCATATATAGCTTTTTCCATATATGGAGTTAGTGTTTGGGGACAAAGTACAGGGTAGGCCATTTATATGGCTACACCTTAATAAAATGGGAATGGTTGGTGATATTAACTTCCTGTTTGGCGGCCATTTTGAAGTCGGCCATTTTGAATCCAACTTTTGTTTTTTCAATAGGAAGAGGGTCATGTGAAACATTAAACATATTGTGAATTTCCCAAGAAAAACAATGGTGTGCTTGGTTTTAACGTAACTTTATTTTTTCATGAGTTATTTACAAGTTTCTGACCATGTATAAAATGTGTTCAATGTGCTGCCCATTGTGTTGGGTTGTCAATGCAACCCTCTTCTCCCACTCTTCACACACTGATGGCAACACCACAGGAGAAATGCTAGCACAGGCTTCCAGTATCCGTAGTTTCAGGTGCTGCACATCTCGTATCTTCACAGCATAGACAATTGCCTTCAGATGACCCCAAAGATAAAAGTCTAAGGGGGTCAGATCGGGAGACCTTGGGGGGCCATTCAACTGGCCTATGACGACCAATCCACTTTCCATTCTGCAAATTTGATGCGCTGATCTGGGTCATCCTCGTTGAAATGCTGCAGTAGCTGGAGTTTGTAAGGGTGCCATTTGTGAGTAGCTAATATCCGCCGAAGGGATGTTCTACTAATGCCACTCTCCAGTGACATGCGGCGAGTGCTACGCTGTGGGCTCTTGCTGAATGAAGCTAGGACAGCCACTGATGTTTCTTCATTAGTGACAGATTTCATGCGTCCACATTTTGGCAAATCCAACACTGAACCAGTTTGCTAACTGTAGCATGGGAGATGGGTGGTCTCGTAGGGTGTCTTGCATTGAAATCTGCTGCAATGACCCGGTTACTGCATTCACCAGACATCAACACAATTTCTATCCGCTCCTCACGTGTTAACCTCAGCGACATGTCAATGGCTGTAAACAAAGAGAAACTTGTAAATAACTCATGAAAGAATAAAGTTACGTTAAAAACAAGCACACCATTGTTTTTCTTGTGAAATTCCCAATCAGTTTGATGTGTCACATGACCCTCTCCCTATTGAAAAAACAAAAGTTGGATTCAAAATGGCCGACTTAAAAATGCCCACCACCCATCTTGAAAAATTTCCCCTCTCACATATACTAATGTGCCACAAACAGGAAGTTAATATCACCAACCATTCCCATTTTATTAAGGTGTATCCATATAAATGGCCACCCTGTAGTGCCCCCAAACACTAGTAGTATAGAGTGAGCATGTTCGGCTCGAGCATCGCTATGCTCGGCACATTGCGGAGTTGGGCCAAACACCGCATGTGCAGGAGCGCGATGCTCGATTCAGTGTATTTAAATCTAATTTAGCCTCTATTTCTATGCAGAAGAATCACTGCTCTGACTCCATATATAGCTATGTCCATATAGGGAGTCAGTGTTTGGGGACACCCAGTGAATTTAAATCTAATGTAGCCTGTATTTCAGAAAAGTTTCTGCTGAGATTTGAACTCATGACCTTCTGCATTATAAGCAAGGCACTTAACCACTCAGCTATAATAGCTGCATAACCAGTAAAAAAAAGAGACTTCTACTGTAGAGAAATACTTACTACTAGTATTTCTATACAGTAGAAGTTATATATATATAAGTTTTTAGCCATAATATATTTACACATATTATATATAGTAATTACAAATGTGCCATACATTTTTTACAATTACTAAAAAAAATATAAGATATATAAATCTAATTTAACCTCCATTTCTGAAAAAGCTTGTGACGGGATTTGAACTCACAGCTTCTGCAGCTGCAGCTGCCTAGCTAGTTAGTAACAAACAAAAGAGACTTGTAAGTACCTGGCTACGCAGCTATACGGTGTAGTGGTTAAGGTTCTGGGCTGTGATGCAGAAGCTGTGAGTTCAAATCCTGTCACATGCTTTTTCAGAAATAGAGGTTAAATTAGATTCATATATTTTATACTTTTTTAGTAATTGTAAAAAATGTATGGCGCAAAATAAATGTGTAATTACCCAAAAAAAAAAATATATATATATATATATATATATATATATATATATATATAATTATAAAATCCTACTTGTGGGAAACTACTACTGATGTTTTTAGCCATAATATATTATTTAGAATATGGCTAAAAACTTATATATGTTCAAATAAAGTTTTTAGCCTCCATTTCTGAAAAAGTTTGTGACCGGCCGAATCTAATTTTTGAAAAATTCGCTCATCTATAAAAATGATGCCAACATAAAGTAGACATATGGGAAATGTTAATTAATGAATATTTTATAAGGCATCACTATCTGTCTTAAAAGCAGAGAGATTAAAATTTAGAAAACTGTGAATTTTTCAAATTGTTGTTAACTTTTGGATTTATTTTATAAATAAAGGTAAAACATATTGACTCAAATTTACCATTAACATGAAGTACAATGTGTTACGAGAAAACACTCTCTGAATGGCTTGGATAAGTAAAAGCGTTCCAAAGTTATTACCACATAAAATGACACATGTCAGATTAGCAAAATTAGGCCTGGTCAAGAAGGGGTTAAATGGCCCGGTCTGGAAGTAGTTAAGTCACTTCAGAAATTGCTTCCAAAATTCTAAGCCTTCACTCATCCTAAAAAAAGCCCCAGGTTGAACATCCCTGTCTTAGAAGTTTATTTTTGACGTGTATCTGGGGATCCTTGGGATATCGTAGTAAATACACTGTTCTGATTAGGCCTAAACTACTAGGAGAAACGGGGTTTACACACCTATACACTTATTATCGGGTCATCCAATTGAACAGAATTGTAGTTTGGTACAAACCCAGAGGAGATGGGTCATACCTCCTGAGTAAGGAAGCTCTCTTAGGAGTGCCTTTAACACACTTCCTATTACAAACTGCTAATTCTCACAATCTAGAATATGCAGGAAATTGTGTGATGACAGTGGCATTGGTCGCATATGAGGAACTTACGATTATATCGGAAGTGTGGCCTTACCCCTCACCATTAGTAAATGTGCGGACTTGCTGGGTCTGGAAGGTCCCCTGTCAGGAGATTGGTTTGCTCTCCGTTGATCTTTAAACTCCCGGTATGTCTCTGACATACTCGTAGAGCTTTCCCAAATCTCTCCCATCTTCAGACTTTGTATCCATAAACTCAACTCAACTTCCTGCCACATTCTCAACTGAAGGCAAACTTCCAAGGACTCTTGAAGTGGGTAATCGCATGGTACGAAAAACTGCTTTGCTCTACAGCTTTCCTGAGAAAAGGTATTTTACAGGTTTATAGACAGCTAATTTCCCATGAAGCTTTTGACGATTCTTTTTATGTCAAAGCTTGGGAAAAAGAACAGTAAGTCTCCTTTACAACAGAGGAGCATCAGCTGATTTACAGGAATTGCTGTGGGACTTCTCATTGTGGAAGATATATCAAGACTGGCAGATCCATCTGCTAGTCTTGATCTCTCTGCACTGGCATGAGATGCGCCTGATTTGTTAAGAGGCAGAATCCTCTTAACGAACCAAGCGCATCTCTGCCCTGCCGTGCACCAGAAAGTGAAGTCTTATCCCCCTGTATTGACTTCAGACTCGTGAGCAAAAATAAGAGTCTCACTCTGTACTTGTCTGGATCTACGTTATTATTAATCGACCATTCCACCTTTTGTAATTGTTTCATTTAACGCACTGATATGTATATCGTATGTACACATTTTATCTCATGCAGTGACTTTGTTCTCGGTGTGGGGGGTCGCTCTGGTAGACACTTGGTAGCTGTGCAGGCAGCAGGGACACCGACAGGATAAAGTCTGATTTAAGTGTTTTTATTTCACACATATATTTAAACATAAGCATAGCCTTAACAAATGGGCTTTAACAAACAAACCCTGCTCGGTGAGCAAGTACCTAATACAACAAGACAGTCCCTGACTATACGTGGGACCAGCTACTCGGCCCACAGGTACAAATGGAAAGTATTGGGTGGCACATGCAATACCTTCTGTAGTTCAGCAGTCAGCTTCTCCAGCTATGGCCACACTGCTCAGCTCTACACACAGCTTTAAATTAGGCCCTAATGACCCATATGACCCACAGCTGTTGGCTATGGAAGCCCAGGACCGAAGCTCGGGGGGAGTGAGCGTCCCACTGCCAACCTCACTCACTCCAGTATACCCAGGTCCTAGTACGTATCTTACAATCTGTCTATGTTACCTATGGCTAACATAGACAAAACAGGCTATCAACCCTGCTTATCCTGTGTCTGGGTTAACCTTTCAGTTCCCAGAGACACACTAAAGGCTTACCACACACGGTTTAACTGTTTCAATGGCAGATATAGGTTCTCCCAAACTATACCCTTCTCACACCGGTCACTGACAATGTTTACTGATATTGTTCATATTCATATTTTAAACAAATAAATAAAAAGATATTAAATGGAAAATAGTTCACATTTCCAGTGGCGTAGCATGGTGGAGGGGGGGCGCCATTGCCCCGGGCGCAAAATTGCAGGGGGCGCCAGGCAGCAAGCACTTCAATGAGGGCACCGTCCCCTCCGTTCTTCGTCATAGGCTTCAGGCTAGTGGCCTGAAGCCTATGAGGCAGTAAAGTGACAGTAGTGGCTAGAATAGAGTTGCTCCTGGTGGGTATGATGTCAGGGGAAGAGGCGGAGTCTTGTCATACAGGGGGTGGGGCCTCAAGATTTACAGGAGATTCTACAGAGCATGTTGTTGGCGAGAGGAGCAGAGGCTGCAGGTCGGTGTGTGGAGGAGAATATTGTTATTTTTACTTGCGGGGCTTTTTGCAAGGGCTGAAGGGAGGAGGAATAATCCTTGTACTGGAGACTGTATGTTAGAGGTGTTGAAGAGAGGGGTGATATTATTTTACATGAGACTGTATGCTGGAGGGGCTGAAGGCAGGAAAAGTGAGGAATTTTACACGGGACTGTTTGCAAGAAGGGCTGGAAGGCAGGGGGAGTTATGTATCTTACATGGGACTGTATGCTGGAGGGGCTGAAGGCAGATGGCGAAAAGAGGGAGGGTGATATTATTTACATGGGACTGTATGCTGGAGGGGCTGAAGGAGGGGAGTGATGCATTTTACATGGGACTGTATGCTGTTGTGGCTGAAGGCATTAGAGTGATTTATCTTACATGGGACTGTATGCTAGGAGCTGAAGGTATGGGGAGTGATGTATTTTACATGGGACTGTATGCTGGATGGGGCTGAAGGCAGGGGAGTTATTATTATTATAATACAGAAGGGGCCATAATTATTACAATAATACTACAGAGGGGTCCATTATAATATTATTAATAATAATAATAATAATACAGAGGGGGCAATAATATTAATAATACAGAGGGGCCATTATATATTATAATTATACAGAGGGCATTATATTTATGAGCACTACCGGGGGAGGGGAGGTCTGTTATCTGAGGACGATAGTAATGTGAGGAATCTAAAAAATTTGCTGTGAAACTCTGCAGAGATGAGACGCGGCTGAAAGAAGGTATCATGACGGTCCTATCTCCCAATGAAGACGCTGAGGAAAGTCTACATCACAGGAGATGTCACTGGATGTAACAGGTATGGTGCTGTATTCTCCTGTATATTTCATAGCAATGTACAGTTGTGTTCAAAACAATAGCAGTGTGTTTAAAAAAGTGAATAAAGCTCAAAATCCTCCTAATAGCTTTTATTTCCATACACACAAATGCATTGGGAACACTACACATTCTATTCCAAATCAAAACATGAAGAAAAATATATCAAATTGAAGAAAAGTGAATATTAGACTAAAAAAAAAATAGTGTTTTTTCTTTACAAACTCAAATATTCACTATATAAACTGAAAAATGTTTAAAGATTTTACTTTCATTTGAATCACTTAACTAATATTTAGTTGTATAACCACTGTTTCTGAGACCTGCTGTACATCTGTGTTGCATGGAGTCAACCAACTTCTGGCACCCGTGAACAGGTATTCCAGCCCGGGATGATTGGACTACGATCCACAGTGCTATATTTCTTGGTTTTGTCTCAGAAACTGCATTTTTGATGTCACCCCACAAGTTTTCTATTGAATTTAGAGTCGAGGATTGGGCTGGCCACTCCATAACGTCAATCTTGTTGGTCTGGAACCAAGATAGTGCAAGTTTACTGGGGTGTTTGGGGTTGTTATCTTGTTGGAACACCCATTTCAAGGACATTTCCTCTTTAGCATAAGGCACCATGACCTCTTCAAGTATTCTGATGTATTCAAACTGATCCATGATCCCTGGTATGCGATAAATAGGCCCAACACCGCAGTATGAGAAACATCCCCATATCATGATGCTTGCGCCACCATGCTTCACAGTGTATGGTAGCTTGAATTCAGTTTTTGGGGGTCGTCTGACAAACTGTCTCCGGCCACTAGACCCAAAAAGAACAATCTTACTTTCATTAGTCCACGAAATGGGGCGCCATTTCTCTTTAGGCCAGTCAATGTGCTCTTTGGCAAATTGTAACCTCTTCAGCACATGTGTTTTTTTTCAACAGTGGGACTTTGCGGGGGCTTCTTGCAGATAGCTTGGCTTCACATAGGCGTCTTCTAATGGCAACAGTACTCACAGGTAACTTTAGACCTTCTTTGATCTTCCTAGAGCTGATTGTTGGCGGAGTCCTTGCCATTTTGGCTATTCTTCCCTATCCTTTCGAATGGTAGTTTTTCGCTTTCTTCCACGTTTTTCAGGTTTTGGTTGCTATTTTTAAAGCATTTGCACTTATATGTTTTCCCCTCTCCAATCAACTTTTTAATCAAGGTACGCTGTTCTTCTGAACAATGTCTGGAACAACCCATTTTCCTCAGAATTTCAGAGAGAAATGCACTGTAACCAGCATGTACAATATTTGTTGCCTTCCTTCCTTAACCCCTTAAGGACGAAGGGCGTACATGTACGCCCTTCGCCCTGACTTTAAAGATGGCACCCGCTCCCGCACGGAGCGGGCGCATGAGCTGCGGGTAAACGCTTGATTCATCAAGCTGACACCCGCAGCTCATGTCCGCGACCGGCAGCGATGCCGATCGCGGACATTTAACCCCTCAGATGCCGTGGTCAATCCTGACCACGGCATCTGATCGCGCAAAAACCGAAAGTTTCACTTTCGGTTTTGCTCCGGCTCCCTGATGGCCACAAGGGGAGCCAGAGCATGCATGTAGTACCCTAGGTTTCTGTGAATGAAACCTAGGTTACTACTAAGTATTCCTATGGAGCCTATGACTGTAATAGGCTCCATAGGAAATATCGATCTCTCATATATTCCAATGCTATTGCATTGGAATATATGAGAATAACAATCTGATGATTGCATCTTATAGTTCCCTATGGGAACTATAAGAAAGTGGTAAAAAAAAAAAAAAAAAGTTTAAAAAAATAAAAAATAAAAATATAAAAATTCAAATCACCCCCTTTCCCCAAAATGAAAATAAAATAAATAAAAAAATAAAAAATTACACATAATGGGTGTCGCAATGTGCGAAAACGCCCATACTATAATAATATTAAAAAATATTCACCATACGGTAAACATAAAAACGGAAGAAAGCGTCCAAATGGCTAATTCGCCATTTTTGGGCGCTTCATTTCCTAAAAAAAGAATAAAAAGTGATCAAAACATCATCGCACCCCATAATGGTATCAATTAAAAGTTCAGATTGCCCCGCAAAAAATGAGCCCCTACACTGCTCCGTGCGCATAATTACAAAAAGTTATAGGGGTCAAAACATGGCGACAAAAAATGAAATAAAAAAATTCCCACTTTTAATTTTTTTCACTATCAAAACGCAAGAAAAACTATACATTTTAGGTATTGCCGGATTCGTACTGACCTGAAGAATAAAATTAACCAGTCAGTTTTATCGCAAATCGAACGTTGTAATTTAAAAACCCGTAAAACTGTGGTGAAATTGCTTTTTTTTTGCAATTTCACCCCATTTGGAATTTTTTTCCCGTTTCCCACTACATCACATGCAAAAATAAATGGTAGCGTTAAAAAGTACAACTTGTCCCGCAAAAAACAAGCCGTCATATGGCTATGTGAGCGGAAATATAAAAATGTTATGGCTTTTGGAAGGCAGGGAGCGCAAAACAAAAACGCAAAAATCCCAAAACCCCCGGTCCTTAAGGGGTTAAATAAGGGCAATAATTGCCAACTGTTTTTCAAATAATGAATGACCTCACTAGTTGAACTCCACACTGCTATTATTTTTAACATGCCCCTTTCAATTAGTGACTCAATTACACAGAATTAGCAGTATGCATATCATGACTGTTGGGTCTGTTAGATTTTTATTACTCTACTACACCTGCTAGTAAATTATTTGCCATGTGGAAATAAAATATCTCTTAAAAACAGTGTTTGATCAGGTTAGTGATGTCTGACTGCTATTATTTTGAACACAACTGTATGTTATGTTCACCCAAATATCTTTTTTTTTTTTTTTGGGGGGGGGGGGTATAGAATTTGGCCAGCACTGCCGAAGCCTGGCCCCAGACTTCAGGTGTGTGTGTTCTGAATTCTGGGGCCTCACACCCATCTACTACATTATCTGTACTCAGAGAGTTATCACTGTGTTATATGTGGTGTTACATAGGACTGCAGGTGACATGTACTGCATTATTTGTAAAAAGGGGTGTGGTCACAGGTTGGGGGGCGCAATACTTGGCTTGCCCTGGGTGCTGGCAACCCACGCTATGCCGCTGCACATACCTGTATGAGGGCTTATTTTTTCCAGTACTTTCTGATGCCACCATTTATTATGGCATCTAGTGGGAAGCCGTAAAAAATTCCAAATGGGGTGGAATTGGAAAACAAAACGTACTTTCTCCACCGTTTTGCCAGTTTTGTTCTCACGGGGTTCCTTTTGCAGCAAAACTAACCTATGCCCTTCATTCTTTGGGTCAGTACAATTAGAACAATACACCATGTCCATAGGTTTTTTATGTCTAAATAGTGTAAAAATAAACGTAACCTTTGGAAAAACAAACATTTTTACTATTTTGGAGTGTGTGTGACTTTTTGATCACATTTTATTACATTTTTTGGGGGTAAGAGAAGCACTGAAAAATAACCATTTTGACCCTTTTTTCCCGTTAACTCATTCGCCGTATTGGAAAAATATTTTTATATTTTAATAGTACAGGCATTTTAGGTCATGGTAATACCCATAATGTTTATATTTTTTGTCATTTATATATTTATTTTTTTATTATTTAAACTTTTATATTTTTAATTTTTTTATATATTTAAGTTTTATTTTAACTTTTTTATGATTTTGAAGCTAGTATCTGAGCCTACAAAATCCAATTTTCCTTTTTTAATTCTGAAAAATCATGGATTTTTAAAATTCAGTTATTGCTCAGAGTTGCTCATTTCTTATGTTGGCCTGCCACCTGGTGGGCAAAATAAGAATTGCAGCTTTAATAACCTGAGCCTCCTCAGCGAGGCTCAACGTATTAAAATCAATTACCCGCATCCTCACTGGCCACAGAGGATGCTGATAAGAATCCTGGAGACGGGGCGTCTAAAGGCTTTAATCACCGCGATCGGCTTTATTGCCGGTCGCAATAATTAGCTGCGGATCTCTGCTGTTTGAAACAGCAGAGACCCGCCGGCCATGACACCCGCTACACGTGCGACTGGGTGCTATATTTGCCCATTGTTGTACATGTACAGTGCTGGTAGCAAAAGGGTTAAAATTGATGGCCTTACGATAGGCCACCAGTATCTGATTGGCAGAGTTTCTGGCACAACCCTGCTGATCAGCTGTTACCAAGTATCTCTGGAGCCGGAAGTCAGTGCCAGAACTACACAGTTCTGTGCACGATGTAGTGGATGGAGCTGGTTACTGCTATGCTGTTCCCATTCAATGTAATCAATATCTGACTGGCGGGGGGTGTGGATAGTTGATCAATATAAAAAGACCAAAAAACTCCTTAACCCCTTCAGGATGTGATGAACGTGTCGCCACTCCGCCTAGGAAAAGCTGAAACTACTGCAAGCATCGCTATTTTCCCAAACAGCTAATTAGCGGGGGTCAAGTAGGTGTCAGACTCCCACTGATCTTTAGTGTGTATGGGCGCATTTAGGGTGCTTTCACACTAGCGTTTTTACTTTCCATCGTAGAGATCCGTCGTCGGGTCTCTACGGCGGAAAGATACTGATCAGGATAATCCTAATGCATTCTGAATGGAGAGAAATCCGTTCAGGATGCATCAGGATGTCATCCGTTCAGTATGTGAACGTTTTTGGGATGTTGACAAAACCGCAGCATGCTACGGATTTGTCTCCGTCCAAAAATCCGGAAGACTTGCCGTAATGCCGGATCCGGAATTAATGCCCATTGAAGTGCATTATTCCGGATCGGAGTTCACTAAACGTCGTTTCGGTGCATCGCCGGATCCGACGTTTAGCTCTACACATGCGCAGCAGCAGTTCCGATCGCGGGCCCAGTGTAAGCTGGGGCTCCGATCGGTTACCATTGCAGCCAGGATGCTACTGAAGTCCTGGCTGCCATGGCAAGTACTCCGCAGCAGTGTACTTACCTGCACTGCGGCCTCCAGGCGCTCCTTCATGACGTCACAGGTCCGGGCGGCGCATTGATCTATGCGCCGCGGGGACCTGTGACGTCATGAAGGACCCCCCAGCAGCCGCAGCGCGGGTAAGTACACTGCTGCGGAGTACCATGGCAGCCAGGACTTCAGTAGCGTCCTGGCTGCCATGGTAACCTGAAAGCATTTCGAAGACTGATCAAATGCTTTCAGGCGACTTGTGTGTGAAGTATGGTGAAAGCACCCTTAGTCTTGCCCTGATGTTCGCTCACAGTAGCACAGGCCACATTTATAGCAAGTACCTGATAACACAAACCATACTCATACACTTAAAAATGGAAGTTACTGGGCTCCTTCAGGGCACAAGGCAAAACCATTAAAGATGTGCTTTAATGTACTAAAAAGGTACAGTACTTGGTTAAATGAAAAGAAATAAGAGACATACATAAATGTGCACAAAAGAGTTATAAAAATAAAAGGATAAAAACAGAAAGGTTCTTACTTTTCAATAAGTTGCATGATCAAAGTCCGTTCTGGTTTCCGAGACAGGAGGATATGCAACACGACGCAGTATTGATTGGATTCCCAAATTGTGTCAATGAAAGGTTCCAAACACCAAATGTTTGGACTTCCTATGATGCCCACATTATACCAAATGCAATTATTACAATAATTAGTAGGGGAGTTATATCAGATATGAGTTATACAGTTGCAAGAAAAAGTATATGAACCCTTTGGAATGATATGGATTTCTTCACAAATTGGTCATAAAATGTGATTTGATCTTAATCTAAGTCACAACAATAGACAATCACAGTCTGCTTAAACTAATAACACAAAGAATTGAATGTTACCATGTTTTTATTGAACACACCATGTAAACATTCACAGTGCAGGTGGAAAAAGTTTGTGAACCCTTGTATTTAATAAAACTGGTTGAACCTCCTTTGGCAGCAATCACTTCAACCAAATATTTCCTGTAGTTG
Organism: Bufotes viridis; assembly: GCA_033119425.1. Lineage (NCBI taxonomy): Eukaryota > Metazoa > Chordata > Amphibia > Anura > Bufonidae > Bufotes > Bufotes viridis. The sequence goes on from CM065589.1 coordinate 218,771,694, forward strand.
CATATCAGACGTGCACAACGGTCAGGAGTAATTCTTGACCATTCCTCTTCACTGAACTGTTTCAGTTCAGCAATATTCTTGGGATGTCTGGTGGGAATCGCTTTCTTGAGGACATGCCACAGCATCTCAATCTGGTTGAGGTCAGGACTCTGACTGGGCCACTCCAGAAGTTGTATTTTCTTCTGTTTAAGCCATTCTGTTTATTTACTTCTATGCTTTGGGTCGTTGTCCTATTGCAACACCCATCTTCTGTTGAGCTTCAGCTGGAGGACAGATAGTCTTAAGTTCTCCTGCAAAATGTCTTGATAAACTTGGGAATTCATTTTTCCTTCGATGATAGCAATCCGCCCAGGCCCCGACGCAGCAAAGCAGCCCCAAACCATGATGCCCCCACCACCATACTTCACAGTTGGGATGAGGTTTTGATGTCGGTGTGCTGTGCCTCTTTTTCTCCACACATAGTGTTGTGTGTTTCTTCCAAAAAACTCAACTTTGGTTTAATCTGTCCACAGAATATTTTGCCAGTACTGCTGTGGACCATCCAGGTGCTCTTGTGCAGACTGTAAACATGCAGCAATGTTTTTTTTGGACAGCAGTGGCTTCCTCTGTGGTATCCTCCCATGAAATCCATTCTTCTTTAGTGTTTTACGTATCGTAGATTCGCTAACGGGGATGTTAGCATACGCCAGAGACTTTTGTAAGTTTCTTCTTCACCTCATTGAGCAGTCTGCACTGTGCTCTTTACAGTCATCTTTACAGGACGGCCACTCCCAGGGAGAGTAGCAGCAGTGATGAACTTTCTCCATTTATAGACAATTTGTCTTACCTTGGACTGATGAACAGCAAGACTTTTGGAGATACTTTTATAACCCTTTCCAGCTTTATGCAAGTCAACAATTCTTAATCGTAGGTCTTCTGAAAGGTCTTTTGTGCGAGGCATCATTCACATCAGGCAATGCTTCTTGGGAAAAGCAAACCCAGAACTGGTGTGTCTTTTTTTTTTTTTATAGGGCAGGGCCAACACCTCCAATCTTATCTCATTGATTGGACTCCAGTTGGCTGACACCTCACTCCAATTATCTCTTGGAGATGTCATTAGTCTAGGGGGTTCACATAATGTTTCCACCTACATTATGAATGTTTACATGGTGTTCAATAAAAACATGGTAACATTTAATTCTTTGTGTGTTATTAGTTTAAGCAGACTGTGATTGTCTATTGTTGTGACTTAGATGAAGATCAGATCACATTTTATGACCAATTTGTGCAGAAATCCATATAATTTCCAAAGGGTTCACATACTTTTTCTTGCAACTGTAGCTTATGATATTTTCTTCATCTTCTGGTAATCCATCTGAAAGCTTCTGGATAGATATCTGCTGTGCACTGGTGCCAATACATTTGACGTGACATGGCATTACCATGAAGCTCTGGTGTCCTATCCAGGAAACCTCATTTCCACTACTTTTGTTAGCAGGAGGATGCAAATTTGAATCCTGTCAAAGGTGAATGTACATTAGCTCCTACCGATGCAGACAGAACGGCATCATACAGAATGGCATGAAAATATAGAGACACATGACCTAGATATAAAAGCATGCACAGATAATAAAAGTTATGAGAAAGGTTGTCCATTTCTCAAAGTCATAAAAGATTGAAATTACTTAATTGCCATACACCTTCAATAGCTTTTTTTTTGTCTGACAGCTATTCATTCTGACTCCCCCATACACAGGAATGCTTGGTTCAGCAAAGTGTTTGCAGTGTTCTCAATGGGAAGAGGAAATAAGCAGTTGCCAGACACCTGTGGATGCAGCTTATCTCCCTTGAGAGTAAAAGAACTGGGCAATGAAATTCAACATACTCAATCTTCCTTCCAATTCAGGTCTGAAGTCACTTTGTGAGGCTTACATAATAGAAACCACCCATAAATGGCACCATTTTACAAACTACACCCCTCCAGGTATTCAAAACTGATTTTACAAACTTCCCTTAACCCTTAGGTGTTCCACAAGAATTAAAGGAAAATGCAGATGAGATTTCAGAATTTCATTTTTGGCAGATTTTCCATTTTAATCCATTTTTTTCCACTAGCAAAGCAAGGGTTAACAGCCAAAAAAAAAAAAACTCAATATTTATTGCCCTGATTCTTTAGTTTACAGAAACACCCCATATATGGTTGTAAACTTCTATATGGGAACACGGTAGGGAGCAGAAGGAAAGGAACGCCATATGGTTTATGGAGGACAGATTTCACTGGAATAATTTTAAGTTGCCATGTCACATTTGAAGACCCCCTGAGGCACCCCTAGAGTAGAAACTCCAAAAAAAGACCCCCTTTTGGAAACTACGGGATAAGGTGGCAGTTTCGTTGGTACTATTTTAGGATACATATGATTTTTGGTTGCTCTATATTACACTTTTTGTAAGGAAAGGTAACAAATTGCTGTTTTGGCATCGTTTTAATTTTTTGTTATTTACAATGCTCGTCTGACAGGTTAGATCCTATGGTATTTTTTATAGAGCAGGTTGTTACGGATGCGACAATACCAAATATGACTTTTTTTGGTTGTTTTTTTCAGTTGTACATAATAAAGCATTTTTGAAAGCCATAGTTTTTTTTTTTTTTGGGAGATTGTCCTAGGTAGGGTCTCATTTTTTGCGTGATGAGATGACGGTTTGATTGGTACGATTTTGGGGTGCGTATGACTTTTTGATCGCTTGGTATTACACTTTTTGTTATGTAAGGTGACAAAAGTCATTTTTTACACCGTTTTCTATTTTTTACGGTATTCACCTGAGGGGTAAGTTCATGTGATATTTTTATCCATCAGGCTCTTATGGATGTGGCGATACCTAATATTTATACTTTTTTTATTTATTTAAGTTTTACACAATAACAGCATTTTTAAAACAAACAAAAAAAAAATCATGTTTTAGTGTCTCCATAGTATGAAAGCGACGGGAGATGACGGTTTGATTGGAACTATTTTGGGTTGCATATGACTTTTTGATCACTTGCTATTACACTTTTTGTGATGTAAGGTGACAAAAAATGGCTTTTTTGACACCGTTTTTAATTTATCTTTATATCTTATTTTATCAGCAGCACGGAGATCCGATGGCCGCCCCGCACCCGGCAGGATCCCGCATTGGCCGTGGTCAGCACTGACCGTGGCAATGCAAGGGTTAATGCGCCAGCATCAGTGTTTTCACCGATGCCGGCGCATACAGCAGGGGTCCAGCTGATCAGGGTCAGTGCTGACCACGGCCCATGCGGGATCCTGCCGGGTGCGGGGTGGCCATCCGGTCCCCGCACTGCTGATAAGATATAAAGATAAATTTAAAACGGCGTCAAAAAAGCCATTTTTTGTCGCCTCATCACAAAAGTGTCAGATGTCAGAATCACAATCTCTTAAATTAGCTTAAATTGTATTTGCAATGCAAATAATCTAACTTGTATTAGTTGATTTGCAAATTCAACTTGCAGCTGTGTAGATTAATGAAGATAAGGATTACTTATTAAGGAATATAGTGCTGTATTCGATATTCGTCAATTCTAGAAAGCCAACCATTAGGAACTCAGCTCTAAGTTGTATTCGCAATGCAAATAATATAACGAATTGCTTGCATTGTGCATTCAACTTAGAGCTATGTAGAATTAATCAGGATTAAGAATATACTGCTATATTCGATATCTTCGTTAATTCTACCAAGCCAACCCAATAGGAAACTTTCCTTTATACAATATTCAAAGTTCAAATCACAATATGCGAAACAGGGGTCGACCGATATTGATTTTTTAGAGCCGATACCGATATTCGTGAACTTTCAGGCCGATAGCCGATATTTTATACCGATGGCCACCAATGTTTTTTATACTGTGGACAGGGGGGGGCTGAGGGCGCACTGGTCACCAATGATAATAACGTTTAAGATATTACAAACGCAGGCATTAGAAGCACATTGCCCAGACCCTGCCTCTGATAGAGCACTGCGATCCGCGGCAATTAACCCCTCAGTGCGCCCTCAGCCCCTCCTCCTCCTCTTCTCTCCATTGGTGGCCAGTGCGCCCTCAGCCCCTCCTCCTCTTCTCTCCATTGGTGGCCAGTGCGCCTTCAGCCCCTCCTCCTCTTCTCTCATTGGTGGCCAGTGCGCCCTCAGCCCTTCCTCCTCTTCTCTCCATTGGCAGCGCGGCACATGGGAGGGAGAGACACTGCCTCCTTCTCCCTGTGCTGCTGAGGGAACATGGCCGCGCTGAGAGCGGCGCGCTCATGTTCTGTGATAGCACTGTTATCGGTATATCGGCCTGGTTAGGGGCGGATACCGATAACTGTGCAAATCATGAATATCAGCCGATAATATCGGCCAAACCGATAATCGGTCGACCCCTAATGCGAATGTAAAATTCGCAATATATAGAATAATGACGAATATTCAATCTAGATGAATATATGACGAATATTGAATCGAATATTCACAAAATATCGCGAAATTGAATATGGCACCTCCTGCTCATGGCTATTGGAGATATACAAAACAGTAGAACACTTTAGCACAATGCAGGGACCCAATGGACCTTATTGCTCACATGCCAAATGATCAGAGAAGGGTCCTTAACCTCTTTCTGCCGCAGGAATTTTCCACTGTTTCATTTTTTACCCCGTGCCTTTCTGGAGCCATAACCTTTTTTTATATGTCCTTTCACGTTGACATATGAGGGCTTTGTTTCCCATTCTGATAGCTCTATTTAATATTGCACATGTGGGAAGCTGTAAGAAAATTCCAAATGGGGTGGAATTGGAGGAAACACAGAAACTTGAGCGAATGAAATATTTTGCCATCATCTACAAATCTGATATACATACATAGTATGCTGTGTGCTCTCAAAAAATGTAGATTTTGGTAAATTGGGAGCTGTTTGCCATATATACTATATCACATATACACTGCCAAGTTACCAAAATTTACATTTTCTGAGAGCACACAGCATACTATGTATAAAAAAAACAGCTTAATAATTAATGCACAGAACCACCCTTTGAAGCAATGTGATTATAACAAAAAATTGCACTAAAATTCAAATTTGCAACTAAAATGCATAGGCTAGCAAAATCATCTGAAGAAATACATGTTTAGCGCAGTTTTATGAATTTGTGATCTGGATCCTGGTAATATTTGCATGAGGGAGTTTTAAAGGTTGGCCCTTTTAAAGGTAAGTAACGAGATTATGACAAAATGTTTGAAGAATGAGGTGAAGATGCAGAGGTGGACTGGGAACATAAAGTGACCCTAGAAAAAAACCTAAAAGTGGCTCTATGATGTAAGCGGGGGCACATTGACAGAAGGCGAGGCAAAACAATTAAGCAGGGCCAACACAAGCCAAAACAAGCAGGGACAACAGAAGTAGGCGAAGCCAGCAATACTACAGAGCAGCATAAACAACTACCCTATCCCCATCCTGAGGACAGTGATACATTGAATTCAGGAGTTCACCTGTGGCCTCTGGCCAGGTGCATAAGTACCTGATGTTTCTAGCATTAATTAATGCTGAGAGCATCATTTCGTTATGTACCTGGACAGAGGCCGTGCGAAGCACTCGAGAAGCCCCCTGGGCATTGGTCCACCAGGAAATTTACTTGTAGTAAGATGCCAGGTGGGTAGTGATTGCCGGGAAGGCAGATTGGAGGAGTTGTGAAGGAATAGGCTCAGTAGTGCAGGTAATAGGTGGAGAAGAAGAGAGGAGTATGTGCTTAGATCTATGGCTAATTAAGCTTGCTTACTGACCAGGTAAACCTAGCACCTGAGAAGGAAATGTTATGGAGAGATAAACATATTGGCCTAGTTGCATCATGAAAGTCACTATGGATCAAACACTGACAAAAGTTACAAAGATAAGATCATCGGATCTCAGACAGTCTTGTACTGTGAATGAATGTTTGAATTTGCAGCTGTGACAGCAGATCTTCAGCGATCAGAGGGTTAACATGATCACCATCAGTGACAAGACGGACAGTGGTTCCTCCATGAACATGACCGTGAAGGATACATGTCCATTTCATGAGTCATCCGATTCTAACTACACAGCTAGGCTAAAAAATTAGCTTCCGGAACATCTCCTACCAATAGTTCATGAAAATCAGACAAAATAAGGATTCAATGGTGTGTTTAGTTTGCATCACAGACCAAAGTAGCGCATTTCTCTGTGGTTTTTCCACTGATCAACTGTCAATTGAAAATAAACACATTAAAATTAATGGATATGCATGCTTTCCATGAGGAACACGGACAGCACACATCAGTGATTCACTGACGTGTGAAAGATGTCTTAGGTTGAGGAATTTCTTGCCTTCACAATGTATTTGAGACCATCAGTTATGTTGTACAGAGGTCGGATTGTTAGTTCCATACAGTGTTTAGCCCTATTCTACTACTGTTCTACAATATCGCAAGAATAACTCCAACTAAGAGAAATGACAGACCATCATTACGTTAAGATTTGACAGTTAGTCAAACCAGAACGATTCCAGAACTTTGAAGATTTTATCAAGTAAAGACATGAAAACCATCAAACGCTGAAACTGTTTCTTATAAAAAATAGAGACCAAGACCAGGAAATAAAGACCAAGATTCACCTCTGCTGTAGAGGATAAGTTCATTAAAGTTACCAGCCTCATAAACTGCTAATTAACAGCACCTCAAATTAGAGCCTAGAGAAATGCTTTGCAGAGGTTAATCAGAACTCATTGTTCCATTAAAGTGGTTGTCCGGGCTTTGTCTATTGAGGACCTATCCTCACCATAGATCATCAATATCAGATCGTGGGGGTGTCATTAGAAAAGATCAGCTGTTTGAGGACACTGCACCCTACACCCCTGCCAATCTGATATTGATGAAGCATCCTGAGAATAGGTCGTCATTAGAAAAAGACCGGGCAACCGCTTTAATGGAACTATGAGTTCTGATTAACCTCCGCAAAACATTTCTCTAGGCTCTAATTTGAGGTGCTGTTAAATAGCAGTTTATGAGGCTGGTAAATTTAATGAATTTATCCTCTACAGCAGAGGTGACTCTTTATTTCCTGGTCCTGGTCTTTATTTATCATAAGAAACAGTTTTAGTTCCCTCTTCCTTTCTACTAATGCTGCTATCCCATAGACAAACAGCAGCGAGCAGGAAGAAAGAAGAGAGACAGCACATGCCCACTGCACTCGCCGTCTCCTCAAACAGCTGATCAGCGGGGTTGCCGGGTGTTGGACCGCTGCCCTGCCAGCAGTATCTGGCTAGGCCAGATCCGGTGAACTCCAGTAGGCTGTTCCACTACTAGAACAGTTAAATGCAGATGTTAAACTAGCCTTAGACCTCCAGTCTGGCAGGAACGCACAACATGATAAGCATACTTTCCAACATTGCAGTTTGTATATTGGGGACAAATAGACACTGACCTGGGATGGCCGAAACCGACACAGGAATGCCCATTTCTGGGTTAGGCTTACCTGTACAGTACCCTAGAGCAGGGGTTAAATGCAAATGGTTTGTTCTGTGATATATTGTTATGTAATGTATTGCACCTGTTGGGGCAAACCCCCTTATTCTATAATTGTCGGGGTCCCAATTGAAGTGTCCTTATGAGCGCTCAGAGAGCTAACACAGACACTTTGCTGAATCAGATTCTCTCCTTTATTCCACACACGTATACATGTTTATAACACTACAGATATTTATAGACAAATCTGGCCCACCACCAAGGGGGTGGAAATCAAAACTAATGATTTGATTCTTTATTCACAAAAGGCAATACTTCTGCACTATAATAACAGAATTCTAATAATTAAAACGTTTCTGCAGCATCTTATCTCAAAGTTGACATTCTACAGCAGTACATCCCAAAACTGAGAAAACAAAATATAACTTTCTTGGACATCAAACTCTGATAAGGGGAGGGAGGGAGCTGCTTACCTTGGCCTTGTAGCCAAAACATTTGGTTTATTCACAGAACTACCCCCCCCCCCCCATACTTCACAGCTGGCTCAATAATTTTCCACACATGCACTAAATGGAGGACATGTTTATACAAAATGGATTCTCATCCCTCACAATTCCCTCATTTTGAGATATCTTGGAAGTGACATCTTAACCCAGAGGTACTTCAGTTGGCATAGGCCCAACTGCCTACTGGAGGCCAGATTCCCTCTCAGGTATTGATGCAGTTTCCAAAACCTCTTAATAATCTTGGTATTTTCTCCTTTTGGTACAGAACCTGTTGGTGCACATAAACATAATTAAACACCTTCCATCGCAGAAATACCAAAATTAATGCGGAATATACAACTAGCAAGAAAACACCCAATAAATCACCACATTAAATAAGTAATAAAAAATCAAATTTTATTTTGTAATGTTAAAAATACACAAATAACAGACCAATATATCTAAAATGGATCCTCATAGAGCAGGTGGACAGTAATCACACTCCACAGAGGTTTGTACCCATAAACCCTATTCACAATGTGCTAGTAGCCAATGTAATATGACTACAGCCATATGTCTGACCAGTGAATGTCACAATAGATGAATGGTAACCGACCTTTTGAATATTGGGACATGCGTTCCTGTCTTATGTTGATATATTGTGGATGGATTGTATTTACTTTTTCCATTCATCTATTGTGACATTCACTGGTCAGACATATGGCTGTAGTCATATTACATTGGCTACTAGCACATTGTGAATAGGGTTTATGGGTACAAACCTCTGTGGAGTGTGATTACTGTCCACCTGCTCTATGAGGATCCATTTTAGATATATTGGTCTGTTATTTGTGTATTTTTAACATTACAAAATAAAATTTGATTTTTTATTACTTATTTAATGTGGTGATTTATTGGGTGTTTTCTTGCACATAAACATAAGCCTAATCACAGCATGTACTACTATTATAATCACCACTACTTGCATTATTGTTTGGCAGGATTTAGAAATGAGAAAGTGTCTCCCCTAACACTTCCCATATCTAACACTTTCCCATATCTAACGCATTCCTAACACTTCCCATATCTGATCATCAAGCTAATCTGTGGATACTACTAACTTATCCAACATCTGCATTACCATCAGATAAAGGAACAGAGTGCTAAAGAATTTATTCAAGATTGGGGTCTTCCATTGAGCCTAGCGATGTGTCTGCAGAAATATATATGCTGCAGCAGTAACAGTTATACTTTAATTTTAAAGGCACCATTCCTCCCCTTCACTGCTTTTGCTTGCTAAGCTACTTACAAACTGGCAGGAGTATTTTAGACCTGTTTCTGTTATGGACCCGTTATTATATTTCTCACAGTCATCATCCCCACCTGAAGGGAAAAACTGGTTATATTCCCATGACTCTTTATGGATGGTCCTAACTAGCTCTGCATACTACCTTGATCTGTACTGTAGCCGTCCAGAAACCCAAAGGAGACTTGGACAAGAAATCCAAGTTTTCCCAGATAAAACGGTGGTACCTTTTTCCTAGCCCACTGCTGCCCATCAAAATCCCATACCCGCACTTTAGCATCTTTCTGGGCAGCCACATTTGCGTGCCACCAAGGGGCCTCCACCCACCCTCCCTGCTATGGGGAGAGGGACTGCAGTGGAGTTATACTTTTGATCATTAGGCCCTGGTCTTCTTTATGAGCCAAACTACCAACAAGACATATTAATAAGTTCTTTGAAAGTCAAAGGGATTGCCAGATAAGGCATAGTTCTTAAACTCATGGAACTGTGAGTACAGATCCAACAGTCCTTAATCTTACTGTCAGTGTCATTGAGTCCTCTAAACAGTTTCCGGTGGTGTCAGATAAGTGCATTGTCCCAGTTATCCTTCTGTTGTTGGTAGAGGGCCGTTGTTCCCAGGATTAGGGTTGCTATCAGTGGGAAGATCCTCATCCACGGGTGTCGGAACTTTCTTGCAGTGAGAAGCGTGTATCCAGTTAGGCTTTCCTTCAACCTTTATTGCTATATGAGTAGTCAACAGGACTTTGAAAGGACTATCAAATCTGGGATCCAGGCCTTTCCTCACATGTCTTTTTATCACCATCCAGTCTCCTGGTTGCAGACTGTGTGTTCCTTCTACTGAATCTGGATGGGAAGCAAACACTTGTTTATGGACGTGCTCAAGCCTCTTTGTGAGGGCCCGCATGTAGCTTGTTAGGCTATCATTGTTCATTTGCAACTGGTATGGAAAATACAATCCTAATCTGGGGGTGCTTCCAAACAGAATCTCAAATGGGGATAATCCTGTCTTTCTGTTTGGAGTGGTCCTGACTGAGTGAAAGGCTAAAGGCAAACACTCTGGCCAAGGCCGCTGAGCTTCCTGCATGGCTTTCTGAATTTTCAATTTAAGTGTGCCATCAAAGCGCTCGAAGTGGCCGCTGCTTTGGGGATGGTATGCTGTATGGAAAGCTTGGGTGACGCCTAAAGCCTGCATCACTTCTCTCATTACTTCTCCTGTTAGGTGGGAACCCCTGTCTGATTCAATAACTTCAGGGACACCATACCTGCACATCAGTTTACTGACCAGCTTCTTTGCATTTTATTTTGCTACTGGGAAGGCTTCCGGCCACCCTGAAAAGAGATCAACACACACAAGGACAAATTCATATACTCTACTTCTACCTTAGGCAGTTGTATATAGTCTATCTGCAGTCTCTGAAACGGGTAAAGTGGCCTGGGGGTGTGCTTGCTTGGAGTCTTCACCACTTGACTGGGATTGTTTAATGCACAGACCATACATCCTTGTAGAAACCAAGCGGCTATTGTAGAAAATCCTGGATCAATCCACCCTGCATTAACCACACTTACCATGGCACCTTTTGATAGGTGAGTGGGTCCGTGGGCCCCCTGAACCATAGCTGGGTATAGAGGGCGTGGTAGACAAATTTTGTCCTTTTTAATGTTGGTCGACCAACAAAGTGCTCAAGTAGAACACCTCGGGATGCTCAGGTGCTCTACAGAGCACCCGAGCACAAAGGAAGTCAATGGGTGAACTCGAGCATTAAACCAAGCACTTCCTGCTCTGAAGAGGGGAGGGTGTCTGGTTCACAGGAAAAAGGCAGAATTTGATGGAAACACCAATGAAATGGTTCGGAAACAGCATGGGGAGGATGTCTGGATGCATCTTGGACTCCCATGTCGCTGCTGGGAATGATGTTGTCCAAGTAGTACACCACTTTTACACACTGACAATAATATGCACAAAACCGAAGATAAAATCGCTTTTAAAGGAAAAACTGTTAGGAAACATTCTTTCCTTTATATTTACTTGTATATAAAGTGCAAGTGCTGCCAAAAATTACATGGAAGAGGCACTCCGATACAACCGACATATCACATAAAGGAGGGCCTTATTCACATTGTGGTACAATTGCTCAGGTAGTGGGACTCCTATACTCATAAAGCCTATGCACTAAGTGAAAGGGCTGCCAAAAATTACACGGAACCGGCACTACAATACACCCTTTTTACACATAAAGGAGGGCATCATACAGACCCTTAAAATTATGATTGATGGCCTGCTGGTGACCCTCTTAAACATTAGGGAAGAGGGCCTGCTGCCGAGCTGACCATCTTAAACATTAGGGGCGAGGGCCTGTTGCAGAGCTGACCATCTAAATAATTAGAGATGAGGGTCTGCTGCTGAGCTGACCCTCTAAAACATTAGGGGCGAGTGCTTGCTGCTGATCTGACCATCTAAAACATTAGGCGTGAGTGCCTGCTGCTGAGCTGACTATCTAAAACATTAGGGGCGAGGGCCTGCTGTTGAGCTGACCATCTAAAACACAGATGTCAAACTCATGGCCCTCCAGCTGTTGCAAAACTACAACTTCCAGCATGCCTTGATAGCTGTAGGATGTCCAGGCATGATGGGAGTTGTAGTTTTGCAACAGTTGGAGGGCCACGAGTTTGACATCCCTGATCTAAAACATTATGGGCGGGTGCCCGCTGCTGAGCTGACTATCTAAAACATTTTGGACGAGTGTCTGTTGCTGATCTGACCATCTAAGACATGGGCCAGTGCCTGCTGCCGAGCTGACCATCTAAAAAATTAGGGGTGAGTGCTTGCTGCTGATCTGACCATCTAAAACATTAGGCGCGAGTGCCTGCTGCTGAGCTGACTATCTAAAACATTAGGGGCGAGGGCCTGCTGTTGAGCTGACCATCTAAAACATTATGGGCGAGTGCCTGCTGCTGAGCTGACTATCTAAAACATTTTGGACGAGTGTCTGTTGCTGATCTGACCATCTAAGACATGGGCGAGTGCCTGCTGCCGAGCTGACCATCTAAAAAATTAGGGGTGAGGGTCTGCTGCTGAGCTGACCCTCTAAAACAGGGATCAGCAACCTCCGGCACTCTGGCTGCTGTGAAACTACAACTCCCAGCATGCACATGTACTTGTCTGTTCCTGTAATTCTCATAGAAGTATAAGGAGGATTTTGGGAGTTTCAGAACAGCTGGAGATCCGGAGGTTGCTGATCCCTGCTCTAAAACATTAGGGGCGAGGGACTGCTGCCGAGCTCACCATCTAAAACATTAGGGTGAGGGCCTGCTGCTGAGCTGACCATCTAAAACATTATGGACGAGGGCCTGCTGCAGAGCTGACCATCTAAAAAATTAGGGGTGATAGTCTGCTGCTAAGCTGACCCTCTAAAACATTAGGGGCGAGTGCATGCTGCTGATCTGACCATCTAAAACATTATGGGCGAGGGCCTGCTGCAGAGCTGACCATCTAAAAAATTAGGGGTGATAGTCTGCTGCTAAGCTGACCCTCTAAAACATTAGGGGCGAGTGCATGCTGCTGATCTGACCATCTAAAACATTATGGACGAGGGCCTGCTGCAGAGCTGACCATCTAAAAAATTAGGGGTGATAGTCTGCTGCTAAGCTGACCCTCTAAAACATTAGGGGCGAGTGCATGCTGCTGATCTGGCCATCTAAAACATTATGGGCGAGGGCCTGCTGCAGAGCTGACCATCTAAAAAATTAGGGGTGATGGTCTGCTGCTGAGTTTAACCTCTAAAACATTAGGGGTGAGTGCATGCTGCTGATCTGACCATCTAAAACATTAGGGGTGAGTGCATGCTGCTATTCACTGATACTGATACTGTCACTGATATTTCGGATACGCAAACATTATACAGGAGATGTAGCGCAGGTAATGTAACTGTCCTCAGCGGACACCATCTACAGAAAAATTACAAGGAATGTCACTGATATTTCGGATGCGCTAACGTTATACTGGAGATGTAGCGCAGGTAATGTAGCTGCCACCAGCAGTAAAAAAAATTAGACTGAATGACACTTATATTTCGGATACACAAACATTATACAGGAGATGTAGAGCAGGTAATGTAACTGTCCACAGCGGACAACGTCTACACAAAAAGTACACTGGATCTCACAGATATTTTTAGGCTGCGCACACGTTAGACAGGAGATGTAGTGCAGATAATGTCGCTGTCTGCAGCGGCCAAATTGCAAGCTATTTAGCGCAGGTTATGCTAAAAATATATATTGCTGCCACACACAATAGTCCTTAACCCCTTAAGGACGAAGGGCGTACATGTACGCCTTTCGCCCGCACTTTAAAGATGGCGCCCGCTCCCGCACGAAGCGGGCGCATGAGCTGCGGGTAAACTCTTGATTCATCAAGCTGACACCCGCAGCTCATGTCCGCGACCGGCAGCGATGCCGATCGTGGACATTTAACCCCTAAGATGCCGTGGTCAATCCTGACCACGGCATCTGATCGCGCAAAAACCGAAAGTTTCACTTTCGGTTTGCTCGGCCCCTGATGGCCACAAGGGGGAGCCGAGCATGCATGTAGTACCCTAGGTTTCTGTGAATGAAACCTAGGTTACTACACAGTATTCCAATGGAGCCTATGACTGTAATAGGCTCCATAGGAAATATGCGATTTTCTCATATATTCCAATGCTATTGCATTGGAATAAATGAGAATAGCAATCTGATGATTGCATCTTATAGTTCCCTATGGGAACTATAAGAAAGTGGTAAAAAAAAAAAAAGTTTAAAAAAAAATTAAATAAAAAAAATATAAAAATTCAAATCACCCCCTTTCCCCAAAATGAAAATAAAATAAATAAAAAATTACACATAATGGGTGTCGTAATGTGCGAAAACGCCCATACTATAATAATATTAAAAATATTCACCATACGGTAAACATAAAAACGGAAAGAAAGCGTCCAAATGGCTAATTCGCCATTTTTGGACGCTTCATTTCCTAAAAAAATGAATAAAAAGTGATCAAAACATCATACGCACCCCATAATGGTATCAATTAAAAGTTCAGATTGCCCCGCAAAAAATGAGCCCCTACACTGCTCCGTACGCATAATTACAAAAAAGTTATAGGGGTCAAAACATGGCGACAAAAAATAAAATAAAAAATTCCCACTTTTAATTTTTTTCACTATCAAAACGCAAGAAAAACTATACATATTAGGTATTGCCGGATTTGTACTGACCTGAAGAATAAAATTAACCAGTCAGTTTTATCGCAAATCGAACGTTGTAATTTAAAAACCCGTAAAACTGTGGTGAAATTGCTTTTTTTTTGCAATTTCACCCCATTTGGAATTTTTTTCCCGTTTCCCACTACATCACATGCAAAAATAAATGGTAGCGTTAAAAAGTACAACTTGTCCCGCAAAAAATAAGCCGTCATATGGCTATGTGAGCGGAAATATAAAAATGTTATGGCTTTTGGAAGGCAGGGAGCGCAAAACAAAAACGCAAAAATCCCAAAACCCCCGGTCCTTAGGGGTTAAAAAGACTTTTGGGTCTATAATAGGGTTGTTTCGATACCAAAATTTAAATTTGGTATCGATACTATAAAAAAGTATTACGATACTCGATACCACGCAAAAAAAATAAAAAGTCGCGTGCATTACGCTTTTTTGGGAATGTCGACTAAAAGAAAATGGCGAATCGTGCAGTTGTTTCTTTTTTTTTTTTTTTACGGCGTTCACCGCATAAAAGAGGATTTTTTTTATAGTTGGGACTTTTGAGACCAGGAGATATGTAATATATTATTTAATTATTGTTTATATATATATATATATATATGTTTATATGTAAAATTGGGAAAGGGGGTGATTTATGCTTAATATTTTGGTGTACTTTTTAACTTTTTTTTTTTACAGTTTATTAACTATATCCCCCTTAGGGGCTAGAACAGGGATGGGCAAACTCAGCCCTCCAGCTGTTGTAGAACTACAATTCCCATCATGCCCTGCTGTAGGCTGATAGCTGTAAGCAGTCTTTGCATGCTGGGAGTTGTAGTTTTGCAACAGCTGGAGGGCCGAGTTTGCCCATCCCTGGGCTAGAACCTGGGATCTTTTCATCCTATTCACCCTAATAGAGCTCTATTAGGGTGAATAGGATTTCACACTGTTACTGCTGCTCTGTGCTTTGTGCACACAGCAGCAGGGAACTGACTATGGAAGCCAGGGCTTCAGTAGTGTCCTGGTTGCCATGGTAACCGATCGGAGCCCCAGCCACTGCCACCAATGAGGAGGAGGTGAGGGGACCCTGTGGCCACTGCCACCAATGATTTTAATACTGGGGGGAGGGAGGAAGGGGGGATGGGGGCGCACTGGCCACCAATGTCTTTAATAATGGGGAAAGGGGGGGCAGACTGGCCAATGTTTTAATACTGGGGGCGGGAGGGAACACTGGTCACCAATGTCTTTTATACTGTAGACGGGGGGGATTTTGCGGCGCACTGGCCACCAATGACGATTAACATTTAATATACAAATGCAGGCAGAATAAAAACATTGCCGACACCCGACCTCTGAAAAGGCGTTGCGATCCGCAGCAGTTAACCCCTCCGGTCCGCCACCTGAGGAGTTAATTGCCGCGGATCGCAGCTCTCGCTTTGTATATTAAATGTTACTCATCATTGTTGTCCAGTGCGCCCGCCCTTCCTCCTCATTGGCAGCACAGGGGGAGGTAGAGACTGCTTCCTTTTCCCCGTGCTGCTGAGGGAACATGGCCGCGCTGACAGCAGCGCGATCCATGTTCTCTGATACTGGGCTGTGCAGTAGCACAGCCTAGTATCGATAAAAGACAAATCCCGGTATTGTATCGATACCGGGCTAAAAGTATCAATTGGGTATCAAAACTTTGATATCCGAAACAACCCTAGTCTATAACATAGCATAACTATGTATAGAAGGCAAAGCCAGGGTTAACAATATTGGCGTAGTTCTTGTAGGAGGTTAGATGTGGGCTGCCCCCACCTTAAACTTAAGGGCTCATGCACACAAACATATTTTTGTCCGCATCCTACTCACCTCAATGAAAAAAAATATAGAACATGTCCTATTTTTGTTCGTATGACAGACAAGGGTAGGACAGTTCTAATATGGGCCGGTGTTTTGCGGATCTGCAATCTGCAGACCGCAAAACAGGCTACGGTTGTGTACATGAGCCCTAAGTCAGTACATATTGAAGTTCAGAGATAGAGAGGAAGCTGTGCTTTATGCTCAGGGGTGTGGAAATTTAAAAAAAAACTACTTTTCGAAGGACTAAAGCGGGGGCTCGATCTACTTGTCCCTCATGACAAGCTACTTGTCCTGAACTTATACTGTATGGGGGCGGGGGCCACAAGGAGACATTATACTGTATGGGGGCCACAAGGAGACGTTATACTGTATGGGGGCCACAAGGAGATGTTATACTGTATGGGGGCCATAAGGAGACATTATACTGTATGGGGGCAGCTACAAGGTGACGTTATACTAGTAGACATTATACTGTATGAGGGCGGGGGCGACAAGGAGATACTGTATGGGGGCCACAAGGATACGTTATACTGTATGGGGGCAGCCACAAGGAGACGTTATACTGTATGGGGGCCACAAGGAGACGTTATACTGTATGGGGGCCACAAGGAGACGTTATACTGTATGGGGCAGCCAAAAGGAGACGTTATACTGTATGGGGGCCACAAGGAGACGTTATACTGTATGGGGGCTGCTACAAGGAGACGTTATACTGTATGGGGGCAGCCAAGCCATACTGGGGCAGTGAATCCCTTTAATGTACATGCCATACTGGGGCAGTGAATCTCTTTCATGTATAATATACATCAAAGGGATTCACTGCCATACATATTAAAGGGATTCACTGCCCCAGAATGGCATGTAAATTAAAGGGATTCACTGCCCCAGTATGGCATGTACATTAAAGGGATTCCCTGCCCCAGTATGGCATGTACTATATGCCATACTGGGGCAGTGAATCCCTTTAATGTTATCTACATGCCATAATGGTGCAGCCATGGAGGGTGAGTGGCTGGAACTTGGCAGCACAAAGAGGAAAGCAGGACTCTAGCTTCAGCGCCAGGGAGAAGAAGCAGTGCTGCAGCCTGACAGGAGAGTATCCTCCACAGCTCACCCAGGGGAGTCACCACACACACTACCTGCTAGATAGGTATCAGGGCACGGGCTACCACCATGTAAGGAGACAGGAGCTTCCATGACTACTTCAGCCGCTGACTCGGCGGCGGCGGCGCTTCTGCTGGGAGCTGGATGACTTCCGTCCGGTGGCGCACTGCTCCGTTCCCGACTTCTTGCCTGCACACTATGCGCAGCGCTGATCACAGTGCGGTAAGCCGTCCAAACGTGCTGCCAGTGCAAGATGAAAAACCGCCGCCACCCGAGCCCTGCTACTTGCCCGCATGAGGGCTAAGCTATCTGCACAAACTACCTGCCCGGCACCCAGAACTGCATGTCCCAGGCATCAGGCGATAGGAATTCCACACCCCTGATGCTCCCTCTTCTCAGGTCCAAAAAGCTAGAGACTCACTGATCACATCAATGTCTCTCCTATTTCTTCCCTATTTCTATTTCCTTTACCCATCCCCACCTATAATGTGGTTTGGTGTGGGTTTTGTTATGGGTGTGTTGTTATTTCTAGCTTGGTGTTCCATGTCTGGTCTGTTGGTGTTTGTAGTCCAGCATGGATTCTAGACATTCCCCTGTCGGTCTACGCCTTCGATGAGAGGGCCCCTGGGTTCCCCAGAGGGGGAACCACAAGTCATTGAGCAGCTCTGCCTGGGGCCGCCACGCATCCTGTCCGCATGGGAGTCCAGGTAGTTACTGGTGTTCTGGATTCCTGTGTATGTTGTTTGTACTGTGTCCTGGTTTGTGTGTGGGTTCCAGTATATTGGCATGGGTTCCAGTTGTTGTTGCTGGGGCAGGTAAGTGCTAGTGGTTCTGGTTCTTGCCTGCCGATCCAGTTGAGGCTCACTGTCTCCCCCTTCCTTTGCATCTAGGCCAGTGAAGACTCCTATTCTTCCGTGTCTTGGAGGAACAGGATGTCTCAGGCCCTGACATTATCCCTAGGGCTATTCAGGGATTCCAGGGTCTGACATTCCTGGGTATGAGCTGTCCTACCATCTGGGTCCACTCTTACGGGTAGGAGTCAGGGCCAGGATTAGGGTGGCATTAGGAGATGACCTGCTCCCTTTTCCCAATTTCCATGCCTAGTTGCTTCTCCATTTACCCTTGGTGTACGGTTGGGGAGTTTCCCCCTCTTCTCACCGTGACACCTAGAGTCTGCATGGCTAAGCATTGGGGTCAGTAAGGTAACCTGCTACCAAAAGCTGGTAAGACTTTACTGCAGTAAGGGACACTGTTAAGACACCTGTCACACCAAGATGTATCCTGGCAAGTCTCTATATCTCTAAAACCCTGTATCTCTCAGTGGACATTACAGTCACCATTGCAAGAATATGATTGCCTGCCACAGGAAGAGACTTGAGACAGAGAGAGGGCCATAACTCTCATATTTGTTTAAATCTATGCATCGTTATCTGGGAGGAATTGCACTGTGCTTTGCTATCATTCCATGTACTACAACTCATATTTTGCACCTTGGTAAAGAGAGACTTTATTCTGCTAAACTGGGCCTGTTTTCTGACCCCTACACCATACGCCACTGCACGCTACACACCCTGCTATGCATCCATACAGGGGTGGACTGGTCATAGACCCTACAGAGAAACTTCCCGATGGGCCTATGTCCAGGGGGCCATCTGAGCCCTCCTTGCGGCCTCCAGCTGGGTACATAACAATAACCTTACGCTCTTAGCGTTTATTGATGCTAGGAATGTCAGGTACTTATAGGGCAGTATTTTGTGCTGCACTGTGGCATTTGCTTCTGCTTGGGCAGTATATTGTGCTGCACTGTGGCATTTGTTTCTGCTTAGGCAGTATATTGCAATGCACTGTGACATTTGTTTCTGCTTGGGCAGTATATTGTGCTGCACTGTGGCATTTGCTTCTGCTTGGGCAGTATATTGTGCTGCACTGTGGTATTTGCTTCTGCTGGGGTGGTATTATGTGCTGCACTATTGTATTGCTGAATGCTTACTTGAATTGTCCCTACCGACGTGTGTTGCCTAACCTCTTGTCAATTTGAACCTGCTTACCACATCGGGCCACTTTTAGTTTTTTCTGGGCCAATTTATCTTCCCAATCCATCCCTGCATTTATACACACACTTAACATCACAGGCACCCAAACTATCATCAGGCAGGAGCCCCAGAAACAGGGTGTGCCTCCAGGGAAGAAAGGGTGCACCCTCCTTTCACTGCACGGCCCCAGGGAGCAACAGCGTTTTGAAAACGACTGTGATTGACTGTAATAGCCAGAGCCATTACCATGTGGGCTTGCCGCACATAAGCGCCATCCATTTTCAGCCCAGGAGAGCCTGAATTTGCAGGGACCCTCTGTGAAAATTAGGGACGCTCCCTGCAAGTTTGGAACTGTTCGCAACTATGCATTGCAGTATGACCAGACGTTCAGCACCACACAGCAGTCTCTAATTAAACTACTGAAGAGAGCATTGTTTGGTCGGTCTGCATCGTTAATGGAAGCATTGAAGGTGCTGCGCAGCCATGAAAGTAGCACTCCCGCAAGAATGTTAGAAAGATAGATGATGTAAACTGTAGTGAATGTAATCTTCTTATCTGTGACTGTATTTGTGAGTTACAACCTCCCTTCTGATCCTCAGCGGTGTCATGTGACCAACTCTCTGATCTCCAACTTACACAGGATGGGAAGTCAGTTACTTCTCTATTCATTCCTGAGACTCCCATAGGGATACATAGAAAAACTGACTTTCTGACCACACATTAAGATGGTGTGTTTTTTGGAAAGTCTGTGTTGGTCACATGACACAGCTGAGGATCAGAAGGGAGGTTATTACTTACAAATACAGTTTCTGGTAAGAAAACTACCTTAACTACAGATTACATCATGCACCTTTCTAGCTGGTCAGAGAATGACATTTTTTGTGGGAGTTCTTCTTTAACAATGCGCCATTCAGTACTTTATATGGCGACACCACGTGGTGGTACCCTTAGTTATGGGTAAGAGGAGCGGCATTCAGCCATCAAACACACAACACGTATGTGAACAAAAGGTCTATGTAACTAGTGGAACTAAGGGTACTTTCACACTAGCGGCATAGCTATCTGGCAGGCTGTTCTGGCTGGTGGACAGCCTACCGGATCCGCCATGCCGCAAGTACCCGTGCACTGCCGCTCCGTCCCCATTGACTATAATGGGGCGGAGCTACGGCGCAGCACAGCCGGAGATCTCCGCACTAAAAGTACTGCAGGTCCAACTTTTTAGTCCAGCGATCACTGCCATAGCTCAGCCCCCGTCCCTTTATAGTCAACGGGGATGGAGCGGCGGCACGGCAGCGCACGGGTACTTGCTGCATGGCGGATCCGCCTGCCAGATAGCTATGCCGCTAGTGTGAAAGTACCCTAATACAGTCATAAAATGTCTATCTACCATCAAATTGCTGGGATTCTTTTAAATGCAGTGAACCCACATGTTATAGTACAAGCACTAACACTGAATTCCATGTATGAAAATCCCCACACAGCCAGCCACCATATGTGCTCATTATACAGCAGGACAGCCTGGGACCCCGTCTTCTAAACCTACTCTGGCCACGCGAAGATAAAAAAAAAACCGGCGGGCATGCGCATTCCACTCTTACCGCTGCAGAGAGCGGGCTCCCTCTGCGCGTGCGCACAGCTCGGGTCTGCAGCAACACAGAGAGGAGGGGCCCAGCTCTGAGGGGATCATTATTTGGCAGGAAGGCGAGGCCTTATCCTTGCAGGAGAGACCCCAGCACAGTGTATACTAACAGCCAGCTCCAAATCTGGCAGTGTGTAAAGGGGGGGGAGGGAAGAGGGAGAAAACGAGAACTGGAGGGTTTGGAAGTTCAGGGGGGGTGCGGAGAGTGAGGCGGGAGCTGCTGTGCCAGAAAACACCGCTGACGGCATCTGACAAAGGAGGGAGGGGGGCCGCACGGGAGCAGTGTCGCAGCCTTCTTGTGAGAAAGTGGAGGGAAACCACTCTTGTTCTCAAGGTAAGAGCCTATTGTGCGGGCCTGGAGCCCTTTGTCAGGCCGTCTCCATCAGCGTCCTCCTGTTGCTGCGAGCGCCACACTACTTCAAACTCTCCCCTGGCGCGCAGCGACGCCCCCTTGTGTTCCCCTTCGGGCAGTGACGTCACGGCGGCTGGAGGATGTATGACGTAAGAGAGGCGCTGCTATTGTTCCACCTGGGCTTAGGAATCCTGGCTTTGTGATGCGTTTGTTGCAGGCGGCATGCGATAGTCGGGCTGGGGGAGGCAGCAGACACACGAGGCGGGGATAGAGGCAGGCACAGGCTGGGTGTCTTGTCTGCGTCTCGGGCTCTGGGTTCCTTTGTCTGCTGCCTTCCGCCCCCTCCCCCCCCTCTCGTCTCTTTCTCCAGGACTGAACCGCTGCAGGTTTGTAAATACTGGAGGCGCACACAACATGGCTGACACCCGTCTGCTTCCTCGCTGATCCCTAGGACTGATCAACCTGCTGCCCTCCAGCAGCCTCTCCTCCCAAGGGTAAGAGCCGGCTGGCTTTCCATCTGCAGGCATAGGAATGCCAAGTTTAAGGTCTGAGGGCAGGCCTCGGTACCCAGTGGAGGGCTTGGGGAGGGGGGTGATGCACCACAATGCGCTGATGGCTAGTTTACCACTAGGAGACTTCTTATGGATCACATCTGCTCCAGTGCTGGAGGCATCTGAGGAGATGAATGAATGTCAGAGGCAGGTTCCTTGTGGGTTTCCCACGAAGGAACCTCCGCTTTTGTCATTGCTGCCTGCTAGGGATGGACCAGGGGTTATTAAAGAATTCCTTCAAGGCTCCTTGTGATTTTGACCTTGTCGCTGTAAAGGGATGCTTTTCATGGATGATGAGGGAATCCTCTTGGCTAACCAGGCTGGTTTTGTGGTGAAATGTGATCTCCTTCATGGGTTATTGGTTTGAATCTGCTGAATAGTCTGAGAAGTTGGGGAAACTTTCCAGCACCGTTAGGCTCGCCACCAGAAGGCCCATTCATTGTCTTGCAGGCTGGAGTGGATCCAAAAGGAAGGAAGAGACTACTACTTTACCTCTCGCTTGTTTCTGCTCCTGCCTTTCTTCTAGAGAATCCGCCACCTGGCTGTGTGAATGGTGGCGGATTTATGATCGGTGTCTGCTGACATACAAAGTTCTTTAGAATGGGAATGAATAAAACTCACTGATGTACTTTAAGAAATCTTCACTGGTTTCGGTGCTGGTCCAGGGAACTCCACTTCAGCATTCGTTCTGACACAGAAGAAAGCATTGCCGTCCCATTTTCTATCTTGGCTGAGGATGAAAGGGGGGCTGGCTCAGCTAATGAAGCGGGCCACACAGTCGACCCCTTTCACACATGCCGTCATTGGAAGCAGGTTATCCGTGAAGATTTCATATAGTGGATCAGTAAAGTTTTTATTTGCTTCTTTTAAAGGTGTTTTCCAGAAGTTCTACGCTGATGGCTTCTCCTCCGGAATGGTCATCGGTATCTGATGGGTATAAGTCCAGCCCCCCCGGCAATCATAATGTTTGAAGAGGCCCCCTCACAGCTTACCAAGCTCGGCGCTGTGCTTGATATTGCAGCCCCATTGATTCGAATGGAACTGAGCTGCAAATAGGCCTTATGATCAATGACCGAGATGTCACTGGCCTAGAAAGATGATGAACTACTCGCCTCAAACATCCAAAAAGCAGGTACTGGGAGTTGGACCCCATCAGATATTGATGACCTATCCTGAGGTAGATATTTTTGATAACTTTACATCAGAATTTTACCCCAGAATTGTGACGCAATTTTGTAGCACAATGTTACATTTTAGGCAACACGCACTTTCCTGCGAAGCCATGCCCCCCTACGTGCAGTGGAGTTTTCTAAAACTAGGTGCAGTTTGCAAGAACATCTGGGTGCGCTCAGATGAGTACATTTGGGCCATCGCCCTGTTTACTGACTGACGCATTTTAGAAGTCGGTTCCTTGCTTGGTAGACTTGTTTGCTGTCCACTACTGAACAGACTGAATTCACTAAGTGCTCGTCTCTCTTAAAGAGTATAGATAATCTCAGAATAAAATAAACAGAATGCTGTTACTATTGTGCAATAAAGTGTTAAAACCACCGTTTGAAGAGTCCTACTCTAAACTGGTGCGCTCTAAAATGAAATATTGTCCCCGACTCCCCATCCAGAAGCGCATACCGATGTGCGCTGCTGCATGACCCCACAAATGACCGCTATGTCACAACAGGGGGCTCTCCATGACTATAAAGCGGTTATTCCACGAAAACGATTACAGTGCAATGAATGCGGCGCTGAAAATGAAGTATTATGTCGCTGTGTAGTGATCTTCAACCTTAGGGGCACACCACAACGACCTCTATAGCCTGTCCTCTGTGGACATGGACTCTCGTCTGGCTGCCACCTATAAATGCTGGCAACCAAATCCCGCACTCCAGTGACTTAAAGTAAAACCTCTGCTTTATTGTAGAAAAATTAAAAACAGTCTGCAAACTGATCCGATGGTAGCAAAACTTGGCTTACGCGTTTTGGATATACAAATCCTTAGTCATGGCATGCTTTTCATGGATTTGCTGCTGATCTCGGGGCATGTCTGGTTCATTGCTTTTCTTGATGCATACATGCTATTACATCTTCTGAAGCAGCTGCAGAGTGAGGAACGATGAAGGACTGTGACACCCAAAGGACATTTTATTACAACCCTGAAACCGCCTTCCATTTGATATTAAGGCTATTCCAGCCCCATAGTTACAAGGAGATCGGAAGTGTACTTTTGTTTCTTTTGGTAATCTACATTTTTGACAAACTAGGTTTTCTGGGACACCTAATCCATTCTCTTAAACCAGGCATGCTCAACCTGCGGCCCTCCAGCTGTTGCAAAACTACAACTCCCAGCATGCCCAAACAGCCTACAGCTATCAGCCTACAGCAGGGCATTGTGGGAGTTGTAGTTTTACAACAGCTGGAGGGCCGCGGGTTGAGCATGCCTGTCTTAAACAGTACCTCCCGTCATCCTCGTGCGAGATTTGATCCTCCTGTGCAGAAAAGACTTGTGTGGATCTCCTAAAAATAGTGCTCCTGGCCTTAGGCCGCCCCTACATATTAGTCGAACTCGTGTTCCGTCAACAGCTACTTCTCCTTCCACTGCTACAACCCTGTGGTAGCAGCTTACCTCACCTGAAACAAAACGATCGGGCATGTTGAAATCCAACAGCTTGATCCTTCTCTCTCCCCAACATCTACAATCACAGGAATCGAGAGGGCCCTTATACAATAAACCACCAGCCAGTCCAGCTGAATTTGGTGGCTTACTACAATATATAGCCATTTTTAGACTCTGGCTGTCATGATTATCCTTTTGATAATAAATCCTGAAGCCATAAAAGGTCACCTGTTAGGATTGGAAAATGCCCTTTTACGTCGGCCGATGTATAGGTATATATTGGGAATGAGCAAGATGTTCCTGATAATTGGCTGACCGTTAAGTATCGGGGATGGCTGCATTCACATGTTGCAGTTGTCTCCTCTATATTAGTTGTTTATACAGTAGATGATTTTATGTGTCGAAGAAAATATATGATCAACCAATAAATGTTGATTTTTCTGAGAATTGCCCTGAAAAGAAGCAATTGCATGTTCAAGTCCCCTAGGGGGAACTTAAAAATCAAAAATAACCATAGGGACCATAGGAATTGCACCCATTCATTATTCTTTTTGATGTGCTGCTATCTGAACTTATTTTTTTTTTTGTTGTGTGTGTGTGTGTGTGTGTGTGTGTGTGTATATGTGTGTGTGTATATATATATATATATATATATATATATATTTATTAATATTAATAAAATCGCCCCTTCTCATACAGCTATGTGAATAGAAATATTAAAGTTATCCCTCCGGGAAAGCAGGGAGTTAAATGCGAAAACAAGAAATCTCTAGGTCCTGAAAGGGTTAAGCCAAAACCAGGAGTGGGTCCAAAACCCATAAGTACACTTTCTCTGAGTTTAGCTTATAAATAGTAATACAAAATATCATGGTGATCAGAATATTATTGTTGTTAAAGAGGCCTTACATATATTTGATACTGTATCAGAAAACCACGGAAGCATCCAATGCCTATAGCCAGTGCCTTACATGTAATACCAGGCATATCCTCAAGATGCCAATTGAAACATGCATACAATAGAGCATATACTCCCATCAAACATGCTATAACTCAAAAAATATCGGGAGCCAAATGCAAATACTCAGAAATCACTTTATTAAATAATAAATAGTTAAAATTCCATAAAAAGAAGAAAGGTGCAGGTGCTATAGCGCCACCCTGGACCTCTACATAGGCAGTTATCAAATCAATCTGGGTATAACGTTGGTACATTCCAATCAATAAATATAAAGGTCATTACACCAGGACAAAACAGCCTCAGAAAAGAAATTTTTTTGTAACACCATATATCATGAAATCAAGCCTTACCCAGCACAGTATATATCACCCCCGGACGAAGGTTCGCCGAAACGCGCGTCGGGGTGGCGCCATCCTGGTCCTCTGGGCGTGATATATACTGCGCTGGGTAAGGCTTGATTTCATGATATATGGTGTTACAAAAAAATTTCTTTTCTGAGGCTGTTTTGTCCTGGTGTAATGACCTTTATATTTATTGATTGGAATGTACCAACGTTATACCCAGATTGATTTGATAACTGCCTATGTAGAGGTCCAGGGTGGCGCTATAGCACCTGCACCTTTCTTCTTTTTATGGAATTTTAACTATTTATTATTTAATAAAGTGATTTCTGAGTATTTGCATTTGGCTCCCGATATTTTTTGAGTTATAGCTTACATATATTTGGTAGGATAGCAAGAGGTTGGGGCCAGATCTTTGACAGGGACTATATAGGATCAGACTACACACGGTTTATTTGTAGTCTGTTACCATAGAAAAGCATAGTAACGTAGACAAATGCTACTTTTTTTTATTCTTTATTATTACAGTTATCAAAAGCAAACCGTATATAGCACCACCCTGCTGCTAGCGCAATGAGACATGCAAACACTGGAAAATTGATTACTATGAAGTGCATTACTGCTGTGCTTGCTATATATAAAAATGTAAAGTTCTTTGTGCACATTTTTGATCACAATTGTGTCGGGCACATATACCAAAGGCAAGGTGGCTTCTACAGATGGGAACTTAACAATATCAGAATTTGCAACGTTGCCAGCTTGATATAAATCTAGCAGAGCAACGAATGTGGAGATCTCTGGATCCATGTGAGGTTCAGGGCTGGTTCTAACTGTTTTAAAAAGAGATTTGTATGTGTTTTTGTTGGGGCAAAACCCCCACCTCCATGATTGTCGGGGTCCTAAATTGATGTGGATATACGAGCGCTCGGGAGAGCTGACACAGACACACTGCTGAATAAGATTCTCTCCTTTATTCCATAAAAGCATACATCTTTTTAACACTACAGATAATCAGACAAATCTGGCACACCACCAAGGGGATGGAAATCGAAACTAATGATTTGATTCGCTATTCATAAAAGGCAATACTTCTGCACCGTACTAACAGAATTCTAATAATTAAAAAGGTTCTGCAGCATCTTATCTCAAAGTTGACATTCTTCAGCAGTACATCCTGAAACTCAGAAGGAACATAACTCTTGTATGTCAAACTCTGATAAGTAAATGAGGGAGCTGCTATCTTGACCTTGCAGCTAGGAACTTCTGATCAGTACACAGAAACTCCCTACATCCTTCTAGCTGGCGCATACATTTTCCACATATGCACAAGATGGAGGACATGTTTATACAAAATGGATTCTTATCCCTTACAATTATATGATGTCTGATTTTAATTTTTTACACTAGTTGTGGGATAACCCCTTTAAGACTATCTGTGGAATTGATCTGTTTGGCCACCAATGGTTGTAAGCAAATGGTTCCTAACTTCACAGGATTCTGGGGATTATTTTCAGTCCTAAAGATTTAGAACTTGCTCATGCCCTCCTCAGAGTCTGCACTCAGGACCTCCATCAAAGATTCCAGCAAAAACATTGGCCAAAGAGCATGCAGAACTTTTTTTCTTTTCCTCTGATAAAATGAGGATTCCTGAACAGTCCCCAACAGTTATGTGCCAAATCCAGGAACTTTATTTTCGTTGGTTTGTTTTAGTCAAGTGAGGTGAACAGTGGAAACGTGGCGCAAGTATGGAGGAGGCCTTACGGAAGCATTATAATTAGTCTTGGCATTTATACCTGATTACTTGTATTATTCATGGTATATTACTCTGCTCTACATGTGTGCAGTGCTAGGTTATATGATGACCATATTGTGTCCTTTAAAAATTTACAGTATTTCTTTATACACTGCTCACAAAAAGTTAGGGATATTTGGCTTGTGGGTGAAATTTAAGGATGAATCTAAAATGCACTGTGACCTTTTAAAGGTGAACTTAATGTGACCTTCTCTAAACGTGCACGTGTCCAACTGTTCAGTTCTTTTTGCACAACTTGCTGTTCTCTAAGGGTACTCTTCCCACTAGCATTAGATGAATCCGGCAGACAGTTCCGTTGCCAGAACTGCCTGCCGGATCTGGAAATCCGTGTGCAAACGGATACCATTTGTTTCTGGATCCGGATGTGGATCTGTTTGACAAATGCGCTGAAATACCGAATCCGTCTCTCCGGTGTCATCCAGAAAAACGGATCCGATATTTATCTTTTTCATATTTTTTCCAGTCTGTGTATGTGCAGACCGGAAAACCGAATCCGGCATTAATACATTTCAATGGAAAATAATGCCTGCTGCGGTATTTTCTCCGGCCAAATACTGCAAAAGTGACTGAACTGAAGACATCCTGATGCTTACTGGACGGAATGCTTTCCATTGAGAATGCATTAGGACAAAACTGAAGCGTTTTTTTCCGGTATTGAGCTCCTAGGACGGAACTCAATACTGGAAAACTTTAACGCTAGTGTGAAAGTACCCTAACAAGGAGCTTAATGGCAAAATTCACAACAGGTGTTTGATCCGTGAATCTGCCAATAAGTTTCCTGGATCAATTAGAATTGGTATTCAAACAGTCCTCCTCATCATGCTGTTCACATTTTGACATCATGAGACCAAGATGACAAATAATTGATCAACAGTACCTCGTCATTGCAAGGCTTCAAGCAAGTTCTCAGATGGAAGTGGCCACTGAACTTAGTGTTAGTGTCATCAGGTTGCAACAAACACAGATAAGGCATAGAAGTGGACGTACTTTGGCTACATCCCACACTGATGACCTCTTCAATGTGAACAATGCACTGCAGAACCGGATGATGAATGCCACACTACTCCGGGCACATTTAAGGGAGGTGAGAGGCACCCAAGTGTCATGTCGGACCATTCAAAACCGTTTACATCAGCGTGGTCTGCCTGCTAGACAACTTGCAAGGATACCTCACCAGACACAGGCGTCATCTTGCATGGGCCAGGGAACATTTACGCTGGGCAAGGGACCCATGGGCCTCAGTGCTTTTTGAATGATGAAAGTCGATTCACGCTGAGCAGAAATGATGGCCACCAACGATGTTGGAGACATCAAGGAGTGCGCTATGCATCAGCCACTGTTGTCACCAGACGAGCCTTTGGTGGTAGTGTGATCAGGTGTTTCTAGTCAATACTGAACTGCCCTACACTTTATGAATGGTACAGTGACAAGCCCATTCTACTTGAATAACATCATTAATCTAGTCATTGGGCCTCTGCATGAACAACACAGGCCTAATTTAATCTTCATGGACGACAATGCGCCTGCTCATTGAGGTTGCATCATTAGAGAATGGGGTACCTCAAATGGAGTGGTCTGCACTTTCTCCGGACCTGAATCTCATTTAAAATCTATAAGATCGGCTGAGTCGCCGTGTAGAGGCTCATAACTCTGTACCCCAGAGCATCAATGACCTGAAGGCCACCCTTCAAGAAGAGTGGGATGCCATGCCTCAGCAGACAATAAGTCGTCTTGTGAACAGCATGAGACATCGTTGTCAAGCTGTAATTGATGCTGAAGGCCACATGATAAGTTATTGAGACATTCACGTTTTTTTGGGGGTATACCCACCGCTGTTGGCTTTTACTTCAAAAAATTGTTTGAAATGTGGAAATCACCATTGTATGCTTCTACTTAAATGCCCTACTTTCATGATAAAAAATCACTGTAGTGTGAACTTTTTTACGTCTTTATAAATTTCACCAAAAAGACAAATATCCCTAACTTTTTGTGAGTAGTGTATATCAGACATGCATGTCAGTGCTCATGCCTGTTTAGGAGTTTTCTTTTTACTGTGATTAGTTATGATGGCATCCAGCTGGAGATATGAAAGCTGGACCCAGGCTGCTGTGGGTAACATAGCTCTATATGAGGGCCAGATATTGCAGTATGTTTCGATAGTTTGTGCTAGACATTAGAGCAAGGCCTCCCACGTGACACGGTGCTGCCCTGTGATGGCAAATATGCCAGCTGCGTCTTTTCCACTTGCATTATCGGCAGTGATAAGTTGACCCTTGCAAGCTTCTGACGTGATATAGATTTGTGACTGTATGGATCTAAGTGAAAAAATCAAGGCTGTTCTCTCTCTAGCAATAATGGGTACGTTGGGTTTTCTAACAGTGTGTACATTAGGCCCCATGCACACGACCGTTGTTCGGGTCCGCGTCCGAGCCGCATATTTCGCGGCTCGGCCGCGGACCCATTCATTTCAATGGGGCCGCAAAAGATGCGGACAGCACTCCGTGTGCTGTCCGCATCCGTTGCTCCGTTCCGTGCCCCCGCAAAAAAAATATGGCAATGTCCTATTCTTGTCCGTTTTGCGGACAAGAATAGGCATTTCTATAATGGGCTGCGTTCCGTTCCGCAAAATGCGGAACGGAACGCGGAACAGCTTCCGTGTTTTGCGGATCCGCAATTTGCGGACCGCAAAACACCAACGGTCGTGTGCATGTAGCCTTAGTCTACAGTGCTGTTTTTGCCTATGAAAATTCCAGAAAGTGGATGAAGCCCATTAACCCTTAGAGGACCCTTGCGATTATCTATCTGCATTTTCATTTTTCACTCCCCGCGTTCCCAGCGCCTTAACTTTATTTTTCCATTCAAGTAGTCTTATGAGGGTTTATTTTCTTGCTGGACAAGTTAGACCTTATAGTGACACTATTTGGGGAGCTGGAAAAAATTCTAAAGGGGCTGAAATTGGAAAAAACACAATTCTGGCTTTTTTTATTTTTTTTATTTTACAGTGTTCTCTATGCAGTAAAATTGACTTGTTACCTTCATTCTCCAGGTCAGTGCGATCACGACGATGCTACTGTAAAAAAATAAAAACCTTAAAAAAATTTATTTTTCATCGCCATATTCTGACCCCCCCTATAACTTTTTTGTGTGTACAGAGCTGTATGAGGGCTAATTTTTTTTGCTGGGCGATCTGCAGTTTTCATATTTTTTTCATCAGTTTTCATCACATTTTTTTTTGACAAATAGCGAGCTGGCCATTTTTTTTTTCCCCATTACTCCATTCGATATATGGGATAAATATTGTTATATTATTATTTTTTTTTTGGCGATCCTTAGGGAACGCGTGGCTCTCTTCCTGACCGCTCAGATACTGTGGTCACATTTAACCATAGCATCTGAGGGGTTAAATGTATGCTATCAGCCATAGGGTCCTCAGGATGGGTCATCAGTATATGATAGGTGGGGGGTCTGACAGCCAGGACCCTTGCCAATCAGCTGTTTGAAGAGTCTGCAGTCTCCTCGAGTTTACCAAGCACAGCACCGTCCATTGGATAGCGGCTGTCCTTGGTATTACTGCTTAACGCCATTCACTTGAATGGGACTGAACTGCGTCTAAGCCACGTGACTAATGAACGTGGCGTCACGTGGCCTAGGAAGAGGCAGGGGTCTCTTCAAACATCTGATCGGTGGGGGTGCCGGGTGTCAGACCCCCACGATCAGATACTGATCGCCTATCCTGTGGTATCCTGCACTCCTCAAGCCACCTGCTTCTGTATTCGGTTGCTACTATCCTGGAGGTAGGTCATCGGTGTATAAAACGCTCGGAAAATCCCTTTTAAAGGCAAAAGAGTCCCATGAGGATAAGTTAGTGTCAGTCTGATCACTGATCTGGCATAGTTATACCTATGACATGACTGGGAAGAGTCTTTTCACTACATATTGGGGGGTTACTGATGTGAAAAGCTGCCACAATTACAGTACCTACTGCAGTAAACCACATCCAACTTGAAGCAATGAAATCATTTCAATTTCTAAAATGAATGGCTTTCTACATCTTCTGATTTGTGTTTTCACTTATTAATTTTAAAGGTTGTATATTCCTTTAATGGTCACTGACCAATTGGTGATTTTTGATATTGTGCCGTATGGTAAAAACATAATTGGTATGAGTTAGATTGATGGCTTTCTTTCCAGTTGCTATTGCTATATTTAGTTGGACAGACGCAGCAGTTGTGGTGTTTGTAGTCATCTTGGCGTAAAGTCACACGAAAAACCGATACACTGTCAGTAGTTCATACGGCCATTTTGCATCAGTGTGTGTGTGTGTGTGTGTGTATATATACTGTATAATATACAGTATATACCCCCCACCTCAGGTAGTGCCGACAGATCCTTTAAAAAAAAAAAAAAAAAAAACCTTATCTATTTGCATAAGAGGAACATTTGCTACACACTGGAGACACTAGGACCTGACGCTCCCAGAATCACATGATGTGATGTCATAATACTGGGAACGTCTCTATTCAAAGCTTTGTATATTCCTGCTGTTCTATCGGGCTGTGGATCGGATTCCCACTCCCATTCACAAGAAAAATGAAGATCACAGCCCGGGAGTAGTTGCAAATCACGTAGGATTTTATTAGTAAATGTGCGGCCAATATATGCGTGCAAACGTTTTCGGCCTACTCGGCCTTCATCAGGCACTAAAATGGCACAACGTGAAAATACATAAGTAAAGTGGTATACACTCATTCCGGTGAAGTGTGACATTACAAAATTACATACAAAAATATAAGTATATTGCCATGACAATTTGATAATCCATCTCTATCCGTAGATCAACAATCGCTGGACTATATGGTTCTCAGTTAAGATTAATATTTGAAAGTGGAATCAAACAAAAAAATAACAGTCTGGTTGCTTCCTTACATTTGAAAGATGTCTATTTCTTGAACGTGAGGTCCTGCTGCCTCCAGTGTTGAGCAAGTGGATGAGGTGATTTTTATTTTTTTTTTAAATAAAGGATCTGTCGACACTACCGGAGGTGGGGGCCATTATTTATACTGGGTGACTTGTACTCCTCTCATGCACTTGCACGTGCATTCGATCCTTAGGGCACAATTTTTTGGGGCGTGACACGTGTCTTGTCCAGATATCGCATTGTAGCAGGGCTGCCGTAGGAATGAATGGGGTCGCAATGTGACTCATGTTGTGACTGCGACACACAAATCACAAAAGATCCACCAGTGTTGCGCCCCAAATCACAGTGTAGCCGTACCCTTTTGTAAGAGTAATAATAACTCTTCCAATAAGGAAGAGGTCAGTCGTGGCAGACTTGTTGCAGACGTTTTTGGGACTGAAAAATTGGTTCCGATCATCTGGGTTAATTCTGCAGAAGGTTTTTCTCAAGCTCCATATTCACATGAATGGGAATCTCTCGGAAACGTCTGAAAAGTCCTCAATGTGTGAATTGACCCTAAATGTATGTGCATTGTTGATTTGTGGAGGTGAGAGCTGATGTTGCAGATAAGCTTGTATGATTCTTTTTTTTTTGTGATGTGGTATTTATGTGAAACCTTTCTCACGTGCTCTGAGCCCTGCTGCAGTTTCCATATGCTTTCATGTATGCAGTGTATGGGACCACCAGTAGACTGACTGGATTTATTAGTGCTGAATATGGTTCTCTGACCTCAGATCAACTCTTGAGAGATCTTGTGGCTTGAAAAACCTGCTTCATAGCCCAAAAGTTAATTAAAAAAAAAACTCCGCTCACAAATTCTGAATCTGCATGGCGGGATGCTGTCGTAGCAGAGGGAAAGAAAGAAGGTGCTGGAATTCTAGTGGATGAAGTAGACGTTGCTGCCTTTATTGATCACACATGTGGAGCCTCAATCCCATTGATTTGGAAATATATGAAATACATTTAAGGAAATTGACACCCATCATTTAGTTTATACTGTATCTTGGCAAAAAATGTAGGTGTAAAAGTGTCCCATCCCTGAATAAATATCAAGTAGACAGTTCCTTAAAGGGATGGTCTGAGCTCCAAACCAGTTTTAGTTAGGTCTTGGAAAGTGTTTAACATACAAAAAAAAACCTTCCATTCACAATCACTCTGTTCCATCACCAATGCTTCAATCCACTGGAAGAGTCATCACATCTGTGGTCACATGAATTTTTGTGGCCATTCACTGGCCTCAGTGGTCTTAATTCACAGGGTCACAGCACGGACACCTATCGCCTGGCAAATTCCGGGTGCACGTCTAAGTTTATTCCCGACTCCACCTCAGGAACGCAAACCTGAATTTTACAGAGATAGACAGCACTCCGTTTTATGCTTATGAAATTGGTGAGTTTTTTTATTATTCAGCCGGTCATAATTAAGCAACGTTTCGGGTCATACAAGAAAGACCCTTCATCCGGCCACACTGTAGCGCTGTAATGGGTCCAGCGCTACAGTGTGGCCTGATGAAGGGTCTTTCTTCTATGACCCGAAACGTTGCTTAATTATGACCGGCTGACTAATAAAAAACTCACTGATTTCACAAGCATAAAACTGAGTGCGGTCTATCTCTGTAAAATTCACTGGCCTCAGTGGTGATGTGTCCCCATGCAGGTGGTAGTTATTTATATTTGGTTTTTCTTTGCTTGTGGGGCGGCCATCTTGCCATAGCTGCTGTTAAGGGAATTTTCCCCAACACCTCCACAATGGCACTGACTGTAGGGTTTTCCCGCCTCCTATGGACCAGAAACTGAGTAGAAGCACATGTTTAAAAGGCCCCTCCCATTACCTGCTTCAGTGGTTTCATGTCCCTTTAGTACAGGCATCCTCAAACTGTGGCCTTCCAGCTGTTGCAAAACTACAACTCCCAGCATGCCTGAACAGCATACAGGTATCAGCCTACAGCAGGGCATTGTGGGAGTTGTAGTTTTACAACAGCTGGAGGGCCGCAGGTTGAGGATGCCTGCTTTAGTATGTGTAGAAGAATCTGCCGAACAGTGCCAAGAATACTCATCTTATCACTCAGTTTGTATCTGAGTTGATGCAGAGATCAGATCTGATGGGGGGCTGTAGCGTCCCTTCTTTGTTCCTGGCCTAAGCCTGCTGATCGAAGGCAGCCCTTTACTTTATTGTGCAGGCTTCCATTTGGCACCCGCGCTTTTACATTGGGCTGATGCCTGCTCATCTGCAGACTGGGATTCTTCTTACCAAGAGAATCCCACCCCCATACTTCTGGTTACATTGGGCGATGTAGGCTAGTGCAGGGAAGATGCGACCTTGAGGGTTAAAGCATGCTTTTCTTTAGCAGCAGCTCCTCTCTAGCTTTCCCTGGTGGAGGTTGTCGGTACCGTATGGCCCTTCCAATCCTCTCTGCAACTGGGGACCCCTTACTGCCCTAAACCCATTAATCCTCCTTCTCCGCTGTTCTAAGGGTTATTTAATGTTGGATTATTTGTGTATCCTCGTGTGCTGTTAGGTGTTGGTTCCCTCTGGCAATGTCACCTCACGGGGCTCTCTATTTTCCGCCTTACTTTTTTTAAAATTCTAATAACTTTCCCAATATTGTATGATCTAGGGCAGCTAAAGTGTGCCATCTACAGAAAGTCCTGGCCACTGCACTCTAAATAACCACTTTGCTCTAGAAGTACTGAAAGTGGTTACAGTAGAGGCTCCTTGAGAACCCTTAAGGCTCCTTCACACGAGCGGATGCTGTGCAGGTAATCTGCTGCATGAAAAAAGCCAAGCCCCGTTCCGGACAGCAGAGACACGGATTAGTAACATGATTGATAATGCTCCGTGCCTCTCTGTGACCTTTTTACTACAAAATCACAGCGAGATAAAGTTGTCACCGTGATTTTGTATTAAAAAGGTCACATAGAGGCACGGAGCATTATCAATCATGGTACTGCTCCGTGTCTCTGCTGTCCGGAACGGGGCTTGGCTCTCTTTCACGGGATCCGCTAGTATGAAAGAGCACTTATTAAGGAATAGTCCTTAGCCATCTACTGTAGTAGATCATTAATCCTGGACCCCTGTAGCTACGGTATTGATGTAAATGAAGCAATTTTCTTCAGTGTAGACTGATTCCTCTGATGATGGGTCTGGCCAGCCTCTATCTTCCGGAAGACACTGAATCTCTTTTAAAGGATGCAAGATCTACTCTGCATACTGAAGATGGAAAAGAACTTCAATCCATCTAGGATCAGATGTTTCAGGGCCCATACACAATAAAATCAAGACCTTGATCTCTAGAGTGGAGGGACCCAGAAAAAAGGAATGCAGTCTCAAATGCTTTTAAAAGGAAATATCCTTTTGCAGAACAAGTTTTGTTTCTTTAGGACAAAACCGCAAAAATAGACGGTTACTTGCCTGTTTTAACAATTATTTTTTTTAACCCTTTGACGTTATGAACCAATTAAGAGATTCCATAGAAAAAAAAATTGAGGCATTACTCAAATGTACCTGTGACACCAACACAGCTATGTTAAGGGCTGACAGCTGTATTTTTGATACCAGAAGCCTTTTTATGGTATTTTTTAACAGTTTTCTTTTTTTTTCAGAACTAAGTTTTTCTGCACTGGCCACTGAAGGTCCCTTTACAAGGGACGATATTACAACAGATAGTTGTGAAGGAGGCGTTCCTTCTCGACAATCTGCTGCTCGCTGGTGGAGGAGACCGGTGCATTTACATGCAGCAATCTCCTCCAGAGTACGGGGAGGAGAGATCGCTAATGCCATCACTCGTCCCTATACTGTCTCATTGTTTACACAGCACGATCTGCTGCCAGTAAATGATCATTTTCATGTGTGCACAAACACTCATATTCATCAGTTAATCGGCGGTACATTTACACCGCCCTATCATCGCTAATAAGTGTTACTATGAATGCTCGTTAACGATAATCTGTGCGATTCTCTGCCTGTATAAAGGACCCTTACGCCTAATAATAGGCGCCACCTCTTGGTCTGTACAGATCACGTGACCGCAGTTATATATTATTCTAATCCTGCCTGTAATGATAAGGAGATATCACCTCCGTGTATAGATAAGACAGGATCCAGCATTCACAATAGGCGATTGTCAGAGCTTATCTCTTCTTTCCCTGCACAATGACCTCTGCACAGGTTGCAGAGCATGCCTAGAAACTCTCCCATAGAAGTCATCAGGTCCTTTCCCCGACCATTGTGTCATATGGCCCATGGGGCTGCCGTAAAGCAATTTTTTTTAATGCTTAGTAAATGCTGTAAGAACAGCTCAGGCAAGATGGCCGCCCCCCATAATAATGTTTAGGAAATAGAATAAATCTGTAATCAGAAAATAAAGAGTTTAGAAAGAAAGATGTACGTCGCGATCTAGTTTTAACTGACAGATAACATTTTTGGCGACACATTTCCTTTAAGCGGCAGTCGGAGCCGATAATCAATCTGTACTAGTTTAATTTTTGCTATCACTTCAATGATTGATCGTCCATTCAAACCCCTCCTCTCACTTTGTGTGTCGGCAGCACATCCCCTTTTTTCGAAACTATCATTTTTATGCTGCTATACCAGAGAGAGTTCCTGTTCAGGTCCTAATGGACTGTAAGCTGTTTAACCCTGCGTTCACTGTATCCGATGTACCCAGATTATGCAATATCCGTGGGGATCCAACGGTTTGCGGCATTATCCAGCTATACCGGATACGGTGAACTCCAGCCAGATTTCACAATGCAGTTGTGAAGGAAGTCCCCCGAGCGCTTATCTACATCTTCCATCCTTCATTCATCTGGAGTATATAAACCACGGAACTAGTTGTGAAATAGATTCCTGCTGAGAAGCTGAGTATGTAAATGAAAATGCCTTGTTTTTCTGCTCCGTCTTCCATGCTTGAGCAGTAATGTGTAGCCACAGCATTATACACACCAGACAATTCCAATGAGCGCTTACTCCGTTGGAACAGAAAATAGTCTTTTTTTTTCCATGCACCAGTTTACGGGCTGCAGAAATTCACTTCTGTGAGGAGTGTTCAGGCTTGTATTCATTAGATAAGATGTTTTCTGTCTGAAGGTTTGGTGTGGGTTTTTTTTTTTTTTTTTTTTTATTTGCCCTCTGGGTCCTAATAGTAAAGAAAAAAAAATGGAATACCAGTGTTATGCTCAACACCACTACCACATCTAAATGATTAGCTGTTCCAATTGGTAGTAGCTATTTCTGAAAGAAGCGGTTAAAAAAAAAACCCAAAAGGGCATCTTTAAGTTTTGTCCGAACAGCACAGCGTGAAACGCGGCATGGATCAGTCTTTAGTAAAGCACCACTTTTAGTAAACTGCCTGCTGCTGGCACATGTGGGCCCAGGTATATGCCCCATTGTTTAGCTCAATCTGGTTCCCAGACCTTCACATCATCCTATGTCTGTGCCCCGTTCCTTATTCATTACCCCCATCTATGGTATGTCTCCTCCTGGCGCAGTGTATGGCTACATGGTGACACTGGTCTCGGCCAGGTTCGCTGAGTAGCACCGATCCCTTCGAAATGAATGGGACCGCTGTGCCTGTTGCAAAAAAATCCAGCATTGTTGGATTTCTTGCTCCAGGTGCAGCGATCCCATTCATTTCCATGGGGTCGGCGCTTCTTGGAGAACCTGGCCATGGCAGCTGCCGCACGACCAGTGTCGCCGTACTCTAAATAATAGGGACATATTTTCTTCTCATAATATGTGAAAGATGTCACTTTGTCACCAATGCTTACCTGAGATCACAGCTTCTGTTTTATGGTAGTCTACGGTTATTCCTCCTGGCAGTGTATAAATAATTTGACATCTGGTTCATACCATTCCCCTTGATGTTCAAGTATGTCTCTATGGGGCTGTGATGCCTAAGCAGTGTACTCTATCTCCGGCAGTCCTATAGAGACTGACTGGAGTGGTAGCATGCCTGCTCGACCTGCCGCAGTGTATAGATGGAAGGAAGAGGGAGGTAGTTGCTGTGGCTCCACGTACAGTTAAAAGGACTGGTCGGCTCTCCTGACTTCTTCTTGTTCCTGCAAATTGCCGCTGTCGACGCTGATTGGACTGTCAGTGTGTCAGACCCCTCCCAATCTAACAGTTATGTCCTATCCTTCGGGTAGGTTTGGCTTCTAATCAGAATATCCCTTTAATTGAGTTTGATGTGGTTTGACCACATCCGGCTTCGTCTCGCCTCGCAGAAGCAGTCAGATCACTCCTGCAGGGCAGAGAGCAGACAAAGGCTGTCTTATGTCAGAGCCGTGTGCTCCACCTGCTTCGGTCTCCATCAGCACACAAGGGATGAATCCGTTTTACAGCTGCAGCTTTTCATGTACAATACCTTGGACCCTTCAGCCTATTTCACACAGATAATAACGATTGAAAGTGAAAGTATGTCCACATGTGACGAAGATGTCTGCTGTGGATGACGCAGAAAATTCAGTGGCAAAATTCAAATGTTTTATAAATTTGTATTGCCACATTCTTCTAGCTCTTTGGGATTTGAAGTTGCCTTTTTAATATGAGAACTTTGGGCTACAGAAATGCTTAGCCACAGGAAAGTATAGCTTCTTCTGTTTGATTGTGTGACGATGGGACCTCATCCTTGCATTGAGTTTCTCCAACTGGACATTTAGTGCAAAGAATCAGATAAACAACATTAGAGGTAGAACATGTAAATGTCCCAGGGATCTTATAGTCCTGCTGTGTGTTGGGGATCTGCATCTCATCTGTTGTCATTATATGGAAACAGGTTTTGCATCTTCTTATATTACAGGGATGGGTTCCTTTTTCTGTGGTACATGGCCTTGTACTTGATCTGATCAGAATATTCCTTAGCTTTGGAGGTTGTTGGTAAGCTAGTAAGGGGGGGATCTGGGAAGATTGTTTTTAGACGATCATCTGTACGTAGGACGTGTAATTTTTTTGGCAGTTTTTCTCAGTACCTCTAGTTGTGGGGTGTAGGTTACAACCAGAGATGCGTGCTGTTTCTGTTTCTTTTCCAGAAAGAATTGACATGCTGTAGATCTAAATCGCTCCATGTGCTGTAGGTTTAGAGTGGTTCCTGCCTTAATGAGACCCCCTTGGCGTTGGTAGGCGGGCACAGATGTGTTTTGATCAAAATATATTGGCTGAGTGTCTCAGATTTTATCATATCAGAGTGAGGGCTTAGTCCATATATAATGTTTGCATCTATTGTGTTAGTGCATTATTTGCCGTGATTTTTTCCATGTACATCTACATATTCAGTTATCATACCATGCAGGATGTTTTGTATCTTTTTCTGTGATTATATATTTTAGTTTTTTATTCATTTATCTGTGCATGTAGCCTAAATTTTGCAAGAGTTGTCCTTTACACATATTTTAGAACCCTCCATTGTGGATTACTATAGGGTTTGGTATTTTTGATGGCAAGGATAGCACAGTCTACAGCACTATTAATTCCTTCAAAGATACTGGAACTCGACTGTTGGTATCTGTTTCGATCCACTGAAAAAACGGATCCAGCCTTGATGCTGGAGTAAACGGAGCCTGAAAGAGAAGGTTTATCTTCTAGTATGCTCTGATCTGTCTCTGACTCCCGCTGATCATTAGAACAAAGTGGCCTCTGTGTTCCTCTGGCATCTTTGATTTTTGTAGAGCCAGTGTATTGAATGGAATGGAAGAATTTCAATGTGGGGTTGGAGGACACAGACTGATCAAACTGGTGGCATCTCATGACACATTAGCAGATATTTTGAGGTTGGAGTATCTTCACATGCTGGAAATGCATGTCTATTTGCTGTGGAATCTGCAGCAGAAGACGTAGACTGACCCTCTTATTTGTGCTGCAGTTTTGCTGTTTGCATGGTGTGGATCTGCCTGCAGATTGGGCCCCACTTCTATATCTGGATAGATACCTTCCTTGGCTGTCGAGTAGCTAGGAGGGCCTGCTTTTCATTAGTTCTTGGACTCTGCTTGAAAATGTACTTGCTCCCTAATTTCTAGTTCTCCCCTAATAGACTATTACCCCGATCACCTCCTTTCACTTGCCTTCTCTGTGGATACTCATGAAACGCAGGTTCAAGTCTTTGTGTCCCTTTTGCTGTAAATGATCTGACAGGTGCTCCCGCTTTCTTGTTTACTTATATAGAGACACCTATTTTTTTGTATTTTTGAAATCCCTGAGGAAGAGATCAAGAGTCTTCTGGTGAAAAGAGGTATTTATAGCTTCGAAGTGAAATCTAATACGGAAGGAGCAGTCAGGTATTCCCACCCTGCATTTCCCTGGACGTTGTTTTTCCATTTATCTTGACAAAAACATAGCTGTTTGTAATCCTAGTATGTTAGAACTCAAATGTGGACCATGATCTGTGGTACAGTGTCACTTTGTGGGGAATTTACAGGAAAATTTAGGTTTTACTTAATCGGTTAGGCTACTCTCACGCTTTTTTTTTTATTTTTTTATTTTTTTCATGGACGGATCCGTTGAGATAATACAACGTCTTCAAACGGATCTCACAAAGTCAAAACGCGAGTGTGAAAGAAGACTTGCCTATTCTGTAGTTTTACTGAGATGAATGCGGTGACTAAAGGATGGATCGTTTAGCATTATTAGTAAATGGAGCATTATCCGCTAAGCTCTTCAGGCCATTTCACCAGGAGAGTGGGCAACTGATTTAGGGTCCATTCACACCAGGGTGGATTTGATGTAAATCACTAGTCAGTAGGCTTGATTTAAATCCTAGTTTTCTACATAAAGACTAATTCTTGATGGTATAACTTATAATATGCAAGTAGATGAAGATTTTTAGAATAATAACTTTTCATATTAGTTTTTTTTATCCCCAGTTTATAGGTTAATCATTCCTATTTGGACAACTTTTCTGTTGTACTTGGGAAGGAGAAAAAATATTGTTTCTATTCACTGAACTTCTTTAAACTCAGCAGTGAAGGGGTTGATTCTGTATTCATTGGTTTGTAGAAGTTCGGATTAAGGTCTTTTTCTCAACTCCGTTCATGTTATGACATTTTTGCTGTGAAAAAGAGGCTGTGATCTCTGCTGAGAACTGCAAAAGTAACCCAAGCATCTGTGATAATATCGTGTAGGCCGAGAAACTGCCAATAATCTAAGAAAAACCTCTGGAAGAGGATTCATGGAATTTATTTACCAAAAAAATTAAATATATACAGCCTTATTCTACATAATTAAAAAATGAATCTTTATTTCATGATGGAATAACCTTTGGATGGTAATATATTTTCCTCAAACAGCAAACTGTGTGCTGTCCGCATCTTTTCTGGCTCCATTGAAAATGAATGGTTCTGCGCAATTGCAGAACGGATCCGGACCATTCATACGGACATCTGAATGGACCCTAAAAATTGAAATATTTTGCAGTTTTGGCTTTCTCCATTGATTTCAGTAAAGAATGTGATCTATTACTTTACTTGAGAAGATGAGATGGGAAGTGGACAACAATGTGCTTGCTTGGCTGATTCACATGACCGGCTCCCCTGACTAGAACTGACTATGTCAGTGGTTTTTGATGCAGTCAGTTCCTATCTGATCATGGGTCTATTGTGATGTATTGTGGAGGAACTGCCTAGTCTCCCCAGCATTTCCTTGTCAATTGTCAATTTGGATTGGCAGATTTTTATTTTTTTTTCTTTGTAGATGTGAGTAGTAATATTGTGAGAGGGTGAACAAATCTGGTCCCATGTTGTAGAACGCATGACTTAGTGGGACCCCCTTCATCGCAAGTCATGGGAATAAACTGTGTTCGAGTAATGCTGTTTGTCAAACGAGCAGGAACTAGCAACCTGTCTGAGGCGCTGAGGAACCTCATGCCGTATTAGTTACCGGAACAGCTATCTAGGACGTAAAATATGTAGCATTATTATAAAACTGCATTAATTCCATTGCATACATAATATATCAACTTGGTGATACATGAAATGGTTCTTCAGTCGTATCGTAGCCGTGTCGCAAGGTTCTGGAACGTTGTCCAATATGACGGGTTGTTGAAAGGCTCTAGACTGCTACTAAATTGGTCTCACGTGGGACCCAAGTGATGGCAAGCGGCTAAGAATCTGGGAACGGCTTATAAATCCTCTTTTTATTGTGAAAAGCTTATTTTATTTGACATTTCTGGTGATAGGCGAGGTTCTCTTATTCGGGATTTCTTTCTATTGGCCTCTTGAAAGAGACACTCGCCCTAGAAGACCCAACATGACCACATATTACATGTTCTTTTCATCTCATTGGGTGTCATGTAAAACCACTTTTCCTAGGTGAAATCTGAGATCACGTACAGTTAACAGATAACAGTTGATGTGCCTGGATTTTTTAAAAGGCACAGAATAAAGGAGCCAATAAAATACAGATTGCTATTTCTAATGTTAAATTATACTGAGCAATAGAGCTTGTACACGGCCGTGGTCCACGCTCCATCTACACTGACAGCTCAGCACAGCAAAACATGTAATAAGTATAAGATGTGACAGCAGGAATTGACCAACCATAATTGGAATTATACATTTCATTTACCGCAAAAGGTTTAGATCAAACACTGCTATTGGTAAGAAATGGCTTTGTCATACAGTTGCAGAAACCTGATATATGTTTTCTGCGCGCTCGAATAGGTGGACCTGATGTGGACGGAGCCCCTTACTTTGGCCTTGTGATTGCTGCCATCAGGATGGCTTGAAACTGCTGACCCTAGAAAATCGGGGGCCTGTTAACATCTCATTTTTTTGCCCTACATCAAGCAGATACATTGAGACTCGCAATAAAAAAAAAAAGTATACAAACATATGCAGTTTTGTGATTATCATATGTTTCACGGATGTGCATATGTTTCAATACGTTTGTGTCCATTTTTTCCC
Source organism: Bufotes viridis (assembly GCA_033119425.1). Lineage (NCBI taxonomy): Eukaryota > Metazoa > Chordata > Amphibia > Anura > Bufonidae > Bufotes > Bufotes viridis. The sequence goes on from CM065589.1 coordinate 218,815,297, forward strand.
CCAAAAAAACATATTTTTTTTTTGTGAAACTTTTCTTTTTTTAAATAAAGATTTGAAGTTTATCAAAGGAAGTATCTGGATACACATGGATATGTTTTAAGGGTAGTTTCACACTTGCGGCATGGCGGATCCGTGGGAACAGCCTGCCGGATAGCCATGCCGCAAGTGTTAAAGTACCCAAGTACCATTCGCTGCAATGTAAAAAAAAAAAAAAAGTGTACCTCATGTATGACCAGGATGGTTATCAAGCACATTACAAAATTGTTGCCCTTGAATACCTCCTCCCAAGTCAAATAAGATGGAATTTAGAAAAATTGCGTTATTTCACTTCTATGAGTGTGGCTGTTTTTTTAATATTTGTCCCTCTTTGTATAGCTCCGATGTAATGGCAATGTCACAGATGGTAATTAAAGCGTCTCTTGAATAATCCATGTTCCCCAGTGGATAAGAGTGATTACTCTATATTTCCCAGTATCGTGTTTCTCATTAACCTGAAATCTGATCGCTTTTCTGTGTACGAAGGATCTGGTGAGGAACTCCCCTTTTCCCCATTTATATTCGTGACTTTGGTACATGGCTACGTATTTGTCTTGGAGTCAGCTCTGAAGGTCTGTTTAAATGGCTTTTAAAGGGGTTTTCCACAACTGCGAACATACAAAGAGCGTTCTGTAAAGCTATTATACATGATGCAGCAGGAACAGATGACTAGGTTGTATTACCCCAAACTCTCCTATTTGTGGCACAACCCTTTAGTGTGAGCAAACTATATGGAGATGTCATTTTTCCTGGAAAAAGTGAGCAAAATCACGCTCCAAATGGATGTAAACTTTTCCACAGCTCTCACCAGTTACAGCAGTGATTATGCATACCTCTCAGGCTAGAACATGTGGGGAAGGCTAGTAACACTCTTCAGGAATGGGCTTAAAGGGGTTGTACAGCAGAATTCATTTTTTTATTTAACCACCTGTAAACCATATAAGAAAAAAAGTCACACCGCTTTTCCCTAATTTTCCGTTCGAGTGCTGCTCCAGTTTCCACTGTTTTTCACTTCCTGCTATGGATAAGGTTAACCTATAGAATGCACGCTGCTGGCAAAAACACAACTGATCTGTCACTTTAGCAGAGAATCTGTCTTCAGCATTCTACTGAGCGCTGAAGATGCCTGTCTGTAATCTGTCAGATGGGCACGTGTACATATTCAGGGACTGGGTAGTGACGGGAGGCAGGCTGGAGGCCACTGTATATTGAACTCGAGCGTCTTCCCCACTCAACAGAACTGAAAATTGACTCTCCTTAACCCTTTCAAGACCAACCCATTTTTCGTGACCAGGCTTAGGCTACATGCACACGACCGTTGCCTGCATCCGCGTCCGCTCCGTCCGCAAATTTTGCGTCCGTCAAAAAAAACGGATCAGTTTTTTTGGAAGATCCATTGTAATAATGCCTATCCTTGTCCGCAAACGTGAAAAAAATAGGACATGCTCTATTTTTTTGACGGAAGGTAGACACGGACCGCGGATGCGGAACAAAAACGGTTAACCACCCGCATTTTTTGACGGACCTATTGAAATGAATGGGGAAGCATCCTATCCGTGTAAAAAACGGAACGGACGCGGAAACAAACAACGGTCGTGTGCATGAGGGCTTAATTTTGTTAGAGGTAAATTTGGGTCAATAAGTTGTACCTTTTATATTCTAAAATATCCCAAATTTACAGCAAATTTTGGAAAAAAAATGTAATTTTCTAAGTTTGAATTTCTACGCATTAAAGTAAGATAGTAATACCTCATTGGATAGTTTTTACTTGAGATTCCCTATATGTCTACTTTATGTTGGCATAATTTTGAAATTTGCATTTTATTTTTTCAGGACGTTAGAAGGCTTAGAATTTAAGAAGCAATTTTTCTAATTTTCTATAAAATTTTCAAAACGGACTTTTTCAAAGACCAGTTCAGTTCGGAAGTCACTTTGTGAGGCTTACATAATAGAAGCCACCCATAATTGACCCCATTTTAGAAACTGCACCCCTCAAATTACTCCAAACTGGTTATACAAACCTTTTTATAGTTTTTGTAGAGATTTTTAACTGTAATCCAATTTTTCCTATAATATAGCAAGGGTTAGCAACAAAACAATCCTCAATATTTATTACCCTGATTCTGCAGTTTGCAGAAACACTCCATTTATGTTCGTAAACAGCTGTATGGGCACATGGCAGGGTTTAGAAGAAAAGGAGCAACATATGGTTTTTGGGGGGCAGATTTTGATGGAATGGCTTAGGTGTTGTCACATTTAAAGGCACACTAAGGCGACCCTACAGTAGAAACCCCCCAAAAGTGACTCCATTTTGGAAATTATACCCCTTAATGAATTTAGTCATAATATTTTGAAACACTTGACTGTGGAAATGAAAAGCCCACATTTTTCACTTCAATAAGGGATAACAGGAGAAAATGCACCTCCATAAGGTGTTACCCATTTTCTCTTGAATACGGCAACACCCCATATGTGGTCATAAACAGCTGTATGAGCAGACGGTAGAATTCGAAAGGAAAGGAGCGGCATCTGCATTTTCTAACATGCAATTTGCTGAAATAGATTTTAAGGGCCATAACATTTTTATTTTATTGTTGACTGATATGTGTGTGGGCTCATTTTTTGTGGGATGGGCTGTAATTTTGAGTATCATTTTTGGGTACATATGACTTCTTGATCGCTTTTTATAAAAAAAAAAAATGTTATGAGGTGAAATGGGCTAATATTGTAATTCTGCCAGTTTTTATATTTTGAGGTTCTCCATGTGGTATGTTTGAGATTTAATTCTGTAGGTTTATACGGTTATGGTGATACCAAAGTTATATTGTTTTATTCATTGGTTTATTATGTTCTACCATTTTTATATCAAAAGGATTTTTTTTGCATCACCAAATTGAAGACCCATAACTTTTTGATGGTTTTCCGTCAATGTAGTTGTGTGAGAGCTTGTTTTTTGCAGGACGGGCTGCGATTTTTACTGGTACAACTTTGGGGTCTGTATGACTTTTTGAGCGCTTTTTATTCCATTTTTTTAGAAGGTGAAGTTGGCTAAAATTGTATTTCTGTCAGTGTTTTTTATTTTTATGAGGTTTTCCATGTGGTATATTTGATATGATGTTATTCTGTGGGTTAATATGGTTATGGCGGCACCAAATTTGTATAGTTTTTTCATGTTGTACCACCACTTTTATATCATAAAATCACAGTTAAACTTTTTTTTTTTTTTTCCTTGCATCACCAAAACCCATAACTTTTTTTTATTTTTCTGTCAACATAGTTGTATGAGGGCTTATTTTTTGCGGGATGGGTTTTAGTTTTATTGGTATCATTTTTGGGATGCATATGACTTTTTGATCGCTTTTATTCAATTTTTTTTGTTGTCAATAATATTTGATAATGCGAGTCGTTGTCAACGAATCCCGTTATCGAATAATCGGCCGGATTATTCGCCGCAGTTAAGTCCCAGATACATCGCTGGCTGCGATGCTTCACAACGCAGCGATGTATCAGCCGGGAGGGAGGAGGGGCTGGAGGCGGCAACTCGCGGCGGGGCCGGTGCAGTCACTGTGCTCTTGCACTGGCCCTGCCGCTCACAGCGAGCAGTATATCATCTAGTATTCTTTAACCAGCAGTAACTGTAAAGTCACTCAGTCACGTGACGCGCCTGCTTCATTCATAAAGTGGGCAGAGCAAGCGCGTCACTTGACTGAGTGACGTTACGCCGCCTCTGCCTGTTACCGGCGCTTCAAGGTAATAAAGATAAAATTCAAGGAGAAGTTACTGCCGGTTAAAGAATACTAGATAGTATACTACTGGTGTGTTTCGGGGACACTTATGTGTGAGATCTGTGGATGACACATAGTGCTGCCCATAATTATTCATACCCCTTGACTTAGTTACTTTTATTCAACCAGCAAGTAATTTTTTTGAAGGGAAATGACATAGGTGTCTCTCAAAAGATAATAAGATGTACAACAGGCATTATTGTGGGAAAAAAAACATTTCTCATCTTTTATTTACATTTGAGCAAAAAGTGTCCAGTCCAAAATTATTCATACCCTTCACAAATTGTCACAGTCTGTGGCAAAGTTCTATACCATTCCAAATAGTCCAAGCTGTTCTAAAGCATCCTAATTACCCTGATTAATTGGGAACAGAATCAACTCAACAGGTAAAAAACAGCAGCTCTCTGCAGTTGGTTTGTGGACAGTCATGGCTAAGGGTACTTTCACACTTGCGTTATTCTTTTCCGGCATAGAGTTACGTCAAAAGGGCTCTATGCCAGAAAAGAACTGATCAGGCATATTCCCATACAATCTGAATGGATAGAAATCCATTCAGTTTGTATCAGTATGTGTTCCGTTCAGTCACTGTCAGGCGTTTTGGCCGGACATAATACCGCAGCATGCTGCAGTATTATGTCCGTCCAAAATGCCTGATCAGTCGCCGGAATGCCGGATCCGTCCTTCCGGTCTGCGCATGCGCAGACTGGGAGAACTGTGAAAAAGACTGCAAGACGGATCCGTCCATCCGCATGACAAGCAGAGAGACGGATCCGTTCTTGCAATGCATTTGTAGACGGATCCGCACCCGGATCAGTCTACAAATGCTGTCAGTTGTCACACTGAACGGCGGATCCGGCAGGCAGCTCCGACGACGGAACTGCCTGCCGGATCACACTAAAGCTAGTGTGAAAGTACCCTAAGTCTAAGAAGCTCAGTGAGGACTTGCGGCTGCGCATTGTGGCTGCTCACAAGTCAGGAAAGGGCTACAAGGCCATTTCTAAATGTGCTCAAGTTCCAGTGGCTACACCGCACTGTGGAAAATCTCAGAGGACGTGGTCGGAAGCCAAAAGTAACACCTGTGCTGGCCAGGAGGATAGAGAGGTGAAAAAGAATCCAATGATCACGACCAAGGCCATCCTGGTGAATCTAGGCTCTGCTGGTGGCAATGTCTCAAGGCAGACAATCCAACGGACACTGGACACTGCTGGGTTCCACAGATGCAGACCAAGGAGGACGCCACTTCTCCAGTTAAGGCACACCAAAGCTTGCTTGGCCTTTGCAAAAGCTCATCTGGACAAAGAAGAAGACTTCTGGTCTTCTGTGTTATGGTCAGATGAAATAAAAATGTAGTTGTTTGGTCACAATGATGTTTCCTTCATTTGGCGTAAAAAAGAAGCCTTCAACCCAAAGAACACCATCCCCACTGTCAAACATGGTGGTGGGAACCTAATGCTTTGGAGGTGTTTTTCAGCCAATGGACCAGGGAACCTAATCACAGTAAATGGCACCATGAAAAAAGAGCAATACATGAGGATTCTCGACGACAACATCAGGCAGTCGGCAGAGAAACTTGGCCTTGGGCACCAGTGGACATTTCAGCATGACAATGACCCAAAACACACCGCAAAAGTGGTGAGGAAATGGTTAGCAGACAACAACATTAACGTTTTGTAAAGGCCCAGCCAGAGTCCAGACCTGAATCCAATTGAGAATCTGTGGAGGGAGCTAAAGATCAGGGTGATGTCAAGAAGACCCTCCAACCTGAGAGATTTCTAGCTCATTGGTAAAAATGAATGGGCAAAAATACCTGTGGAGACATGCAAAAAGCTGGTCTGCAATTATAGGAAGTGTTTGATTGCTGTAATAACCAATAAAGGCTTTTCTATTGATTGAGAAGGGTATGAATAATTTTGGACTGGACACTTTTTGCTCAAATGTACAATTATGCCTCTTCTACATCGTCTTATTATCTTTTGGGAGACACCTATGTGATTTCCAGTCAAAAAATTACTTGCTGGTTGAATAAAAGTAACTTTAAGTCAAAATTTGCCAGGGGTAGGAATAATTATGGGCAGCACTGTATAGCATAAGATGCTATATAGTGTCATCCACTGATTCTCCCCCCCACCCCCCCACCCCCGTAACTGTGTCATACACAGATCCCCCTCCCCATAACAGTGTGTCAGCCACAGATCCCCCTCCCCATAACAGTGTGTCAGCCACAGATCCCCCTCCCCATAACAGTGTCAGCCACAGATCCCCCTCCCCATAACAGTGTGTCAGCCACAGATCCCCCTCCCCATAACAGTGTGTCAGCCACAGATCCCCCTCCCCATAACAGTGTGTCAGCCACAGATCCCCTCCCCATAACAGTGTGTCAGCCACAGATCCCCCTCCCCATAACAGTGTGTCAGCCACAGATCCCCCTCCCCATAACAGTGTGTCAGCCACAGATCCCCCTCCCCATAACAGTGTGTCAGCCACAGATCCCCCTCCCCATAACAGTGTGTCAGCCACAGATCCCCCTCCCCATAACAGTGTGTCAGCCACAGATCCCCCTCCCCATAACAGTGTGTCAGCCACAGATCCCCCTCCCCATAACAGTGTGTCAGCCACAGATCCCCCTCCCCATAACAGTGTGTCAGCCACAGATCCCCCTCCCCATAACAGTGTGTCAGCCACAGATCCCCCTCCCCATAACAGTGTGTCAGCCACAGATCCCCCTCCCCATAACATAGCGTGTAAGAAGAGAGCTAGCCTCAGCCCTGACCATGTAGACATGTTGTCTTTTTTACATTGTTATGCACAATTTTTATAATTCTAAAACTCCTAAAATAGTTTTAATATGGCCTTTGAACATACCTTTTTCAAGTAAAATCATATAAACCCCTTTTTTGTCATTTTGGTGTTTTTTCTCGATTTTAAATTATCGACAACTAATCCAAATATATTCTTGATTCAAATAATCGTTAGCTGCAGCCCTATTCCGGAGTACATATCACATTTTTTAATCACTTTTTTATTCCATTTTTGGTGATAAATAAGCATTAAACAGCAGATCTCACTTTTTATTTTTTTTGTCTTTACAGCGTCCACTGTGCAGGATAAATTATGTGATAATTGTACAGTTTGGGTCATTACTGATGTAGTGATGCCAAATATGAGGAGGAGAGTTTCTTTTCATTTTTTTCAAAGGTTTTTCATGGGAAAAGGTTTTTTTGTTTTTTTAACTTTGGATTTTTTATAAATGTATTTTTTACCTCTTATTAGACTAACAAGGGGACTTTGACATGTAATCCTCTTCTTGCTTACATATTACACTGTACTACTTATGTAGCGCAGTGTATTATTCTGTCATTATAAAACGGACAGGCAATATTTTAAGCTGTGCTTCTGGAACGGCCAAATAGGCATACACTGAAGGCACAGACCTAGGGGTCTTCACTGTGGACCCCAGCTACGGACTACAGACATCGGCACCCTATGATTTTATTTGCAATCGTTATTCACCACGGGATTAAACGGGCATGATCAGCGCTTTATCTGGGCCATTAGAGGAGGAGACCCGTGCAGCGCTTAGACTAGACCGCCGTAAAAACAGTTATTCCACGACTTCCAATATTGTGACCTGCTATGATAGTCAGGTCATGGTTGTCCCATTCACCTCATTTTTTTCTTTTTTTTCTTTAAGGCGCAAGAAATATGAAACTTATGAAAATATTGTTTTTTTGTTTTACAGGTAATTTGGAGATAGCACTTCATGGTTGAAGAGCTCTTTGTGCGGTGGAAGGAAAGGCTGTCTTTTTCATGTAGACTGCTACTACTACATCAAACTTGGAGTGACTAGTTTTCACCCTAGTTTGGCAGCATTGCTGCCCTGGCATACACAGATGAATGAAGACTCCATTTGGAAAGGCAGCCGCTCAGCGATCAAGAGCTGATGCAGGTAAAACTTTGTTGGCTGTAGATTGTAAGTGCTTCTGGGACACCGAAAGGACAATTCTTTGATTTGGCTCAGTTATTCAGCAATCGAATCTTCACACTTTTTTATTTTGACTTCTCATGGGCAAGTCATAGTAGCACCATGTCTAACTACTAAAGCCATGTAAAGAAACGAACTCCAGGTCCCCCATTTAAAATATATCTTTTTTGCTAAAATTATTTATATACATTTGGCCCACTGGGTTTGTTTTGTTTTATTTTTGAATAAGCCATTTGTAGTGTAATTGGCAGAACAACATGCATAACTGCACATATCAGCATGGTTTGCATTACGTGTTTTCATGTTACTGGAAAACATTCTTATAAATTATTAAAGTTGACAACCCTAATAAATATATTCTTGATTTTGTGTTGCATCACTGCACCAAATTTTACAATTTGCATGAATCAATAGTACAGGTGAATATAAGAAATATTGTAATATATCTTATCAGAGAATATGCCCTTTTCTCCCCTCTGCGCTCAAACCCATGCAACCTGTCGCCTCCCTGTCAAGGCAGGTTAATTAACTGGCAAAATGCTTAGGTGATGAGGCTTATAGAGTGTAGGGCGCACTAGTTCTAGGGACGAGTTTCCAGACCTATGGTTCACACCCAACAGAACAGTGGTTTCGCATTTGTCCAGTTTAGCGCTTAGCAACTGTATACTATAAGATGTATAGGGATAAGCAGGATATCTGCAGACCTGTGCTCTGTAGACCCCGGACCCATAGCTTCCAGTGGCCAGTAAGTAAACTGCAGGATTTATTTTTTTAAATATGCATTTCTTTGATGCCCTTGAAATTGTATCCATTTATTGTGTATTGTTTTTCTTATCTACCAGCACATGCAGGTGTTTCTGCAAATATGATGAAGAAAAGGACCTCTCACAAGTGAGTATCGAAGAATCTTTGTGGATTTCTGCAGAATTTGAGGGTTAGGCCTTTACTAGTGCAACCGGCTGGTAACAGAAAATAGCTCCTCATTCTACAAGGATGCTTCAGTGTGAGCTCAGCACTTTATATTGGACTGCCCTCCCTTGTTCCTGCTGTTCAATAGTAGCTAGCCCTACATAGCATTCTTCTTGCAGTTTTGCAGCTATAAGAATCCTATTTAAAAAAAAAAAACATTCATGCAAGTATTTATACCATAGCTTAAGATCGTGCATTTATACAGCTCCCCAATATTTGCCTGAAGTATTTTGAAGGTGACACCAGAATTTGCTAACTCTGTCGTGCCCCTTTGCAGTGAATATAACCGCTTTATGCTTGTCTTGTTTGTCTGATAACGTGAAAGCATTTTTTTTTTTTTTTTTATGTGACCTAAATATTTCAGTGCTATTAATTAGTGTATTGTTTGGCGTTTTTTGAATTAACTGGTTAAAGACTGCCCACCATATATTTATAGTGGAAGTCCCATGTTCCTAAAGTTTGTGCTATAATATACTGTATTTCTCACTTTATAAGACGCACCTAGGTTTAAGAGGAGGAAAAAAAATAAAAAAACTTTTTTTTCATCAGTGCTCTAATCAGACCCCCATATCAAACATCAAATTAGAGATAAAATAAATTCACTTCTTTTCTCCGCTGCCACTCTGCAGGTCCAGCAGTCTTTCCTGCAGTCTCTGCTCCCCAGGCTTTTCCAGGCCCTCGCCTCACTGTGATCTGACTGCGTATAGCGTCGGGTCAGTTTGCGCACTACGTCCTGCTGCTGTACAGTACAGTGGGTGCCCAGAGAACACCAGGGAGCTGTGAGTACAGCAAGAGCTTGCATCGCTACGGTCACCACTCCCCGTGCCTCCTGCATACTAGTGAGCGTTTCCATAATGGAATTGATCACTAGTAATCGCTTAATAAAAGGCATTGTCATTTTCCCCACACTTATAAAGCGAAAAATAGCATATTTATTTTGTGGGCTTTAGCCAGCTGGCAAAGCGATCAGGCAGTGATCGTAAAGATGCAGTGATCATAAAGATGAGGTGATGGTCATGTCATTGCTGGGATACTGATACTAGGAGGCTGCTGTTAGTCCTAACAGCGACAATTGTCACTGCATCTGGGCAGATTCCCCTTGTGTAAAAGTGTAAAAAAAAATTGCAAATCCTTGCAATAGTCTTTTATGACATTTTGAGGGACAGAGTACAAGAATAAAATATTACACAAAATAGCCCACCCCCCAAAAAAAATTCCACGACCTTATAACAGACAAGTAATGGTTCGATTTAGAGTATACTATGACCAACTCAAATCTGAAGTCTATTTCAGATTGAGACTAGATTACCAGAAAAAAATTCTAAATTGTAAAGTGTTTTAACTACTTTCTTCAAACTAAAAGTCAAAAAATTCTCAAGAAATGAAATTGTGTGTAAAAAATAAAATAAAAATATGAAAAGGAACCTGCATTATTCACGATGCAAGCGGAACAAATAAAAAACGTAAACAAATAGTATAGCTATTAAATGTATGAAAAGTGTCTAAACTGTCCCTGGTCCTGAAGACCGAAGTGGCCTTGGTCCTGAACTGGTTAAGCACTGCCCGGTGCTAATTAGTATTTAACATTGTGTACTGTCTCAAGGAGTGATTAATTTCTGCTATGCTTTAATAGACCCTCTCATTTTTAAGGAAACATCGAAGCAATATGGGACCAAGTAAACCAATCTCTCAACCAAGAAGAAATATTGTAGGTTGCAGAATACAGCATGGCTGGAAAGAGGGCAGTGGTCCAATAACTCAATGGAAAGGAACGGTTTTGGATCAAGTACCAGTTAACCCTTCTCTTTATCTTATAAAATATGATGGATTTGACTGTGTGTATGGACTTGAGCTTCACAAGGATGAAAGGGTGTCTGCACTCGAAGTTCTTCCAGACAGAGTTGGTAAGTGCACCAAAATTATGATTTACTGCACAAGTGATCATGTAGACCAGCACATTATGTATGTTACAGCTTGAAAGATACAAAGAATAACCTTGTATGTGGTACGGTATAATAACAAAATAAAGCAGGAAAGTATAGGCGAAACTAATGGTTTGACTAGATATATAGGTTAGTAATGACAAACCAGAGGAGAATATGGTGGATGTGTGCATAAAATCCAAACACTGCATGTAGAAGCCTACAGTGAAACAGTTTGAGAATTGCGCCCTTTGAGCTGAGTTGGGGTTTTTAATGAGGCCTGATGTGGGGCCATAACAAGCAGAGAGTGACAGTAGAAGAAGATCAGCGCTTATTTAAAGGGCTTTTACAGTGGGGCAAAAAAGTATTTAGTCAGCCACCAATTGTGCAAGTTCTCCCACTTAAAAAGACGAGAAAGGCCTGTAATTTTCATCATACACTTCAAATTCCTCGGTAAAATAAGTATTTGGTCCCCTACAAACAAGCAAGATTTCTGGCTCTCACAGACCTGTGACTTCTTCTTTAAAAGGCTCCTCTGTCCACCACTCGTTACCTGTATTAATGGCACCTGTTTGAACTTATCAGTATAAAAGACACCTGTCCACAACCTCAGTCACTCCAAACTCCACTATGGCCAAGACCAAAGAGCTCCAAACTCCACTATGGCCAAGACCAAAGAGCTCCAAACTCCACTATGGCCAAGACCAAAGAGCTGTCGAAGGACACCAGAAACAACATTTTAGACCTGCACCAGGCTGGGAAGACTGAATCTGCAATAAGCAAGCAGCTTGGTGTGAAGAAATCAGCTCTGGGAGCAATTATTAGAAAATGGAAGATATACAAGACCACTGATAATCTCCCTCGATCTGGGGCTCCATGCAAGATCTCACCCCGTGGGGGTCAAAGTGATCACAAGAACAGTGAGCAAAAATCCCAGAACCACACAGGGGACCTAGTGAATGACCTGCAGAGAGCTGGGACCAAAGTAACGAAAGCTACCATCAGTAACACACTACGCCGCCAGGGTCTCAAATCCTGCAGTGCCAGACATGTCCTCCTGCTTAAGCCAGTACCTGTCTGGGCCAGTCTGAAGTTTGCTAGAGAGCAGTTGTATGATCCAGAATAGGATTGGGAGAATGTCATATGGTCAGATGAAACCAAAGTAGAACTTTTTAATAAAAACTCAACTCGTTGTGTTTGGAGGAGAAAGAATGTTGAGTTGCATCCAAAGAACACCATACCTACTGTGAAGCATGGGGGTGGAAACATCATGCTTTGGGGCTGTTTTTCTGCAAAGGGACCAGGACGACTGATCTGTGTAAAGGAAAGAATGAATGGGGCCGTGTATCCTAAGATTGAGTGAAAACCTCCTTCCATTAGCAAGGGCATTGAAGATGAAACGTGGCTGGGACTTTCAGCATGACAATGATCCCAAACACACCACCTGGGCAACGAAGGAGTGGTTTTGTAAGAAGCATTTCAATGTCCTGGAGTGGCCTAGTCAATCTCCAGATCTCAACCCCATACAAAACCTTAGGAGGGAGTAGGGTTGGGCAATAAACCGGTAGCTACGATATACCGCGATATTAGAAAACATCGATATTGCGATATCACTGTTTTCTAATAATCGCGGTATTCTGTGACGTCATGCGCTCTGTCTGCGGCGCCTTCCTCACTCACCACCCGCCGCACATTAAAAATCATTGCCGGCTCCTGCGTCCCTGGCTCCGCCTCCTCCTACCCGGCGCATTGCTGCCCACATTCTCGGGGGGTGCAATTGCCCCTTTGCCTCTCTCCCCCCTGGATCCCTCCCTGGATCCGCCGGTGTACCATGAAAAACATTGAAGAAACATTAAGGAGCTGATTTCTGGGGGTGTGTCGCTCTGCTCTCGGCTCAGATTACATTCAGGGGGGTGTGTTCTATGCAGCTCAGCACGCTTCTCTTCTCAGGCAAGTGAAGTGAATAATAATTACCTACAACGGCGCTGGGAGGGGGAATCTGTGTATGACACTGGATGGGGGGGAATCTGTGTATGACACTGGATGGGGGAATCTGTGGATGACACTGAGGGGGGAATCTGTGGATGACACTGAGAGGGGGGGGGAATCTGTGGATGACACTGGATGGGGGGGGGAATCTGTGGATGACACTGAGAGGGGGGGAGGAATCTGTGGATGACACTGAGAGGGGGGGGGGATCTGTGGATGACACTGGATGGGGGGGGGATCTGTGGATGACACTGGATGGGGGGGGGAATCTGTGGATGACACTGAATGGGGGGGGGGGGAAATCTGTGGATGACACTGAGAGGGGGGGGATCTGTGGATGGCACTTAAGGAAGAGGGATCTGTGGATGGCACTTAAGGGGGGTTTGTGGATCTGTGGATGACGTCTCCTTGTAGCTGCCGCTGCCCCCATACAGTATAACGTCTCCTTGCGCTGCCCCCATACAGTATAACGTCTCCTTGCGCTGCCCCCATACAGTATAACGTCTCCTTGCGCTGCCCCCATACAGTATAATGTCTCCTTGCGCTGCCCCCATACAGTATAACGTCTCCTTGCGCTGCCCCCATACAGTATAACGTCTCCTTGCGCTGCCCCCATACAGTATAACGTCTCCTTGCGGCTGCCCCCATACAGTATAACGTCTCCTTGCGGCTGCCCCCATACAGTATAACGTCTCCTTGTGGTCGCCCCCATACAGTATAACGTCTCCTTGTGGCTGCCCCATACAGTATAACGTCTCCTTGCGCTGCCCCCATACAGTATAACGTCTCCTTGCGGCTGCCCTTATACAGTATAACGTCTCCTTGCGGCTGCCCCCATACAGTATAACGTCTCCTTGTGGTCGCCCCCATACAGTATAATGTCTCCAAGTGTTTTTTTCTTTTAAATGGGCATTTATCGTGATATATATCGTTATCGCGATAAATTTCTTAATATCGTTATCGTGGCAATATTTTTGATATCGCCCAACCCTAGGAGGGAGTTGAAAGTCCATGCAGCCCAGCGACAGCCCCAAAACATCACTGCTCTAGAGGAGATCTGCATGGAGGAATGGGCCAAAATACGAGCAACAGTGTTTGAAAACCTTGTGAAGACTTACAGAAAACGTTTGACCTCTGTCATTGCCAACAAAGGGTATATAACAAAGTATTGAGAGGAACTTTTGTTACTGACCAAATACATATTCTCCACCATAATTAGCAAATTCTTTAAAAATCAGACAATGCCTCTCTCATCTTAAGTGGTAGAACTTGTACAATTGGTGGCTGACTAAATACTTTTTTGCCCCACTGTACATGGCCAATGCATGAGTGATGGATGATGGTTAGAATAATTGCGCAAATTGTATGGAGGATAAATATTGTCATGTTTTCACAAGGCGATGTTCTGCAGACACACAGTGCTTTTGTAGCTTCCTAAAGGATCCGATAATTGCGTTGCGTTATTGCATTTTTCCCACGCGGATGACATGCGGATTTCATCTCAACATCTCCTACCAACCATCAGTGAAAAACGCATCGTATCCGCACTTGCTTCCGGATGTATGTGTTTTTCACGGAGCCCCGTTCACTTCTGTGGGGCCAGGGCTGCGTGAAAAAATGCAGAATATAGAACATGCTGCGATTTTCACGCAACGCAGAAGTGATGCGTGAAAAACAACGCTCATGTACACAGACCTATTGAAATGAATGGGTCCGGATTCAGTGCGGGTGCAATGCATTCACGTCACACATTGCATCCGCGCGGAAAACTCGCTTGTGTGAAAGGGGCCTAATACAACCTTTAGGGCTCATGCACATGACCTTTGGATGTTTTGTGGTCTGTAAATTGCAGATCTGTAAAACGCTGATACCGGCCATGTGCATTCTGTGTTTTGTGGATGGAACAGCTGGCCCCTAATAGAACAATCCTATCCTTGTCCATAATGCAAACAATAGTAGGACGTGTTCTATAATTTTTTTTTTTTTTTTTTTTTTTTTTTGTGGAACTGGCATACTGAAACGGAATGCACACTGAATCACTTCAGCGTTTTTTTTTTTTTTTTTTGGTGGCCCCATTGAAGTGATGGGTTCCGCATATGGGCCGCAAAAAGAACAGACACGGACAAAAAATAAATTTGTGTGCATGAGCTCTTAGGCTGAATGTACCACCTCAATTGTTAATTTGTGTTTCTCAGTTTGCCTTCTTTCCTGATTATTATATATTTCAATTTCTAGAGGAAATGGGCGCAGGGTGGATAGGAGTGCAGTGGAGCTAACTTTACACAAATATTGCATTTATTAATTTGTAGAATGGTTTTATAGTGTTACGATTGGTCATTTTTGTGAAACAGTTTTTTGTTTCTTTATTCAAAGCATCATCTCGAATCAGCGATGCCCATTTAGCAGACACAATGATTGGTAAAGCTGTAGAACATATGTTTGAAACAGAAGATGGCTCTAAGGATGAATGGAGAGGGATGGTACTGGCACGAGCACCCATTATGAACACATGGTTTTATATCACCTATGAAAAGGACCCTGTCTTATACATGTATCAACTTTTAGATGACTACAAAGAAGGAGACCTTCGCATTATGCCAGATTCAAGTAAGTCATTCTAGTATCTTTTATTTGTTAACAATATAAATGGAAATATTTTTTCACTTAAACGTGAATGTGGCACTGAAAATGGTCTGCCGCTTAACCCCCTTCCGGTCTCTGCCGTTTGGCGCAAGTCAGGTTGTCAAACATGGTTCCCGCTCAGCTTCCGTTTTTACACAGCAGACACCGGAAGGCAATGTCTGCGATTGCCGACAGTGTGGGGCTTGAGCGACGTCACTGACCCTGAGGGAGCCGCTCGGTTTCCAATGCAGCTTTGGTTCTTGTGAATGCTTCGAGGCCTGCCAAAGTGAAGTTCATGAAATTCCCACTGGCTGCAATGGTAAATTATTGCAGTCTATGGGACAAAATAAAAAAATAAAAATAAACATTTATCACTGCCATGCCCCAAAATGCCCATACCATTAGAAAGTAAATGTATTTATCCCATATGATGAACAGAATAAAAAGTGATCAAAAAGTCAGAGGGCCACGCAAAAAATGAGCCCTTACTCAGCTCGGTAGACTTAAATATAAAGTTATGCGGTCAAAATATGGCAATGCAAAAGAAATAAAATTCAGATGTTTAAGTATTAAAACGCAAGAAAAACTTTTACAGATTTACAAATGTAAATGTAGTTTATTGTAAAAGTACTGACCTGGAGAATGAAGATCTGTTTTACCACATGTGGAATGCAGTAAACCTAAAACCAATAAAACTATGGCGTCCAGCTTCTCACTATATCGTGTGCAATATTAAGTGGTGCCATTAGAAAGTGCAACTTGTCCTGCGAAAAGCAAGCCCTCATACAGCCATGCGAATGGGAAAAATAAAAGTTACAGCTTCGGGAAGGCAGGGAAAAAAATCTGAAAACACAAAAATTGAAAATCAAAGGGTCCTCAGGGGGTTAAAACCAAATGGTAACGCACATTCTTTCTAATTAGTTTTTATTTTCCGATTGCAGATTTCTTTTAATCTACTCCCTGAACATGATTATGGGGGCGGCCATCTTGCTAGAACTGTTCCTGATAACATTTAGGCCTTTTGCACATGAACGTGCCGTGTTCAAGGATGCCTCCCTTGTGCCTTCCGCAATTTGTGGAACAGAACAGACGGCCCATTATAGAAATGCCTATTCTTGTCCGCAAAACGGACAAGAATAGGACATGATCTATAATTTTTGCGGGGCCACGGAACGGAGCAACGGATGCGATGTCCGCATCTTTTGCGGCCCTATTGAAGTGAATGGGCCTGCACTTGAGCCGCTAAAAATTCTGCTCTGATGCGGAACCAAACCACAGTCGTGTGCAAGAGGCCTTAGAGAGATGCCTTACAGCAGCATGGTCCATAGACACATTGGACAGGAGGGTACTTCATTGACTTCTGTGGGAGTTTTCTAGGCCTGCTGGTGACCTGTGCAGAGATAAGGAAGGAATACATAAGCTGTGATGTCACCTGCAGAATTTTTTTTTATTGTTTTTTAACTGTAGGTATTGACATGAAAGGTTACAAATAACACCAGCAAAGTCTTTAAAATATGATTGCCCTTTTCCCTACCACCCCTTCACTATATATACGTTGGCAGTAGGGACTTTAAAGATAGCGCCTACTCCACACTGATCACAGACATTTAACCCCTCAGATGCTGTGTTCAGATTGCAGTTTGTTTAGCAGTGGGATTCAGTATATTGTTAAACATAATCGGTATATTCCAATGTAGTCTCTGCCACTTGCTGGCCTACATTGAAATATACCTATGAAATGTCCTTCACAGTAAATGAATGGCTCTCCCGATCACCCCATGGTGGAGCCATTCCAGGCCCTGAAGCGCAGTGCTTCCAGGTTTTTGCTCTCAGATGACCACATAATATGAGGGGTCAAATGCCTGTGATCGTCATTATTGCTGAATGGGGACATTAGACCCAGGTGTCTGCTATTTAAAACAGCAGAAACCACACTGCTTTTTGCCTGCGGCACTTGCGAGTGGGGACCATTTTTAAAGATCGGACTTCTGCTGTACATGTATGGCGAAGGTCAGGAAAGTGTTAAATAATAGATCAAACATTCCCTTTAGGCTACTTTCACACTTGCGTTGTTTTGCGGTATTGAGATGTGGCAGAGGAAGAAAACATACCTGAAAAAAACATTTGTTTAGTCTTCATATATTTGGAATGGAAAGACATCCGTTCGGGATGCATCAGCATGTCTTCCGTTTAGTCAGCAGGAAGCGGTTTTGTGTCCTGTCATAAAAACGGATCACTGAAAACAATGTAAGTCAATGGTGACGGATCCGCTTTTTTAGGAGCCTAAAAAACCGTATCCGTCACCCATTGACTTTCAGGTTACAAACCCAACTGATTACCACCCCTCTGTACCCTTACTGCAGGCTGCTGGCAATTCATTCATAACTTCTAGTAGAAATAATAAAGGAATGGCACAACATAGAGCCATAAGAATAGATGCTTCGGAATTGTTATTACATGGGGAATGCATGTAGCTATTAAAACAGGCATGTCAGGAGAGGTGACAGGTCCTCTTTAAGCATATTTTGGCATCCGTTTGAGCCATTTCCGTCTGAGATAAATTGTTTAGATGGGGGAAAAAAGTACTGCATGCACAAACTTAAATGTATTTTGAGATTTTATGTGATAGACCAACAAAAGGTAGCACGTATGTGTGAAGTGAAAAGAAAATGATACCTGGTTTTAAAAAATTTTAATGAATAAAAATCTGAAAAGTGGCATGCATTTGTATTCGGCCCCGCTGAGTCAATACTTTGTAGGACCACCGTTCACTGCAATTACAGCCGAAAGTCTTTTATTATAAGTCTTCTTTGCAAAATAGCTCAAGCTCCGTCAGATTGGATGGAGAGCGTTTGTGAACAGCAATTTTCCAGTCTTGCCACATATTCTCAATAGGATTTACGTCTGGACTTTGACTGGGCCATTCTAACACATGACTATTTTTTTGATCTAAACCATTCCATTGTAGGTCCGGCTGTATGTTCAGGGTTGTTGTCCTGCTGGAACGTGACCCTCCTCCCCAGTCCCCGTGTTTTCTTCAAGGATTGCCCTGTATTTAGCTCAGGGCTCGACAAATCCCAGGTCGCCATGGCGACCAGGAATTTGGTCCTGGCGCCTGGGTATTTGTCAGTCTGTTTGCAAAGGTGGCCGGGCGCAGGGTCGGCGCGTCCTAGGAGCGCCGGCCCCCGTCATGCTGCAGCCGCCCGAGCGTTCTATATAGAGCCTCAGGCGGCTGCAGCAGTGCCCGGGCTGGCGCGTCCATGAGGGCGCAGCATGAAGAGAGGGACTGACAGGAGGGAATTGCTCAGCGCTCCCTCCTGTCAGTCCCTCATTGTAGCGTGGCCGAGCCCTGTATGGTCTGCGGTACAGGGAGCATCTGTCTTCTGTACCCGGCCGGACTGACAAGAAGTGCGCACACAGTGTGCACTTCCTGCCAGTCCGCCCGGGTACAGGAAACTAAAGCTCCTGTATCCGTGGACCATACAGAGCTCAGCCACGCTACACTAGAGGCGGTGGAGGGTGGGGAGAAAATGACAAGAGGGGGAAAGATGATGACAAGAAGGGGGGGGGGGGTAGATGATGACAAGAAGGGGAGGGGGGGAGGGAGAGAATGACAAGATGGGGAAAGATAATGACAAGAGGGGGGGGGGAGAATGACAAGGGGGGAAAGATAATAACAAGAGGAGGAAAGAGAATGGCAAGGGGGGAAAGATGATGACAAAAGGAGGAAAGTGAATGGCAAGGGGGGAAAGATGATGATAAGAGGAGGAAAGAGAATGACAAGGGGGGGATAGTGAATGACGAGGGGGAGAGAGATTGACAAGACAAGAGGGGGAAAGAGCTGGGCGTTGTAGTGATGCGGGGACTGCAGAGGCTGAGTGCCAGCTGGGGGTTGTAGTGCTCAGTAAAATGTCATGGTGCCCGCTGTGTTTGTGCCCTCCGGACCCCCTTTGCCCTCCCCTGCGGACCCCCTTTGCCCTCCCCTCCGGACCCATCTGCCCTCCCCTCCGGACCCTGTAATCCTTGTAAGGGTTTCCACATGTCATGGCGGCCGCAAGTGGCGATCACTTACACGCTGGCAGCGTCTGACGTGTCATATAACCTATTGAAGAGGGGAAGCATTATGGGGGGGCCCTATATACTCGCACATTATGGGGGGCACTATGGAGAACAGGGGAAGGAACACTATGGGGGCATCTACTGGGGGCCCTATGTACTGGCATGCATTATTGGGGGGCTCTATGGAGAAGTGGGGGGGCACTATGGGGGCATCTATTGGGGGCTTTATGACGCGGCTCCGCCTGACTCCTAACTTTTTTAGCTGGCTCCTAGATTCCAAGGAAATTTGTCAAGCCCTGATTTAGCTCCATTCATTCTCCCATCAACTCTAACTAGCTTTCCTGTTCCTGTGGGGAAAAAGGCATCCCCACAGCATGATGCTGCCACCATATGTTCAGGTTGATGTGCTGTGTTGGTTTTCTGCCACACATAGCGTCTTGCATTTAGGTCAAGAAGTTCAACTTTGGTCTTATCTGACCAGAGCAACTTCTTCCACATATTTAATTCGTCCCCTACATGGCTTGTACAAACGCGACTTCTTATTGCTTGCTTTCAAAAATGGCTTTCTTCTTGCCACTCTTCCATAAGGGCAGATTTATGGAGTACACGACTAATAGTTGTCCTGTGAACAGACTGTCCCACTTGAGCTGTGGATCTCTGCAGCTTCTCCAGTGTAATGATGGGCCTCTTGGCTACTTCTCTAATTAGTGCTCTCCTTGCCTAGGCTATACATTTAGATGGCAATGACTTGGTAGGTTTGTAGTTGTGCAATACTCCTTCCATTTTTGGATGATGGCTTGAACAGTGCTCCTTGAGTTTTTTTGTTTTTTTTTGTTTTTTAATAACCTAGCCCTGCTTTACACTTCTCCACAACTTTATCCCTGACTTGTCTGTTGTGCTCCTTTGTTTTCATGATGCTGTTAGATCACTAATGTTCTCTAACAAACCTCTGAGGCCTTCACAGAACAGCTGTAGTTACGCTGAGAATAAATTACACAGCGGTGGACTCTAGTTACTTAGTTAGGTAACTTCTGAAGGCAATTGGTCACGCTGGATGTTATTTAAGGGTATCGGAGTACAGGGGGCTGAATACAAATGCAATCCACACTTGTCAGATTTTTATTTATTAAAAGTTTTGAAAACCATGGTATCCTTTTCTCTTCACTCCACACTTACTTGCTACTTTGTGTTGATCTATCATCTAAAATCCCAATAAAAAATACGTTTGTGGAATGTGAAAAAGTTCAAGGGGTAGGAACACTTTTTCAAGGCACTGTAGCTATGGTCAGCTTTGCTCTGTTGTGTTTCCGCTCTACTAAAATCTCAGATGGCGTCTCTTTTAGAGGACCTTTTACCTCCCCTGGTGCTTGCTTGTTTTCCTCAGTAACTTACATTTATGAAGCCTTTTTTTTTTCACATAACGGTCTTGTGCCTTTTTTCATTTAATCCTCACAAATTTCAAAATGAAATGGCAGCTGGGTGTCGCCTGTAGTTTACCACTGACAGCACTGATTTAAAAGGGTTCTCTCATCTTGCCATTACTAGAGAGATATGAGACACAGTCCCGACCGCCAGCCGGGAAATGGCAGAGCACTCTGGCGCTCGCTGTTTCAGTAGTTCCCATTGCAGTGCATGAGAGTTATAGAAGTAGTGTAGTGTAGCATAGCAAGCTGTACTATTTCCCTAACTCGGAGCTACCGGAACGCTCTGCTGCTTCCTGGCCGGCTGGTGGTCGGGACTGTGTCTCATCTCTCCCTAGTAACGCCAAGATGAGACAACCCTTTTATATCAGCGCTGTCAGTGGTAAACTGCAGATGACACCCAGTTGGAAATTCATTTTAAAATTTGTGATGGGAATAATAAAGAAATAACACAACAGTTATATGAAAAGATGCTTCAGAATTATTGCATGGGGAATGCAAGTAGTTACTAAAAGACGTGTCAGAGGTGACAGGCCCTCTTTAAACCTGATTCCATTATGTTTCAAAAGGGTAGAGTGAAGTCAGTTTAATAAAGGCTAAAAGCTAGAAAAAAAAATCCGGAAATCTTTTCACACAGACCTCTAAGCCTGTTGATAGGTTGGCGCTTCCTGATCTGTAAAGATCTCTTCTCCGTAGTCATCACATTGCAGGATATGGTTAGATTGAAAGGTAAATGCTGTATTATAGGATGACACCACTTGGAATAGGTGATGGTCACAGCTCCTCCCCTTCCCTGCACAGTGACCTCTGCAAAGGTCAGAGTATGCCTAGGTAGAAGTCAGGTGCATCTCTAGACACCAGTCAGAAAATAACAGATTAGAAAAAAGTTCCATATCTAGTTTTAATTGGCAAAAAAATAAAATCTAGGTGATAGATTCCCCTTAACCCCTTCTTACGTTTTTGTTTTTTTACTCCTTACCCTTCTGGAGCCATAACTTGTTTTTTGTGGGACAAGTTGCACTTTCTAATGGCAATATTTAATATGATGTAGTGAGAAGCTGGAACAAAAATCTAAATGGTGTTGAATTTGAAAAAAAATGCAGTTCAGCCACAGTTTTATGGGTTTTGTTCAGAGGTTAAAATTGACAATGCCATATTCTGACTCTCAATGTTTTTATAGTTATGTCTATGGAGCTGTGGGGGGATCTGTAGTTTTTATTGCAATGTGAGTAACATTTTGATTACTCTTTATTCACAAGTGAGATCCTTAAAGTGGTTTGGGTTTTTGTCATGCAGGGGTGTGGAAATTTAAAAAAAAACTACTTGTCGAAGGACTAAAGCGGGGGCTCAATCTACTTGTCCCTCATGACCATCTACTTGTCCTGAACTTGTACTAACGGTATACTGTATGGGGTTGGGGGCCACAAGGAGACGTTATGCTGTATGGGGGCAGGGCCACAAGGAGACGTTATGCTTTATGGGGGCAGGGCCACAAGGAGACGTTATCCTGTATGGGGCGGGGGCCACAAGGAGACGTCATACTGTATGGGGCGGGGGCCACAAGGAGACGTCATACTGTATGGGGCAGGGGCCACAAGGAGACGTTATGCTGTATGGGGGCAGGGCCACAAGAAGACGTTATCCTGTATGGGGCGGGGGCCACAAGGAGACGTCATACTGTATGGGGCAGGGGCCACAAGGAGACGTTATGCTGTATGGGGCGGGGGCCACAAGGAGACGTTATGCTGTATGGGGGCAGGGCCACAAGGAGACGTTATCCTGTATGGGGCAGGGGCCACAAGGAGACGTTATGCTGTATGGGGGCAGGGCCACAAGGAGACGTTATGCTGTATG
The DNA here is from genome assembly GCA_033119425.1 of Bufotes viridis. Classification (NCBI taxonomy): domain Eukaryota; kingdom Metazoa; phylum Chordata; class Amphibia; order Anura; family Bufonidae; genus Bufotes; species Bufotes viridis. The sequence continues at coordinate 218,837,936 of CM065589.1, forward strand.
GGGGCGGGGGCCACAGGGACACGTTATACTGTATAGGGGCGGGGGCCACAGGGTGACGTTATACTGTATGGGGGCGGGGGCCACAGGGTGACGTTATACTGTGCGGGGGCAGCCCCAAGGTGACGTTATACTGTATGGGGGTGGGGGCCACAGGGAGACGTTATACTGTATGGGGCGGGGGCCACAGGGTGACGTTATACTGTATGGGGGCGGGGGCCACAGGGTGATGTTATATTGTATGGGGGCAGGGGGCCACAGGGTGACGTTATACTGTGTGGGGGCCACAGGGTGACATTATACTGTATGGGGGCGGGGGCCACAGGGTGAGGTTATACTGTGCGGGGGCGGGGGCCACAGGGTGACGTTATACTGTATGGGGGCAACAGGGAGACGTTATAGTTTATCAAGTGCCACCTGCAGTGCAGATTGCAGGCAGGGCCAGAACCTCAGAAGACAGACAGCACTACCTTTATTTCTGACACCCGGGCTCTTAGGCTCCCTGCAGATGAGCGTTCCTCCCAGAGTCTGTCAACTGAGCTCCCAGCCTGACCTGCAACCATTGACTGGGGTCACATAGCATTATACTGATTTATGATGCTATGTAACCCTTACAGTTCTGGAATGTATTGGATAACACTGACATAATGCTGTCAGTGTTATCCAACACATTGCAGAACTGTAAGGGTTACATAGCATCATAAATCAGTATAATGCTATGTGACCTCAGTCAGCGCTAAGCCGGGAGCTGCGATGTGGACAGGCTCCGGGAGGAACGCTCATTTGCAGGGGGCCGTGGGGTCTCACTCTTCTTCTCCCATATTGTCTCTGGAGACGGTGCGCTCCGTGCTGGCAGGTGGGCGGAGACTTCAATACAGGAGCCGGGAGGAGCAGGGGCCGCCTGCAGGAAGTGCTATGTACTCATATGCACGATGCAGGGGCAGGCTGACATAGATAGGAGCGGTCAGCTCGCGGCTAGCATATGACCGCTCCTATTACTGCCCAACCACATGTCCCTGCTACTTGCCCGCATAGGGCTAAACAACTGTTTAAAGTACTTGCCCGGCGCCCGGAACTGCATGTCCCGGGCGTCGGGCGATAGTAATTCCACACCCCTGTCATGGCTGTATCCGATTGTGTGGCATGTGAGGGGTTATGTGTACTACTTACAGGAACGCTCCAGGCAAATCCTGAAGGGGGTGGAGCATGACTAACCTCTGCTGGTCTTTCAGTCCTGCAACCCACCATTAGGCTGTGCACTAGGTATAGCAGTGTATCAGTTTTGCCATGTTTTCTTTTTTTTTTTTTTTTTATTGTGGGGGAGGTTTATCAAAACTGGTGCGAATGAAAAATGGCTTGGTAATCAATCATATTCCACCTTTTATTTTTCAGAGTTGCTTTGGAAAATAAAAGGATCAGTCTGATTGGTTGCTATAGGCAGGGCAGTTTCATTTGGATCAGATTTAATAAACCTCCTCCTAAGTCCTTTTTGGGGTGTAAATTGTGTCTCCTTATATCAATATTTTTATTCCTTGTATAATACATGAGTGGTGCAAAGCATATAAGCCTCTGAACTATATCCTTGCTTCATCCTCTGGTTTCACTGATCCATCCAGAGATGGTGGCTATCACTTTTATTTTCTTGTTATAATTTACAACCTTATTAATCATATCGTTATACCTATTAGGACATTCTTCATCCATGCCAAAGAATGACGAAGGTAATACATTTTGCATTTGTTCATATAATTTAATATGCCATATTAAGGATCTTTAAATTCTATTTCCTGTCTGTGCTACACCAAGAAATTCACCAAGAGTCAGCTGTGTCCCATCTGCTGAAAAACTGGGTGACCATTTCATATAGCTCGTTTCTGGGGACAAAACTCATAAAGCCATATAACATTGATATTTGAAGTACTAATTTCTTTGTCCTAAAACTACTACTCATGTATTATAAGGAATTTGTGGCCGCTAGTTTGTTTTCAATATGTTCCTTGGTACTTTTTAATGACCCCTTTCACATCTTCCTCTTGTATCCTCGTGTCTGTTAAAATTTGTTCAGAATCATGAATCATGTTTTACATGTGTATAAAAAAATTGAATGTTTATTTCATCAACTCAGATTTGGTCAAATACAGTAGAATGCCTTATGTATTGTGCCCAGTATGATTTACATAGAGGAGTTCCAGAACACAACTCGAAAACAGAGACCTGCAAGACTCTCTTACTTCCCTTGCCAGTGCCAGAAGCCCCTTGGTAGCACGTGGCCATATACAAATACCCCTCCTTTTTCGGGATGCACAGGAATCCTGGCAGTGACAGTTGACCTATTTTCTTAATAATCTTTATGTAGCGCCAACATATTCCGCATCGCTTTACAGTTCAGGAGTTCAGACAGTAATTACAGATGAATTGGGGCCCTGCTCGCAAGAGTTTACAATCTGACATTCTAAAATTGGCTCACTTTGATTTTGCACTGGTGTTTTTCTACCATTGAAAAAAATGCCATAGAAACAGGGCATTTTTTTTTCCAAACAATGTGGTGGTGGTTTTTGTTTTTTTTTTTTTTGTTTTTTTTTACATTGCATAAAAAAAAAAAAAAGTTGAAACCCACCCTTAAAGTTTAACCCTGTTCACGGCTCTTGATGTTAATAGTATGTCAGCAGAGTACGAGAGGTGTGTGGAGCTGGGTGCCGCTCCATACAGTTGGCACCTAGCCACAACGACTGGGAGATAACTTTGAGCCTGGTCATTAACCCTTCAGATGCCATGATCAATCGCGGCCATGGCATTTGAACATTTGAACAGAGGGAGGGGACTTCCTCTGCCCTCCAATCGGAAATTCTGCGGCACTATATCACTGGGCTCAGATCAGTTGCTATGACAGCCTGTGGTCTTGTGAAGGCTTCTAGTCCTGTCATAGTATGGCCTGACAGGGGAGCCTGTAAAAATCCCGTAGACTGCCCATATTGCAGGGAGGGAAAAAACATAAGTCTAATTTCACATAAGCGAGTTTTCCGTCCTGATGAGATGCATGAAGTGAACACTTAGCATCTGGACTGAATCCTGACCCATTTATTTCAATAGGTCTGTGCACATGAGCATTGTCTATCACTGATCATCTCGGTGTTCAGAAAAAAATCGCAGCATGTTCTATATTGTGCATTTTCATGCAGCCCGGGCTCGAAAGCAGTAAATGGGGTTTGTGTTAAAACCGAAGGCGTCCGGATGCAATGCATTTTCTCCCTGATGGTTGGTAGGAGATGTAAATTGTTACTCTTCAGTTTTTCTTCACACGTTTGAAAAACACACAAAAAACTGACACTGAATGCCATCGTAGACCAAACTGATTCAACTTGTGTAGAAAACAATCAAATTTTTTTTTTTTTCTGAACCGACCCTGACCCATTCCATATCGCTTGTGTGAAAGAGGTCTTAGGAAGTCGATAGTTAATGTTTTGTTAGAAAGTTAGATGTGTACTAATGTTTATTTTTTTTTCTTTTATGCTACCAATAGATGATTCTCCTCCTGCTGAAAGAGAACCTGGTGAGGTTGTTGACAGCCTGGTGGGGAAGCAAGTGGAATATGCCAAAGAAGATGGCTCAAAAAGGACTGGCATGGTTATTCATCAAGTTGAAGCCAAACCCTCTGTTTACTTCATAAAGTTTGATGACGATTTCCATATTTATGTCTACGATTTGGTGAAGACATCCTAAGTAGGATTGTGGACAGCCTTGCCAAACTTGTGGATCTAAATGTATGTAAAATTTGTAGAAAGACTTACTGCTTTCTGGTTACAGAAATGTTCAGATATTCCTGCGAACCCACAATCCCTGGTGTTGCGTACAAAAGAAAGGGAAAAGTCATTTTTCTTTGAAGAACATACTTGCCCGTCTTTCTCTTAAACAGGAGCAAACCACTTCCACAGGTTGACATGCTTGGATCTAGAGGACACTATGTTTTTGAACATGAATCTTTAAAGCTGAAGGTGTCTCAGTGCAAAGACGAGCTGAAGGCGTCTCAATGCAAAGACGAGCAAGCCCAGCCATGCAGATTATGAAATAACGGGATAGATGTGCATTTCTAAGCACTCATTCCTTGCTCTCCAGAGAACTGTTTGGTATGTCTAACTTCCGTAAACTAGGTGTCCAATATTTTAGCTTTCAGCGTCTTTGTTGAAGGCCGTAGGGGTAATTGATACTTGTGCTGTGAGTCCCAGCAAATCATTGCACTGTGAAGTATAGACTTTGTTCACACCAACTTTTTGCCAAACACTTGGCGCAATCCAGTTGAGTATCGGTGGGATGTTAATTGGCTGTAAATTGGCCTGAAGCTCCACGTTCAATATGGCAACACTAGTGCAGCTGTGTAAATGAGAGAAAATGTATTGATGCAAAAATAAAGACCTAACGTTTCCTAATTTTTGGCTTTACCCTGGACATGATGTCTTAGATTGTGGGGCAGGTCTGCACCAAGTTAAACTGTGTTGAAAGCATATTTCCAGTGTTACGTCTGTCTTGTGAGTGAGAAGTGTCTCTGCTTCCCACGTGTTCCTTTTTTTTTTTTTTTTTTTTTTTTATTCTTTCCCCCTCTCATTTTCTTTGTGTTTGGCTATACACTTTATTTTTATTTTTTTTGTCATTTGCTGCTGGTCACTTTGTATTTCAAGTCCTATCAAAATTGTGTGCCCTTTATGGTTTCCACCATCTTAAAATTTTTTGAAAAATGCTGAAAAACAAGTGACAGAATGGAGATAACATTTTCCTATCCGATGTAGTAAATCTTAAGACCTATGCAGAACTTAAGTTCTGACTACGTTTTGCACTCCTGAAGTAGAATTCTGATCTATAGCTTGAGACAAGCATGTAAGCTTCTTGAACATGGCATTAAAAAAAAAAAAACGCACAAATTTTGGCAGTGCCAATGTAAAAGTGCATTCTCATCAGGTTCTGTTACAGGCGAAATACATACGTTTTCAAATGCTTTTCATCCAGTAGGGAAATGGGCAGTGAGAAATCGTTCTTACACACTAATGGTGTCTGCTCCAGCAATGCAGGTTTATATGTAATAAGCCTCTTTCGATTAGGGGTGGCTTTTTCACCTATATGTTGCATTCTGCATTATTTTGCACAGATCATTTTAAGCCTTCTGTATGTTGACTCGTAGAGTCGACGTAACCTTACACTCCCCAAAATTCTAGAAGTATTGGATATCTAAAATGCAGTGTAATAGGAGCGTCTTACAACACTGACCAGGCTTACAAGTTGTGTTGGTGCCAACATATGATCATTTTTCCTCTGTGAACTTGGAAACAAATGCATTATATCAGCATCTTATTGGTACTTGATGAATGAAAATGTAGTGTACCACGTATTTCACCCACTGCTACCAAGTATTGCAAGAGTTGCGACTTGTGCGCAATGGATACAGAAATGCCGCATGTGTCCTCTAATATAGCTTTCGATTTTGTAACCACAGTGCTTATAGGGTTTTTGTTTTGTCCCCCTGTGCTGCTAAGTTTTAGCACTTACCGCCTGTTGGTGCACGAGAGTGCTGAACTGTTACTCAAAACCCTTGTGGCGTTATTTTTACGACCTCTTTCTGCCATGTTTCATATTTAGCCTTATGGCAAATGCCTTGTAATATTTAATTTTTAAAATTTTTTTTTTTTGTTCATTTCGGTGTAGCTGTCCATTGCTAGTTCAGTACTTTCTTGAATGTTCTTTCGGGCAAGCAGAGGCAGAGAGTGTACAGTGAATAGTTTATCCAGCTGTCTTTTTGTGTTACACACTAAAAAAAGGTCCTGAATCATGTTTTCTGTGTATTCAGCAAAGTGCATAGATTTGCAACAGTGTTTCTATCCTGCAGATCTCTAAAGTGGCTTATATTGACTCTGGAGAGTCCTGCATGTAAATCTCAAAGCAGAGCCTGGCTCCGTGAGCCCACCACTATAGTTTGGTAACACATTGTAAATGTGTGCGTGTGTGTGTGTGTGCGCAGTTGGAAACGCACAGTATGTATTGTCAAATTGGGCCTTTTTCTTTTGGATGCTAAAGAACTCCTTTGTTCTTATGGTTACATGTATACTTACTGTTTATATACATTTTTCTGTAGTTTTTTTTTTTTAATGCTTCTGTTACTTGTTTTCACCTAAGTCAGGTGCATGTACATTAAAGAACTTTCACCATTCATCTCTTTTTCAGGTTTTTGTTAGGGCTCACGTTTTAGATCTGCATGCAGTGCTTGCATTTAAAGTTACTTTACATCTCACTACCTGGATACAAGTGGTTTGACGTCGTTGTCCAGAAATTTCACCGGACTGAACTGCAATCTTTGTTTTGTTTGTAATCCTATTTTCAACCCTTTTTTCTGATGTATAATTGTAATTTGTGTGCGTGATGTCAGGCTGCCATGTAATAATACATAAAAATATATATGAAGACTATAATTGACCAGACCATTCTTTATTGCATGCTTAGTTAGTATGCTTACTGTTACAAAATAAAGGTGCATGTGTGAAATGTTGCTTTTTATTTTTTTTTCATTCCTATATATTTTTTTACTGCCACCCCCTCCCTGCCCCATATAATTTTTACTTTGCAAACTTGCTTGCCTAGCTTTGAGAGAATTAGATTCAAAAGGCACACTTGCGGTCAGCACATAGGTGACTGGTTTAGTCTTTGCCATCGTATACAGGAACAATATTTTATTTTTATTTTTTAATTCAGCCCCTTCCCCCTCCTCAAAATGTGAGCACCTGTCCAGGTTAGCAATCAGTTCAGATTGACCATTAAATGGATTCTCCAAGATATTTTAACTGAGGACCTATCCTCTAGATAGGTCATCAGTATCTGATTGGTGGGGGTCCAACACACAGGACCCTCAACGATGAGCTGTTGAGAAGGCACCGACATTTGCAGTACAGCTGGGGCCTTCTCGCAGCTTGCTAAGTGCAGTACATTGTATAGCGGCTGTGCTTGGTATCACAGCTCAATCCCGTTCACTTCTATGTGACTGATGAACGTGGCATCACATGGCCTAAGGCCTCTTTCACATTAGCGATGTGAGGATCCGGCTTGCACTTCCGTCGCCGGAAATGCTCGCCGGCTCCGTCACAACGCAACACACCTGAAAGCATTTGAAGACTAATCAGTCTTCAAAATGCTTTCAGTGTTACCATGGCAGCCAGGACGCTACTAAAGTCCCGGCTGCCATGGAAAAGTAGTGGAGAAGCTACTTACCGTCCGTGCGGCTCCCGGTGCGCTCCACAATGATGTCACAGCGCCCCTACGTCGCATGATCACACAATGATGTCACCGGGAGCCGCACGGACGGTAAGTAGCTTCTCCCCTGGCTCCCCACTACTTTTTCATGGCAGCCGGGACTTTAGTAGCTTCCTGGCTGCCATGGTTACCATTCAGAAAGCTAAACATTGGGTCCGGCGATGCGCCGAAACGACGTTTAGCTTCAAGTCTGATCCGGATTAATGCTTTTCAATGGGCATTAATTCCGGATCCGTCCTTGCGGCATTCCCTCAGGATTTTTGGCCAGAGGAAAATCTGCAGCATGCTGTGGATGCATCCTGAATGGATTTCTCTCCATTCAGAATGCATTGGGATAATCCTGATCAGTATCTTTCCATCCTAGAGCCCCGAGGACAGAACTTTAGGACGGAAAGGAAAAAAGCAGATGTGAAAGAGGCCTAAGTAGAGCTGCGAGGAGGCAGCAGTGCTACTGCAAACATCGGTGCCTTCTCAAATAGCTGATAGGCAGGGATCCCCCACTGATCAGATACTGATGACCGATCCAGAGGATTGTCTCCAGTTGAAATATCTCAGGAAAACCCCTTAAACAAAGGTTAATAAAAAACGGCTTCAACAGTGAGATAATTGTATAGCGATGGAACCCCTCCCCTGGCAAGCCAATAGAAATACATTTATAACTTTACCAAAATCTTTGGCATTACTGTGGCTTTTGCAGATGAGAGGATCTTCCACCCTAACTGGACTATTTCTCACATCTTTTATTTGATGAATTATTTAATGTCACCCTATGAAAATATTTTTGTGTAGCATATTCTACAGAAGGCATAATCCTGATACACACAACAGAATTTTGGTCATTTTTTTGCATCCATATTTACGGTAAGTCAAAGCCAGGATTGGGACTGAAACCTGGAAGAGTCACATCCACTCTGTTTTTTTGGCTTTACAAATATAATTGCGAAATAATGACAGAATACTGTCGCGTAAAAGGGGGCTTAACGTTTATGAAATATCAAGAAAATCAACTTGTCATTATGAACATTAAGTTTCTTGGCCCTCAGGTTGGTGCCAATTTAGACTTTACTGAGAAGTGCACATCTGTAGTTAGGCATAGGAAGAGAATACTAAAACCTCCTGATCCAACATATGCCAAACACTGCTTGAGCCCCACCAAACTCTTTCACTATAATTGGGTCTATTGGTTTCTGCAGTAAATGCTGGCATTTTGCCAGACAAAATACCACTGGATGCAGAAGTATTTTTAAATTTTATATATATATATAATTTTTTTTTTTGGAATCTGACTGGAGTTCCTGCCGGAACATCCACCGCAGATGTGTACCTAGCCTAATCCAAGAGCCTTTTTTCTAGAGATGAACTGCTTAAAAAATGAAGGCAGTAGATTCCTAGCACTTTGGCTTTATCAGATTTCTCAGATGAAGTCTAAATTGCCACTGTTCTGACCTTTTTTACAGGAAAATCAGCAAATAGCAAAATGAAGAAATATTAAAGAGGTTACTCAACAATATATTTTTTTTCACCCATTTTTAAGAGGAAAGGAGTGATGTATGGACCGAGCGCCACTGCAGTGTCGGCTCTAAGAAAGGTTGTATACGGAGTGATGCTCTCCTACAAGCTTCGATATGTATGGAGCGTGTCTTGAACTAGACAGAAAAAAGCGAGAAATGGGAGGCATATGTAGGTACACTAATGGACTCGTGCACCTCTATAGAAGCCTTATTAATGTGGTACAAAATGGATCTGTGACATGGCAGTGTGCATGACGGTTTATTTTTTTTCTTTACAGTTTTGTGTAAAGTCAGCTACATGAATTGTTTTAGAACACTACTTTGGCTTTTTAGGCATTTTAATGATTTCTGTGGGCATTCATTGTATGGAAATAAATTAGCTATTTTGAGGTCAGGTTCCATAAAGCAGAACTCTATGCAGCTTGAACAAGCATGATGTGTTGCAATTTTCTGTTGAAAGTTAGAGGTAAAACCTTCAGGAAGCCAGTTTAATGATTTGATTTCTGTCAGCATTTTTATGCCGTATGTATGGATGTAGCTCAGATCTCTTAACACTTTTTTTTTTTTTCTTCTCGGTTTTATTTTACAAATGTTAAACTGTCTGCTGTATTAGAAAATATATCCAATATCGATATGCTACTGTAAATATTATTTTTTACTACGTCTCTGGTGTGACTATTCTGAAAATGTTCAAAATAAATCTTGTACATGCAGTTTGGTTTGCAGATGTTCATACTGGCCATTTGGTCACATGTATATACCATACATAGCGGTTATTTTTATTGAAAGTTTTTCAACAAATTTATATCAAGCAAATCCATAGCCAAACAATAACAGATAAGGAGAGAGAAACTTTGCTTATAGGGGGTCTTCCAGTTTTGCAATTTTCAACTTCAATTGAAAGGAAACAACACGTTGTCACTAATAGTGATTGATTGTTTATCTGTAATACCCCGTTTTCCCCTACACTGCTTTTGTCTGTCCAGGCCATTGGAGCAGAAGTGCAGCTCTCACGGGAAAACCAAGCCCCAGCATTCTGCTGCACGGGAGACCTGTGCAGCACTTAGACTGGGCCACCTTTTTACGGCAGTCCAACCTAAGGTCCCTTAGTGACCGTGTATTGGTGGTCACTAAGGGGTTAATCTCTCATACATGCTGAAAGTATACATTGGTCATAAAGTATCAAAGTATCAAAATTTGACACACCAATTAGACGCTATCATAGATATCAATACAATGAACTAGAAAAATCAATAGATTGCATTAAGCTGTCCACAGCTACATAGATGGTCCTATTTAGAAGAATTTAATTGATTACTTGAAGTTCTGCTTTCTATCCATAATGCAGCGCATTCGAATTTATACACTGATTACCAAGTTATGTTTTCGTCAAATTCTTTATGGTAGAAATTTAAGATGTCTGACTGATCTCTGGGATGTAAACTCAGAGTGCAGGTCACAGACCTCTATTACACTGGAGGAGCCTAAATGCACTCAGTTTCATCATCTGACTTAATGCAGTAAGGTAGAATGCTGGTGTTTTGTTTATTTTTTTGCGGAACAGTTGCGGACCCGTTAATTTCTATGGGACCGCAAAAGATGCGGACTGCACACTGTGTTCTGTCCGTATCCGTTGCTCCGTGCCGCGGCCCTGCAAAAAAAAAAAATAGAACATGTCCTATTTTTGTCTGCAATTGCGGACAAGAATGGGCATTTTCTCTGACAGCCATGTGTCAAAGAGAAAAAACAAAGAATGTGTACTATGTAAAACAACATTGTCATCCTCTTATGAAAAAAGGTTATGCCAAAGCTGTATTGACAAGACTATATCGAATGAATCACCGGCGCTATTGGAGAATATTAAAACACTGATTAAAATGGAAGTGGAGAATTCCTTGAAGCCAAGCAAAATACTTGAAAGGGTTAAAGGTTCTCGGAATAGCTCTTCCCAGGACTTTTCTTCTGGTGACAGTGATTCCTCTCAAGACACTCTTCTGATTCCACCTCTGATGATGAAATTATGGAAAGAGCCTTTTTTTCCCTGGAAGACATGCACAGGCTGTTAAGTTATAAAGTCTACCATGAATATTGAGGATGTTAAAGAGGATAAGTATGTGGCAGACTCTATATTTGAAGGGTTACAGGAGAGGAAGGGGTGTTGTTTTCCTGTGCACAGTAGTATTCTGTCTCTGATCCAAAATGAATGGAAAAAGCCGTGTAAAAGGTCTTTGTTACTAGGTCCTTTAAGCGCAAATATCCCTTCGAGGAGGAGGCTTCATCTATGTGGGACAAAAGCCCCCAAGATAGATGTCGCCATCTCAAAAGTTTCTAAGAAATCCTCCGTTCCCTTTGAGGATACTGGTGTTCTTAAGGACCCCTTAGATAAGAAAGCTGAGTCTTTACTTAGAGGAGCATGAGAAGCATCTAATTTCTCATTTCATCCTGCCATTGCTGTTATAGTAACCACCAGAACCTTAGCCCTTTGGTTACAACAGCTTGAGGTTCAGTTAAAAGAAAGGTGCCCTAGAGAACAGATTATTTCCTCTCTGCCCACTTTTCAAAAGGCAGTTGACTTTTTGATGGATGCCTCAGTTGATGCGGTAAAACTTGGTGCTCCGCTTCCCTTACTAACTCCGCTCATAGGGCACTTTGGCTTAAGAGTTACAGTGGAGGGGATGTGGCCTCTAAACAAAAATTGTGTGGTATTTCCTCCCAGGGAGAATTTTTGTTCGGTCCTGAACTAGATCATTTATAAGAGAAAGCAGCAGATAAGAGATTTTCTGCCCCTAACCCTTACAGAATTTTTGGTTCCAGATGGAGGCAGTCCTTTCATTCCTACAGGGGTAATTCAAATAGGAGACTGGTCAGGGACAAAGAACAGAGAGATAAGTCCAGAAATTTGGCAGGGAAAGGGTTCCTATTCGGAAACTCTTCCTTGTCAAAAAAAGCAATCGCAGCAATGACTCCAGGCCAAAAGTGGGAGGAAGACTAAGATTCTTCTCCGCCTGGGAGAAAATTGCGGAGCCATGGGTCTTAGATATAATTAGTTTAGGCCTAAAACCAGAATTTCAATCCTTGCCGCCGCAAAGGTTTGTCATTACAAAAAATTGTTCTGTAAAAGGTTCCTTTTCCATAATAAAGGAAGTTCAAAACCGAATAGAAAAAGATGTCCTGGTTCCTGTTCCCCTAAAAGAGCAGTCCAAGGGTTATTTCTCCCCTCTTTTTTTCTGGTGCCCAAGCCAGATGGCTCCCACAGAACTACTATCAATCTAAGGGATTTGAACAAATTCCTCGTGTTCAAGATGAAAACAATGAAAAATACAATTCCGCTTTTGTTTCCTCAGTGCTTCATGGTGGTAATAGATGTAAAGGATGCCTATTTTCACATACCCATGCACCAGGAATTCCAGAAGTACTTCAGGGTTGCAATCTTTATGGACGGTCGTCTACAACAGTATCAATTCCAGGCGTTACCCTTCGGCCTGTCCATGGCCCCAAGGATATTTACAAAGATATAAACGATACCATCTCTGCTACTAAGACTGAAGGATGTGTTGATAATATCGTACCTGGACGATTTTTTTTTATCATTGCAAGATCCAGCTCCAGTTGCAGGGAGGTAGTTCAGATGGTAGTACAGACCTTTCAGGAATTAGGCTGGATGATAAACTACAAAAAATCCAGACTAAAACCGGTAACGAGACAGAGGTTTCTGGGTCTAATTCTGGACTCCGTGACGCAGAAAGTATATATTCCGGAAGATATAAGAATATTTCAAGGACATGGGGTCAAATCAGATCCCTTTCTTCCACATCCCTAACAATTCGAAAGGCAATTTCTGTCCTGGGGCCCCTGGTATCTTGTATTCCTGCAGTAGAATGGGCTCAACTACATTCACGTCAGTTACAGTTGGAAATTTTAGCAGCTTTCAAAAAGTACAAAGGGCCCTTAGATGTCAGGATAAAGATTTCAAAAGCAACCTTGAGGAGTCTTACTTGGTGGTTGGGCAGAGAAAATCTGATTCAAGGTATTCCATGGGCATAGCCAGAACCGATAGTTCTAGCCACAGATGCAAGCCCCTGGGGATGGGGAGCTCATGTTCAGTGGGAACAGCTTTCAGGGTCAATGGTCCCCAAATCAAAGACTGTTTTCCTCCAACCGAAAGGAGCTGGTGGCAGTGAAATTGGCACTGGGAGCCTCTGTCCCTTCTAGGCTCGGGTCATGTGAAGATTCTATCAGACAATCAGGTGACAGTAGCCTATTTTAACCACCAAGGGAGGGACAAGGTTGGTAGCCCTAGGGTGGGAAGCAAGGAGGTTATTGGAGAGATTGGAAAAACAGGTCTGTCACGTCTCAGCTCTCCATATAAAGGGAAAAGAAAATGTACAGGCAGACTACCTAAGTAGGTGTCTCTTAAAGGGCTTGTCTGGGATCAATGTAATTTTTAAAAACGATAATAATCACCTTGACATGACGCAATAAAGTCATCCTGATGCTCTGTGTAATTTTTTTTTCATCCTCTTTGCTCCTATGAGTCCCTAACACTGCTGTCAGTATTGTTTACATATCAGCTCCTGCGCTATGTCATTTCCGGCCACAAGGCTGCGTGACTCTGCAGTTGGACCTCACAAACCTTACCACTCCCCCTAATCAGTATTCTGCCTCCTGCCATTCATACTCCTCATCAGTATTCCTCCCCTAAAACCGCCTCATTCTAAGCCTATAAGCTGAATCTCTCCCTGCTTCCATGTATCTGCTTTCTGCTAGCATTGCATAAAGACAATAGTGGCAGGGGGCGATCGGACTGGCATGTAGGGACATGAGAGGCATGGTTAGCACCCATAATGTAGCACATCCCATTCATTGAAAATGACCATGGGAGGCGTGCACTATGCTAAATAGCATAGTTTGCTGCCTCCAATACAACCTCCTTCTACTCTTAATAACACTCCTCTATGGCCAGTGATGTCATCTGCAGAGGGGGCGTTCCTTAGTGAGTTCCCTCCTCCAAATACTGAAAACTAAAAACGCCCTCTGTGCCCGGTGATGTCAAAGAGGGGCGTGGTTCAGCTCCTGACATTTCCCTACTACTGACAGGCTCCTTGGTAGCTCCAGAACGATCATGTGTGCTGGTGACATCACCAGGCTCCTTGCTAAGCGGAAGAAAAGGCTTAGCACACCAGTAAGGAGCCCGGTACGTCACTGAATCTTTGTAAATCTGAACTTCCGGCAGAGAATTTAGTAAATAAATACAGGGCATCAGAAAACTCTGGCAAAGGTAGGACAGGAATGCATGTAATATTTATGTGCTTGTTGTACCCTTACAACCGTGTCCCCAATCCTGGACAACCCTTTAAGGCATGGTGAATGGTCCCTGAACAATTCAATATTTTCCAGGATCACAAGGTCATGCGGTATGCCCATGATAAATCTGTTCGCTTCCAGCCAAAACAAGAAGGTAGACCTGTCTTGTTTACTGAATCCCATGGAGTCTCCTTATGGGGTGGACGCCCTCCTACTGAAATAGGACTTTTCTCTAGCCTATGCCATAACCACCCCCCCCCCCTCTTTTTTTTTTTTTTTTCAGATGCTGCCAGTAGTTCTGAAGAAGATCAGGAAGGACAGAACAAGAGTAATCCTTATTGCTCCCTTCTGTCCCAGAAGGGCATGGTTTACTCTTCTCAGAACAATATCTGTGTCAGACCCGTGGATTCTTCCAGAAATTCCCGATCTACTATCGTAGGGTCCAATCTTCCATCCAGCAGTAAGTGGTCTCCATCTGACTGGTTGGAATTTGAAAGGAACCTTTTGATCAGGAAGGGTTTTCTCAGGCGCTTATGTCCATGTTGCTTAGAAGCAGAAAGCCAGTAACAGTTTCTATTTATGCTAGAACATTGAGGAAACGTATAGATTTTTGTAATCTTAATCCTGAAAATCTACCTCTTTCAGTCTCTATTTCCAGGTTCTGGAGTTTTTGCAGAAGGGTCTGACCTTGGGGTTGGCACAGAGCACTCTAAAAGTTCAGGTTTCTGCTCTATCGGTGCTCTTTTGAAGAAAATTTTGCGGTGGATCCTTGGGTCCTTTTTTTTTTTTTAAAACAGTAGACAGGATGACTCCGGTTTTGTCCTTGAGAGTTCCCCCAAGGGATCTAAATTTGGTCCTTAAATCTCTGACTCGGCCTCCTTTTGAACCCATTGAGTCTTAGAGTGTAAAACATCTTACCTATAAAATGGTGTTACTGATGGCACTCACCACTGCTAGGAAAATAAGCGAGTTACATGCTATTTCCATAAATCCTCTCTTCACTACAGTTCTTGAAGGATAGTCGTCATTCAACCTGACCCGGCCTTTTCAAGAAAAGTCTCCTCCAAATTCCATAGATCTCAGGAGATTCTTCTTCCTTCTATTTGTGACCATCCTAAGGAAAGAGAATTCCACACTCTTGATGTCAGAAAATGCTTGTTGCAGTTGTGCTCTTCTCTGGCCCAAATAAGGTGAAGAAGGCTACCAAGAGTACCTTGTATAGGTGGATTAGACTTGGTATATCGCAAGCTTACTTGGAGGCTGGTCTGTCTCCTCCAATTTCGGTAAAGGCTCACTCCACTCGTTCTATTTCCACTTCTTGGGCTGAAAGGTCGGGTGCTTCTATATCTGATCATCAAGGTAATCTGTGGATACTACTAACTTATTCCACATCTGCATTACCATTGGATAAAGGAACAGAGTGCTAAAGAATATATTCGAGATACTCCTTTCTACTACATGGGGTCTTCCATTGGGCCTAGGGATGTTGTCTGCAGCCCTGCAGTAAAGGGTATGCTTGGGGACTGCCTTCACATCAACCTTACCTCGTGGTAAAATGAAAGTGGCGGGGGTCAATCTTACGAGTGTGCAAGTCCCAGATGCTCCGGGAGGGATCCACTTGTATGCTGCTATTCCACAGGTAAAATGGAGATCACCGGGAACAGTGTAATTATAGGTAAAGTGGTAAAGCAATATATATGCTACAGCAGTAACAGTTATACTTTGATTATAAAGACACCATTCCTCCCCTTCTCCTCTTTTGCTTCCTAAGCTACTTACAAACTGGCAGAGTATTTTAGACCTGTTTCTGTTATGGACCCGTTATTATATTTCTCAGTCGTCATCCCCACCTGAAGGGAAAAACTAGTTATATTCCCATGACTTATTATGGAGGGTCCTAACTAGGGTCCTGCATACTACCTTGATCTGTACTGTAGCCATCCAGAAGCCCAAAGGAGACTTGGACAGGAAATCCAAGTTTCCCCAGATAAAGCCATGGTACCTTTTTCCTGCCCACTTCTGCCTGTCAAAATCCCATACCCACACTGTAGCATCTTTCTGGACGGTCACATTTGCTTGCCACCAAGGGGCCTCC
This sequence comes from Bufotes viridis, assembly GCA_033119425.1. Taxonomy (NCBI): domain Eukaryota; kingdom Metazoa; phylum Chordata; class Amphibia; order Anura; family Bufonidae; genus Bufotes; species Bufotes viridis. The sequence goes on from CM065589.1 coordinate 218,854,130, forward strand.
ATCCACCTTGCTATGGGGGGAGGGGCTGCAGTGGAGTTATACTTTTGATCATCAGGCCCTGGTCTTCTTTGTGAGACAAACTGCCAACAAGACATATAAATACATTCTTTGAAAGTCAAAGGGATTGCCAGTTAAAACATAGTTATTAAACTGATGAGACTGTGAGTACAGATCCAACAGTCCTTAATTTTACTGTCAGTGTCATTGAGTCCTCTAAACAGAACCTGGTGGTGTCGGATAAGTGCATGGTCCCAGTTATCCTTCAGTTGTTGGTACAGGGTCGTTGTTCCTAGGATTAGGGCGGTCATCAGCAGGAGGATCCTCATCCCCTGGTGTCGGAACTTTCTTGCAGTGAGAAGCGTGTATCCAGTTAGGCTTTCCTTTAACCTTTACTGCTGTATAAGTAGTCAACAGGACTTGGGAAGGACCATCAAATCTTTAATCCAGGCCTTTCCTCACATGTCTTTTTATCACCACCCAGTCTCCTGGTTGCAGACTGTGTGTTCCTTCTACTGCATCTGGAAGGGAAGCAAACACTTGTTTATGGGTGTGCTCAATCCTCTTTGTGAAGGCCCATCTGTAGCTTGTTAGGATATCATTGATCATTTGCAACTATTGTGGAAAATACAATCCTAATCTGGGGGCGCTTCCAAACATAATCTCAAATGGGGATAATCCTGTCTTTCTGTTTGGAGTGGTCCTGAGTATAAGGCTAAAGGCAAACACTCTGGCCAAGGCCGCTGAGTTTCCTGCATGGCTTTCTGAATTTTTAATTTGAGAGTGCCATTTAGGCGATTGAAACGGCTGCTGCGGGGATGGTATGCTGTATGGAAAGCTTGGATGACCCCTTAATCCTGCATCACTTCCCTCATTACTTCTCCTGTGAAGTGGGAACTACTCTCTGATTCAATAACTTCAGGGAGACCATACCTGCATTCCAGATAACTGACCAGATTCTTTGATGTGTTCTTTGCCTTTGCTACTGGGAAGGCTTCCAGCCACCATGAATAGAGATCAACACACACAAGGACAAATTCATATACTCCAACTTTAGCCTGTTATATAGTCTAGCTGCAGTCTCTGGAATGGGTAAAGTGGCCTGGGCGTGTGCTTGCTTGGAGTCTTCACCACTTGACTGTGATTGTTTAATGTACAGACCATACATCTTTGTACAAACTGAGCGCCTACTGTAGAAAATCCTGGAGCAATCCACCCTGCCTTAACCACACTTACCATGGCACCTTTTGATAGGTGAGAGGGCGCGTGGGTATAGAGGGTGCGGTAGACAAATTTTGTCCATGTTTCTCCAAATTCCATGTTCATCAGGTTTGGCCCCTTGTTTTGCCCAAAGTTTTTTTTTCCTCAGGAGAGGCTTGCTGAAATGTTCTTAGTTCTCAAGGTTCTCACCAGGGTGGCGTCAGCATTTAGTGGCAGGAGTGCAGCTTGTTTGGCTGCTTTGTCTGCTTGATCATTGCCTTTTGCTTCCACCGTGGTACATCTTGTGTGAGCCTTTACCTTAATAATAGCAACCTCCTCTGGTAATCAGAGCGTTCATAAGTTCAAGTACAGAGTCTTTTTTTTTAATTGGCTGGCCTGCTGATGTTAGAAAGTCTCTAGCCTGCCATATGTGTCCATAGTCATGTGCAATACCAAAAGCATACCTCGAGTCCATGTAGATGTTCACCTTCTTCCCCTTGGCCAATTTACATGCTGCAGTGAGTGTCTTCTGCTCCGCCTCTTGCGCAGAGATGTGAGGTGGGAGGGGTTCAGCTATCCCTACCTCATGCTGTGTGACCACTGGATATCCAATGTGAAACCGCCTTCTTCTCAAGGGGGGTTTCATGTACATGATTAAATCCTGACGTTTCTTGTTGCATTAATTGTACACAGTCATGGAGGTCATGTTCCATCATGTCATTTAGGAGGCTGCCTGTACCTTCTATGCCACCTTCCCCCATTTCTGAATCTGTGATTGGTAATAAAGTAGCAGGATTCAAAGTAGTACATCTTTTGAAAGAAATGTTAGCGGGCATGAGGAGTGCACACTGGAGTCTGAATTGCCTAGCCATAGAAATATGCTTAGGTTAAACCTGTGTTAATATGCCCTTTATGTCATGAGGTGTTTGTACAGTCACCAGGTAGTCTAACACAATTACAGAGGTTTTTTTTCTATCATTGCCTGCACTGCTGCTTTTGCCCTGACACAGAAGGGGGCACCTCTGGTGACCGGATCTAATCTGGCTTAAGAGTACACCACTGACCGTACAGCCATGATGTGACCCTGCATTTCTGAACAGAACAGGTGAAATTCCTCGTCATATTTTGGAATACCCAGGGCTGGGGCTGAGGTTTTGCACAGATGAAAATTATTCACTGCCTCTACTGTCAGGTGAAATGAGTCAGATGACAGACAATCATACAGAGGCTGCATTAACATGGAGGCATGTCTAATCCATGGGCGACAGTACGACATCAGCCCCGAAAACACCCTTAGGCTTTGGGCACTTGTATCCTTTCAACAGCCTCCTTTCTTTCTGGGGTTAGGTGGGGAGCTCCATGGGAGAGACAGTGTCCTAGAAATAAAACCTTGTTTTTACAAAACTGCAAATTCTGTTTTGAGGCTTTACACCCGTTCTGATGTGGAGATAGAGTTGATTCCCAGCAAATTTTTATTGGTTTCAGCACACAGGAGCAAATAATCCACGTATTGTAACAGGACCACTGAGCCGGGTGGTGTCCAGTTTGTAAGGACAGACTGCAGAGCCTGTGTATACATGGTCGGGGAGTTCTGAGCTCCCTGAGGCAGGACAGTCCAAGTATATTGGTTACCCTTTAAATGTAAATGCAAACAAATACTGACAGGATGCAGTGGGACAGTAAAGAAAGCATTTGCCAGGTTTATCACTGTAAAACACGTGGCAGTGGCTGGAACTTGTGACAGTAAGGTATGCGGGTTTGGTACTATTGGAGTTTGTAAGACTGTCACCTTGTTAACTTCTCTAAAATCATGAACCATCCTCTAACTGACAGGCTGTCCCTTAACTGTTTTTTTTTTTTTTTCTTTATTGGGAACCGCTGGGTATTAGCGGGAGATACTGCTTTTAGACCGGCCTGGAGAAAAGCATCAATTTGACTGCCCACTGCTATCTCCTTGGCATGACTGATGGGGTATTTCTCCACTTGAGGGGGCTGACATTCTGGCTTAAGATGCACAGTGACCGGAAACACAGGGAGTTTTCCTATGTCTGTTTTTGATGTTGCCCATAAATCCTTCTGTGCCACCTCAAGAACAGCCTGGTCCACAAGGGTTAATTCTGATGGTTCAGTCTCAGGCAGGGCCAGTGTCGCTATTAAGGGACATAATACTTCCTCTGGGGCCCCAAAATCTACACAGGTAGTGCCGTCGGGGTAAAATTGTATGTCGACTCCCAGTGCCTGCAAAACATCAGTCCCTTAAAGAGGTTCTGGCAGGTTTTCTTTAACTAACAATTAGGTAACAACCGTACTGTTTTTTATTTTTAGTTTAACTGGCTCAGATTCACGGACAAAAACAGTTTCTCCTGTAAATCCCACAGCCGGTACATAACAAGGGGTTAACTGATGTGGCCGCAAGGAACTCAAGTTTCCGCAAGTTTTAGCTGCCCTGTGTCAACCAGCAATGGTACTGCCTTTCTGTTGCCTATGGATATGGGTACATGAAGTTGAGGGCCCTTCTCTTCAGTTTTTGCAATCAGTACCGGCACAGGGTTGCCTATTTCCTAGCAGGGGTTAAAAATGGCATGTGCGTGATATAAGGACCTGACATCCTGCAGTAGGATTTGTCATCACAATGCAAATTGATTGGAATTTGCCTACGAACACCAAAGTCCTCCATTGGCTCTCAGTTCTCTTCACAGATGAGACCAAGTTCACCATGAGCACATTTTGGAGACACTGGCGAGTGTTATGCTGCCAGCTACAGCCCGACTGGTTTGGCAGTGACTGTCTTGAGAGGCATGTTCTTGAAGGGTCACACAAACTTCCAACAGTACCCTGACTTATGTTAGGTACCAGAATGAAAGTTTTACTGCCACTGTCAAACATAACACTAATGCAGTGGGTTCCTTCTGGTGCAGGATAATTGCCCAACCTTATGTAATCAGAGTGTGTAGTCAGTCCCCAGACCTGAACCCAGTTCACAAGCTCAGGGACATTCTCTATCAAGGCATCCAACATCATCAATAGCGCCACAGACCAGGACAGCAGTGTTTTTTATGAGCATGCCTAGACATTGTTGGGCATGCATACAGGACTGTGGGGTGGTACACATTACTAAGTCACATTGAGTGTCACGGTGGGGAGTGGGGGAAACTCCCCACCGTACAATGAAGGGAAAACAGAAATGCCACTTGGCCAAAATGCCAGGAAAAGGGAGCAGGTCACCTCCAGATGCATCCCTTACACCATCCCTGACCTCCTGACAGTATGAGTCAACCCTAATGGTGGGAGGGCTCATACACTGTCGGGATAATAATAATATTAAGAATTATTAATTATGATCATAAAAATAATTAATCATGAATTTTTCATACCTTCTCAAAATTATGACCTGGTGAATTGTAGATAACCCAATCGATACAATTCACATCTGAGGCCGACTATTTCCTCAGATAATAAGTTATTTTCATGTGAGATGACATTAATGCTAAAGATGTAGTTTTGACATTAAATAATAATACACAGGTATTATAAAAACATGCAGATTTATTGGTTACAAGGTTCTAAACATAAATAAGTAAGTAAACACAATGATATATGCAAATGAATATATACGACGTTGATATAAGCCATTACAAGCTTAAAATAAGTAAATAAACACAATTATTTATCATCGATATAAAGCAATATAAGCTTAGCAATACATGTGGGTAGAAGCAACTTGTCACATTATAACAAAGCTTATATTTGGTTAGGATATCAAAACAAGAAGTTAAATTACATACATCACTTCTGTCCAGAGGAAACCTCATGATATCAGGATGGGCATGTCTAATCCTAGACACCAATATGAAATGAAGAATACATTCTGCCCCCCTTAACCAACTACACCTCACATGACTTCATGAATGGGCAAATCCATCAAAGGATAAAACTTAGAAAAGATAACTGTATCCTTCCGCCCCATCCTGGACTATTCTCACATGTATGACTTGGTAAGACTATTAAGACACACAACAGAAATGGGAAGAACTTGGAACAAGTCTTTCCAGTGGGAATTTATCACCTAGCTTGGCGAAGAATGTTACTATCAATATATTTATATATGCTTATATATACAATCATTTAATACTTTGATAGATTATGAGTCTTGATTCTTCTGCAGGCAGAATGAAGCCTCACAATATCCTAAGACTACATCTCAATATGGAGATGATCAATTAATTAATGTGTTTATGTATTCGCCAATCTAGATGGTATGATTTCACCCACATTATCCAATTAGTCTTAATAAAATAAAATATCATTCTTTATGTCTCTTACCAAGTCCTAGCAGGAATCACACTTCTGCTCCTAAGAAAGCTGGGTGGTCCATCATCACATGTCTCACCATCACTTTCATATTGATAGACCCCTCTCTTGTGTGTGTTCAGGCTGAATCCTGGAATGTTTCTGCTCTTTGCTTGTTGCTTGTTTTGCTTCCTCCAACAGTAAATATCCCAATCCTTATCTTACATTACCTTCCCCTGGATTAAGATCTTCCAATCATACGCTCATATGGTAATGATCCTATGAGATCATATTTACCCATAATTAAATTATGGAGGATGGTATCATGATATCCACCTGTCTCCGGATGGCACTGTTGTGCAAGCTATTAGCGCCATACTATAAAGAGTTAACTATGGCACTCTTGTATTATATACATTTGACCGTCATCAACATTAATCAGAGATAAGGATTAGTTTGGACACTGAAATAACTAAAGATAACTAGGCGTCTCTCTGAATGTTTCTCACACTGTTGATCTATGGACCATAATATTATGAATGGGCCTTGTTCTCTTCAGATGGACATGTCTGGAGAATCCAGTGTACTCCCAACAGATAAGCCCACATCTGTGGTAATAACTTTTAAAATACAATGTTCTTTGCATTTAGTATTCAGTAAACTTTTTACACAGACTGAACTCTGTGTGACTTCAAATCTTGGCCTGTTCCAGCCGTGTATCAAAACTTTGGTTTAGCCTGTCTCCTAAAGACAGTGAGCATCTATTTTGGACTATAATATGATCAGGTATCATATACACTCATGAAAATGCCCGATAACTCGAACCTAGGACTCTACCAACGCCCTAAGGATCTCTGATAATAATGTCAGGAGTCAGGAGACAAACGGTTCAACCAAATCACGGGTGAACCGGAGTCTCCCTCAGGCCAAGCAACAGGGAAAGATGAGACAGCGAGCAAACAAACATAATGGCAGGCAAGAGCCCAGTGCAAACAACACACAATGGCACAATCATCACTTACCTGCCAAAACGAAGGAACATCAACCGCTAGCTATCTTTTGATTCCCCCTCCGAGAAATCAGGGACGCCATCGTGGAGGTTCAGACAAACTGGAGGATGTCTAGCATCCATGCTAGAACCATACACCAAACATACCAGGCATGGAACAAAACACTAGACGTGACAACATGACGGAAGCATTGCCGAAGACCTTGATGTTCCACAAGAAGGCCCTCACAGACAGGTGTCACATTCAGCAAGGAGCAGAGCTCCTTCATCAACCAAGGCAAACATACAACTGACATCCCGCTCAAAAACACTAGAATAAGAAGAGCCAAGAGGCCACACCCAACTCACCCATGCTCACACCTTAACCCCATGCACACCAGGAGGGAAGAAAAAGACTAAAAAGGAAAGTGCACACACATGCGACAGCAACATGTTGCCACAGGCAACTGCATGTGTGGAAACCTTGTTACAGCACACACTACATAGGTCGTAACACTGTCCCACATGCTACAACTACAATACGTTCCCTCAGGCAACAGCATGTGTGGCAACCGTGTCAAGGCGCCAGCCACAGGCCGTGACATTGAGTTGCCGTAATGAAATTAACACAGATTGGATCCACCCTTGATTTTAATTTTATTATTTTGGTATGATTTGGAATCTAGCCCTCACTTAATTGATGGTTTTGGTCTGCATTAACTGTTGATAAATTATTTTGTTCTTGCTGCGTTATACAATTTATGTCAGTTAAGATTTTCAACCTGTATCTGTCTTTACTTGAGGTACGATGTGTAATTTGTGTTCCTTTAATGTTTCTGAATTCTTAAATTCAGAACGGTTGCTACTTTCCTTGTAATGGCATGCAAGAAAACAATCATTAATTCTGAAAGAGGTGAGAAAAACCCAGAGGAGACTGTTCACTTGTCCACTATTAGAAAAGCAGTGAACAAACATGGTGGTCATGGAAGGACACCATGAAGAAAGCAGCTATCAAAAAAAGTAAAAATAAACTGGCTTAAGTTTGCCCTGGACAACCTCTGGAACTCCAGGTGTTCTGAAACTACAACTCCCAGAGTGCTCCATTTACTTTTATGGGAACAGCTGAACATGTTTGCATGCTGGGAGTTGTAGTTTCACAGCAGCTGGAGTGCCGAAGGTTGCTTTTTTGTGTTGGTCCCATGTTCACATGTGCCTGCACTGCTGAGAAAAATGAAGTTTTAATATATGCAAATGAGCCTCTAGGAGCAACAAGAGTGTTGCTGGAACATCTAGAGGCTCTGTGTCCTCAGCAACAGCCATGCCCTCTCTACTTTAATTAACAGGGCAAGGCGTTATAATGTGTACACTGCCTGGACCTGTCAAAGTGCAGAGGGTGTGACAGTTGCAGAGAGACCAGAGCCTCCTAGGTGTAATGGCAATGCCCCTGTTGCTCCTAGTATCTCATTTGCATATATTAAACTTTTTCGCAGCAATTGGGCCACATATGAACATGTGACATGATGCCTTTGTTCTCTGCTGTGTTCACATGACCATGCAGTTATTTCCTTTTTGTGATGATTATTATTATTGTCATTTCCATGTGCAACAAGCAGCAACATGGGCAGTGATGGGAGAGTGTCTAAGTAACTAGCTTAGCATTGTTAACTAGTGTGGCAGAGCAAAGAGAAGTGCATCATGGGTTTGGTTGGATACAGCAACAGGACGTGCAGCATACAGGATGTAAACCAACCAGAGTGATTTGTTTACTTGGAGAAAATGGGTCAGGGGTGTCCAAACTGAAAAGAGCATGGAGAAGATGTGCATGAGGTAAGCACCTACTGTACATAAACATATCTGTTAATAACCATAAGAATCTCAGAAAACCCCTTTAACCTCTTGAGGACTCATGACGTACCGATACGTCATGGTGTCCTGGTACTTAAGGACACAAGACGCACCAGTACGTCATGAGTATTTACAATCACCGCCACGCGGCGGGTGGTGATCGGAACTGGGTGACTGCTGAAATCAATCAGCAGGCACCCTGGAACAATGCACAGAGGGGTCCTGTGACTTGCGTATTTTCTGGGTGATCATGCGGCGGGTGCGGTGGCTATCGGGTCCCCATGCTGCTGTAATGGGGACCCGATAGCAGGAAAGGCAGCGCAATACCTTCCTTAGCATCGGGGCTGCCTTCCGGTGAAGAGCCTGTGAGATCCAGCCCCCTGGATCTCACAGGCAGGAAGCTGTATGAGTAATACACATTGTATTACTCATACAGCCAAAGCATTCCAATACAGAAGTTTTGGAATGCATTATAAAGGGTATTAGACCCCCAAAAGTTGAAGTCCCAAAGTGGGACAAAAAGTAAAGTGAAAAAAAAGTTGAAAAATAAAGTCCCCCCGAAAAAAATTAAGTTTCAAGTAAAAAAGGTGACATATTAGGTATCGCCACGTCCGTATCTATAAACGTATCACATGACCTAACCCCTCAGATGAACACTGTAAAAAAAAATAATTAAAACTGTGCTAAATAAACAATTTTTTTGTCACCTTACATCACTAAAAGTGATACAGCAAGCGATCAAAAAGGCGTATGCCCACAAAAATAGTACCAATCTTGCGGTCACCTCATCCTGCAAAAAAGGAGCCCCTACCAAAGGCTCAAAAAATAAAAAAACTATGGCTCAGAATATTGAGACACTAAAACATAATAAAAAAAGCTGTTATTGTGTAAAACTAAAGTAAATAAAAAAAGGATACATATTATGTATCGCCACGTCCGTAATAACCTGCTCTCTAAAAATATCACATGAACTAACCCCTCAGGTGAACACCATAAAAAAATAAAAACGGTGTAAAAAAGCCATTTTTTTGTCACCTTACATCACAAAAAGTATAATACCAAGCGATTAAAATGTCATGCGCAGCCCGAAATAGTGCCAATCAAACCGTCATCTCATCTTGCAAAAAATGAGACCCTACTTAAGACAATTGCCCAAAAACTGGAAAAACTATGGCTCTCAGACTATGAAGACAATAAAACATGATTTTTTTTTTCAAAAATGAAATCATTGTGTAAAACTTACATAAATAAAAAAAAGTATACATATTATGTATCGTCGCGTCCGTAATAACCTGCTCTATAAAAATAGCACATGATCTAACCTGTGAGATGAATGTTGTAAATAACAAAAAAATAAAAATGGTGCCAAAACAACTATTTCTTGTTACCTTGCCTCACACAAAGTGTAATATAGAGCAACCAAAAATCATATGTACCCTAAAATAGTACCAACAAAACTTCTACCCTATCCTGTAGTTTCTAAAATGGGGTCACTTTTTTGGAGTTTCTACTCTAGGGGTGCACCGTATGGCATTCCTTTCCTTCTGCACCCTGCCGTGTGCCTGTACAGCAGTTTACGATCACATATGGGGTGTTTCTGTAAACTACAGAATCAGGGCAATAAATATTGAGTTTTGTTTGGCTGTTAACCCTTGCTTTGTAACTGGAAAAAAATTATTAAAATGGAAAATCTGCCAAAAAAGTGAAATTTTGAAATGTTATCTCTCTTTTCCATTCATTCTTGTGGAACACCTAAAGGGTTCACAAAGTTTGTAAAATCAGTTTTAAATACCTTGAGGGGTGTAGTTTCTAGATTGGGGTCATTTTTTGGTGGTTTCTATTATGTAAGCCCCACAAGGTGACTTCAGACCTGAACTGGTCCTTAAAAAGTGGGTTTTTAAAAATTTCTGAAAAATTTCAAGATTTGCTAACATCCCCAAAAAATAAAATTTAATTCCCAAAATGATCCAGCCATGAAGTAGACCTATGGGGAATGTAAAACAGTAACTCTTTTTGGAGGTATTACTATGTATTATATAAATAAAGAAATTGAAACTTGGAAAATTTCAAAATTCTTGGTAAATTTGGTATTTTTATATAAATAAAAATAAACTTTTTGGACTCCATTTTACCAGTGTCATGAAGTACAATATGTGACGAAAAAACACTCTCAGAATAGCCTGCATAAGTAAAAGCGTTTAAAAGTTATCACCACATAAAGTGACACTGGTCAGATTTGCAAAAAATGGCCGAGTCCTTAAGGTGAAATAAGGCTGAGTCCTTAAGGGGTTGAATCACAGGCATGGTCTCCCACTGGTTGCAAGGCTATTTCACGTAACCTGACATAAATACATGCCCTATCTGTTGTAAGTAGGAGACATACTTATTGGCCCTAAAAGATAATCTTTGTTAACCACTTCATTTCCAGAGTGTTTACTCCCCCCCCCCCCCTTTCTTACCAGGCTGATTTTTAATTTTTCAGTTTTAGCAATGGGCCTCTCTAACTGCATATAACCCAATTTCTAACCTAATTTCTAACCCAACCTACATGTATTTGATATTATTTTTCATAGGACACCTTTTTTGTGCCATTAGATTATAAATATGTAAAGAAAATTATATAACGAAAATTAAAATTCTGAAATGTATATTTTTTTTTATCAATTCAGATTTCAGTTATAATTTACGCAAGTTTTCTGGCTGGTTGTAGCCCTTGCCCCTCCTACTATGCTTCACCTACTTTTTGACAATTGAGAGCCAAGTAGAATTGCAACAATGTGCATTTTTTGTACATTTCTGGAGTTCAAGCTTTGTAAGTGACCCCATCTGTTCTGAGTGTTTAGTCATTTTATTTCATGGATGTTATAGCATGTTATGATAATCATTGTTCATTACTTATAAAGCCACAGAGGGACGGTACGAGACGCAGGCGGTGTAATAAAGGCCAATACGTTGTGCAGTCTTTTGGTGGAACAATCAAATAGAATGCACAGAGAAGCTGTGTCTTATTCGCAAAGGCTACACAGCTGCATGGCTGAGTCAATGCAGCTTGCAAAAAGAGTGGCTATAGAAACTAATGCAAATCAGTCTTTACGTTCTATGCACTCCCAGAATTTTAAAGCAGACGAATAGTGGATGGGTGTACTCTGTGCCATGTGATAAGGTCCTTGAGATTGATACACCAGTGTCCAGAATTTTATCGTCATCAAAGACAGTGGTCTTCTCAAGGACCTACACAAAAGCAGAAGGTGTTTTTAAATCAATACTTGGGAAACAACTGTCATATAGTCAACTCCTAACCATTTTAGGGTGCCTTTAGTTGCTGCAGATTGTGTTGCAAAAAACTTCTGCAACTCAATATCTATTACATTCATTTCAAAGAAGCTTGCAGAAATCCATTTGCTTCCTGTCAAAACAACCAATTCAGGTGAATGGAAGAGATTTTCAGTCGTAGAAATTTTGTACACTAAAATCGCCTCCATGTCAATGCACCTTTAGTTGTAAAAAATAGGAATACACCTAACCTCAAAAACACACCTTCTCTTCTCTATGAATACTAAGCACCTTTACAGATGGCTACAGACTAGAGGGAGTTATCACTCCAATACTACCTAAGAAAAAGGTGCCGTGGAACTATAAATAAGGATATTGCTATTCAAGTTTGCTTATTTCAGCTAATGAATCCCAGCAAGGTTCTGATCTACTCCCCAGTTTTCTTGGTGAACAAGCCTAAACAGCACATTAATCTGTCATCAGCCTAAGGAGGTTCAACCTGTGTGCCTCTTGTCAACAAAGAATCTTCACAGTCTTCATAAGAGGAGGTCTTGGCCTGCTGGTATCATACAGTGATATTCCTTTTTTTGTAGAAAGATTTTCTTTCTGTTCTTTGGAGTGGATGATCAACTCAGAAAAGCTACATCTGATTTCAAGTCAGGGAAAGGTCCTGAATTCTCTTCTGCAAACCTCACCTCACAACAGTAAAACAGGACATATTTATCAAGATATTTTCATTTTACTGCATTTACAAGAGATACTATGAGAGTGCTGATTACCACAACCGCCTCTACGGTGAAATGAGTTTATTGACCGTGTATTTCTAGATCCCATAAAAGGTTTCACACTAGAGCTTTTAGATCTGACAGGGAACAGCCTGCTGGATCTCTCTGTATTCTGACAGTGGTGGAAGCTACTGCCCAGCCCCACTAACTATAATGGAGATCGGCAGAGATCCAACCGCAACCCAGTAAACATGGTGACAATTGGCCGGACTAAAAGTGCTGCTCGCAGCGTTTTTAGTCCGGCCAATTCTTGGCATGTTGCCGGGTTGCAGCCAGATCACCAGATCGGTCAGCCATCACCGAAGTTCGGGTTTGGGTTGAGTATTCTGTGGATTTTATTATTTTCTCTTATAACATGGTTAATATAGAATGCTTACTTAAATGTGGATGGAGGGGTTAAAAAAATTTACTCCCCTTATCCACTTGAGCGTGTAGTTGCGATCTCTTCTTCAATCATTAGCTGCTGGCTAAAGGACATGTGATAACGGCACTGAGCTCATCACATGGTCCATCACCATGGTGACAGACCATGTGATTGGACCATGTGATGTGACATCACCACAGGTCCTTTAGCTGGCAGCTAATGATTGATAAAGAGAGAAGAGATTGGAAACTACGCGATCAAGTGGATAAGGTGAGTTAATTTTCTTTTATTTTTAACCCCTTAATCCACATTTTACTAAGCATTCTGTAGTGAGAATGCTAATATTTTCCCTTATAACCATGTTATAAGGGAAAATAATAAAGATCGGGTCCCCATCCTGATCGTCTCTTAGCAACCTTGCGGGAACATCGCACTGCATCCGCACTTGATTGCAGATGCTTGCGATTTTCACGCAGCCCCATTCACTTCTATGGGGCATGCGTTGCGTGAAAAATGCACAATATAGAGCATGCCGCGATTTTCACGCAACGCAGAAGTGATGCGTGAAAATCACCGCTCATGTGCATAGCCCCATAGAAATGAATGGGTCCGGATTCAGTGCGGGTGCAATGTGTTCACGTCACACATTTCACCCGTGTGGAAAACTCTCCCATGTGAAAGGGACCTTAGTCTTTTGTTGGTGGATGGTAAGAAATAATCTGCAACAGCTGTTGACTTGAAATGGTTTTCCAGAGAAAGAGATTTTGAGAATATGGCTCAGATGGGGTTAAAAGTTAAAACAATCATTCACAAAATCCTACAGGCCACGCAAGGTCCCCCAGCACATGTCAAGGCCTGCTTAAAGTTCGTCAATGACCATCTGGATGATCTAGAGGAGGCATGGGAGAAGGTCATGTGGCTAGATGAGACCAAAATAGAACTTTTCGGTATGAACTCCACTCGCTGTGTTTGGAGGAAGAAGGATGAGTACAACACCAAGAACACCATCCCAACCGTGAAGCATGGGGGTGAAAACATCATACTTTGGGTAGTGCTTCTCTGCAAAGGGGAGAGGATGACTGCACCGTTTTGAAGGATGGATGGGGCCATGTATCGTGAGATTTTGGCCAACAACCTCCTTCCCTCAGTAAGAGCATTGAAGATGGGTCGTGGCTGGGTCTTCCAGCATGACAATGACCTGAAACAAACAGCCAGGACAATTAAGGAATGGCTCCGTAAGAAGCATTTCAAAGTCCTGGAGTGGCCTAGCCAGTCTCCAGACCTGAACTCAATCGAAAATCTTTGGCGGAAGTTGAAACTCAATGTAGCCCAGAGACAGCCCCGAAACCTGAAACATCTGGAGAAGATCTGTATGGAGGAGTGGGCCAAAATCCCTGCTGCAGTGTGTGCAAACTTGATCAAGAACTACGGGAAACGTCTGACCTCTGTAATTGCAAGCAAAGGTTTCTGTACCAAATTTCTAAGTTCTGTTTTTCTATTGTATCAAATAGATTCTGTCTCTGACAGTTTAGGTGTACCTATGATTAAAACTGCAGACCTCTCCATTTTTTGTAAGTTTGAAAACTTGAAAAATCGCCAGTTTATCAAATGCTTATTATCCCCCACTGTATCAGTATTCTAGATCAAGAATGTTTAAAAATTTAAACTTCATCGTTTAGTGGCCTTTTCAACTGACATAAAACTTTTGATCAGAAATGAATCACTAATCTTTTCAAGGCAGACACTAGGACCCTCCCTCTAGTCTAATTTGGTGTTCCTTGTGGGACCTATGGATTGTTATAAGAGCCTTTGTTAAACTTTCTTTATATATAAAAAAAATCAATTTGTATTAAACTCTTTACCTTAAAAATGTTTTCATGTTGACTTACTTCCTCTAGAAGGATAGGGAAATTCCAGGGTATTTCCACAGAAGAGTCTTATGCCTCATTCACACATCAGAGTATTGGTCAGTTATTTTCATCAGTGATTGTGAGCCAAAACCAGGTGTGGCTCTAAACAGAGCAGGTGAAGACCTTATGTCTGTGGAGACTGTATTCCTACTTTTGGCTCACAATTACTGATGGAAATCACTGACCAAAACACTGAAATATGAATGAGGCTTAGACTGGTATATGAATAGACTCAGGGTAATTCTCAAACCTGACCATTATGTACTTCCAAAGACTGATCCAGTTCCACTCATCCCAGTACATAGTGCACCCTTCCTTATGCAGTAATTACATCTATGACATGAAACAATTTGTTCTAATTCTTTGATGCTGCCAACAACTGAGAAAAGTCTGGGAATTTAAAGTGGCCCTGGAAAAATAATAAACGTGGCCCCATGCTGTAGGTGCCCATTGTGTTCAATACCCCACGTACTACAGTTGAAACCAGAAGTTTACATACACTATAGAAAAAAAACACATATGCATGTTTTTTTCAATATCTGACATGAAATCAGAATAAACCTTTCCTGTTTAGGCTTCCAAGATTCTCCATTTTTCCTCCAAACGTAACGATGGTCATTATGGCCAAAAAGTTCAATTTTAGTTTCATCAGACCACAGGACATGTCTCCAAAATGTAGGTCTTTGTTCCTGTGTGCATTTGCAAACATTAATCTGGCTTTTTTAATGTTTCTTTTAGAATAATGGTTTCTTCCTGGCAGAGTGGCCTTTCAGCCTATGTTGATACAGTACTCGTTTCACTGTGAATATTGACACAATCTTACCAGCTTCACAAGGTCTTTTTCTTTTGTTCTTGGGTTGATATGCATATGTCGGACCAAAACGCATTCATCTCTGGGACACAGAACCCATCTCCTTCCTGAGCGGTATGATGGCTGGACATGCCCATCTTGTTTGTACTTGTGTATAATTGTTTGTACAGATGAACAAGGCACCTTCAGGTATCTTGACATTGCACCCAAGGCTGAGCCAAACTTGTGAAAGTCCACAACTCTTTTCTTGATATCTTGGCTGATCTATTTAGACTTTCCCATGATGCTACATAAAGATGCAGTGTGTTTAAGGTGCACATTTAAATACATCCACAGGTGTGTCTCTAATTAACTCAGATGATGCCAAGAAACCTAACTAAAGCTTCCAAACACATGACATCATCATAGGTAGTCCATAGTAATCTTAGTGTATGTAAACTTTTGACATTGCAGAAAGTAATAAAAATTCCTTCAAACATTCTCTCTCTTATTATTCTGGCATTTGGCAAATAATAACAATTATGGTAATCCTAATTGACCAAAAACAGGAAAGTTTTATTCTGATTTCATGTCAGATATTGAGAAACACATGTATATGTGTCTTTTTATATAGTGTATGTAAACTTCTGGTTTTAACTGTATACTGCTGAAAACATAGTGCCCCCAATAGTAGTAATGTCCTCTATAATGCCTCTAGCAATAATAATACCATCCATTGTGCCCTCTGTAATAATGTCCGCTAAAATGTCTTAAATTATATAATATCCTTATAGTGCTTCCAGAAATAATATCCCCACTGTACCCCCACTAATAATGCCCATATAGTGCCCCAAGTATTAATAATACCCCATATAGTGCCTCCTGCAATAACAACCCCTATCGTGCCAACAATAATAATAATCCAGTGCAAAAAAAAATATCTTCTATAGTGCCCCGCAGTATTAAATATGCCTCTAGTAATGCCCAGAGTAATTAATAAAACTTCCACGATATAATGTCCCATTATTAAAAGTCCCCAGTAATGCCCGATATACTGTCTCTATCATTAACAATCCCCCCACCATGCCCCCAGAAATGTCTTTCCCCAGCCGGATACATAAGTACCTGGTGCTCCCAGTGTTTAAGCCACTGGGAGTTTCAGGCGGTCCACCCCTCCCATTTGTTTATCCTAGTGTACTCCTCCATCAGGCCTTACCTCTGGTGGCTCGCTAGGCTTTGTAAGCTAGAGTGTGTTTGGATTGTAGGTTTGTAGAGCAGTATTTTCCAACCATGTGCTTTATTGCATGCAATAAATCTTTTATCTCTCTTGCTTACATAGAACTGACATATTCGGCAGCGCTTTACAGACATTAGCATCACTTGCTGTTCCCAGTGGAGTTTACAATATACATTCCCTATCAGTGTATCTTTGTATTGGTGTGTAGAAGGAAACCCACAAAACACGGGAAGAACATACAAACTCCATGCAGATATATTTGAACCCAGGACTCCAGCACTGCAAAGAACCAGTGCTAACCACTGTACTGTCCAAATGCCTAATGCATCAAGACAAAGTCCTCAGGCCTGTGAAATTACAAAACAAACAGCAGATCTTTTCAAAAATGATTAAAGTTCTTTAGACAAAATATATAGTGTAATTACATTGATGTTTTGTTCTTTCTGATGATCAACCAGATTGAGTGTTTTCAATCCAGCTTGTGCAACTATTGAATTTTGCTGTAGAATCTTTATGGCAATGAGATCTAGCTGTGTATGAATGTAAATCTAATCCA
Source organism: Bufotes viridis (assembly GCA_033119425.1). Classification (NCBI taxonomy): domain Eukaryota; kingdom Metazoa; phylum Chordata; class Amphibia; order Anura; family Bufonidae; genus Bufotes; species Bufotes viridis. Next base: position 218,871,365 of record CM065589.1, read on the forward strand.
TCCACTTAATGAACTAACTTGGAAACACATAAACTGGTACCATTACCCAGGATTGTCATAACCAATTGCTACAGGATCGCTGCAGATAATTTATAATCTATTGCCCTCTTGTGGTTATTGTATATAATACAATGATGAATTCAGCAACCTGTCTTAGTTTAAATGCTGCTTATATATATTAGTTAAATCTAGGATGAGGTGTTGCAATAATTTGCACCCACATTTAAAGTGCTTTCCCAGGATGAGGCAAAATTTATGATTGGCTGCAGCAGTCATGTGTTGTAATGTAATGTCATCGCTGTAGCCGAGTAAACAATGCACCAAAACAACAGCACTGGAATGGCAGGGGATATATGGAAACTCACAAAAAAACAAGCCTTGTTGCCTAACACTAGTAGGTACATAGTAGGTACATATTTATTATTATTGAATATATCACATAATTTCTTACTAGCTCATCACAACTTTTTACATAAAGAACGTAGTGTTTGTTACAGTGGCTGCTGCTGTGCTCACCCAGTCCAGTGATCCATATCCTCCTACCGCTGGGCCCGAATGCTGGGGTAACTTTGCCCTTCCACACAGGCTGTGGCCTGCATTCCAGCTAGGCCTCTCTCATGCTGCCAATAGAGCTTGAGTTCCCTCCGGCTTTTAAAGGACCAGCATGCACACCCTAATCTTCACCAGCCAAAGACTGGCCACCTTGGGGTACTTGAGGCACCTTCCTCTGTGGGAAGGAGTCCGAGTTAAGGGATTGAGTCCATTAGTGTCCTGCAAAGCACACTGTTATAAACATTTGCCTGCCAGCGTTCAGACTTCTGCCTGTTTCCTGGACATGACCCTTAGCTAGCTGACTTCTGCCTGATCTTTGTACGGACTCTGAGCTGCTCGTCCTGACCATGGACTACTTATCGTATTGCACGTACTTTGCCTACCCTGACTTTGGCCTGTACCTGACCATGGTTTGTTTTGTCTGATCCCTCTTTGCTCCGCATCGGTGTCTATTGATCTCCATGAGTCAGCAGTCACTTGAAAAGAGACTACTCAAAGAGGTAATAGCCTGGTGGTTCCCCGGCAGTGTGCTCTAGATCCCTGTATAGGGGCTAAAGGGTAAATACCAGGGTGGCCATTTGAGATAATGCTCTCAGGAGTAGCCCCAAGCCAAATCTCTTTTAGTCGAACAGCTGACCCACATCCACATTGTAACAGTGGTATAGTCTTAATAAGTTGCACTGCATATCAGTATTTTTGTAAAACACTTCCTGAATTATATATTATTAATAAGAAATTTTCTCATTATGAATAGAATGACTGACATCATCCCAAATTGTATTGAACTTTTACCAGTACATTCAAATCCTAGAAAAAAAGCATACTAGTATTGGTTTGTTTTATTATTCAGTGCATCAAATGATAAGTATAAAATATATGAAAGATGCATTGCATACCATGTTAGTAATGGTTAGGAATGGTTGATAGCAAGTACAAATCACACATTTTTCAGATTAACACAGAGTTGAAAGATTTGAGATTAATCTTCCTGTCTCTGTCACTAACATAAAAGCGTTTTACATTCCTTTGAACTGCTGCATGATAGAAATCAACTGCTGATTGCGTTTTTCAATCATTTGCTCTTCTTCTTTTAACTTTTTCTGTTGTAGAAGAATTTCTTCCTATGGAGCAATTAAAACACAGTTACGAAGTTGATTATTATGATAGATTTTCACATACAGGTTCTGTAGTAGTACTTTGCATTCGTTTTCATAGCAAGGGCATAACTGCAGCACAAAGAGGTAAACTTTTTAATATAGAATAGTGCAATAGTTACACATTACTTAATGTGAAGGTTACAGTCACTTTACTTATGGCATCACTGCTCTAATACAATTATTAGTTTGGTATAGAACATACTAATGTTTTATAATTGGTGAACATACACTTTTAAATTTAGGGATCACATTGCACCTTAATTCCTAAAAGACCTTGCGAATTTCTGTTTTTGTGGTTTCGTTCTTTTACTTTGTGCCTTCCCTGAGCTATAACATTTTTTTTTCTGTACACATAGACGTATGAGGGCTTATTTTTTGTTAGATTGGTCCTATGGCACAATTTAATATTGCATACTTTGTAGTGGGAAACTGGAAAAAATTCCAAATCGGTGGAATTGGAAATAAATGCAATACCGCCGTAGTTTTATGGCTTTAGTTTTTACAGCATTCCTACAAAACTGACCTGTTGTTATCTTTATTCTCCAGGTCAGTATGATTACAGCAATACGTCATTTACCGTATTTTTCACTCCATAAGACGCACCTTTTCCCCCAAAGTGGGGGGAAAATGTCACTGCGTCTTAGACGGCGAATACTAATGAGGGCTTCCATTATGGAAGTGCTCATTAGTACCAGAGAATCAAGAAGCGGTGAAGGCTCTGTACCACTTCCTTTGTCACCACTTCCTGGTCCTCGGCTGAAGAAGGGAGAGAGCGCTGGCATTGAGGAGCAGCGGCGTCCGGAGCAGGAGAGGTAAGTGGATTTTTTTATTTTATTTGATCTAAGGCTGGGGGCATGTCTGAGGCTGCTGGCTGGGGGCACATCTGAGGCTGGGGCTGATGGGAGGCTGGGGAGTGATCTGAGGCATGGGGGTCTCATTTGATGTCAAAATGGGGGGGTCTTATTTATATTGGGGCTATTAGCTGAGGTCTGATTGTGGGTCATTCACATTGGGGTCTGATCTGAGGTCTGATTAAGGGTCTTATTAACATTGGGGGTCTGATTGGGGCTGTGAGCTGAGGTCTGATTAACATTGGGGGTCTGATTGGTGTTCTGACCTGAGGTCTAATGAAAAATATTTTTTTCTTATTGTCCTCCTCTAAAACCTAGGTGCGTCTTATAGGCAAAAATACAGAATATAGTTTTTCTTGTGTTTTAATAGTGAAAAAATTAAAAATATATATTTTTTGTTTGCATCACCATATTGTGACCTTCATAACTTTATTACAGATAAGTCTAAGACTCCATAAGAACAGTGCTGTAGTAAGCGTAGGAGCATCTAGCAGGCTTGAGGCTACCACGATAAACGAAAGGCTCCCCAGAGCTCCATGCGAGGGACCTGTTTGGGCCCCAGGAGCACAGCACTCCCTGGGAAAAGAAGCTGTGGCCCCAATTGACAATGGCATCTGAAGGGTTAAATGTCTGTGATCGCATTATCGACTTTAGCCCTTGGTGCCACCTGCCTGCTCAAAAGTTTATAAATTTCACTTTCTCAATATGGAGTATTGAGTGCAGAATGGTGGGGGAAATGTTGATTTTTTTTAACCCCTTAGTGACCAAGCCTGTTTGGGCCTTTATGACCAAGTGTTTTTCTTCCTTTTTTCATCGTCTTGTTCCAAGAGCTATAACTTTTTTATTTTTCCGTCTATATAGCTTTATGAAGGCCTGTTTTTTGCGGGACAAGTTGTAGTTTTTAATGGCGCAATTTTGGGGTACACATAACTTTCTGAATAACTTTTATTAACTCTTTCTGGGAGGGAAATGGCGAAAAATAGCAATACTGCTACTGCGTTTTTACATTATAAATTTTACGGCGTTAATTTTTCGGTACAAATAACATAATATCTTTATTCTCTGGGTCAGTACGATTACAGTGATACTAAATACATATAGTTTTTTTTACGTTTTACTATTTTTTTTGCAATAAAACCCCTTTTTTCAACAACAAAAAAATTTTGCATTGTCGCTTCCCATAACTTTTTTTCCCCATGGAGTTCTGTGAGGGCTTGATTGCAGGATGACTTGTATTTTTCATTAGTATCATTTTGGATTAAATGGTGCTTTTTGATTGCTTGTTATTACGTTTTTTTCGGTGGAAACTAAGAATAAATTAGAAATTCTGTCTTTTTTTTTTCTTTTTTTTTTACGACGTTCACCATAGGGGATAATTTATGTGATATTTATGTAGTCCGGGTCGCTACGGACACGGCAATACCAAACATATGGGGTACATTTTTTTCTTGCTATTTTTTTTCTTGAAAAGCGTATTTTCAATGGAAAAAAATGCATTTTGTTATTTTATGGAATTTTTTTATTTAATAAATGAGTATTTCTTTCAATTTTTTTTTAATACTTAATAGTCCCACAAGGGGACTATAACATAAAGTATTTTGATTGCTTTAAAAATTTAATGCATTATCTCTATAATGCATTACATTTCAATAGGAATGCTATTCTAACATTGACCAGCAGGCTGTGCCAGAGAGGCACAGCCTGCTGGAAATAACTAAAGACAGGCTCGGGGCCCTGACCGGAAGCCAGGTAAGGCTTCACACATCACACATCAGCACCCCGCGATCGCATTTGCGGGGTGCTGATGGGGGACAGAGGGAGTCCCCTCCCTCTGTCATCACTTTACATGCGGCGGGCGCCATTGTGCCCGGCATGTAAAGGGTTAAACAGCCCGGATCGGCAATCCTGCCGGTCCGGGCTGTTAGAGCAGGGCCCCGGCTCTCATGTGCGGGGGATCCATGCAGCACTTAGACTGGGCTGCCGTAAAAACTTGGCAGCCCAGCCTAAGGCCCCTTAGTGACCACCATAAAAAGGCGTATGGGGGGGTCACTAAGGGGTTACATTATAGCACAAGGCAGCAACATAACCAAAAGTGAAAGGGTCTGAAGCTTTTTTAAATGTAATGTATCTTCTGAATAGGTCATCAATATTAGATCAGTGGGGGTACGACACCTGGTAACACTACCATTCAGCTGTTTTGGGCAGCAGTAAAGCTGGAAACTGAAAACAGACAGCTCTGTACATTGTGTATGAGCTGTGCCAGGGTATTGCAGCACAGCTCACATTCAAGTGAATGGGAGCAGAACTGCATTACACCGCAGCCAGAAATTATACAGTGTACAAAGCTTTCTGTTTCCGTCCATACAGTGTTTTCTGTGCTGTGGCTGCCTGAAACAGCTGATTGGTTAGGGTGCCAGTTGTCTGATCCTAACTAATCTAATATCCTGAGAATAGGTCATCCATATAAATAGCCCAGACTGCCCCAAAAAAATCTCTAAAAAAACATGCTTAAAAAAACTCTTAAGTGTAACATAGTAACATAGTATATAAGACCGAAAAAAGACATTTGTCCATCCAGTTCGGCCTGTTTCCTACAAGTTGATCCAGAGGAAGGCAAAAAACCCCTGTGAGGCAGAAGCCAATTTTCATCACTTAAGGGGAAAAAAAATCCCTTCCGGACTCCAATCAGGCAATCAGAATAACTCCCTGGATCAACGACCCCTCTCTAGTAGCTGTAGCCTGTAATATTATTACACTCCAGAAATAAATCCAGTCCCCTCTTGAATTCCTGTCAAGTAAAAAACCTCGCAAAAATTACTTTGGTAGTCAAACAAATAAAAAAGTTAGGGTCACTAAACCCCCACGTGCACAAAATCACGAAACATTGCCTAGCCCTAGACATTCAGGCCTTTTTTTAGGCCCAGTCATGAAAGGGTTATAAAAAGGGCTGGAGGCTACTTCAGGCAGTTATAAAGAAAATAAAATTCCTTTTCCGAATATCTGTGAATTTCTCCTTTATGCACAGGTATGAGAACTAGTCCACCAGTCCTTTCAATCTATTAACAGTAAAAACTCTTTATGCTAAACTGCACCCATGTAGTCTGGGTAAAGGAGCTTCGAAAATGATCCAGCAGTAAAACAGGAGAATTAAAACTAAATATACATAGTGTTGAGCGCGAATATTCGAATCGCGAATTTTAATCGCGAATATCACCACTTTGAGAATTTGCGAATACTTACAATATAGTGCTATATATTCGTATTTGCGAATAGTGTTGATCGCAAATATTCTAATCGCGAATTTATCGTGAGTATAGGCACTTAGCAACATCCCTAGCAACCAATAGGAAAGTTGCCTACCCCTTAGTGTTGATCGCAAATATTCTAATCGTGAATATTCGGCTAAAAATTCGCGAAATATCGCAAATTCGAATACTGCCTATGCAGCTCATCACTAAATATACACTGTCATGCTATGATTAAAGGGATTGTGCAGGCATCAATATCTGATTGACAGGAGGCCAACACCCAGAACTCCACCGATCAGCTGTTTGAAGGAAAGGCAGCGCTCCTTGTGAGCGCTATTTCCTCTTCATTACGCTTCCCTTAGTCTCGCGAACGAGTGTAATCACAATTACTCACTCCACTCTTTTGAATGGAGCAAGTGCTTGTAATTACACTACGCTGCCGCTGCAAGGGAGGCAACACATAGTGTAATGAAGAGGAAGCAGCGGGGGTGCCGGGTGTTGGACCCCCAACAAACAAATATTGATCCCGAGGACAGGTCATCAATATAAACAGGCTGCACAACACCTTTAAGAGTAAGCACTTGGTTTGTTGTTTTTCTTCTTACAAATGTGTGCTGGACTTTTAACTGAACTGATTGTCATGCCTGCTGCTGACATGGGATTATTCTTGTGCACTGTCTAACATCCAGATTGTGAGCTTGGACATAGTCACCACATGGTTAAGCGGCAATTGTTTTCCTTCAGTTTGTTAATATAAAACTCAAGTCAGTGGCTAATGTGCTCCTTGATTTTGGAGTAAATTGCCACAAAATGTACAAATTCTGCACTTAGCCTGACAAGGGGGCTCAATCTATACACCAAAATTCTGTCTGAAACTAACTCAATAGTAGATATAAACTTAGACAAAAGGATGTATCCCTGCGCCACATTTATCATATAGCCTGAGGCACTGTGATATACAGTACAATATTTAAAGAGTAACTAAACCTTTATATAGACTTTCAATATATTCTCCCTAATAAAACTAATCTCTAATATACTTTAATAATGAATTTTTGATACATTTTCCTACCTAAAGCACACCATTTAAAACTCTGTTGTCTTTACACAGCTCACAGCTCAGCGGTGTACGGAGTACATTTTATCAATGACATGCAGTTCTCTTAGCTTAGCGTAGCAGGAGCAGCTCCGCTCAGCTAATCCTGACATAGTACATGGGTACAGGGTACTCATGTACTATGCCAAGAGTTAGTAATCACCCAGGGAGCATGGGCAGGAGCAGTAATATGCACTCCTGCCTGTACTCCCTACACTGCTGCTGCGCATTCATAAATTTCACACTCCATACTCTGCTGAGCTGTCAGCGGTGTACAGAGAACAGTGTTTTAAGCGCACAGTGAATGCACTTTAGGCAGGAAAAAGTGTAGTAAAAATAGAAAATTGATTGATAAAGTATATTAGAGGTAGTTTTATTAGGGCATTAGGGAGAACATATTAAAAGTTTATATAAAGGTTTAGTTACTCTTTAATGTATGTATAGGATTAGTAAATCTGCCCCGATGTTCAGAACGCAGACTGCACTTGTTTTATTGCACATCAGTTCAGCATATACGGAAAAGACTGTTGTAATGGAGACCACCTCACCGGAGAGGTGTATCAAAATAACCTACAGTTCACTTCAGTATATATTTCCGATATCATCTTTTAATGTTGGATGTTTTACTGTAAGTGCGGGTAGTCTTTTACCTTGAGGAACGATGTTTATTTAAAAATGTTACACTATTGGAGGATTTTCCGACAAAAATGTTGGCTGAGAAACTATATGGAATAAATATGTACCAGTGTACTGCGTGGCGTTTTGCTTCATATACTCACTCTTTATGTCAACAGCCAGTGGAAAGGACAAGTTTGTGACTTGTGATGTTGGAGCACGCTTTATTTATTGCTTCAGCAAATATTTGTGCATTTTACTCAATAGCTCTACTTATGAAGGAAGAGTAGTCTATAAACCTTCAGCAACCTCCAGCACTCCAGCTGTTGTGAAATAACAAATCCCAGCATGAACACTTGCTCGGCTGTTCTCTAAACTTCCATAGAAGTGAATGCATCATGCTGCACCTGCTGTAAATGATAATTTCCTTGGCTACCACGTAGGTCAGTATCTCATCCTAGAAGTTTTATGATCAGAGATCTTCCCAGCCTCACTGACATACTGATTCTGCTTGGGGAAAACCAGGAAGGTGTCAGTGGCATAGGGATCACCATAGCAGCCATAGCAATGGCTATGGGGCCCTACGCCCCTGGGGGCCTGGGCTGCTGGCTGAGGAGCGCACTCTTGCTGGGGGCGCGGGCGCCACTCCTCCCCGCCCAGCGCCGCCTCACTGCACTTGCCTCTGTAATTGAAGAGAAGCGCCGTAAGGCAGAGGCATAGGAAGTGCGCATGCGCCGTCTTCCTGGCCTCTGCCAGTACGCCTGTGAATAAATTAGCTAGCAGGCAGTGGGGAAGAGATCTGTGGGTGACACTGATGGGATCTGTGGATGACACTTAAGGTGGGATCTGTGGATGACACTTAAGGCAGGGGATCTGTGGATGACATTTAAGGGGGATCGGTGGATGACACTTAAGGGGGGATCTGTGGATGGCACTGGAAGGGATGGGAGGTCTGATAGGTATGTGGGGGTGGGAGATCTGCGAGGGGGGGGGCATAACATTTTTTTGCTATGGGGCCCAGTAATTTCTAGCTACACCCCTGGAAGGTGTGTTTTCCAGGATGAGAAAAAAAAAGTCTGCTTTTTCCACAAACCCTACTCTACACCTGTCCACGCGCTTGGTGTCGGACTCGCCCACCATAGTGCCAGGGGATCTTGTGGTGGGCCCAGATTCTGAAACCATAGTGGGTCCAAAAGGTCCGGGAGGGAAAAAAAATCAATTTGGAGCCGCTTTTGGAGTTTTGTTCAATCAAAAGCTTTTAGACTTTATTGATTATATAGGGAATAAATTCTGTAAAATAAACGTGTAACACTTTTTTCTACTCTTAAGGGCAATGATCTCCCCTCAAAGTATGAAATCTGTTGCTATGATAGCATGTATATGGCATACCCTGTAAATCAATCAGGGACACTTGACAAATGTTTTACACCACCTCTGTGGTTTAAAAAGTCACATATTATGGTGCACACCATGTCTGCAACACAATTTGCAACTTTCCACTTCTCAACATGTTTTGTAAGTGATGAGAAATGTTGGAGGGGCCTGGCATGAGGGCTGTGGCTGAACTTTCATATCTACACCGCCACCATAGATTTGAATTTCTGGCACATTAACTGTGCCTCTTAAGAAATTTGGTGCATTCCGTGCTGATGGACTTTATGCTATGACTGGCGTTTATAACACCAGTCTGATTATATCTGCACCAGCGTGTCATTCTAGTAGAAGTTCTAGAAGAAGCATGACACATGTATTAGGTAACCAGAAGACGACTGGGGGCAGATCTATTACACTTATTTTGATTAAGCACAGAGAATATATTTTTCATGTGGAAGCATTCTTAAAATTCTCCCTATTTTTCTGCTTCTTTTCTTTACTGAAAATCAGTATTCCAGCAAAGATGCATTTTAGCCAATAAATACTAATGTGTACACATAAATATATACTGGAAGATGCAATGCCATCAAGTAATATTTGCTTACACCTTTAAAAATCACCTGCTGACATACAGTATGTATGCATTTACTTCTTTAGTGTATAGCCACACATATGCTGCAGATTTTCTGCAGCAAAATCGTTTGTGGACAACAAACAAGATAGAGTTGCAGCAAAGTGAATGAGATTTTAAATAATTTCTGAATGGCACTGACACATAACTTGACCTGAGCTTTTAAATCTGCAGCATGCCAATTTATGGCGCAGATTTCCACCGCTATGCAGAGGGTCAAATTCACGTACAACTCATGCAAATTTTGCCACAGATTCATCACAAATTTTCCTCACCAAAATACATCCCATGTAGATGTACCCTTATATTCTTCCTTGTCAAATGAAATTCACTCAGATAAAAGCGCATATGCAAAAAACCTAAATGACCATTGAAGATGCCCCCATCACAATCCCAACTTACTCTTAGTTTACAAATGTCTCTCCTTTCTTTGTCATTCTCTTCTGCCCTTGTTTTCAGCCAAACCTCATTTTGTAGCCTGTGTTTTTCCAACATTTCCTGAAGTTCCTACATATAAAATGACTGCATTAATAAATAACAGATACTGTAGGATTTGTAGAAAATGAAATGCTTTGTTTGATTGAATCTGCATTAGTGGCTTGGAATTTCAACATACATTTTGAGAGAGGCAGAATATTGTCTCACATACTGGGTTATATTACAATAAGATGTAATAGTATATAATAATTTTATATAACTGTTAGGGTACTTTCACACTTGCGTTTTTTTTTTCCGGCATAAAGTTCCGTCGTCGGCGCTTTATGCCGGAAAGAAACGTTTTAGTTACAGATAATAGAACCGCATGCATCCGTTTGAACGGATCCATTTGTATTAACTTTAACAATTTTTTAACATTGCCAAAACGGATCAGTTTTGAACTTCATTGAAAGTCAATGGAGGACGGACCCGTTTCTATTGTGGCAGATTGTGCCAGAGAAAACTGATCCGTCCCCATTGACTTGCATTGGGGGTCATGACGGTTTTGCTCCGCATCCCAGGACAGAAAGAATACCGCAGCATGCAGCTGCGGTATTTTTTCCATCCACAAAACATTCAGTGACTGAACTGAAGACATCCTGATGCATACTGAACGGATTTCTCTCCATTCAGAATGCATGGGGATAATCCTGATCAGTATTCTTCCGGCATAGAGCCCCGACGACGGAACTCTATGTCGGATCTTCCAAACGCAAGTGTGAAAGCACCCTTAGGGTTTAGTGCATCGAAGTATCCGAACTGGACTTTTCAGGTAAAATTCAATTTGCCACAAAGCCGAATTTCTTGGTGCTTTGTGGTAACAAATAATTTTTCCCTGAAATGGTGGTAAAAACAAAAAAAAAAAAAATCCCCTCATTCATTTGAGGCCTCCACGGCTATCCTGATTGAAGATCCTGTGCAAGATTTCACGTGGCATCTTCAATCAAGATGGCCACGGCAAACTCTTCGCGCTCAAATGTATAAGGTGAATATTTTTTTTTCACTGATTAACCCCTGAAAGACCTAATTTTTCATCTTGGATGCCGCAATCAGAGATTAATGTGGCATCTGAGACGTTCAATAAGAGGGGATGGCGCAATCGCCGTTCCCTGTCATTGCACCCGCTACATACAAAGAAATGCGCTTCGGTGAGGCAGCCAAATTGGATTTTTGTAAAATTTGCTCAAGACTAATCATTGTATAACAGCCAGTTTGATAATTTTACTTTGTTTCACCAGGAAGAGAAAGGAAAAAACAAGAAATATAAAACACTGGATAATGAAAATTCGAGAACCAATAGTACAAACCTGTTGACGTAGCTTATACTGTCTGTTAAATTCCTCTTTTTCTTGAAAGAAAGCAGCTTGTTCCTGGGCAAACTTTCCTCTTTCACTAAAGACACGTGATGCTTAATTTTATTAATAGTGTATTAAAATATTATGGAAGATTTATATATAAAAAACAAGTTTAGAAAATAAGTTTCTTATAGCAACAGCTCTCATTTGTTAGAGGCCAGTGCTACTGCCTGCCACAAGACAGGAACAGAGCTGAGGTAGATGGGGGATTTACAGTATTACTCTTAAACGTTTTTTGTTTTTGTTTTTTTGTTTGCATCAATAGCCTTAGAATCATGATTTATTTTAATGCTAGAGGTTAATTTACTTGTTTTATGTGTATGGACTTATGGATATAATATGGCACCCATAAACAGCCTATGGTGCCCTAATGTACCCCCGAATGTCTCTGACTTCCAATTTGGTTTTTCTGCATGAATCCTACAGAAAACTGATATTATGCTCCATCAGACACCAATTAATAAAGGTGGCATATGGAGGCAAATATGCCATATGGAATGTGTTCCCCCTATGCTTTTCGCACAGAACCTAAGGGAATATTAAAATTTTTGTGGTTTCAGCAGATGTTATATTGTAGTTAATAGGATTTTCATGTTATGCTGTGACAGTGAAATCCCATAATCCATCCACATCAAAATCCTGGACAACCCTTTTAGGGCAACAAAATGAAAAACTAGTACTTCAGACAGACAAAGGTTTTCCACAAGGTTTGACTGAGCAGAAATAATCAATACAATGAAAATATATGTTTAGTTACTTCCGCCAGTCAACTGTTCAAAGAGACCACGGTGCTCCGTAAAAACTTAGGCCTTTGTCTAGGCCAGTGACTTCACTGTACATCGGTCACGTGGCTTAGGGGAAGCTCAGTCCCATTCAAGTGAATGTGGCTGAGCTGCAATCCAAGCACAGCCGATATAAAATGTATGCTTAGCAATCTGTGAAGAGATCGCAGTGCTCACTGGTGCTTCTGTGAGCGCAGTGGCCTCTTCAATCAGCTGATCTGCAGGGGTGCTGGGAGTCAGACCGCACCAATCTGATATTGATGACCTATCCAGAATTTGCCAGGAGCAAAAATTGTTTTCATATTTCTCAAAGGCTTTAAAATAATACCTGGAGCTGGCGATTTTACCTCCAAAAATGCCACTAAAACCATATGTGTGAATCCATCCTTAGTATGTAATCACACACAGCATATGCCGATTAGCTCTCTTCCAAAAAAAGAAAGCTGTCTGTAGTACCACCTAGTAGATGTAGCTACCAACTAGTCAATTTCAAACCCTTTAACAGGCCTTGCAACATGGTTAAGGATATTAGCCAAAAAGGAAAAGGGAACCATCTACAAAGCAGGGTGTTGGCCTTTGACAAAGATCTTGGTGGGTACTCACTGATCTTTTACCTCTGTAGTTTTGTATGTCCTTTAACGTCTGCAATTCCTTTAAATTGAAGTAGAACATAATATGGTACTGATTTCCTGCCTCGCTTTCCTGTATTTTCATTATAGCATATCACGATCATCTTCACAAGATTATTAACTTGTAATATTCAAAGCTACAAACATCTATGGTACATCACACATAGTACACAAACGTCACAAGAAATTGCTAGTGTACTGCAATAGGAAAGGTAACATGAACTGCAGAAATAAGCACAAAAAGATGTAAAAGAGAGGTTCATGTTTAACAGAGCTTGTAAATAACTCTGACAAAAGAAATAAAAAATAACGCACCTAGATAGAAATGTTGGATTGCTGCAAAACTCGGCATGCAGTTAGGGTTAGGGTTATGTAAACGATTACAGCTCTAGTCTGATTAGACACTGGGTTTTGCCACAAGAGGGTGTTAAAGGTGCTCCCCCTGCTGTCCTATAAAAAGATTCTCAGGAGCTACTTTTTGTCAGGGTACCTCTTGGCGAGAGATCACTGACTGCTAGACATGCCTCTATGATGCACTCAAAGACAATTTGAAAATATAGGAAAATACAGCGCCAGGCGCCACATGGAGTACTACTATTAGGGATGAGCGAAGCGAGCTTCGGATCCAAGATCTGAAGTCGCTTCGCTCGAAAATTCATTTTAATGCTGAATGGAGATCCGTCTCCGTACAGCATTAAAATGTATGTAGCTACCTAGTCAGTCCCCATCCCCCCTGCACTACTACCACGCCGCCGACCCGTTAAGCCATGCCCATCAGTCCATTAGGCCACGCCCCCTGTAACCAACAGGGTAAGCAGGACATCTAGCCAGGAAGTTTGATATATATATATATATATATATATATATACATACAAACATCACATGGGTGAATAAACTTTTTTTCTATTTTCATCTAATGGGAGTACTGTTGCTTTGCTATATATATATATATATATATATATATATATATATATATATATGACTTTACACTCCTTACCTGGTTGTCAACACACACACTTGACACCATCTGAACCGAATACGTTTATTTTGGTCTCATTAGACCTCAGGACGTGGTTTTAGTAGGGGTGTACTCACTTATGTTAGATACTGTATACAGTATATATGTGTGTATATATATATATATATATATATATATGCAGATATGTATATATACATACATATATTTACACATGTATATACACTCACCTAAAGAATTATTAGGAACACCATACTAATACGGTGTTGGACCCCCTTTTGCCTTCAGAACTGCCTTAATTCTACGTGGCATTGATTCCAGAAGGTGCTGATAGCATTCTTTAGAAATGTTGGCCCATATTGATAGGATAGCATCTTGCAGTTGATGGAGATTTGGGGGATGCACATCCAGGGCACGAAGCTCCCGTTCCACCACATCCTAAAGATGCTCTATTGGGTTGAGATCTGGTGACTGTGGGGGCCATTTTAGTACAGTGAACTCATTGTCATGTTCAAGAAACCAATTTGAAATGATTCGAGCTTTGTAACATGGTGCATTATCCTGCTGGAAGTAGCCATCAGAGGATGGGTACATGGTGGTCATGAAGGGATGGTCAGAAACAATGCTCAGGTAGCACGTGGCATTTAAACGATGGCCAATTGGCACTAAGGGGCCTAAAGTGTGCCCAGAAAACATCCCCCGCACCATTACACCACCACCACCAGCCTGCACAGTGGTAACAAGGCATGATGGATACATGTTCTCATTCTGTTTATGCCCCATTCGGACTCTACCATTGGAATGTCTCAGAAATCGAGACTCATCAGACCAGGCAACATTTTTCCAGTCTTCAACAGTCCAATTTTCGTGAGCTTGTGCAAATTGTAGCCTCTTTTTGCTATTTGTAGTGGAGATGAGTGGTACCCGGTGGGGTCTTCTGCTGTTGTAGCCCATCCGCCTCAAGGTTGTGTGTGTTGTGGCTTCACAAATGCTTTGCTGCATACCTCGGTTGTAACGAGTGGTTATTTCAGTTAACGTTGCTCTTCTATCAGCTTGAATCAGTCGGCCCATTCTCCTCTGACCTCTAGCATCAACAAGGCATTTTCGCCCACCGGACTGCCGCATACTGGATGTTTTTCCCTTTTCACACCATTCTTTGTAAACCCTAGAAATGGTTGTGCGTGACAATCCCAGTAACTGAGCAGATTGTGAAATACTCAGACCGGCCCATCTGGCACCAACAACGATGCCACTCGCTCAAAACAACGCTCAAAATTGCTTAACCCTTTAACCCCTTAAGGACCGGGCTCATTTTCACTTTAGGACCAGGCCATTTTTTGCAAATCTGACCAGTGTCACTTTATGTGGTGATAACTTTAAAACGCTTTTTCTTATCCAGGCCATTCTGAGATTGTTTTTTCGTCACATATTGTACTTCATGACACTGGTAAAATTAAGTCGAAAAATTTCATTTTTATTTATAAAAAAATATCAAATTTACCAAAAATTTTGAAACATTAGCAATTTTCCAAGTTTCAATTTCTCTACTTCTATAATACATAGTAATACCGCCCAAAAAAGTTATTGATTTACATTCCCCATATGTCTACTTCATGTATCGATCATTTTGGGAACGCCATTTTATTTTTTGGGGATGTTACAAGGCTTAGAAGTTTAGAAGCAAATCTTGAAATTTTTCAGAAATTTTCAAAAACCCACTTTTTAGGGACCAGTTCAGGTCTGAAGTCACTTTGTGAGGCTTACATAATAGAAACCATCCAAAAATGACCCCATTCTAGAAACTACACCCCTCAAGGTATTCAAAACTGATTTTGCAAACGTCATTAACCCTTTAGGTTTTCCACAAGAGTTAATGGCAAATGGAGATAAAATTTCAGAATTTCGATTTTTTGGAAAATTTTCCGTTTGAATCCATTTTTTCCAGTAACAAAGCAAGGGTTAACAGCCAAACAAAACTCAATATTTATTGCCCCGATTCTGTAGTTTTCAGAAACACCCCATATTTGGGCGTAAACTGCTGTATGGCCAAACGGTGGAGCACAGAAGTAAGGGAACGCCATATGGTTTTTGGAAGGCGGATTTTGCTGGTCTGGATTTTTGACACCATGTCCCATTTGAAGCCCCCCGATGCACCCCTAGAGTAGAAACTCCAAAAAAGTGACTCAATCTAAGAAACTACACCCCTCAAGGTATTCAAAACTGATTTTACAAACTTTGTTAACCCTTTAGGTGTTCCACAAGAGTTATTGGCAAATGGAGATGAAATTTCGGAATTTCTATTTTTTGTTACCTTGTCTCAAAAAAAGTGTAATATAGAGCAACCAAAAATCATATTTACCCTAAAATAATACAAACAAAACTGCTACCTTATCCCGTAGTTTCCAAAATGGGGTCGCTTTTTTGGAGTTTCCACTGTAGGGGTGCATCAGGGGGGCTTCAAATGGGACATGGTGTCAAATAACCAGTCCAGCAA
This sequence comes from Bufotes viridis, assembly GCA_033119425.1. Classification (NCBI taxonomy): domain Eukaryota; kingdom Metazoa; phylum Chordata; class Amphibia; order Anura; family Bufonidae; genus Bufotes; species Bufotes viridis. The sequence continues at coordinate 218,887,602 of CM065589.1, forward strand.
AATCCGCCTTCCAAAAACCATATGGCGTTCCCTTCCTTCTACGCCCTGCCGTTTGGCCATACAGAAGTTTACGACCACATATGGGGTGTTTCTGCAAACTACAGAATCAGGGCAATAAATATTGAGTTTTGTTTGGCTGTTAACCCTTGCTTTGTTACTGGAAAAATGGATTAAAATGGATAATTTGCAAAAAAATAGCTGTTTTGGGACAGTTTTGTATTTTTTGTTATTTACATCGTTGAACTGACAGGTTAGATTGTGTGCTATTTCTATAGAGCAGGTTGTTACGGACGCGACAATACCAAATATGTCTACTTTTTGGGGTTTTTTGTTTCAGTTTTACATAATAAAGCATTTTTGAAAAAAATTATTTTTTAGTGTCTCCACATTCTGAAAGCCATAGTTTTTTTTTTTTTTTTGGCAATTGTCTTATGTAGGGGCTCATTTTTTGCGGGATGAGATGGTGGTTTGAATGGTACTATCTTGGGGTGCATATGACGTTTTGATCACTTGCTATTACACTTTTTGTGATGTAAGGTGACAAAAAAATGACTTTTTTTACAACGTTTTTATTTTTTATGTTTACGGCGTTCACCTGAGGGGTTAGGTTATGTTATATATTTATAGAGCAGGTCGTTACGAACGCGACGATACCCAATATGTATACTTTTTTTTATTTATTTTGGTTTTACACAATAATATCCTTTTTTAAACAAAAAAATATATGTTTTAGTGTCTCCATAGTCTGAGAGCCATATTTTTTTCAGTTTTTAGGCGATTGTCTCAGGTTGGGTATAAATTTTGCGGGATGAGGTGGCGGTTAGATTGGCACTATTTGGGGGGTCATATGACTTTTTGATCGCTTGTTATTACACTTTTTGTGATGTAAGGTGACAAAAAAATGGCTTTTTGACAAAGTTTTTATTTTATTTTTTTTACAGTGTTTACTTGAGGGGTTAGGTCATGTGATATTTTTATAGAACAGATTCTTACGGACGTGGAGATACCCAATATGTCTACTTTTTTTTAATTTTTTTACATTTAACACTGAAAAGCATTTTTGAAACAAAAAAAATCATGTTTTAGTCTGAGAGGCATTATTTTTTTAATTTTTTTTTTTTACACTTTTATATAGTTCCTATAGGGAACTATAACTTACGATCATCTGATTGCGATTTTTATACATTCCAATGCAATAGCATTGGAATATATGAAAAAATCGCATATTTCCTATGAAGCCTATTACAGGCAAGGCTCCATAGGAAATACTATACAGCAGCCTGGGTTTCAATCATAGAAACCCAGGCTACTACAGATGCGCTCCGGCTCCTCCGATCGCAACACAGGGGAGCTGGAGCGCAAACCAAAAGTGAAACTTTCGATTTGTGCGCACTCAGATGCCGTGGTCAGGAATGACCACGGCATCTGAGGGGTTAAATGTCCGCGATCGTCATCGCTGTATATTGCGGACCTTCTGTTCACGGCCACAATATAGGCACAGGCAGGCCTAAAGCCATACCTCCTTCCATTATCCGGTAGGACAGTCCCGGATTTCAGTGGCTGTCCTGCAGTCCTGGTACGAGGGAGCTATGTCCCGCTGTCAGGCAGCTGTCTCTGCTTCCTCCCAGCTGTCTGTAACGATGAAGTAGAGAGTCGTCCGTCAGCTCCCTGCTCCCTGTTTGCACTCCACACTGCCGGTCGGGGCAGGGGCAGGGGGCAGGGGGCAGGCCGGCCGGCAGCTCCGTGTATAATCCTGCTGCTGGGGAAAGAGGTAAATATGTGTTTTTTTGTTTTTTAACTCTCTGTGAAGGGGGCACAACAGGGCATATTATTGTGAGGGGATAAATGTGGGCGTAACTACTGTGAGAGGGCATAATCCTGGGCATATTACTGTAAGGGGGCACATATCTCGGTATAATCTGTGAAGTGGGCACAATGCTGGCATAACTACTGTTTGTTGGCATAAAGGGCGAATAATTACTATGTAGGGGCATTTAGGAGACTAGGTGGGATTAGGTGTATTGTTATGTTTTGGGCAAAGTTAGAGGCGTGGCCTAGTGCTGAAAAAAATCTGCCGCGGCGTGCTTAGTATTAGGCTACTTTCACACTAGCGTTTTGTCTTTCTGTTTGTGAGATCTGTTAAGGGCTCTCAAAAGCGGTCCAAAACGGATCAATTTTGCCCTAATGCTTTCTGAATGGAAAAGGATCTGCTCAGAATGCATCAGTTTGGCTCCGATCAGTCACCATTCAGTTCTGGAGGAGGACACCAAAACGCTGCTTGCCACCTGATGAAACTGGCCAAAGGAATAGAAAACGGATCCATCCCCCGTCATGGCTATAGAAGACATAATACAAACGGATCCGTTCATGATGGATGCATGCAGTTGTATTATGGTAACAGAAGTGTTTTTGCAGATCCATGACAGATCCGCAAAAACGCGAGTGTGAAAGTAGCCTTCATGTCCCATAGTGTCCCTTTTCCTTCTATTCTAAAGTTGGGAGGTATGCTAAAGCACTGATGAAATGACACCTGAGGTGCTGTTGTTACTATGGTATCACAGTTGGCCAGAGATGTCATGTGATCACTCCTGTGAAGATGCTTGCTGTGATGAATGCTGGGATTTTTACTTTCACTTTGCAGCTGATCCGCCCGCCCTCTCATTAATGGGAGCATGCTATGCTAAATGCAGTAGAAAAATGATATATATACAGTATATCTGTCATGATACAGATTCCGCTTGGCTTCAGCTATTGTCTGGGGCACTTTATTTGTTTTTATACTTATGGTGGCCAACCCCTTTAAGGACACGATGGATATTATTAAACATTTGGGATCGCTCGAGTGGAAAGAGGGTTGATTGTTGGGTACACTAGATGTGAGTTCGCTCTACACGGTCATTGAACATACATTGGGTCTAGAGGCTCTAAAGAAACAACTACAGACTAGTAGCACACTGACGAACGAACAACTTTCGTTCCTGTTGGAGGCAGTAGATTATATTCTTTCGCACAATATTAATCATATGAGCGGGACTTCTATGTATAACTTACCGGTACTGCCATGGGCACCAGATTCGCCCACAGTTATGGCATTTTTTTTTCCGGCACAGTGGGAATCAGAGACCAAACTAGGCTGGGGGCGGGTCTGGTGCTATGGCGCCAGTACATAGATGACATCCTGTTCATATGGGAGGACACCAAAGAAACCCTGGATGAATTCTTGACAGAGATTAACAACAATCATAAAAATCTGATGTTTACCCCCAACATCAGTGACAAGAAAGTGGAATTCCTGGATTTTAATATTTAAATAGAGGGATGTAGGATCAAATGTAGCACACACGTTAAGGAGGTAGCTAGAAATAGCTTCATAGTTTCTCGAGTTGTCATCTGCCTAGGTGGCTATTGAACATACCGGTCAGCCAATTCAGGTGGCTTAAACGTAATTGTATGGATCAGCGACAATTCAAGGAAGAGGCCAAGACCCTTAGCCAGCAATTCATAGATAGAGAATATCCTGTACAGACCATAGAGAAAGCCTTGGGGGAAAGTGAGAGGTATGAAGAGGGAAGATTTTTTGTCCCTAGATGTACATTTCAACAGGAGGAAGTAATGAGGATGATTGTAGCCTATCACTCCCAACATCGACAGGTAGAGAGAATCATTAGAAAATATTGGCATCTCCTCCTAGATGACAAAGTTATCGGATCCTCTCTGACCAAAGACCCTAAGATCACCTACACAAAAGCGGTGAATTTGGCAGCAAAGGTGGCATCTACATTGAGATTGAACAGAATGGGCAAACAAGAAGGTCAAAATTGGTTGACATCAGGGGGTTTTCACAGATGTGGCCATTGTAGGAATCATAGATCCACGGGTTTTCCAAGAAAAACAATGATGGCCACTTCTACCCAAAACGCTTTTAGGATAGATATAAAGGAATGTCTGACCTGTGACTCGACGGACGTGATCTATCTGCTACAATCTAGCTGTCAAAAGCAATACATAGGGAGGACGAAGAGAATGTTTAAAAAGAGGGTGGCAGAACATGTGGCTAATATTAAGAAGCTGCATTCTCATTCACTCTCAAAACATTTCAGAGAAGTGCACAATTGCGATCCTTCCTCCCTAATATATATTGCATTGGAACGGGTCAAGAGACCTTGGAGGGGTGGGAATCATATAGCTTCTATGTCCAGACAAGAGTCCCGTCACATTTTTGAATTTGATTCCCTCATTCCAAGGGGCCTCAATGCTGAATTGGAGCTATTTGGGTTCCTGGGTGAATTGTGGGGGCAGAGCCAGGTGGTGACGTGGAATCAGAGTCTGGCTGTTTATCAACACTCTGATCCCTCCTCCCTGCCTGGTTCTCCTCCCCCATCTATTGAAGTCTCCATTTAAGGTCTCGATTTGAGTATTTATGACAGTTGACTACTATCAACGTTCTGCCTCCAAGGCAAGATATCGTAACCCCTCAATTTGGGCGTTTTTGACAGAAAAAGCATAAAAAACGCAGCGAAAATGCATCAAAAACGCAGTTGCGTTTTTTGTGTATGGTGCCACATTTGGTTGCATATTTACTTTTGGTATAGTCAAATATGGTAGTCGAGATCATGTGTCTATACCAAAACTCTGGATCATTGTCCGACAGCTTATTTTTCAAGTTGTGTAGCTGAATAGAGATTTGGGCAGAGTAATGGTAGCTATTTATTATGGAATGTATACAAGGTTCCAGAAAAATGCAATGAGTTTTTTCCAAGTCGGATTGTGCTCCATTTAAAGTCTATATAACAATGAGATCCTGATTCCGGACCGAGTCTTCTATTTTTCCAATTAGCTCAATCCCGTCAAAACTTTGCTTTATAAAAGGTATAAAAAGGCACCAAGTGTAAACTGTTACCACCACTGAGGAAGGGGTGTATACCCTGAAACGCGTCTGGTTCTTTGGGACAGTGAGCTCAATTTGAATTCAAGGACTCGCATACAGGATTTATCTACTTTGTCATCGATTTCCTCTTTATGGAGTAAGAGACTCGTACATAGGATCTATTATTGACTGCCTCCTGACTGGATGCGCTGGAGCACGAGATCCATGATTACAGAGAGTTCTCTACACCATACCTCCGAAAAGCAGAGGAGTCATGTGAGTACTCCATACCACGTGGGACGCCGCGTTGGGTAAAGCGGCACGAGAGGCGAGCGGACTGTCCGGCTTCTGACAAAGAGTGGTAAAGTATCAACTACCACTGTCTTTGTATTGTGGGCGTCCTGCTGGGACATAGAGATATACCAACGTATATCTAAAGTCGTGTTCAGGCAATTGGAGAGTGCTCATTTAGCGCTGCCAGAAAGAGGCAGGAACTGTCTGTTTTATCATCAAGACACACCGGAGCTTATTGCTCGACTATACACATGGAATTGTGACATACTGTATAGCTATTATCCCTAGAAAAGACGTGCAGTCGTCCTATAACATAGAGCAGGGATGGCCAACCTGAGGCTCTCCAGCTGTTGCAAAACTACAACTCCCAGCATGCCCAGACTGCCTACAGCTAGCAGCCTACAGCAGGGAATGGTGGGAGTTGTAGTTTTACAACAGCTGGAGAGCCGCAGATTGGCCATGCCTGACATAGAGGTTACATCGGGACTCCCAGTACACGTTTTTCTATACAGTTAGGTTTTATAGTGCATGCTTTTATTGCATAATTCAATTTTATTTTGTTATCCCATTGTTTTTATTAAATATCTGGCTCATTCGCCTTGGTTTCCTAGGAATGTCTCTGCCAGATTGCAACATTTCCTTGGCTAGCACGGTCACCAGGTTTATCGCCATGTGAGCATTTATGGGAACAACTGGGACGCCAGCTTCGGCAACCTTAGACTGTGTAGGATCTATAGGCCCAGCTACAAAATCAATAGTCAAATGTGGCGCAGAATGCCATACGGAACTTGTATGCCTCCATACCCAACCATATCTCATCTTGTATACAGGGCAGATGTGGCTTTAATAGAGCCTCCTTTAAATTACGTTTTCCTTGATAAACTTGTCTTTTCACTCCAATATTATAATCGCTTACATATGCAGTGGCCCAAGGAGATTTGAGCACTCGGATAACTTTGACTGAGGTCTCAGACCTAAATAGCCTGTTAGGGTTAAGGCTTGTTCACAATCATCATAAGGAAAGGCCAGGTGATGCAAATTTGAAAGTTCTATAAATACCCAGGCTCCCCTAACTTGTTCAAAAAACAGCAGCCTTGGGTTCTTCTAAACAGCTGCCTAACACTCTGAATATGAAAATTGTTGAGGCCCATAAAACAGGAAAGGGCTATAAAAAGATAGAAAGCCGTTTTCAGGTTGTCATTTCCTCAGTTGAAAATGTAATTAAGAGATGGCAGTTAGTAGGAACTGTGGAGGTCAAGAGAAGGTCTGGAAGACCAAGAAAAATTTAAAAAACAGCTGCTTGTAGGATGCTAGAAAGGCAAATCAGAACCCCTGTTTGACTGCAAAAGACCTTCAGGAAGATTTAGCAGACTCTGGAGTTGTGGTACATTGTTCTAGTGTTCAGCATCACCTGAGCAAATATGGCATCAAGGAAGAGTCATCAGAAGAAAACCTCTCCTGCATCCTTACCACAAATTTCAGCGTCAGAAGTTTGCAAAAGAACATCTAAACAAGCCTGATGATTTTGGAAACAAGTCCTATGGACCGATCATGTTAAATTAGAACTCTTTTGCCACAATGAGCAACGATACGTTTGAAGGAAAAAAGGCACAGAATTTCATGAAAAGAACACCTCTCCAACCATTAGGCATGGGGGTAGATTAATCATGCTCTGGTTTTGTGTTACAGCCAATGGCACGGGGAACATTTAATGGGGAGAAGAAAGAATGGATTCAATGAAATTCCAGCAAATTTTGGAAGCAAACATAACACCAACTGTAAAAAAGCTGAAGTTGAAAAAAGGATGGCATCTACAAATAGATAATGATCCTAAACACACCTCAACATCCACTATAGACTATCCCAAAGGCACAAGCTGAAGGGTTTACCATGACCCTCACAGTCCATTGATCTTAACCTTGTTGAAAATCTGTGGATAGACCTCATAAGAGCAATGCATGCAAGACTGCCCAGGAATCTCACAGAACTGGAAGGCTTTTGCAAGGAAGAATAGATGAAAACATCTCAAACAAGAACTGAAAGATTCTTGGCTAGTTACAAAAACCGTTTACAAGCTGTGATACTTGCCAAAGGGGGTGCTACAAGGTACTAACCATGCAGGGTTCCCAAAGTTTTGCTTCAGGCCCTTTTCCTTTTTTGATATTTTAAAAATGTAAAAAATAGTTTTAGCTTAAAATACAAAGGAAATGTGTCATCTTTAACTTTATGCCTTTTGGAGATCATTTCATCTTCATAGTAACAGTCGTTTTGACCAGACTTTTGCCCAAACGTTTGCATGCCATTGTATCATTATTACATTTACACATAAAAAGTTTTATTCAATTGCAACAACTTCTTCTTGGTGCGTAATTTTCTCAATGAGTGTATAAAAAACCAGGCAGCTGAAAGTAATAGTGAATGTTTCCACTTAACTGGAAAGACTTATATTAAATGCATTAATATGCTAGCCGTTATATACAGCTTCTTCATATCAATGACCAGCTGGTGGTGCTAGAGCACAGATTTCACTATATCACCTGTAATATCAGTTATTATTTTTACCATAAAACAAATCTGAACAGGGAAGCAGTGTGTAAGAATTAACAATATGCATAGTTCACATATGTAATTAGTTGCATCAACTTAGGGGTCAGGTAAAATGGCACACATTGTACCCAATTTATGAAAGCTAGGCACAAGCAATAATAAATTTGGTACAACTAGCTGAGCGTTAAAACACTGCTCTTCTTTATGGCATTTCATATCAAAAATATGTCACATCTTAATAATCATACATTTGGTGCAGTTAATCATTAATCTCAACCATGCACTTTTCAAAACTGGCGGAAAAGTAAAAATATTTGAATATTTTTGCCACAATTAGCATTTTTTTTAGGAAAAACTAAGCGTGGTTTTCTCACACAGTTTTTTTTTTTTTTAAATGCCACTGCTTTTCATGCAGGTTTCTGAGCCAAATCCAGATGTGGATTAAAAAGGAATGGGAAACATAAATGAAGGACTTTTATCTTTCTGTGGGATACACTTCTGGCCCTGGCTCAAAAAATTGCATCATTAACTGCAATGGCATTTTTCCATGTGTGCCAATCCAATCTAACAAAGACTTTTGATGGTCACAGGTAATTCCTGAAGATTTTTGGTGAATGGGATACAACCCCTTCAGGGCCAAGTCATTTTTGTGCATCATACTATATATCATTTTTGTATTTACTCTATATAATACAAGATGAACACACCAATACTTACAGGTCAAATTTTTCAAATTCAGCATCTAACAAGATAAAGGCTGATTTTATTTTTTCTATTGCTTCACTACGAAGAGAAATGAAGCTGCTTTCTTTAACTTCCTGCAACAAAACAATTGGTAATTTTGGCAATACAATAGTGCAGATGGCAAGTGGCATTTATTATGTATTGAAAGTTCATACAAACCACTTTCTAATGTATTGTGATTGTCCATATTGCTTCTTTTGTTGGCTGAATTTATTTCACACATTATACACTAATAGTTTCCATGGTTATGACCACCCTGTAATCCCGCAGCAGTGGTCATGCTTGCACACTATAGGAAAAAATGCCGGCTTCTCTGGTGTCCGAGCCCAGGGGAAGACTCATAGTTTGGTGCTTTTTCTAATAGTATGCAAGCACGGCTACTGCTGATGGATTGCAGGGTGGTCATAAGCATGGAAACGAGCAGTAAAACAATGCTGAAAATGATTTTGAGTTTTGTATGAACTTACAGGAACAGCGTGTATAGAACAGGGGTTTGGAGGCTCCAGCTCACTTAGATGATATTTCACTTTTGGGATTTTAGTTGGTGTATATCTACAAAGAACGAAAAAGACATCATAACAATGATGAGATGTCTGTATTTTAACTTCATCAGTGCATTAGTCAAGAATGTATCTAGGTTTATTGTTTTGTTCACAACATTCAAACAATGCTGATGGACCCAATAGACTCCATCAGAGTTTCCACTGAGGTTTTTTTTTTTTGTCAAAAAGCTGATAAAGCTATACCTACCCATTACTTATGCCTTGAATCCCACATTCTAACAGGATGTCTTTCATTACTGCAAAGAAGTAAAAATTTCAACATTTTAAACCGTACTGCATTATATTAGTCCAGCAAAATAATGATTCCTTAAATAATACCTTGGGTCGACAAGTTTACGCATTAGTGGAGACATATTTTTGCCTTTTATATGTAGTATTATTAAAAGTTATGTTTTAAGGGATTATTATTTTGCTGGACTAATATAAATGTATTTGATCCCATTCATCTGAGTATAGTAATTGGTTGGAATTGATTCGTACTGCATTATAGACTCAATGCTCACATTCCATTGTAGGCTTTTACGTAATATACACCATTTGGTTATAATTTATAGATAATTTCAGATTATTCTTCTCACATTCCTGATTGAATGTAGTCCAGTATGTAAAATTGCATTGTATAACTTACTGGGTTGTCTGTCAGAAGGGTTTATGAGTTTCATAGCCATCACATCATTGAAGTCTTTTTCTTCATTTCTTCCACCGAATACGAAAAGCTTTAATATTGAGGGAAAAAGACATTCTACTAATGTAATCATAATATATTCACATGTAATACTCTAATTGTAACGCTTGATTTAAAGAGACGGTGTGAGATTTTTTTAAAAAGGCCATCCGCCACCAATAATAAGTGCAGTTTTTGAGCCAAATGCTGAATTGTATCAATGAGTACAGACAATGCAACTCACTCATGACTTCTTTATTCTTCATGAAGATACATTTTCCCATCAGGGATACATAGTATATGGATAGCAATCACAGGGGGGCAAACCCTCAGTGTATCCAAATTACACGTGACATTTCAGGGGACACGCCTCATTACTCATGCATGAGTAAGAGGGCCTGTCTCCAGAAACATTGCATGTGATGAGGATATGCTGAGGGTATTACTAATAGTGCATAGACTTTGTTGTATGGAGAAGTGTGGAACTCCAGTGCAGGAGTTTACTTGTGAACATATGACATAGTAGGAATTGGACTTTGTGTGTAACAGAAACAGCTGAGTTCCATTTATTTGAATGGGACTGGGAAGCAATTCCACACATTGCCCATGGACAAGAGTGGGGCTGTTTTTGGAAGATAATCTAATTCCATATATAATATCCCTTTATTGTCATGTAATACTAATAAGGGTCAGCTATTTATAATGATCTTGCCATTTGATTATCATTTTAGCCTGTACACCACCAGTGTGCTGTGCTTGCTCCACAAGCCTTTTAGTGGTTTAGGCCATAGATTTCAACATGGGGCAGCATTTCTAATCCTGTCTTAAATCCTATGTACAACTTTGGGGGTATTTTTTTTTATTATTGCATTGTACTAATTTTGAGCTAAAATTTTTAAATTGGTCTTTATTAAAAATATGGCGTCCTTTTTTTCTGTACAGAGCTGACATGCACCCTTTGTATTTTATGTCTTTTCCGTCAGACCAGGAGCAGACAGACTCCTTATCTATGTTCCCTGGCCTTATAAACACTCATGTTAGCTCAGTTCTTATCTTACTGATAAGAATGTGGCTTGAATACGTTTCTGACCTCTTAGTAGTTTAGAGATAAGGCCTCTTTCACACTTGCGTTCTGAGGATCTGGCGAGCACTTCCGTCCTGCCGGATCCGTCAGAACGCAAGTCGCCTGAAAGCATTAGAAGACTGATCAGGATCCTGATCAGTCTTTGAAATGCTTTGAGGTTACCATGGCAGCCAGGACGCTATTAAAGTCCTGGTTGCCATAGTAGTAGTGGGGAGCGGGGGAGCAGTATACTTACAGTCCATGCGGCTCCCGGGGCGCTCCAGAATGACATCAGAGAGCCCCATGCGCATGGATCACGTAATCCATGCGATCACGTGATCCATGCGCGTGGGGCGCCCTGACGTCACTCTGGAGCACCCCGGGAGCCACATGGACTGTAAGTATACTGCTCCCCACTACACTTTACCATGGCAACCAGGACTTTAGCGTCCTGGCTGCCATGGTAACCATTCAGAAAAAGCTAAATGTCGGATTAATGCCTTTCAATGGGCATTCATTCCAGGTCCGGCCTTGCGGCAAGTGTTCAGGATTTTTGGCCTGCTGCGCTTTTTGCTCCGGCCAAAAAACGTTCCGGTCCTGAACTGAAGACATCCTGATGCATCCTGAACGGATTTCTCTCCATTCAGAATGCATTGGGATAATCCTGATCAGGATTTTTCCGGCATAGAGCCCCGACGACGGAACTCTATGCTGGAAAACAAAAACGCAAGTGTGAAAGAGCCCTAAGGGTTATTAAATGACTGGCACAAAGTGTAAGTAAAAATAAGTAATATGCAATCATAAAAGAATTGCCTCTGAAGGTACATAGCCTTGGGTAGGTGTACACTTTGACAGTCTAAATGTGTGCTGGATTTGTCACAGTGGTTAATGGTGGATGATAAATTTGTTGCATGGTTATATATTTTTGTCTAACTTTACCCCACCTATTGATTGCTTACTTTACAGCAAAATTTGTGACAAAAGTTAAATCAAACAAGGCTCAGTAAATTATTCTTTTTGGCACATTTGCTTTATAAATTTGTCTGAAACGTGATGTGTCATTATGTGCCAGAAATGTGCAAAATTATGCCACATTTTACACCACATTCTAGGCACAATAACATATGGAAATGTGGACCAGTGTATACAATTGTTTTCTTTCGCAGTATTAAGCAGTAATTTAGGACCATTTTTTGTTGCCATCCCACATTCTAAACATAAAAATATTTTTTGCATGAAGAGTTGTACTTTACACCAATTATCTTCAACTGTGTTAGGGTTGGCTTACATTATGTTTTCTGCCTTAGTTTGATGTATAGGTTACAAGGAAAAGTATACAAAAACGCAGCACACCATGTAACAAAAAAATATATATATATATATTTTTTTTACAATGGAACTCTATTGTGAACGGATACCACTATATGGCATCAGTCTGAAGCATCTGTTCAATGTATACGTTTTTGGTATGCATTAAACGGATGGGGAAAACGCGATGTAAACCCAGCCTAATATATTTATTGTATAGACTGTTACAGTTGTAATAATATATGAACAGTATGTATATTATTTGGTGTCTACCAATTCATATTTAATAAAATGCACTTATTAAAAACCAAAATGTCTTTACACTTTTGTTAAATGGAGTCTGTTCTAAACATTCAGCATAAATAACTAAATATAATGCCTGGTAGGGCATAAATACAGTATAAAAACACTACTTTTATTATGTAAATCAGTTATTGCATCAAAAATCATTTTTAATTGAATATTCAAATGAGCTCTAAAGTGCTCCCAAGCTCCTGTACTGTACTGCTGAAGCCCCTCCTTCCCTTTGTTGATTGACAGGAACAGGCATAAATATGTCATAACAACTGCTTATTTTAAAGGTACCAGAAAACAAGAGCAGAGATTAAACTTATTAAGAGATTTGTTTTACTTCCTCTCTGCAGCAATCAGCATTGACCACTGAATAGAAGGGGTTAACAGGAAGAAGGCAGAGTTTGGTACTACTGTGGCTCTGTGTATAAATTGCTTAAAAGTCTTAAGCAGCTTTACTTAAAGTGGTTGGCTATTTAGTGGCTACTGTTGACCATTATGTATGTAAGATGACTATGACTATAGCCTTTTTTGATATTCTGTGTCATTTGATGTATTAATGTCCCTTTGTTAGGCAAATCTTCTGTGCTGTCTGCATAAAGGGTCCTGTCCATAAGATGGCTGCTGATGGAGGGTCATGTGACCAGACACATCACTCAGTCTCTCCTACATTTAAATACACTACATCTGTACTAAACTTCCAACATTTCAAGTGCAGATAACAGTGTACCTGAATGGAGGAGACAGCATGTGGATATGACTTGCCTGGTAACATGACCCATTTTATGGACAGGACCCCAGTGCAGACAGCACAAAAGACTTGGCCAATATACCTTACGAAATCTAAAAATGGTGCAGAATATTAGCAGATATCAACAACTTACAAACACATTGATTAACAGTAACCAGAAAGTGGCCAATCTCTTTACATATACCTTAAAAAATGTACAATAAACGGTTGTACATCTGTCTAGTATACTTTAGGGCCCCATAGCTGGCGGTGGATCTGCCGAAGTTATTAAGTAGGCCTCTACATAACTTCAACGTATTCACCCCCTGTGTAAATCTACACCAGCTTCCCTAAAACAGGCGTAGAAAATGATAAATGAGGCGGGCATGGTGGCCTGCCCCCATCCCCGCCCCTTTTTTTTTTAGACCTGGCATGAGTGGGAAAAAGTTGCATATTGCGGTGCAATTAACCTTTGCACTGTAATCTGCGGCAGATATACTCTTCCTAACTTCAGCACATCCAGCGCCAGTTCTAAATGTAAGTTAGCTCCCTTAATAGCATCGGTACAGGGAGAAGGAGACGCCAACTTTTCTCAGGGGGCGTCTCCTTCTCCCTGGCTGTGGTGTGGTCCAATTGCAGCGGAGCGCATCACAGCCAGGAAGAAAGTGAGCTTTTTTTTCTCCCTTGCTGTGACGTGCTGCACTGCGATTGGACCGCACCACAGCCAGGGAGAAGGAGATGCCTCCTGAGAAAAGCTGGCTTCTCCTCCTCCCTGTGTCTATTAGTATACAGGGTGTGAAACCAGAACGGAGAGCACAGAGGGGCAACAGAGAAGCCGATCTAAAAAAAACATTACAGCCATGACATCTACTAATAATGGAAAATAATGCACTATGCACAAACACAACATATGGACTAAGCCCTCACTCTGAAATATTATAATCTGAGACTCTTAGTCAATATATTTTGATCAAAACACATCTGTGCCCACTTACCAGCGCCAAGGTGGTCTCTAAACCTACCTATGCCGTTTGGGTATCTACATTCAGGAGAGCAGACCCTGCACATATAGTGTGCTTCTCCTAGTTACCTCTATTTACATCCAGCAAACAATGAGAGGAGGAGCTCACACAGCTATATGTACCCCCTAATCAAGGTCGCCTGTTAGATAGGAGGGGCAAAAGTGCACAAGAATGCTACTCCCAAAATAGAAGCGCATTCACTCCTTCAAGACTATTCAGAAAATCATGGAAAAAATACAGAACCTCCTGCACGAAATGATAATGAATACGCGGATGTGCATGGCTACATTAATAAAATCATGTAAAATAATGCACTAACAGAATAGATGCAAGAATTATATATGGACTAAGCCCTCACTCTGATATAATAAAATCTGAGACAATTAGCCAATATATTTTAATCAAAACACATCTGTGCCCGTCTCCCCACACCAAGGTGCATTATTTTCCATTATTATATAAATGTAGCCATGCACATCCAATATGCATTATCATATTGTGCAGGATGTTCTGTATTTTTTCTGCCATCTACTAATAATGCCCTACAGTGCCAAGTACTTATATTGTAATGTCAGGACCGGTGAAAGGTCCTCTTTACGTTCTCACTGTCAAAATGAAGATTTTGAATGGAATGATTCTAGTTAAAATTTAAAGACTCATACCCTGTTCTTACCTAACCCTGCTCACAAAGCCAATGAGCTTGTCACAGTATATTTTCTATGTAAGTGTATCAAATGATTGTTAAACAAAGAGTAAGCACCTCTATAAGTCAATCTCCCATTCACTGCTGCTCCTGCCTGCGCCCTCTCGGTGTGCTAAAAGCTCTGCATAACACATTGTTGCAGAAGACCCTATAGCGATGAGCTATGGAAGGCTTTAGGACAATCACAGCGAGCAGGCACAGGCAAGAGTTCTGCATGACACATCACTGCCCCTGCCTGTGTCCACTCTGCTAAAGCCTGGCATAGCACATCGGATGTGATTTATTTTATATTTACAACAGCTTTTAATAAAGTACACTTTAAAGCCATTGGTGTGCCAATGGGAACATTTTAAACAATAACTGAACCTTTGCGTAAACTTTTAATAAGATGTCCCTAATGCCCTAATAAAACATTTTCTAATATACTTTATTAATTAATTTTGTATTTTTATTATACTTTTACCTCCCTAAAGCGCACCATTCCCTGTGCCCTTACAACCCTGTTCTCTGTACACTGCTGACAGCTCAGCGGTGTACGGGGTACCGACTGAAATATTTATGAATGGGGCCGCATAAGCAGGGAGTACGGGCAGGAGCACACATTGCTGCTCCTGGCCGTCCGCCGAGGTTTACTAACTCCTGGCATAGCACATGGGTAAGCTAAGAGTAGACTTGCAGTTCTCTTAGCGAAGCAGGAGCCGCCCTGCTCAGCTAATCCTGGCATAGTACATGGGTAAAGGGTACCCATGCCAGGTGTTAGTAAACCTCCGGGGGGCACGGGCAGGAGCAGCGATGTGTGCTCCTGCCTGTACTCCCTGCTTATGCGGCCCCATTCATAAATATTTCAGTCTGTACTCCGTACACCGCTGAGCTGTCAGCAGTGTACGGAGAACTGAGTTTTAAGCGCACAGGGAATGGTGCGCTTTAGGGAGGTAAAAGTATAATAAAAATACAAAATGAATTAATAAAGTAAATTAGAAAAAGTTTTATTAGGGCATTAGGGACATCTTATTAAAATTTTACACAGAGGTTTAGTTAATCTTTAATTAGAAAAATATCAGATAGGCAAAACTGAAGTCTATGTTACTTTTGTTCTCTTTACATTCATTTTATTTTAGGATGAGAGAATAGATCTCCTGAACTCAGTAGAAATGAGGTTTAAAAAATTCACTGTATAATCAATAGTATTGTACACCTTGTGTTTTAATTCATGGTTTACGGCATCTCTGCTTATAGGCACTAAATGTGAGCCATTATTGCATACCTTTTTTATACGATTTAGGGTACTTTCACATTGGCGTTTTGGATTCCGTTTGTGAGATCCGTTTCAGGGCTCTCACAAACGGTCCAAAACGGATCAATTCAGCCCCAATGCATTATGAATGGATGAGTTCGGCTCCGTTCCGCCTCTATTCCGTTCTGGAGACGGACACCAAAACGCAGCTTGCAGCAATATGGTGCATTTGAAAACGGATCCGTCCCCCATTGACTTTCAATGTAATTCAAAACGGATCCGTTTTGACTTTGACATTTGTCTTTAAAGCTAATGCAAACGGATCCTTCTGAACGGATACAAACGTTTGCATTATAGGTGCAGATCCGTCTGTGCAAATAACAGACGGATCCGCACCTAACGCACGTGTGAAAGTAGCATTATAAGCCTTATTTTCAGAAACTGGAAATAGCTCTGCATTGAGTATTTTGGTACACTGATACTTTAAATAGGATTGGAAAAGTTTATATAGATGAGTCAAATGTTCTTGCTCATTAGATTTGTGCTTTAAAGCATTCTACAGTCATGTTGACCTAGCAATGGCATTGTCCAAAATGATCTAAAAGACAGAATCCCAACCACCTTTATAGTATATTAACCAAATAAAGAGTACTTACATGACTTTGCAGAACAAAAGATGTATGCTTATATCTGTGTGCCGGTGGAATGCCAAAATAGAGCGGCATCTTCCATTTCATTTTTGCTAGAAAGGATAAGAAGTTGATTGTTAAATATAAGAAAAAGCACCTCTATAAGTCAATCTCCCATTCACTGTAGTGGAACGAAATATGGATTGTAGGTAAAGGGATAATGCACACGACCGTTGTTTTTGTCCGCATCCGATCCGCATTTTTTGCGAGTCGAATGCGGAACCATTCACTTCAATGGGGCCACAAAAGATGCGGACAGATGTCCATTCCGCTGCACCCGCAAAAAAAAAAAAAAACAGAACATGTCCTATTCTTGTCCGTAAAATGCAGAACAAACACAGCCGGTATCTTGTTTTGCGAGCCGCAAAAACAGCTACGGCAATGGGCATGTGCCAAAACAGAGATGTGTGACTCCCATACTTCCTACTCTTCCGTATAATATGTGGAGCCTTTAGCACGAACACTGAGCAGAATTCAGCAATGAAACATTGTAGAAAGAACATGAATGGGCAAGCATTTCAGCATTGAAATGGAAGTTCAAAAATAAACATGAGTCCGCTATTTCCTTGTCTACATATAATATGTTAGCAAAGGGAGCCTGTAAGCAGTTTTAACCGTTCAAAACTGCTGATGGTACTAGATGGGTGACGAGGAAAGAGTTAAACCATACCTGAAGTGTGGCTTATATTTATTACATAGGTAAAAAAGAAAGACATTTTAACATGGCATGTTCTGCTCCAGCAAGTTCAATCTGGGTGGTTTCTCAATGAGAAGTTCCCTTAAGCTCTGCATTTAAAGTGTAACTGCAGTTTCATTTTTTATTTTTTTTGGCTAATGTGTAGGGACAGCGACAGGGAACATTTTTGTAATGTACTTTATTTAGGAAAAATGTTTATTTTTAGTAGAAAACTGGGGCTGAAATGTCCCTTAGCAGCACTCTCTCAAATGAGCGTTGCTAAGGGCCATCCGTATTCTATTAAGCATAGGAGAGACGGGCTGTGCGGGAGCTGCGGGCACAGGAGCCTTATGTGTTAAGATTAAATCCAAATTCCCCCTTTTTATTAAATATAATGCACTTGTACAATCACTGTAAAATCACTGACCAGCGTGGCCAGCGCTGTCGGAGAGCTGATTTCCCCCTGCACTCCCGGCTGACTAATGATGCAGCCACCGGGAGTGATGCCTCTGTGAGCGGTAAGCGCTCACTACAGGCAGTGCAGGTAGGCAGGGGAAAGCTGCTATACAGTATATAAGTAACCATACAAAAATGTTTAAACATAAAAAAATTGGGGTGGGCATAACATTTTCAATAGATGGTTCCAAAAACGGAACGGATACAGAAGACATACAATGCAATCTGTATGCATTCAGTTTTTTTTGCCGAACCACTGACTTGAATGGAGCCATGGAACGTGATTTGCGGGCAATAATAGGATATGTTCTATCTTTGGACGGAAATGCGTAAACGGAATGCATACGGAGTACCTTCCGTTGTTTTTGCAGACCTATAGAAGTGAATGGTTCCGCATACGGACCGCAAAAAAACGGAACGGAAACGGAAAAAAAATATGGTCGTGTGCAGGAGTCCTAACACTTTTTCTGTCCGCGATGTGGTTATTGAGCAAGACGGATCCGTCATGACTCACTATGTAAGTCGAAGGGGACAGATACGTTTTCTCTGACACAATTGGAAACGGATCCGTCTCCCGTTGACTTTCAATGGTGTTCATGATGGATCCGTCATTGCTGTGTTAAAGATAATACAACTGTCTGCATCCTTTATGAATGGATCCGGTTGTATTATCGGAACGGAAGCGTTTTTTGCTGATCCATGACGGATCCAGCAAAAACACTGGTGTGAAAGTAGCCTTACGTAGAGTAGGGAAAGTAGTCCAAGGCGATCTGCTGGAAGCAAGGCTTGTCTGTTGTCTGCATGTAAATTCATATGACGGCAGGCAATAAAAATGATAGCTGCAGATGGGCTGAGTGTGATCAGATGGCACCTCTATACCCAGGAAAGCCTATGAAATAATAATGGTGCTTTTGAATGTCTAATCCAACAGCACATGCATTATTTAGGATTATATTATTCTGCTGCATATTATATATAGGAACATTTCCATTCGCACTGTATTGTGAAAAAGTGTCAATTGATCAAAACTATTCAGCAGGGTTTATATAGCGCTAAAACAAGATTAGAGTGATGAGTAAAGCCATATGTATACAAGCCGCAATGAATAGTTAATGTGTTTCTGCCGGGATTACTTCTGTCATAAGGTACTTACCCTTTACTGATATTATATAATTCATTCAGTTCCACAATTCATATTAATTAGTTACTTACTGGTAAGGGAATAAAACACAGGTAAGGGGATACATAAAAACTAGTAAAAAAAAAAAAAACTAGGTCACCCTTGTATTTTTATGTTGGTATCTGCAAGCTGTCATTAAGGCCCCTTGCACATGTCCGTATATTTTTTCCTCAAGCGACCTACATTTGTTGTGGATCGGAAGTCATTTCAATGGGGCCACAAAACATGCAGTCAGCACAACGTTTGCTGTTCTCATCCATATGTCCATTCTACCGGCCCAGAAAAAAAGATAGATTATGTCCTATACTTGTCTGTTTTGCGGACAAGGATAGAACATTTCTACAGAAGTGACAAAAAAGATGATAGCATGCACGCGGCTTGTATCCATGATTTCCAGATCTGCTGTTTGCGGACCACAAAACACATACAGTCATGTGCATAAGGCCTTAAGGTTATTTCATGCACAATATTTTAAAGCAAAAATTAAGCCAAAGCCATAAGAAAAAACGTAAACTTTCTACAGTACTTCTGGCTATGATTCAAAGGTGCACTCAAAGCTGCAGTTGCGTTTTTCCATTAAACGTTCGGTGTGGTTTCACACATAGCGCAAAAGAAAACCTATTTTTACAGCATTTTTGCCTATTTTATTTTTTGCAAAAATGCAAACCCAAAAATGCTGCAATGTTTCACACACGGCAGTTTGGGGGAAAATGCCACTGCAGGTTTTGATGAATTTTTTGAAGCCAAAACCAACTGTGGATCCAGTAAGCAGAAGTAAAAGTCCTTCTTTTATATTTCCAATTCCTTTTGAATTCACTCCAAAGGCTGTCACAATAACTGTGATGTTTTTTTTCCACTAATGTGACTGCAAATAGAATTTGTATTTGAAAAAAAAAAACTGCAAAATTTGGTGCATTTCTGGTGCATAGTGTCACATGAATATTTAGATTTACAGTATTTATTAGCAATAAAGCACCAATAATGATAAAGCACCATGCCTCACTCAATGAGCGGCCTGACTTAGTGGGACAGTGGTGTGCCTTAGGAGAAAGGAATGTGGTTCAGGTCCCATGCACCCAACCATATTTTTGGTCCATATCTAATCCGCATTTTTGTAAATCAATTGTCATTTCAATGGGCCACAAAAAAATGCGGACAGCACACCTTGTCTGTTCCACCATCCTGCAAAAAAGAACATGACCTGTTTTGCGGACAAGAATATACATTTTTAAAAGTGGGATGTGTGTATCCGATTTTTGAGGATCCACAATGTACATTAGGTCTTAAAATGCTACAATGTGCACCGAAATTGTGCCAAAAGTAAAAATAACTGTAATATTAGGTGTAATATAGGCAAAAGTATCTAGCCATGCAATACATGTATTATCCAGAGGGAGCCACTGTGATAAACTCTGCCCATTTTGCTGTCTAAGTTTACTTTTTGACAAAATTTGTAAATCTGCTACACTGTATGTGAAACCTCTTTTGGGGGCATTACACATGAATTTGGCTCTGGCATTTCATTACCCTTAAAAAAATGCCAAACTAAGTGCTTGTATTTTTTTGGGCACCTGCATTTTCTGCTGCATTTTTGGTGGCTTTTTTTTTGTCTTTTTTTTTAATACAATTGGGGTCGTAATGTTCTGTACAAATTTTGTTGCAAGTACTGTTTTGCAACAACATTTGCAACAAAAATGTGTGACTTTCTAGCTTTTTCTTACACCCTTGCCCCATTTCCAAAATGTGGGAGGGAGGAGGCGGGTGAAGGAAAGTAAAAAAGCCTGAAAAAAAGCCAAAAAACTACAACATACTGTGTTTTTGAAGAGAAGCAAGAAAGAGGTCACCTAATAAACAAAAACACCAGTGAGGCCAAGTTCACACTTCAGATATTTGGTCAGTTATTTCCATCAATTATTGTGAGCCAAAACAAGATCAGGTATAATGGAAAGATCTGTACCTGTTCTCTGCTTTTGACCTGAACCTGGTTTTGGCTCACAAATAATACCTGATGGAAATAACTGACCAAATAACTGGTGTGATTTTGGCCTTACAAAAAAACTAAAAAAAAGATTGTGTGTCCTGTGTTTCATATTTCCCAGGCCTTCAGCTAACATCTGGAGCTAGCACTTTTACCACACACAAAATTGCATTAGAAAACACATCAAAATATAGGGTCGAGCGAATCGAACTTCTGATCATAGATCCAAAATCGATTTGTTAAAAAACTTTGTCTGTAATGCTGTTTCTGTACAGCATTTACAATTTATTTGCTCCAAGTAGAAAAACTTGTCCTAAGTTGCACAAGACATCGGTGAATGACTTTGGTATTCCTATCTGCATATTCCTATTCTTTTTTTTTTTTTTGCTCTTCTTTCCTTAATGCTTTTTGTTGGGCTGGGGGAAGGGCTAAGGTTGGGAGGTTTGAATATTTCTATTGTATAAATGTTAAGATTAAGAATGAATATTCTGGAGGAATAACAGAGGAACAGCACAATGCAGAGTTATAAGAAAAGATGCTTGCATTTCCCACGAAATAACAATTCTGGAGCATTTTACTAAAATAGACATGCTAGGAAATCTTATAGGTACTCTTTAACCCTCTCATGAAACTGAAGGAGGATGCATTATTTTCCTAACTTGTAGCTTAAGGCCCCTTTCACACGGGCGTTGCGGGTGCACTCCGTCAAACAGTGCGGGTGCGTGGCGGGACACTTTTGGTACCCAGACCCGAACCTGCACTTCTTCACAGAAGTGCATGTTTGGGTCAGAAATTGTCCCGCTGGTATTATTTCACATTATAACATAGTTATAATGTAAAATAATACCCTTGGCCATCTTCCTAATGTTTAAACAGGTGCAGAATGGGTTAAAAATAATAAACTAATATTAACTTACCTGTTACATTTGATCGCGAAGCCCAGCCTCCTCTCCGTTAGCTTGCTAGTAGGAAAAGGACCTGTGATGATGTCACAGCATCACGTGGCCCAATTACCTGCTCCATCACTATGGTGATGGAGCATGTCATTGGTCCATGTGACCATGTGACATCATCACAGGTCCTTTTCCTACTAGCAAGCTAACGGAGAGGAGGCTGGGCTTCGCGATCAAATGTAACAGGTAAGTTAATATTAGTTTATTATTTTTAACCCATTCTGCACCTGTTTAAACATTAGGAAGATGGCCAAGGGTATTATTTTACATAATAACTATGTTATAATGTGAAATAATACCATCGGGACAATTTCTGACCCAAACATGCACCAATTTCTGACCCCGCACTTGCTTGCGGATGCTGGCGATTTTCCCGCAGCCCCATTCATTTCTATGGGGCCTGCGTTCCGTTAAAAACGCAGAAGATAGAGCATGCTGCGATTTTCACGCATCGCAAAAGTGATGCGTGAAAATCAACTGTCATGTGCACAGCCCCATAGAAGTGAATGGGTCCGGATTCAGTGCGGGTGCAATGCGTTCACATCACGCATGTCACCCGCGCGGAAAACTCGCCCGTGTGAAAGGGGCCTAAAGGGGTCTTCTGAAATTTTACTACTATGTACTATCCAGAGGATAGGTAATCAGAATCTGTTCGGTGGGGATCCGACACCTGGGACCCCACGTTGATCAGCCCTTTGAGAAGGCACCAGAGCTCTTGTTAGCGCTGTGGCCTTCCCGCAGTTTTTCCAAGGCCAGTGATGACACGCTTATGTGTCACTGAAATGAATGGGACTAAGCACAATAACAAACACAGCCACTGTACAATGTAAGCTGCAAGAAGGCCGCGGCAGGGGTCCCGGGTGACGAACCTCCACCGATCACATACTGATGACCTATCCTAAGAATAGGTCATCGGCATTAAAATCTCAGAAAACCCATTTAAAGATAACATGTTACTATGAAGTGAGCTATCTTGAGCTCAGAAAAAGCAGAGACTTTAATGTGTAAATTACAGATTTTACTGAATCTTTCTGCTCAGCTCCTTTTACTCTATATAAATACTGACTGCAGACTGTGCTGTATTTCATGGTGACTGATCCTCTTTAATGCGGCTTTGCATATATTTTTCCTAGAAACCAAGAGTAGTGTTGCCTGGCATACAGTATTCATGCATATTTTTGGGCTCCCTAATGATAAAGAGTACCCCGATAAGTATCTCACAACGCCAGTCAACGAAACAAGGTAAATTTCTCTCGAGACATTCTGGTTCTCTTGTCCTTCTAGAAAGAGAACTAGCTTGCATATTTCGTTGAGAGAAGTGTATGTTCTAGCTCTCTCGTCTCACTTTCAGTTGAATATTACTTTGAATATCTTTCCCAGAAAGCCAGAGGGGCATTGCCTGGCCTATAATACTGTGAACACGTACTCTGCATACTAGGCGCTCTCCATAGTGAGAAAGACAATGCATATATATTGTTGAGAAACACAGAGTAGTATACTGGGCTTTATTTCTCTCCCTACCTCCCCCTCCATCTCTCTCTCTCATCACAAAAAATTGGCTTAGTGTCACTATAAACCTTTTGAAAAATTCGCAACGAATCGCGAACTAGTGGAATTGATTGTCTCATCCTTAAATCAGCACTTTTTCATGTATTTGTGCAGTGTAATGTATAAAAGATATGTTAAGCATTCATATAACTAAGACATGTTTCAGTATCACTGTTTTCTTTGAAGTAAACAACCCAACAGTCGTCAGGAATAAACTTAATTACATACCATGAACTCTTAGTTCACATTATCCCTAGTGACAGCTGTTAAAAACCCCAGCGACATCTATATTCACAATACATATGAGAAAGCAAGGGTTGGTGGCCTAACAGAATTATTTTTATGATTTTGTTTTCATTTCTGAAAACAGACTTACAAACACGCACATTACATGTAGAATTTTGTATCACCTGCTGATATGAGTATTATAATTGGCTTATGATTAGGATTTCTGAGCTTATGACTAAGGTGTCATACTGACTCTGCACTTGAATATTTTAATATCAGTAAAAGTCACATTTTAACTGATTCAAGTGCTAGAATTATCATGTTATACTTAGGATTTCTGAATGAGATTTTTTTTGGTAATGTAGATAATACATTTACATTTTTTGCATTACTTACCAAGACTTAACTTCATTACGTCACATTTCAACATTGTAGTCTCATTATCACTATCTGAGATGCCTCCAAACAAGTAGATATCCTATTAATGGGACCAAACAAAAGACCATTTAATAATATAATCTCATAGCAAGGTCAAGCACTGAGCTAGACTGGTAACAAAACTACAATATCCTGATTTGTTAGCTGTGTAGACTTGATAGCATAAAGATATCTAGGCTGCCTAGGATAATGTAATTTGACAGCCATACACTGCAGGAAACAAGCCAGGAGAACTCCAAAGATATATGCATTTCTAGGTAAGATTTAGTAGGATGGGGAATTCTTTAGTTTTTAATGGGAATCTGTCAGCTGATTTGGGGTCACTAAGCCACCAGCATACTGTACTGTTATGCAGCTGAGGGTCCCAAACCAGCCCATATTAAAGGGGCTTTCCCAGGCTTTTATACGGATGATCTATCTTTTGAATAGGTCACCAGTATATGGTCAGTGGCGGTATAAATCAGCTGTTTGAAAAGGCAGTAGCACCGCAGTCTTCTCTGAGCTCACCAAGCACACACCGTTCATTAAAGAGCGGCTGTGTTTGGTATTTCTGTGATGAACTTGATGTCAAGTGGCCTGGGTTAAGCTGTGAAAAGGATGTGGCGCTACTGCGCATGCCGGTGCCTTCTCAAACAGCAGATAGGTCATACTGAGGATAGGTCATCAGTATGAAAATCTCAGAAAACCCCTTTGAAATCATTCATCCCTGCAAAATATAGTAAATGATCTAAGTTACTGGAAAATCAGCCTGTGGTTTATCTCCAATGGCATTGGGTGCATGTGCAGCAAAGCAAAGTGTACTGTCCTGCACATGCGCCTTATACAGCTTGAGATGATTTCCCAGAGTTATCTCTCGGTAAGTTATATCTTTTATGATATCTTGCAGGATTGGTCAGATTGATATGAACAGTTTTGGGACCCAGCAGTATAATGGCATACTGGCGGTTTAGTGGTTCCAAACTAGTTCTAGTTATTCTGAAGTATATATATATGTCAAATTATAAGTTTTTTAGAAATATGATATCTAGTGTAATGAAGGCCTTGACACATCAGAAAGTCATCTCTATACTCATTTAATAACTACATCAAGAGTTCAGTCCTCGATTGCAATACAACAAAAGGAATTCATATTGCTATCCGTATGTACAAATGTGGCTAAAGTAACAGGCACTTCTAGAACGACCAAAATAAACCATTTAGACTGAGTTTAAACATTCAAGGGGGAATTTATCGCTTGCGCTGGTTTTGGTGTTTTGCATTGAGAGGTTGGGCCAAATTTATAAAATGGCGCACAGTAATAATATATTTGGCGCAAGTGTAATGTCTTGTACGGCTAAGTTTATAGAAGTACATTATGGGGTTGCCTGACCTGGAGATGCAACTTTTTTGTGACTTTTTAAAATGTTGCATATCATAAATGAGACTTACAGATGTTCTAATCTCTAATCCTGACCTACTTTTCACTCCACTTCTGAAAGTGGCGAGGCTCACCAAATGTCACAGTAATATCCACCAAATGTCATACATAGGCATCACTTTCACATAGGCATAATTTTTAAGACACAAAACTGGTGTAGCAGATTTGATAAATGCAATTTGTAAAGACAAAACCAGGTGTGGATCATAAATGAAGAGTAAATGTGGGGTACAGATACTATCTGGGGTACAGATACTATTTCACCTCTTTGATTAATCCACTCTAGGTTTTGGATTCAAAAACTGCATCAGAAAACCTGAAAATGGAAACCTAGGGGGTCAGTTATTAAGACCGGCGTTTTAGCAGCCCCTGCGCTGGCGGTGGATCGACGAAGTTATGTAGAGGTGCTGGCCTCTACATAACTTCAGCGCATCCAACACCACTTCTAAATGTAAGCCTTATATAGGCGTATTTCAGGTTAATGAATGACCCCCCCTAGTCTTAAAGGGGAGGTCCACTTTCAGAAATAAGTTTTTAGTTGTTCCATGCATCTAAAATGAAAAAATTAACAACTTTGCAAATTGTCTTAACAGTCAATCATTTTGTGTCTGCGAACTTGTGTGTTTCCATGGTAACAGACTGTAAACAAATCTTGTTCCTTACTTCTATATATACATCCACTTTACATCTTATTTGACAATAGATTTCATTTTAAATTAGACTATTTGCCAAGTTATTTTAAAAGAATGGAAACATTTAGAAAAGAAAAGGCTAACCTGCGTCCCCTTTACACTTTATAATCCATAAACATTAAACATTAAGAGTGAGGTTCTTCTTTGGTAAAAATCTCACTATTCTTGTCTTAACCTGCACCTGCACCTTTCAAACATGGCTAGATGTATGCTAGTATTTGGTACTGAGCATGTCTGAGTGCACTATACCAAACTTACATTTTGGTTTAGATTTGGTAAGTTGACAGCAACATTGTGACCTGACAATTTGTCGAGGGCCTTCCATTCTGTGTTACTGTACCATTTTACCTTATCATGATGTGCTGTAAATGAGTGGAATTTCCTTCCCTCTGGCCTGTCTCCTTTGATCTCACAACACTGCCATGACAAAGTAGCTATAAAAAGAAATAAGTGAATAATGTCAAAATTCTTGTCCACACTCAGGGCAATAGTTATGTTTTAGGCACTCTATGCTTCTGCCAACGTGAATCAGCTAAGGGCTTTGCTGAGGAGGGGATAGTGTTCATTTTATTGATTTTTGGTAACTCACATTTTGCCACACCACTGAGAAGACATATTGATTTGAATAGTAGAAGCAGCATAAGGGTAAGTTCACAAAAGTGTTTTTGGAGAAGGTTTTGAGGCAGATTTTCCTGCAGGTTTTTCAGCCTAAGCCAGAGCTGGATGCGAAGGGAATCGGAAATATAAAGGAAGGATTTATACTTCTCCTTCCTGCTGGATCCACTTCTAGCTTTGGCTCAAAACCTCCTCCAAAAACTCAGTCTGAACCTATCCTAAAGTTGGTTTTACTCAAGACCAACCTAAAATAAACGTACTTCACTAACAGAACATATTTTATGTTTTTGAATTTATTTGCTTGTTGCATGTATATGTACAGTGCATTTTATTTTTAAGAATTTTAATCCTTTATTTCCATATTAACAACATATAAAGTTTACAAAAAGAACATAATAACATAATTGCAAAATCAACCCGCCCCTTCCCCCCGCCTTGCAGAGGAAAGAAAAAAAAAAAAAAAAAAAAAGAAAAAACACTAAATTCATCAAACACCCCATTCCTTCCAGATACTATCCCACTTTTCATAAGATCCTCTTTGTCTATACAAAATTTTTTCATAACTTTTAACCTTAGTGACTAAATTTAGCCAATTTTTACAGTCTGGAGCGGAGGGAGAAAACCATTTTCTAGCTATAAAAAGCCTAGCTAAAAACAAAAGTTTAGTCAACAATCGGGACTTCAAAACCTGGCAGCTAACCTCCGATAGGTCCCCTAAAATCCATACCTTGGGAGAAAAAGGAATATCCACATTTAGTCTTTGGAGTAAGGTTCTTTGAATCAACTTCCAGTATCTGCTCACCGATGGGCAATCCCAGAACAGATGTAAATGGTCTGACCCGGGACTGCCGCAGCGGGGGCACTCAGAGGAAGCTCTTAATCCTCTCCTATGAAGCCACAGAGGTGTTACATATATTTTATGCATAATATTAAACTGTACTACCGTGTGATTAAAATTGTGCGAAACCCAACTTAAATTGTCACCTACATTCTCCCAATCCGGGGAACCCGAATCTGACAGTAAAGTAGACCAGGATCTTTGCCCTGGAGATAAACAATCCGTGAAATAATTTTTTATAAGGTACCTATAACAATGTGAGATTCTAACTTTAATACCACCCTTCTTTTGAATCAACTTGTGTAAAAATTCAGGAGTGTCTATATTAAATAAGTGCTTATCAGAAATACTAAACAGTGCCGAACGAAGTTGAAAGTATGCATACCAAACCACCTCACCTACATTCTCCTCTTGTTCTAGCTCCAAACGAGTAAGAATCTGCCCATTTTTTATCACTTGACTCAAAAAATAGATATTCTTATTCTTCCAATATTGCTGACAATTTAAGTCATCCAAGCTCAATAACTTTTGGTTATGCCACAATGGGGTACAAATCAATGATGCACTAACTTTCATCCAACTTTTAATAACCCTCCATGCTTTCATAGCCATTCTGCAGAAGGGTTTATATTCGTCCTGTATCTTACGTAGATAATCAGACTCCAAAACTGTAAAGAAGTCTGAGAAACCTGAGTCTTTAACCAACTTCCTGCAGAGATGGCTATTTTCCCAATCGTTAAAAAACAGAGTTGAGAAGCCATAGCATAGCCCTTAAAGTAAGGGAGATTAAGACCTCCCTGCCTATAGGGCATAGAAAAATACATAGCCTTTAGTCTCACCCGTTTCCTCCCCCATAGTAAATCATTTAACATCCGCTCAATTAATTTAAAGTACTTGTCCTCTATCCATATAGGGAATTACGAAGAACGTAGAGAACCTGGGGCAGCACCACCATTTTTATTAACGAGACTCTATCCGCTCTAGCGAACAGGATTTTTGCCATATCTTAATTTTAGATCTCAATCTTTGTAATAAAGGAGCCAGGTTGAGCTGTAGATAATCGTGAATGTTAGCAGAAACTGTCATCCCCAGGTATTTCAACGTCTCCGAAACCGATAATCCACTAGTCAACAGACCAGTGGATCCTCGCATTTCATCCACTGGAAGGAGAGTCGTCTTGGCCCAATTGACCTCCAACCCGGAAGAATTCCCAAAAAGATTAACTAACTCCATTACTCGGGAAGTGTACTATCTGTTTGTTGGATAAAAAACAGGATATCATCCGCATAAAGAGAGATGCGATCCTGTTCTCCCGTTACCCCGAAACCAGCCACCCCTGTATCCTGCCTTATACTGACTGCAAGGGGCTCAATGTAAATATTAAACAACAGAGGAGAAAGGGGACATCCTTGTCGGGTACCTCTCCCTAGTTCAAAACTCTCAGTTAACATATCATTGATCCTAATCCTAGCGGTTGGAGATTTATATAACAGCTGTATCATTGCTATAAATTTAGGACCAAAATTCATTTTTCTCATCACTTCCCAGAGGAAAACCCACTCGACTCTGTCAAACGCCTTTGTGGCGTCTAGTGACAGAATGGAGCGGGCCTCACTCCCGGACGTCTGAATATTAGAAAAGAACCTATGCAGATTATAATGTGTGCCCCTTCCTGGCATGAAACCGTTCTGGTCTGGATGAATAACCGAAGGCAAGACCCTAGAAAGTCTCCTAGCCATAACTTTTGACAATAACTTAACATCCGTATTTAATAGTGAGATAGGCCTATAAGAGCTCAAATCCGACGGATCCTTATCCTTTTTGGGATTAAAACTATTAAGGCTTCCATCATAGAAGTTGGGAGATTTCCTCGTCCAACGCGTGGGAAAATACTTCCAACAGATGAGGAAGAATATCTTCACTATACTTACGGTAAAACTCATACGGAATGCCATCTAGACCCGGCGAGGAGTTCCCCAAGACGGACCTCAGAGCCTCCTGGAGCTCCGGGAGGGTCACTTCTTTTTCCAGAGAGTTTTTTTGAGTCTCTGCTAAGGACGGCAGAGAAATTCCGTCCAGGAAACACCTCGCCAAATCCAATGTAACACTAGGGGATGCCTTATATATTTGTGAAAAGTATTGCAGGAAAATATCTCTAACTCCCTCAGGTTCATGTATGTTTACGCCTGTCTGGACTACGAATCAAAGTTATAGACTTCTTTTTCTTCTCCTGTTGTGAAACTATTCTGGCAAGGAGCTTACCAGGGCGGCCAGACTCTGAGAAATATTTTTGTCCTTTAAAAAATAAACTATGATTTGCCTTTTCAACTACATATTCCTCAAGAGAGCGGCTAGCTTTCTGCATCTTGTCTCTATTTTCGTCCGTAGATTGATTCGTAAACCGCTCAGTTGCAAACGCCACGTTCCTAGCCAATTCACCTTCTTTTTTCTAAAGGTCCTCCTCATAGCAGTAATCTCACTTATCAGAACTCCTCTCAGATATGCTTTTAAGGCATCCCATACTATATTGATCTTAGCAGAGGGGAGGTTCACCTCCCAAAAGGAGGATATCAATAATTTGATAGAAGGGGAATTATCCATAATGGTAAGCCAGTATGGATTCAGCTTGAACCCAAGCCCCATAGTGTCTCTATCCCCCCCACTGCAAAGTTCAATTGTTACAGGGGAATGATCTGAAATTGTTCTTACTCCATATCGAATGGTTTTAATATTATTCCGATTGTTGACATTAGTGAGCGCTAAGTCAATTCTGGACATTGCTCTACCGCCATTTGAAAAGTCTTGAGACCCTTTCACTTTTTTCCCGTTTTGTTTTGTTGCGGCCTTGTGCTAAAATAAAATAAAAAGTTTTCCTTCATTAGTCTGCACTCAAAACGCCATAATCAAAGTTAAAACAGAATTCTAGAAATGTTTGCAAATGAATTAAGAAGGAAAAACAAAACTTTCACATGGACATAAAGTATTCAGACCCTTAGCAATGACACTTGAAATTTATCTCTGGAGGCCTCCCATTTATTTTTATTATCTTTGAGATGATAAATTCAGTTGATTGGACATGATTTGGAAAGAAAAACGACTGTCTACATAAGGTCTTAAAACTGACAATGCATATCAAAACATAAGCCAAACCATGAGGAGGAGAAAACTGCCTGTAGAGCTCAGAGATAGGATTGTATGGAGGCACAGGTCTAGAGTAGGGTACAAAAATGCTGAAGCACTGAAAGTTTCCAAGAGCACAGTGGCATACACAATTCTTAAATGAAAGAAGCTTGCAACAACCATAAATCTTCCTAGTGCTAGTCACACCACCAAACTAAGTAATCGGGGGAGAAAGGCCTTGGTAAGAAAGCTGACCAATAACTCATGGTCTGTCTGGCGGTGGTCCAAAAATCCTGTATGCAGATGAATAAACTTCCAGAAGATCAACCATCACTGTAGCACTCCACTAAACTGGGTTTTATGACAGAGTGGCAGGAAAGAAGCAACTAAAGGACTCTCAGACTGTGAGAAACAAGATCCTCCGGTCTGATGAAAGCAAGATTGAACCTTTTGGTCTCAATTTTAAGCATCATATCTGGGAGAAACCAGACACTGATCATCACCTGCCCACTACCATCCGTACAGAGAGTCATGCTGTGGGGATGTTTTTCAGCAGATAACACAGGGAGACTAGTTAGGGCTGGGAGACAGCTGAATGCAGCAAAATGAAAACCTGATCCAGAGTCCTCTCCATCTCAGACTTGGCCAAAGTTTCACCTTCCAACAAGACAATAACCCTAGGCACACAACCAAGAACACACAGGAGTGGCTTAGGGAGAACTCTGTAAATATCCTTGAATGGCCCAACCAGAGACCTGACTTGAACCCAATAGAACATCTCTGGCGAGATCTGAAAATAGGTATCCACTGATGGTCCCCATCCAAACTGACAGAGCTTGAGAGGATTTGTTGAGAAGAAGGACAGAAAATCCCCAAATCCTCGTGTATAAACCTTGTGGCATCATACCCAAGAAGACTTGAGGCTGCAAGGACTACCAAAGGTTCTTCAACTAACTACTGACTAAACAGCCAGAATACTTATGCCAATGCAATACTTTAGTTTTTCCTTTTCAATATATTAGCAAAGATTTCAAACATTCTGTTTTCACTTTCTCATTATGAAATTGAGTGCAGATTGATAGGAAAAAACATGTTTGTTTGTTTTTTATTTTAGCACAAGGCTGCATCATAACCAAAAAGTGAAAGGCTCTGAACACTTTCTGAATTTGTTGTATTTTACCACTAGTTTGATTTGAAATAATGAAATTGATTTAATGATGGCAGCATGCTATGATATACTCTCAGAAATCAGTATAGCCTACATTTGACTGTCAAAAGGTTTTTGCTAATTGGTTTTTGGTCTTGTCATGTATTATACCATCTGATCCGAAATACCTTCTTGTGAGGACTTCCATTAAACATGGAAAACTCTTTATAATGATATCTAGCAACTTAACTGACAGAAAATGGAAAAAAAAAGATTTTTCCTAAAGGCATTGTCTCATCTTACACATTAGTGGCATATCTCTAGGATATGGCGCCAATGTCAGATTGGAGTGGGTCTAACCTCTGGGTCCCACACCTATCTCCAGAACAGGAACTCCGAAGTGAACAGAGAGCAGCTGTGCATATGGGGCTACCCTCCATTCATTTCTATGGGACTCCTGAAAATCTATCTCCAGTCGTCACACTGAAGTAAATGGAGCAGTGGCCGCACTTGCATGGTGCACTCTCCATTCATTTCTATGGGACTTCGGATAATAGCCGAGCATGCTCGCTCAGCTATTTTTGAAACTCCCATATAAATAATTGGAGAATATGCTTCACATGTGCAGTGTGCTCTCCTTCACTTTCTGGAGACAGGTGCAGGACTCAGAGGTGGGACCCACAACTATCTGACTTTGATGGTATATTCTACGAAAATCTGATATGACACAACCACTTTAAGTATTAGTAAAGGAAATAACTCACCTGTATCCAGCATGTACACATCACTGTAGTATACTCCATCTGGTGAACAGCCGCCAAACATGTATATTTGTTGTCCAACTGTAGTAA
This sequence comes from Bufotes viridis, assembly GCA_033119425.1. Classification (NCBI taxonomy): domain Eukaryota; kingdom Metazoa; phylum Chordata; class Amphibia; order Anura; family Bufonidae; genus Bufotes; species Bufotes viridis. Next base: position 218,920,458 of record CM065589.1, read on the forward strand.
ATGCATGGCCCAACCTTAATATAACATATTAGTAAATTGATGTATCCTTGACAAAAACCATAGTTAAGTACTGATAATGAAAGATGTATAATTTAGATTTGTAAAATATTGTGGAGATTTACCTTGCATCAGGCAATGAACCAGATGTTTTAATCGGTACCCACGTTTCAGAAACTGAAATTTAAATAGCCACAAAGATGCAAGTTAGCAAAAAACTATTTTTTTAAATAGCTAATTTTTATTTAAACCAAATGCAAAGCTATGTCATTGTGAAAATAGAAAGAATACCATCATAATCTAGAAAACTTTAAAATCAGTCAGGACCTGCCCAGTAAAGTCTGCCATAAATTTAATTCTCCACATACAGCCCTATTCCTGCTAATCTCTGTGCTATACACTTTGTAGTATTTCACCTCAAACATTACTATGAGAAGGCAGGCAGGAATACTGGGACAGGCAGGAATTAAGAATGTGTTTTAAGAATTGACCACAGACAATAAAAAACTATGATAGATGTATTTCATAAAATTCTATACAATTTCTGTAAAATCTGTAAATATGTTTTAAATAAAGCGCTGGATTTGTCCACATTAGTTTATGACTTATGCACTTAGTGCTGTTGTCTTAGAGATATAGTAGTATGTGCACACTGAGAGAATCATTTATGGAAACAGAACTGGTTAAAGGGGTTCTCCGAGAGTATAAAATATCCACTCATATGCCGGGCCCCCCACATGGAATATTCTTACCCCGCTTCCTGCGCCGCTCCTGGTCCCAGCACTGCCGTTTCTTCTTCCCTTGCACAGATTAAAACATCCGATGTCAGGAAGGGGGAACAGCCAAAGGCAGACGGGGACAGGGACGAGCCTCCCTAGCATCGCCTGCGATGCTACGGAGGCTCGTCCCGTTCCCGCCTGCCATTGGCTGCTCCCCCCTGACACCGTACGTTTTCATGCATGCACGGGGAGAAGCAGCAGCTGTGGAGCACGCATCAGGAGCGGAGCGGGGTAAGTATATTCCATGTGGGGGGCCCGGCATATGGGGGGGGGGCAGTTTACACTCTTGGATAACGCCTTAAAATTAGTTAATCTTCAGTATCTCAGAATGGACAGAAATTAGCCATCCTTGTATGTAAGGATCTGTTGGCCAGCTTCAGAACCTAAATAGAAGTTAATATTCAAGGGATATATTGTTTTACATATGCAATATTTTACATGTGCATGGAAATATTTAATAAGCAAAATGTGCCAAAATATGGTGTGTGTGTGTGTGTGTATATATATATATATATATATATATATATAATTAGTATATACACAGTATCATGGTATATATCTACTCCAGCCATGAATTGAAATAAAGAAATGTGGCTGGTATATCTAGCAAAACGTGCCAAAACTTTAATGAGTTGAAGACCATTCCTGAGTGGGCTCATTTTTATTTATTTTTGTGCCTTTTTTGATGTTACTTTTTTATGTCATTTAAATTTTAGCATTTTAGCTTTTATTTTTTATAAACATAAATATGTAAAATAACCCTGTCTTGCGCAAGCGCCCCTTCGATTGCACGTTGAAGCATGCTCAGTAGAGCCAGGAGTCTCTGCCAGGAAAACTGCACATGCGCCAATGTGTAATCATATGGATCTTCCACAAGAAGACAGGACCATGCAAGATGCCATAGTTAATGCTTGGTCCTATTGGTTCACAGAAAGCTGACTCTTGGTTAACTGAAAGCTGACTAAACAAACCTGATAGTTAATGGGAAGAAAGCAGTTATGCATTGAAGGCATGGAATTATCATGATTTTAGATAATCTTAACAATAGCAGCCAAGCACTAGACAATCATACAAATGTATATAAGGCATAATACCTGTGTTGAACATGTGCAGGTCATCTACAACTTTTCCATGATAGATACCGCCAAAAACAAAGACATTTTCACCAACAGTGGCCACACTATGGTTCAAGGTTTGAGGAGCAGCTCCAGTTGGTTTTAATTTCTCCCATTTTAATGTACCTGTATTGTGTAGAAACTTTATATTTGTAAGCTCTGTGCCGATTTGTTTTTCAGAGACAAAATAAAAAAAAAAACTAACTCTGACAGCTGAGTTGAAAATGCTATTGGGTAGTAAGAATATGCAATACTGAGACTTTCATTCCATGAAGTTCAACATATTATCCTACAATGTTGATCTAGAGGAAGGTAAAATAAACCCTTATATGCAGTCTTTACATACAGAAAAATAATACCTTTCTGACTCCAGTGTGTCAGAATATGAATAAGACCCTTGTCCCTCACAGCTTTCTTGTATAGACAACTTGACATAGATACCATCAACCATCATAATATCCTGGGACGTAGCCTCACTGACCTCACTCTTCCCCAGACAAACCTTCTTTCCCCTACCTAGCCATAGTGGATGCTTACTTGTCATGGTCATAGGATGCATATGAAAAATCACTGGGAGACATCTTTGCAAACTGTTACGACTGTAGGTAGGGACAGATCAGGACAGTGAGTCCTAAGGCTAGAACCCAGCACTCTTTCCCTACCTACTTGCAGTACAAGCCCTAGATAGCTAGACTGCAACTGGTCGACGGTTCCTATGCTATTTAAGTGCATATACAAACATCAAAGACAGACAAACACAATACCAGAGTTGTAGGTAAATAGGTCAAAAGCAGACAAGCTATGCAATACCAAATAAGAGACAGAGAGTGGTCAGAAGACAAGCTGAGATCAAAATCAGGCGGACAATGCAGTACCAAACGAGAGACAGAAAGTGGTCAGGAGACAAGCCAGGGTCAGAGGAACGAGCAATCCAATAAGCACAGAAACAAGGAACCAGGAACACAGCTAGTGAGTCATAGACTATCAGCACTGGTGTATGGTCAGGAAGGTGTTTAAACAGAGCGCCAAGTCCTTGGATCAGAATCTGATAGGTCCATGACGTGGCGCTCCATTAGTCAGAACACGTGCACACATGAATAGAGCAGCTGAGCAATCAGCCCACTGCTAATCTCCCCCAGCACACCGCCGTAGTTGGGAGAAACAGAGCATTGCATTCTGTTGCTAAGGATGCTGTCGCGTCTTCAGGGGGGCGTGGCTCAGTAGTCTCTCCTGGTGCAGCCGTGCCGAGGCTGAGGATCGCTGCTGGAGCCTGGACAGTTAAGTTTCTTACACAAACTCATTAAAACTAAATCAGACATGATATATAGTACAGGAAAATATCTTTCTAACAAAGCTAGAACCAGCCCTATACACCTCACATGGATCCAGAGATCTTCCCATTCATTGCTCTGCTAGATTTATATCGAGCTGACAGCTCAAGGGGAGTGACCTTTCTGCTGCAGCTCTCTTCCTATCACAGCTCAAGAAGCAGTTAAAGGATAAAATTGAGCATGTCTGGCCACCTCAGTGAGCCATACAAAGAAATAAGGAAAAAAACAAACTGAAGGTGGCGCTATACAGATACATTTCATTGGCTCATTTTATAACTCAGTGGCTATACAAATTTTTTAATTACATGCAATAACAAAAGTATTTAGATCAAGGTGCTGGTTTGAAAACTGTAGAATATTTTTCGTGAGATAACTCCCCTACCCAAACTCCAGGTGCCGGAACTTCTATTCATGTTCCTTCCCACACAGGTAAGGTATTTACCCCCATCTTGGTGTTGGTGATGTGCTTGAAGGGGGCTCAGGTCAATGGCTTAGCCAATCCCCTTATCTATCTCTGCAGCGGCCGTGATGGTGAAGGGGGCTTTGCTTAGCTACTGAACATGTGCTTGCTATAGGCACTAAAGAGAAATCTACAAACCACTTAATGCTTCTTACCCAGGTCAAATGAATATATCCCAGGCAAACATTCAACAGCATCTTTGTCATCATGACCTCCAAACAAAAAGATTTTCTTTTTCACAACACTGTGGAAAAAAACAACAGCATGTGTTCTCTGTAAGGGCAAGCCTATTACTGTAGGTAGTCTAATGTGAAAAAGTTGCCAAGTCCATAAAAAACTGGTTTATTTGGCTTACTTTAGGTATACAGAATAAAGATACAATTTAACAGATTGTATACTTTGAGTTAGTACTATTTAAGCAAAATATTTCTCTGTAGAGAATCCTATGAAAAAAAAACAAAAAACATTACAGTACCAGAGTACAAAACCCAAGATCTACAAAAATGTTGTATATGAAAATGATTTACTTATTTTAGACTGTAAAATAACATCTGACCACTGTGTCATAGCTTTTGGCAAAAAACACAGACGATAAAAACACCAACAAAAACGCTGCAAAAAAACACTGTGTGAATACAGCCTTAGGGTCCATTCATCCGTCTGCAAGTGTTTTTCGGTCCACTAATTGCGGATCCACAAGACACTAACAACGGCCATGTGCGATCCTCAATTGCGGACCTCACATGGCTGGCACTATGATAGAAATGCCTATTCTTGTCCGTGGCTGCGGACAAGAACAGGACATGCTCTATCTTTTTTGCAGGGCCGCGGAACGGAACTATGGATGCAGACAGCACACAATGTGCCACTGTTTTGCCGCCCCACTGAAATTAATGGCTCTGCGCCCGTTCTGCAAAATTGTGGAACCGATGCAGACCCATTCATGCCGACCTTTAAAGAGATATTCCTGTAAAGTAAGCCCCCTAATGTGTTTGACCTCAAGAAAGAATCATTCTCAACTGCTTCCTGGCTCCATTCGCCAATCTTCTGGTCCCTGGCTTATTTACTTCTGGCTGGCGGAAGGATAGGGTCGCATGTGCTACTGCACAAAATGACTGACCTCAGTGGTGCAATGTCCCCAAATGGCATGTGAGCCAGCAGTGATGTGCGGAATGGGGACATATCACTACTACGGTCAGTTGTTGGTTGCAGCAGAGCACGTGACCATGTCCATACCCTGGCCAGAAGCAAAAACGCCAGGGACCAGAAGATTGCCGAATTAAGCTAGGAAGCAGGACCGAAGCAGAAGGGTGCAGGTGAGTCTGATTCTTTCCTTAGGTCAAACATGTTAAGGGGCTTACTTTAAAGGGGATCCAGTCCTGGAGTATCCCTTTAAGGATGTAGATACCTTTGCATGTTTATTTATTATTACATTGCAGGTACCGTATTTTTCGCCATATAAGACGCACTTTTTTCCCCCCAAAAGTGGGGGGGAAATGGCAGTGCGTCTTATATGGCGAATGCTACCATTTTCCTATAGTTAAAGCTGATACATCGCACAGCATGCGATGTATCAGCATGGAAGGAGGAGGGGGCGGAGCCTGGCAACACGCGGCGGGAGGCCCGCCGCTAAAACTGCTTTCATAACATTTTTAATCTTTAATCATGTCCCCTTATTCCCTAAAATCCCAGTACAGTAGCGCTCTGCTAACCTGCTATACCGATCCTCTAGCAGGCAGAGCGGTGCTGTGTAACGTCCTCACTGACGTCATCTGCCTGCTCCTTTCACTTTATGAATGAAGCAGGAGGAGCAGGCAGATGACGTCAGTGAGGACGTTACACAGCAGCCTGCCGCCGCACCGCTCTGCCTGCTAGAGGATCGGTATACTGTACTAGGATTATAGGGAATAAGGGGACATGATTAAAGATTATAAGTGTTATGAAAGCAGTCAAGCTGTTAGCGGCGGGCCGCCCGCCATGAGTTGCCAGGCTCCGCCCCCTAAGCAGTCACTATGGGCCAGATCTGTGGATAGCACTTTGATGGGGGCATTTATGAATGACACTGTAATTGGGGTGATCTGTAGATGACACATATAGCATAAGATGCTATATATGTGTCATCCACAGATCCAATCCATTACAGTGTCATTCATAAATGCCCCCATCACAGTGTCATCCACAGATCCCCCCCATCACAGTGCTATCCACAAATCCCCCCATCACAGTGTCATCCACAGATCCCCCCCCATAACAGTGCCATCCACATCTCCCCCACATAACAGTGCCATCCACAGATCCCCCCCCCCCCCCATAATACTGTCATGCACAGACCACCATTACTTCAAAAGCACACCTTTTGATTAAAAATATTTTTTTTCTTATCTTTCTCCTCAAAAACCCAGGTGCGTCTTATAGGCCGGTGCGTCTTATAGGGCGAAAAATACGGTATTTTGCGTAAAAAAGTTTGCTTTGGCTTCTACAGCTGGCATACATACTGTATATACCCTACACAGGCAGCTGCAGAAAGCCATTCTGATAAATCCATCAGATTGTCTGTCTGATGGCTTGGGTCTCCAGCATTTCTCTGACCTCTTGTAAACAATCTATTAAGCTGATTTATGACCAAATCATTTTACTAAGCAGCCAGCTGCTGAATGCAATTCTATGAGATTCCCTCTTGTGAATCTATTAAGCTAATTAATCACCAATATGAAACAATCATCAAAAACATATTGCATTTTATGAGTTTTTAGAGGTGACTTCTTAATTTCCATGTTGTGTTTGCGAACATTTAGACACTGACGTATGAAATGCATGTATTGATGTAGGCAATGTAGATTTTGCATCAATGGTTGGAGTGCTGAATTTGTTAGTTAATAAGTAGAATCATGCAGGATATTTAAAAGCTAAGAGTAGAGCATTAGTACTGAAAACTTGATGTCCTGTTCCTGCGGAAAACAATCTTAACATAATTTACCATAGTCCACGCGTTGGTGAAAGAATTATGAAGACAACTTATTAAGCTTCAATATATATGTATGTAGATAGGCAGATAAAAATTATGATTAACAAAAATTAGCATCATGTATCATAAATGGATGTTAGTATTTAATCAAACATTGAAGGGGTTTTCCGATTTCAGAAACATCCCCGCCATGTGCTGGGCCCCTCACAGGTAATATATTTAACCCGCTCCCTGCGCCGCTCCTGGTCCCCGCACCGCTGCTGCTGCTTTTCCCTACACACCAATGAAAACATCCGTGTCGGGGGCAGCCAATGGCAGGCAGGGACGGGGATGTGCCTCCCTAGCATTGCAGGGACCAGAAGCGACGCAGGAAGCGGGGTAAGTATATTACCCGTGAGGGGCCCAGCACATGGGGGGGATGTTTCTGAAATCGGATAACCCCTTTAAAGGATATGAAATAAAAAAATCTTCCGCTAGTCATATATACTTACAAGATGTCATGCCCTTCGCGAGCGGTTGGTATGTGGCCAGTGTGTGGGATTAGTTCCCATGTTAGATCATTTGGAGTGACTGTTGAAGAAAGTATTGGACCCAATTACAACAAATTCTCAGCTTATGCAACATACATAAGTACATATTACTGATAGTTTCTTTTTTTTAACTTTGATAAACAGTCAAAGGGGTATTCCAGGATTTTACTACTGATGGCCTATTCTGAGAACAGGCCATCAATATCAGATCAGCCGGGGTCTGTCACCCTGCAGCCCCAAAGATCAGCTGTTCTGCAGTAGATCCAATGTCAGAGCTACACATCTCCCATTCACTTCAAAGGGAGCCGCGTTATGGTAACTAGCTTTGTCCACTACACAGTAGACGGAGCTGTGTAGTTCTGTGGGTTTGGGTTATCAGAGCCTGCTGATCTGATACTGAAGGCTTAACCTGAGGATAGGCTATCAATAGTAAAATCCTTGAAGTTCACTGTAATTTTTTGTTATTGAGATTTGTGAGGCCAAAATTCTGGTCCAGCTCCTGCATTCAGTGGTTGACCAGACATGCTCAGTAGCTTTCCTGATCTCTTTATCCTCTCAGTGCCACTGTTGAGCAGGTGAAGCAACAGAGAGATATTTGCCTATTTTCACATCTGCATTTTTAATTCAGGTTTTGAGATCTGGTAGAGCATCTCAAAATCTGAATTTAACGGATCAGTTTTGTTCCCATTCATTGTCGAAGGGGAAAAAACTGATCAGCCTTTTACTCCATAGGAAAAGAAACGTTTGGAATCCTAAAGGCCCAAAACAGGTCAGATCTTAAGGGGTGCATTTTCTGCATGATGCTGACAAAATCAATTTTGTATAGATTCTGAGGAGAACAAAGGGGGTTAATCTCCTGATGATCGGTGCTTGGGCCAAGAACAATACAGAAAAAAACACAGTAGGAAGGCTCCTGCTGCAACTGCGTCTTACAGCTTTTCACTGGACTGTGAGGAGGAGGAGGGGGACATGAATGACCTCCTGGGACACAAAGAATATTTCTTAATGAAACATGGAACAAAATAGAGCCAAGGAATAGGAGAAGATGAATGGAATGAAGACTAGAATCAGAGCAGCATTTGCTATTCATTCTTTGCTATTGGTGTGCAAGAGGTGATGCAGGTGGTTACTCAGAGGTTTATGAACTATTAACACTCAAAATATTTTACTATGGGCTTTATGAGACATTCATGCAATCAACGTGCTCACTCTGATCCCTATCCTGATAAAAACTTTTGCTTAATACCTAAGGCATCTATAGTAAACACAGGGAAAGAAAGCAACAAATAAGCAAGGTTTATAAAAGCACAAAATGCATTTTACTCCATTGTGCTTTCGAAGGGAAAAATAGTATTCAGTGTTTTTGTTACACAACTGTCCTCAGTTTAAATGCTACTCATTTTTCCTTTGTATGTAAAACAAGATTATAGTAGAGTACACTGAATAAAGGAGTTGGCATTATTCCCAGATTTGAAAATTTTATTTGCAAAGGAACATGTATCGAGAACAAGGGGCATAAACCAAAGAAAGTACCATGTAAGTTAAAACTTAACCTTTAATAGTTTAGTATAAAAGCTCATAAATATTAATCAAAACAACAAGAGAATAGACTTACTAAAGTGCAAGACAGTCAACCAGTGCACATAAAAAAAGAACTTACCATATGCGACTTTTCTTGTTTGAGGCAAAAAGGAGGGTATGGTCAACAGAGTGATTCAGGTAAGAGTTAGGTTGTTAGCTCTAGTATGGCCCTACGTGGTCTAGACTAAACTAGTTGTCCAGTTAGTTGGAGACACCTCTGGACCGTCCCTAACCAATAACTAGAAATCCCTATCACAGCCCTAATGCAGATATTGCCAGCTCTGCATTGGTTGTTGAAAATGGCAAAATAAGGGATACTCGATAGAGCAGAACAGATGGTCCCGACGCGGTTCTATTGGGTAGTTATTCCAATGTCACCAGGGGACACAAACTATATTGGTTACCTCAAATAATGCTGATAAACAAAAAGTCCACCTGAGTATGTCAGGAGGAATGTGTAGCAAGGCTGCCTCCCATAAGCGTATGGCTAACTAAATAGGAATCATAGCCTCGTGCTGAAGAAGTGCTGTATTGCAGTGGCAATAACAAGCGTGGTGTCCCATGTCCAGCCTAAAGTATTAAGCCAGCTAATTAGTGTGGTAAGCTATTGTGGGGCCGCCCTGTTTGATGTCACTTCCACCCAACACTGCCGCCCTCCGGAAGCGCTTAACATGCGTTGCCACTTCCGCCCAACCTGTCATAAATGCATTGCTATGTCAAGCACATTGTCCGAGTTATAGTGGCAGGTGACCCGGAGGGGTAAGGTAAGCATAGCCACACACCCTTTGTCGTACTATTGGCTAGTAGATGGGAACTTAATAACAGCCATAAATAAATTAAAAATGCAATAACTGTGAATCACTAGGGGCTAATAAATGGCAGATATCAAAAACTATTAAAAAAGCAAAAGGACACTAATAGACAATAATAGGAAGGAGGCCTGAGCACCTGAATGATGTCAAGGGTGGATGTGCAAGTATTTAAATGAAAAGTATATTATTACAGTTCAAATACGGCCAGATTGCAGGCTGCAGTGCAAGGTGGTACTATCACAGATTATTATTATTTATTATTATAGCGCCATTCTATCCATGCAATTCACCTACTGCCAGTCTACAGACTGCAGTGCAAGGTGGTTCTATAGAAAACACAGTCTAAAGTAATGCAAATGTCTATGGATGAAAGTGGCTAGCCTCAATTGATGTTGAGATGTTGTATTTCTCAATCCCACACAACCAGGGTCTACATGCAGTGAGCTCCTTTATGGAGACCAGAGGCAGACAGTTTAAGGCTCACAACCATTTTATACTGGACTTCCTTCATTTCACTCTGACAAAGAACTACTTCATGTTTAATAGTGTATTCTACCACCAGCACAGGGGCAATGAGGGAATGGTGGGAAGTATCGCTGGTCTTTGGGGATATTCCTACACAAGGGAATGCTAATGTAGTGGTCTGGCCCTGTTACATTAATGATATTTTCATCATATGGAAAGGTGACCGTCTCGAGTTTAACCGCCTGCGGACCGCCTAACGCAGGGCTGCGTCCAGGCGGCAGGCTTGTTCCTCTTTGACGCGGCGGCGCGTCATCTCGCGAAAGGCGAGATTTGCGAGTTCACAGAATAAAAAAAAAAATTGGCACAAGTTAGCGGAAATTGATATTTTATTTTTTTTTATTTTTGTTTTTCACAAAGTCTCATATTCCACTAACTTGTGACAAAAAAATAAAATTTTACATGAACTCACCATACCCTCACGGAATACCTTGGGGTGTCTTCTTTCTAAAATGGGGTCACATGTGGGGTATTTATACTGCCCTGGCATTTTAGGGGCCCCTAAAGCGTGAGAAGAAGTCTGGAATCTTAATGCGTAAAAATGCCCTGTGAAATCCTAAAGGTACTCGTTGGAATTTGCACCCAGGCTGCAAAAAAGTGTCACACATGTAGTATTGCCGTACTCAGGAGAAGTAGGGCAATGTGTTTTGGGGTGTATTTTTACATATACCCATGCTGGGTGTGAGAAATATCTCTGTAAATGACAACTTTTTTAATTTTTTTATACAAAGTTGTCAGTTTTACGCGCGTTTGTGTGATTGACTGCAGTGTTGGCTTCTCTCCAAACTGTGCCTAGCACCTGGGGTTTGGCCTTTCCAGCATGTTGCAAATTCATAAACGCGCGTTCGAACGCGCGTTTTCAGTGTCAAAAACACGCAAAATACAAGCGTTGCGCGTTCCCATTGAAGTCTATGGGCCAAAATGCGCAACAAACGCCCCAAAAAAAGCTCAAGTACTTGTTTATGCGTCGGGCGTTTTTCAGCGCGTTCGAACGCGCTGTAAAATGCGAAAATGTGAACCAGTCCCATAGGGAAGCATTGGTTTGCATCGGTTATGCGTTTTACAGCGCGTTCAAACGCGCTGTAAAACGCGCAAGTGTGAACTAAGGGTTAGGTTTTACAAGGTTGCTCACAATTTAGCCCCGCCCAAAATGCCAGAACAGTAAACACACCCCACAAATGACCCCATTTCGGAAAGTAGACACCCCAAGGTATTCACTGAGGGGCATAGTGGGTCCGTGGGAGATTTGCTTTTTTTTTGCCAGAAGTTAGCAAAAATGGAAACTTTATTATTATTTTTTTTCCTCAGAAAGTGTCATTTTCCGCTAACTTGTGAAAAAAAATGAAATGATACATGAACTCATCATGCCCCTCCGCGAATACTTTGGGGTGTCTTCTTTCTAAAATGGTGTGATTTGGGGGGTATTTATACTTTCCTGGCATTCTAGCACCTGAAGAATCATGACAGGTACTCAGAAAGTCAGAGCTGCTTCAAAATGCCGAAATTCACTTTTTTTGCACCATAGTTTGTAAACACTATAACTTTTACCCAAACCAATAAATATACACTTATTGGATTTTTTTTATCAAAGACATGTAGAACAATAAATTTAGAGAAAAATTTTAAAAAAAATTTACAACAGAAAGTGAAAAAGGTCATTTTTTTGCAAAAATGTCGTTAAATTTTTATTAATAGCAAAAAAAGTAAAAATGTCAGCAACAATTAAATACCACCAAATGAAAGCTCTTTTAGTGAGAAGAAAAGGAGGTAAAATTCATTTGGGTGGTAAGTTGCATGACGGAGCAATAAACGGTGAAAGTAGTGTAGTGCAGAATTGTAAAAAGTGGCCTGGTCATTAAGGGTGGTTAAGCTAGGGGGGCTGAAGTGGTTAAAGAGAGTCTGTCAACTTGATGTGGCCATATACAGGGCCGGCGCCACCCATAAGCAGAGTACGCCACCGCGTAGAGCGCATTCTTGCTGGGGGCGCAGTCTCCTGCCCGGGCTGACGCGTCCCTGTGTGCGCACGGCCCTGGCGCAGTATTAAGGCAGACAGTGTGAGCACTTCCCTAGTGCCAGTCCCTGTGGAGTAGCGTAGCTCTGTACAGTCCGCAGGTACAGGAGCTTTTGTTTCCTGTACCTGTCCGGACTGACAGGAAGTGCTCACTTAGTGTGCACTTCCTTTCAGTCCGGCCGGGTGCAGGGAACAAATGCTTCTGTACCCGCGGAACCGGACAGAGCTCGGCCACGCTACTCCACAGGGACTGACACCAGGGAAGTGCTCACACTGTCTGCCTTAATACTGCGCCCTACTCCACAGGGACTGACAGGAGGGACAGAGTGACACAAGGGGGGAGGGGGGAATGAGAGTGATGGGGGGGGATGAGAGTGACAAGAAGGGGCGGCCACACCACACCAGAGGAACTGACAGGAGGGAACAGAGTGACACAAGGGGGGCAAGAAAGAGAGTGACTAGGGGGAAAAAGAGTAATGATGGGGTAATGAGAGTGACAAGAAGGGGAAAAGAGTGACACAAGGGAGGGGGAGTAAGAAAGAGAGTGACTGGGGGCGGGGGGGAGAGTTTGACATCCATCACACACACACACTGCATCCCTTACACACAATGCATCTCTTAGGCTCCATTCACACGTCCAAGTGTGTTTTGCGGATCCGCAAAACACAGACATCGGCAATGTGCGTTCCGCATTTTGCGGACCGCACATCGCCGGCACTCTCATAGAGAATGCCTTTTCTTGTCCGCAATTGCAGACAAGAATAGGACATGTTGTATTTTTTTGCGGGATGGTAGTGTGGACCCGGGAGTGTGGATAGAAATAAATTGATCCGCAATTCCGTTCCGCAAAATGCGGAACGGAATTGTGGATGTGTGAATGGAGCCTTACACATGCAAACACAGATTCACAGAACGCACTCTGTACACACATTCAGAAACACACAACACAAACCTTATACACAAACACGAACTTCTTTCTATCCCTTGCACACACCCACACTGCATCACCTACACATACTGCATCACCTACACACTGCATCCACTGCACACACACTGCATCCACTACACACGCACTGCATCCACTGCACACACACTGCATCCACTACACACACACTGCATCCACTGCACACACACTGCATCCACTACACACACACTGCACACTGCATCCACTGCACACACACTGCATCCACTACACACACACTGCATCCACTACACACACACACTGCACACTGCATCCACTGCACACACACTGCATCCACTACACACACACTGCATCCACTACACACACACACTGCATCACCTCCACACACTGCTATCCCTATACACTACATTCTATAAGAACACACATTAGATTCTCCACAGCAACACATAACATCCCCTACACACTTCACCCACTGTGAACAAACTAATGGGTGGAACATGTAGGTGGACTTATGGGTGGGCCTTATGGGCATTCTCTCCTGGGGCCCAGACCTTGAACTGTGTAAAGGGCCCCAAAAAATGGAGCCGCTTCCCGTTCTCCCAGAACATTGATTTTTGCCTCCAGAGAGCCTGTCCCACACCAGACCAGTGGAGCCAGAGCCCATCATCATCCTCATCTGGGTGTAAGTAGGCGATCTAGTACATTATTCATGGGACTAGTCTCTAATTTACCTCACATTAAAGGGACACTATAGTCCCCAGAACCTCTGCAGCTTAATGTAGTAGCTCTAGTGTCTATAGGCTTTCCCTGCAGGCTTTTTAATGTAAACACGGAAACAACAGGGACGGAGTTCACTGTGTTGGAGCCCAGGCTCCTCTGCTTTTTTTCATTGTTTCCCCGCCCCAGCCTCTGCCTATGCCCGCCCTCCTATTCCCCTTACGTCATCCTTCTGTCCGGCCGAGATCCTGCACCTGTGCACTGCCTCGCCGGGCAACGCAAACTGTGATGCCTATTGTGAACATGGCATCGCTTTAACTACTGCGCATGCTGCCGGCAAACGCCTCCTTGCCGCTGGTTTTGCACCGTTCACCGGCGCATGCGTAGTAGTTAAAGCAATTTCGTGCCCACAATGGGCATCACAGTTCGCATGCCCCGGCCCGGCGGTTGATTCTTTAAAAGTAATTTGACAGGCCGCACATATACGAATAATAGTTTTATCAGCTGCCGCTGAGGCGAGAAATATAAGGCTACTTGTTCTTACAGAATCGAATATGTGGCGAAAACAACCAGAGAGCTTTGCAGGCAAGTGGGTGAACACGTTAACGATATACGTAACAGGGACACCCCACTGGCCAAGCATTTACATCTGTCACATGGGGAACACTTACTTTTGTTAAATTCATGGGAATTGCACTGATACCACATCCAGCGAGGAGAGGTGACGGAGACAAAAAAATCATACAGCATGAAGCCTGGTGGATTTTTCAATTAAAAACTTTGAATCCCCTTGGACTTAACGAACAATTACATTTCTGTTTTATTGGTTAGCCTACTGAGTGTCCCCCCATTGATTCCATCATAGGCGTGGTATTTTATGTATACACCTACTTTCATCCATAGACATTTGCATTACTTTAGACTGCATACTGACCATGTGTTTTCTATAGTACCACCTTGCACTGCAGTCTGGCCGTATTTGAACTGTAATAATACACTTTTTATTTACATACTTGCACATCCATCCTTGACATCATTCAGGTGCTCAGGCTTATTATTGTTACTTTTACTGCTTCAATACCTACAATAATCATAACATTTAATCTATTGCTGTACTTTTGCTTTATTAATATTCTTTGATATCTGCCATTTATTAGCCCCTAGCGATTCACCGTTATCGCACTTTGCATTTGTTTATGGCTGGAATTAAGTTCCCATCTACTAGCCAATATTATGGTGAAGGGGTGTGGCTATGCTCACCTCACTCCTCTGGGTCATGTTTGCAGCCCTGCCCCTATCACCAGGACAACATGTTCGACATAGCATCACATGCATGACAGGTTGGGCGGAAGTGACAACGTGTGATGTGCTTCTTGCAGGTGGTAGAGAGGTCAAACAGCGCACTCCCAGTAGCCCACCAATGCCGCATCATTTGACACTTACCCCACCAATTAGCCAGCTTGGTATTTTAGGCTTCACGTGGGACGATGCACTTGTTATTGCACTGCAATACAGCACTTCTTCAGCACAAGGCTATGATTCTTCTTTAGTTAGCCATAGGCTTATGGGAGGCAGCTTTGCTACACATTCCACCCGACATACTAACGATAGGTGGACCTTTTGTTTAGCAGCATTATTTGAGGTTACCAATATAGTTTGTGTCCCCTGATAACATTGGAATAATAGAACCATATCAGACCATAGAGTTGTTTCGGTACCAAAATTTTGATTCGGTATCGATACCATAAAAAAGTATTGCGATACTCGATACCATTCGATACCACGCGGAAAAAAAAAAAACGCCAAAAAAATCTGCGTGCATTCCACATTTTATGGAACCGCCGGCTCATAATACAACAGTCCTATCCTACTTTTTTACGGCGACTAAAAGAAAATGGCGAATCGTGCATTTTTTTTTATGGCGTTCACCGCATAAAAGTGGATTTTTTAATAGTTTGGACTTTTTGAGACGCGGCGATATGTAATATTTTATTTATTGTTTATTTTTTATATGTAAAATTGGGAAACTTTTTTTTCTTTTACAGTTTATTTATTAACTATTTCCCCCTTAGGGGCGCTTCGCAGCCAGTGGGGGAACAGATAAGGGCCAGGGCCCAGGGTGCAGACAGGAGCCAGGGAGGTGCAGACAGGGGCCAGGGGGGCACAGAAAGGGCCAGGGGGGCGCACACTGGGGCCAAGGGGGCAGAGACAAGGGCGAGGGAGGCACAAACAGGCACCAGGGTGAGCCCAGATAAGGGCCAGGGCCCAGAGGTGCAGACAGGGGCAGAGGAGAAGCAGACAGAGGCCAGAGGGGCACAGAAAAAGCCATGTTGGCACATAAAAAGACCAAGGGGGCAGAGACAAGGGCCAGGGAGGCACAGCCAGGGGTGGGCACAGATAAGGGCCAGAGGGGCACACGCAGGGGCCAAGGGGGCAGAGACGAAAGCCAGGGAGGCGCAGCCAGGGGTGGGCACAGATAAGGGGCAGGGGGGCACACACAGGGGTCAAGGGGAGCAGAGACGAGGGCCAGGGAGGCGCAGCCAGGGGTGGGCACAGATAAGGGCCAGGGGGGAACACGCAGGGGCCAAGGGGAGCAGACAAGGGCCAGGGAGGCACAGCCAGGGGCACAGACAAAGGCTGGGGGGGGGCACAGATAAGGGCCAGAGGGGTGCAGACAGGGGCCACAGAGGCACAGATAAGGGCCAAGGGGGAGCACAGATAAGGGCCAGGGGGGGTGCACATAGGGGCCATGGGCAGAGCTAGCTGGTGGGTGGGTCCATGGGGGGCGGGGCGTTTCTGGCCGGGCAAACTTTGTTAGAAAATCAAATCATCTCTGAACTCTCAACTGACTGTGTGAGAGTCAGGAGAGGTGAATAGAGCAGCGGCAGCACGAGCTGACAGGGGGCACACAGGCAGCGCAGAGAGCACACACACATCATCACATTCTTTACATACCTGAAGCCCGTCACAGTGACTGATGTGCGAGTGCTGCTCTGCTGCTCATCTCTTGCCTGTGTCTCAGGTCAGCAGTTGGACTGACTCGGGGGGCGGGGCTAAGTAAGGCTCCGATGATGGAAATGTCGGCACTGCAAGGGGCCGGGGCTGGCCTGAGAAACTTTATTAATTATTAACTCCTTGGTGTTATGCTGCCAGGCGCCGGGCCCCTTGTCAGCCCGGGCCCCGACTTCCCCTGTAGTTACGCCACTGGGAGGAGGTGAGGGGACCCTGTGGCCACTACCATCAATGCTTTTATTACTGTGGGGAGTAAGGGGGGGGACAGGGGAGCCACACTGGCCACCAATGTTTTAATACAGGGGACTGGGGGGGCGGCAGCAGCACTGGCCAGCAATGCCTAGTACCGTTTGGTATATAAATGCAGGCAGAAGACACAGGCTGCCGGCACCTGCCTGTGACCCAGCACTGCGATCAGAGGCAATTAACCCCTCAGGTGCGGCACCTTAGGGGTTAATTGCCGCGGATCGCAGTGCTGGGTCACAGGCATGTGCCAGCAGCCTGTGTCTTCTGTTCTGCCTGCATTTATATACCAAACGGTACTCGGCATTGCTGGCCAGTGCGCCCGCCCTCCTCCCGCCCCCGCTCCGCCCCTCTCCCTCTATTGGTTGCAGCGGCAGCACAGGGGGAGGGAGACACTGCCTCCTTCTCCCTGTGCTGCCGAGGAGAACATGGCCGCGCTGAGAGCAGCGCAGCCATGCTCTCTTATACTGGGCTGTGCAGTAGCGCAGCCCAGTATCGATAAAATACTTTTCCTGGTATCGAGTGCGATACCAGAGAAAAGTATCGATTGGGTATCGAAAGTTCGATACCCGAAACAACCCTATCAGACCATCTGTTCTGCTCTATCAAGTATCCCTTATTTTTTTATTTTCAGCACCAACGCAGAGCTGGCAATATCTGCATTAGGCTATGATTCCTAGCTATTAGTTAGGGACGGTCCAGTGGTGGTCGCCCCTTTGATGGAGGGTGCTCCGACTAAGGCTACTTTCACATCAGCGTTTTTGCTGGATCTGTTTTTCCGTTATAACCATGCTATAAAAGAAAGCAATAACAAAATTCATAACGTTGATATGAACCCGTCCTTAGGGTACTTTCACACTTGCGGCATGGCTATCTGCCATGCTGCAGGTACCCATGTGCTGCCGTGCTACCGCTCCGTCCCCATTGAATATAACGGGGCAGGGGGCGGAGCTATGGCGCAGCATGGCAGTGCACGGCCAGAGATTGCCGGACTAAAAGTACTGCAGGTGCGACTTTTTAGTCCGGTGATCACAGCAGTACACTGCTGAGCTGCGCCGTAGCTCCACCCCCTGCCTCCATTATAGTCAATGTGGACAGAGCGGCAGCACATGGGTACTTGCAGGATGGTGGATCTTGCAGGCTGTTTACCCGCCGGAACAGCCTGCTGGATAGCCATGCCGCAAGTGTGAAAAAACCCTTAGTCGGAATTGTACGAACAAATAAACCTTGTAAGGTTGTAACACTAGACAACTCACCCGTAAGAGGACTGGTAAGGACTCTATGTCAACTAGCATAGTTCTGTACAATAAATATTGAGTGAGTTTGATGACATCTACATGACCAAGAAATAACCTTCCCATTTGCAAGAAGAAATGCATACATTTTTGAAAACCACTCACTAACCTTGGCTGCGTTTGAATCAGTTCTAACATTTCATATATCGCACCTACTAGAAAACAGCCTCCGCTATTTGATTTAGTCTTTTCATAATAACAATGCTCATGTAGTTGCTTACCTTATGTAAAGGTCCAGAGCACCACCAGACCCCATTGACTATAACGTGACCAGGTGGGGATCTGGACTATTTCCAGCATGAGTGCTGGGATTTGGCCATACAAAAACTGGAGCAAGCACCTTTTTTTTCTGACTGAATCCCAGCACTAATGCCAGATACAGGCCAGATCCCAGCCGGGTCCCGTTATAGTGGGGGTCTGGCGGTATTTTATCCCTATCCAGCTGTGTCAGATACAATGAAGTGTGCTGGAACAGCCTGCTAGATAGTTTTAATACATAGGTGAAAATAGTCTAACCCAATCACTGGTTGGTTTACATCCTGTGTGTAGCACTTCCTGTTGTATCCAACCAAACCCATGATGCACTTATCCTTTCTCTGCCACAGCTCCAGCACCGCCCCTTACAACACCCAGCTAGTTTATAGCTCCTCCCACCCAGCTAGTTACATAGACACTCCCCTATCACTGCCCCTAACAACACCCAGCTAGTTTATAGCTCCTCCCACCAGCTAGTTACATAGACACTCCCCTATCACTGCCCCTAACAACACCAAGCTAGTTTATAGCTCCTCCCACCCAGCTAGTTACATAGACTCCCCTATCACTACCTCTAATAACACCCTGTTAGTTTATAGCTCCTCCCACCCAGCTAGATATATAGACACTACCCTATCCCTACCCCTAACAACACCCAGCTAGTTTATAGCTCCTCCCACCCAACTAGTTACATAGACACTACCCTATGACCCAGCTAGTTTATAGTTCCTCCCACCAAGCTAGTTACATAGACTCCCCTATCACTGCCTCTAATAACAACATGCTAGTTTATAGCTCCTCCCACCCAGCTAGTTACATAGACACGTCCCTATCACTGCCCCTAATAACACCCAGCTAGTTTATAGCTCCTCCCACCCAGCTAGTTACATAGACACTCCCCTATCACTGCCCCTAATAACACCCCACTAGTTTATAGCTCCCCACCCAGCTAGTTATATAGACACTACCCTATGACCAAGCTAGTTTATAGCTCCTCCCACCCAGCTAGATACATAGACCGTCCCTATCCTTCCCCCTAACAACATCCAGCTAGTTTATAGCTCCTCCCAACCAGCTAGTTTCATAGACACTCCCCTATCACTGTCCCTAATAACACCCTGCTAGTTTATAGCTTCCCACCCAGCTAGTTATATAGACACTACCCTATGACCCAGCTCATTTATAGCTCCTCCCACCCAGCTAGATGCATAGACCATCCCTATCATTGCCCATAACAACACCCAGCTAGTTTATAACTCCTCCCACCCAGCTAGTTACATAGACATTTCCCTATCACTGCTCCTTACAACACCCAGCTAGTTTATAGCTCCTCCCACCAGCTATTTACATAGACACTCCCCTATCACTGCCCCTAACACCCAGCTAGTTTATAGCTCCTCCCACCAGCTAGTTACATAGACACTCCCCTATCACTGCCCCTAACAACACCCAGCTAGTTTATAGCTCCTCCCACCAGCTAGTTACATAGACACTCCCCTATCACTGCCCCTAACACCCAGCTAGTTTATAGCTCCTCCCACTCAGCTAGATACATAGACAATCCCCTATCACTACCCTATGACCCAGCTAGTTTATAGCTCCTCCCAACCAGCTAGTTACATAGACACTCCCCTATCACTGCTCCTAACAACACACAGCTAGTTTATAGCTCCTCCCACCCAGTTAGTTACATAGACACTCCCCTATCACTGCTCCTTACAACACCCAGCTAGTTTATAGCTCCTCCCACCCAGCTAGTTACATACACTCCCCTATCACTGCCCCTAACAACACCCAGCTATTTATAGCTCCTCCCACCCAGCTAGTTACATAGACACTCCCCTATCACTACCCCTAACAACACCCAGCTAGTTTATAGCTTCTCCCACTCAGCTAGATACATAGACACTCCCCTATCACTACCCTATGACCCAGCTAGTTTATAGCTCCTCCCAACCAGCTAGTTACATAGACACTCCCCTATCACTGCTCCTAACAACACACAGCTAGTTTATAGCTCCTCCCACTCAGCTAGATACATAGACACTCCCCTATCACTGCCCCTTACAACACCCAGCTAGTTTATAGCTCCTCCCACCAGCTAGTTACATAGACACTCCCCTATCACTGCCCCTAACAACACCCAGCTATTTAAAGCTCCTCCCACCCAGCTAGTTACATAGACACTCCCTATCACTGCCCCTAACAACACCCAGCTAGTTTATAGCTCCTCCCACCCAGCTAGGTTACATACACTCCCCTATCACTGCCCCTAACAACACCCAGCTATTTATAGCTCCTCCCACCCATCTAGTTATATAGACACTCCCCTATCACTGCCCCTAACACCCAGCTATTTATAGCTCCTCCCACCAGCTAGTTACATAGACACTCCTCTATCACTGCCCCTAACACCCAGCTATTTATAGCTCCTCCCACCAGCTAGTTACATAGGCACTCCCCTATCACTGCCCCTAACACCCAGCTAGTTTATAGCTCCTCCCACTAGCTAGTTACATAGACACATCCCTATCACTGCCCGTAACAACACCCAGCTAGTTTATAGCTCCTCCCACCACCTAGTTATATAGACACTTCCCTATCACTGCCCCTAACAACACCCAGCTAGTTTATAGCGACTCCCACCAGCTAGTTACATAGACACTCCCCTATCACTGCCCCTAATAACACCCAGCTAGTTTATAGCTCCTCCCACCAGCTAGTTACATAGACACTCCCCTATCACTGCCCCTAACAACACCCAGCTAGTTTATAGCTCCTCCCACCAGCTAGTTACATAGACACTCCCCTATCACTGCCCCTAATAACACCCAGATAGTTTATAGCTCCTCCCACCAGCTAGTTACATAGACACTCCCCTATCACTGCCCCTAACACCCAGCTAGTTTATAGCTCCTCCCACCCAGCTAGTTACATAGACACTCCCCTATCACTGCCCCTAACAACACCCAGCTACTTTATAGCTCCTCCCACCCAGCTAGTTACATAGACACTGCCCTATCACTGCCCCTAACAACACCCAGCTAGTTTATAGCTCCTCCCACCCAGCTAGTTACATAGACACTCCCCTATCACTGCCCCTAACACCCAGCTATTTTATAGCTCCTCCCACCAGCTAGTTACATAGACACCCCCCTATCACTGCCCCTAACAACACCCAGCTACTTTATAGCTCCTCCCACCCAGCTAGTTACATAGACACTGCCCTATCACTGCCCCTAACAACACCCAGCTAGTTTATAGCTCCTCCCACCCAGCTAGTTACATAGACACTCCCCTATCACTAAGGCGTCCATGGACAAAACATCAAGAGAAATAAAGAATTGCATGGAGATGGTCATATCGCCCAGAATGGAAGATATGAGCATTTAAAAAAAAAAAATACATTACAAAATGACAGTTACTTTCAACAATGGTTATTTTAAAAGATGCGCAAACTGAAAAACCAGTTTGCTATGGCTATGTACACCTTTGGGGACAATTATTTTTATTATTGCATTAAACTTATTTTGAGCTAAAAATCTTTTTTTCGATTCGTCTTTATTAGGAATATGGAATCCTTTTTTTCTGTACAGAGCTGACATACTCTACTAGCTGCCTGTAGATTTTCTGTCTTTTCCGTCATCTGAGGAGCAGACGGACTCCTTATCTCTGCTCTCTCACACTATAAACACTCATTATAGCTCAATCCTTATCTTACTGATACGTGGCTTAAATAAGTGTTTATGGCCTCTTAGGCCTCTTTCACACTAGCGTTGTTTCTTTCCGTCCTGGAGTTCCGTCCTCGGGGCTCTAGGACGGAAAGAAACTGATCAGGATAATCCTAATGCATCCTGAATGGAGAGAAATCCATTCAGGATGCATCAGGATGTCTTCCGTTCAGTATGTGAACGTTTTTTGGACGTTGACAAAAGCGCAGCATGCTACGGATTTGTCTCAGTCCAAAAATCCGGAAGACATGCTGTAATGCCGGATCCGGAATTAATGCCTATTGAAGAGCATTATTCCGGATCCGGCACTAAGCTAAACGTCGATTCGGCGCATCGCCGGATCCGACGTTTAGCGCTGCGCATGCGCAGCAGCCGTTCCGATCGGCGCCCCAGTGTAAGCTGGGGCTCCGATCGGTTACCATGGCAGCCAGGACGCTACTGGAGTCCTGGCTGCCATGGTAAGTACAACGCAGCAGTGTACTTACCTGCGCTGCGGCCGCCGGGCGCTCCATTATGACATCACAGGTCCAGGCGGCGCATTGATCTATGTGCCGCCCGGACCTGTGACGTCATTAAGGAGCGCCGGCGGCCGCAGCGCAGGTGAGTACACTGCTGCTGAGTACCATAGCAGCCAGGACTCCAGTAGCGTCCTGGCTGCCATGGTAACAGTGAAAGCATGTTGAAGACTGATCAGGAAACTGATCAGTCTTCAAATGCTGTCAGTCCACTTGCGTTCTGACGGATCCGGCGGGACGGAAGTGCCCGCCGGATCCTCAGAACGCAAGTGTGAAAGAGACCTTAGTAGTTTAGCCATAAGGGTAATGGCACAAGGTGAAAGTACCAGTCACACAGTTAAAAAAAACTGTTAACCCTTTGTGACTGAACAGCTCAATATTTTTAATAAAGGCCAATTGAAAATATGATTTTTAGCCAAAAATAATTTGAATGCAATCATTAAAAAACTTGACTCCAAAGGTGTACACATAGCCTTTAAGGTTACTTGCAACTTAACTCTTTTACTGTATCACAAAAGAAAATTATTTGAAAATGAAGGCAACGTATTCTCTGCATTGTATAAAACTTGCTGTAACACATATACCACCATTTCACATTCTAGTGATATACTTCACAGAGGTGAGGAAGAAAATCTTACTTGTAAGCATGTAAAAGTCATTGAAGTACACTGACTTTTCATCCTATAAAAATAGAAATGAATGCATTAAATATGTACAAAAAAATCTATTTCCAGCAATATATATATCCACATATTCCAGTGATGTACTGACAAGTGGCTTGGTGACTCTTCATTTTGCCATTTTTGGTGGGCTTTTTATGTTGCTATTGAAGCAAACGTTTATTATTATCATATGAATAAAAACAAAAGGGTAATAGGTATTATGCTTGGATATTGTACTGTACAACCAAATCATAACTGGGGAGAAGAAGAATATACTATGTCGTGTACGTCCCACTGTGTAGGGGCGTGGCTACTGCCGGCAGAACAGCGTGGGAGGCGGAGCAAGTACTCAGTGGTCATATTAAAAAAAATAATCATTGCGGCACTTACCAGAACTTTGTTAGTGGTGCAGCCTCCAAATACAAATGCAATATTGCCTGCCACTGCTAATGCATGGCCATACCTACATTTTGTATAATACACAAATATGTATATAATTAATATTGATTTATTTATACATGAATGCATTAAGTCAAACAAATAACTTTGTTATAATCAATATTTTATTTATGGTACATGTCCAAGCATTGGTCTCAGTCATGCTGCAAACTGCTGATTTCTTTTTCAAACTTCAGCCTTGTAGTCCTTGAATATAGCTATTTCTCTCGTCAATATTTTGGGAGATAAGATGAATCGCTGGTCCAGTCTGTCCATTCTGATTGGTCTTCTTTCGGTTGTGGTAGAAACCTGACTCTGTTTTCCTGATTCCATTTTCATCTGCCTCCTGTTGCTACTTGTTCTGCTTCTGCACTGGTTGCCTGTCTGACTCTTGTGCAGTGATTTTGGCATGCCTATCAATTTTCCTCTGCCTTCTGTTGCTGCTTGTTCTGGTTCTGTGCTGCTTGCCTGTCTGACTCTTGTGAAGTGATTTTGGCATGCCTATCAATTTTCCTCTGTCTTCTGTTGCTGCTTGTTCAGCTTTTGCACTGCTTGCCTGTCTGACTCTTGTGCAGTGATTTTGGCATGCCTATCAATTTTCCTCTGCCTTCTGTTGCTGATTGTTCTGCTTCTGCACTGCTTGCCTGTCTGATGCTTGTGATGTGTTTTTGGCATGGCCATCAATTGGCTATTCACAATTTAGAAGAGCATGTGCTCTATGCTTGATGATATAATATCTGGATTTCTTTACATTACAAAAGTGCAACTAAGAGACTATTCTATTCTCTGTAACTGAAAAGCGAAGATAAACATTTCTAAAGAGACTAAAAACCGCAGTATATTGCATTACTCAGCATGATGCCATCAGTTAAAGTGTATCTGTCAGCAGATTTGTACCTATGAAACTGGCTGACCTGTTACATGTGCACTTGGCAGCTGAAGGCATCTGTGTTGGTCCCATTCTCATATGTGCCGTCACTGCTGAGAAAAATTATGCTTAAATATATTAAGCCTCTAGGAGCAACGGGAGCATCACATAGAGGCTCTGTTTTCTCTGCAACTGCCGTGCCCACTAAACGTTGATTGACAGGACCAGGCGTGATCACATTCACATAGCCTGGCCCTGTAAATCAAAGTGCAGAGGGCGCAGAGAGGGTGGAGCCTCTAGGTGTAACGGTAACACCCCTGTTGCTCCTAGAGGGTCATTTCCATATGTTAAAATATCATTTTTCTCTGCAATGTGGGCACATATGAACAGGGACCAACACAGATGCCTTCCGCTGCCAAGCGCACATGTAACATGTCAGCCAGTTTCATAGGTACAAACCTGCTGACAGATACCCTTTAAAGCCTATCTAAAATAAATAAGAGCTATCAATGGATCATTTTCATTACGTTTAACATAATAAACCCGTTCAATACTATAAATAGAAATTTGGGCAGCCCCTGAAAATGTACTAAATAACAAAAGAAGCCATACTTACCCCTTTTCTCCCTTGCCGCTTCCAGTGCTATAATATAGTCCTCCCTGCTGCTGACGTCACCTTCCTGGCTGCAGCGGTAATGTTTCCAATCACTGGCCTCAGTAGTACAAGTAACATCACTGCTAAAGCCAATGATTGGAATATCACAAACAGGAAAAGAAACGACAGAGGGAGGACTGTAGCCCGACAGTGGAAGCAGCAGGGGATGAAGGGGGTAACTATCCATTCCTGAGTTTTTATTAACATTGACAACTCTTTTAAAGTGTGAATATGAGCTTACAGGCAGGGGCCTACACAGGTCTTATAGGTCCCCCATAGGAAAAGTTGGTATAGACTCCTGCCCCCCATTCTTCCCCTCCTCCCCCCAGTTTCAGAGTGTGTGTTTGCATCAGTCACTCCCAGGCAGTGCAGAACACAAAGTGCAACGCCCCAGATTTTTGACAAATTTACAACTTTTTTTTTAATGAAGGAAGAAATTTTAATTCCATTTTAATCCATTTTTTCCAGTAACAAAGCAAGGGTTAACAGCCAAACAAAACTCAATATGTATTGCCCTGATTCTGTAGTTTACAGAAACACCCCAGGGCGCAGAAGGAAAGGAACACCATATGGTTTTTGGAGGGCAGATTTCACTGGGATAATTTTAAGTTGCTATGTCACAATTGAAGCCCCCCTGATGCACCCCTAGAGTAGAAACTCCCAAAAAATGACCCCATTTTGGAAACGGGATACGGTGGCAGTTTTGTTGGTACTTTTTTAGGGTACATATGATTTTTGGTTGCTCTATATTACATTTTTTGTGAGGCAAGATAACAAAAAAATGGCTGTTTTGGCACCGTTTTTATTTTTTGTTATTTACAATGTTCATCTGACTGGTTAGATCATGTGGTATTTTTATAGAGCAGGTTGTTACGGATGCGACAATACCAATTATTTTTGGTTGTTTCTTTCAGTTTTACATAATAAAGCATATAAAAAGAAAAATGATTTTTTAGTGTCTCCATATTCTGAAAGACACATTTTATTTTAGTTTTTCGGTGACTGTCTTATGTGGGGTCTCATTTTTTATCGGTATGAGATGACAGTTTGATTGGTACTATTTTAGGGTGCATATGACTTTTTGATTGCTTGGTTTTACACTTTTTGTGATGTAAGGTGTCTCCATATTCTGAGAACCATAGTTTTTTTTAATTTTCGGGCGATTGTCCTATGTAGGGTCTCATTTTTTGAGGGATGAGATGACGGTTTTATTGGTACTATTTTGGGGTGCATATGTCTTTTTGATTGTTTGGTATTACACTTTTTGTTATGTAATGTGACATAAATGGCTTTTTTTGTTTAATTACGGCGTTCATCTGAGGGGTTAGGTTATGTGATATTTTTTATAGAGCAGGTCGCTATACTTAATATGTATACTTTTTTTATTTACTTAAGTTTTATACAATAATATCATTTTTGAAAGAGAAAAAAAAGCATGTTTTAGTGTCTCTATAGTCTGAGCCATAGTTTTTTTACTTTTTGGGCGATTGTCTTAGGTAGGGGCTACTTTTTTGCGGGATGAGGTGACGGTTAGATTGGTACTTTTTTGGGGGCATATGAGTTTTTGATCGCTTGGTTTTGCACTTTTAGTGATGTAAGATGACAAATAAATGTTTTTTTAGCAGTTTTTATTTTATTTTTTTGACGGTGTTCACCTGAGGGGTTATCACGTGATATTTTTAATAGAGCTTGTCAATACTGGTGTGGCGATACCTAATATGTCTATGTTCTTTTACTTTATTTTGGGAAAAGGACGCTTTTATTTTTTACTTGAAACTTTAATTTTTTTCTGAAAAACTTTACTTTTGTAACTTTTTTTTTCACTTTATTTTTGTCCCACTCTGGAACTTCAACTTTTGGGGGTCTGATCCCCTTTAGAATGCATCACAATACTTCTGTATTGTAATGCATTGGCTGTAAGCGTATTACACTGAGTAATACACTTACAGCCAGCTTCTTGTAAGATCCAGGGGGCTGTATCTTACAGGCTGTCACGGAAGGCAGCCACGATGCCTAAGGAAGGCATCGGGCTGCCTTCCCTGCCATCGGGTCCCTGTCACAGCAGCGTTGGGACCCGATGGCCACCCCGCACCTGTCACGATCCCGCACGTGCCACGGTCAGCGCTGACCGAGGCAGTGCGAGGGTTAATGCACCGGCGTCGGTGTTGTCATCGATGCCGGCACATACAGCAGGGGTCTGGCTACCAGTGACTGCCAGATCCCTCTCACTGATCAAGCGGGCCCAGCTCCTGCACCCACCCGATCAGCCCGCCCGTACATGTACTGCGCTGGTCCTTAAGTCACGTCCATCAGCGCCGTACATGTATGGCACGGCTCCTTAAGGGGTTGAAAAAACTTTACTGCATTATGCTTTTATGTTTCAAAGACTCCTGCGTAAAATAAACCAGATTACTATTTATTTTGTATAGACATTTTTGTAAGTCATGGGGAATATTAATGAATTCAACAGATGCTACTTATGGAGGTCTATATAACTGACATAGTCTTATGGTGCTTTTACATGGGGCAAAGAAAAAGGGGGTCAGTCAGCACATCCCAATGCGCAGGTGCACGTTGCTATGGTTAAAAGCACTAAGACAAAAAAACAATGCAACACCACTCTGCAAACACAAATAAAGTATAATAATGCCATAATTGTAGAAAATATTCTGGTGCTAATGCTACGCTCATTTTATAAATTTGAGATTCTTGGCAAATGCATTTTGTACAAAATTATTTGTGCCTGTCCGCTGGCATCAAGGCGATCTCTATAGGACAGGAACTTAACACTAAATGCTACCTGTTACGGTGCCCTACTGGCTACCATAAAATACAGGTTCCGCATGCAAGCTGGGTCCACTCTGCCTCTTACCGCTTTTGGTGCCATTATGGCCTCCATTAAATCCAGGGAATGTAGGTCCAACATGCATGCTGAGCCCACTCTATATCTTACCTCTCCTGGTGCCAGAAGGCTTCCAATGAATGCAGTTTGCATTGGAGATGTGCTCTCCCTGCATTCATTGGAAGCCTTCTGGCACCCAGAGAGGTAAGATATAAAGTGGAACCTGCATTCCCTGTATTTTATGGTGGCCAGTGTGGCACATAATGCGTAGCATTTAGGGTCCATTCACACGTCCGCAATTCTGTTCCGCATTTGCGGAACGGAATTGCGGACCCATTCATTTCAATGGGGATAGAATATGTCCCGGCCGGGTCCGCAATTGCGGATCCGCACTTCCGGGTCCGCAATTGCGTTCCCGAAAAAAATAGAACATGTCCTATTCTTGTCCGCAATTGCGGACAAGAAAAGGCATTTTCTATGAGTGCCGGCGATGTGCGGTCCGCAAATTGCGGAACGCACATCGCCGATGTCCGTGTTTTGCGGATCCGCGGATCCGTGGATCCGCAAAACACACACGGACGTGTGAATGGACCCTAAGTGTTAGGTTCTTCTCCTATAGAGATTGTCTTCACGCTGGCGGACAGGCACAAATAATTTTGTACAAAATGTATCTGCCAAGAATCTTAAATTTATAGAAGGAACATAGCATTAGCACCAGAATATTTTCTATAATTATGGTATTATTGTAGTTTATTTGTGTTTGCAGAGTTTTTTTGGGCTTTTCCATGGGGCAAATTCACCCCCGTATGAGCGCCGATTGATAATATACACATCCATCTATGCTTGTTTTTACACGACCTGATGCAACCTTACTGAGGAAAGAATGATCGTTACTAGGATTGTTCATCCCTCGTTCACTTTGTATACTGTCATTCGGTTTACACAAAAGCTGTGATCACCTGATTGATGTGCGTTTGCTCATTTTTAAGGGTTATCTTCAGCCTGTTTATACAAGGCAATGATTGGGAACAGGTCTGTTTGTTCTCAATCATAGGTCTATGTAAGGCTACTTTCAAATTAAAATTTTTTGCGGATCTGCAAAAACACTTCCATTACATTAATACAACCGCATGCATCTGTCATGAACAGATCCGGTTGTATTATGTCTTCTATAGCCATGACGAATCCGTCATGAACACCATTGAAAGTCAATGGAGGACGGATCCGTTTTCTATTGTGTCAGAGAAAAGGGATCCGTCCCCATTCACTTACATTGTGTGTCATGACCGATCTGTCTTGCTCCGCACCACATGGCGGATAGCAAAACGCTGCAGGCAGCGTTTCGGTGTCCGCCTCCAGAGCGGAATGGTGACTGAGCAGATGCGAAATGATACATTCTGAGCGGATCCTTTTCCATTCAGAAGGCATTAGGGCAAAACTGATCCCTTTTGGACTGCTTCTGAGAGCCCATGGCGGATCTCACAAACGGAAAGCCAAAACGCTAGTGTGAAAGTAGCCTAAAAGGGTACTTACAAGAAATAGAAGCTTAGGAAGAGAACATGTTTCAGTGTTAATTAAAATATTATTATATGATACATTTTATTGTATGGACTCTTCACAATCATGCTTGCATAGCCTGGAAACCTTTTACAAAATAATCTGTTAGTGAGAGTTAGGCTTAGAACAGGAAGTTGATCAACTCATGTTATGCAGGATGTGAGTAATTAGAAGACACAACTAAAGATCAGGAAATAAAACCTAGGCACTGGGTGCATGTGATTTACTCTTTTTTCTCTGCTGGAAGTAAATGCAGCATAATCACAGGTACGTTGTTGCAAAAAACGCATGCATGTTTTTGATATGTTTTTTGCCTCATTCAAAAAGCAGCATCGGCAGGATGTGTGGCAGTACCCTTAGGAGAAAGGGCTAGAAAAAAGCATTGCTAGGCATGACTGCATGAAAGGCACAGACTATACCACTATCATGAAATGAATGATTCGGAGGTGATGGTTAATATGACCATAATGATGAATGCGCCTGGATAATGATTTTGTCTTTATTATGTTTCCTAGTGTTAGACTGAGAAATACAGGGGAAAAAAGTTGTGAAATGCTAAAATATAAAAATGAGCGATAGATGCTCCTCTAGAATCACAAAATAATTGACTTTGAGTGGCAGTGAGGGGGGAAAAAAAGTAACTGGTCTTCAGTATAGTGATAGATAGCAGTATCTGCACATGGTGCCAAGCCCTCCCTCAGTGACCCATTGGTTTACACAATGGACTTTCAATATAAGCACATTCTGTAGTGTATGCCAGGCAAAGTTTGATTATGTCATGCTCACAGTCACCCATAGCACAATGGCTGACAGATACTAATGTGATAGGCCTTGCTGTAAGATGCATCAGAGTTTGGTGCATTTTTGTTGCAATCTGGTGCACCAAATTTTAGATCCCCAAGGGTCATGGTTTAGCTCGAAAGAGGCATAACTAAGGGCTCGTTCACATTTCTGGTAACCTTATTTGGCAGGCTGTTCCAGTAGGGAACAGGAACAGACTGCTGGGGTTTACCGGATCCAGCATTGCCGGATTCTACCATCCACCGCTGGATCCCCATTGACTATTGCATGCAGTGGTTTTTATCCGGCCAACTGCCGGTATTTATGCTGGAACAGGCTACCAGAAGAGCCTGCTGGATTTAGAGACTCAACGTACACTTAGCTGGAAAAGGACACAAGTCAACAAAATTTTGGCCCACCAACTAAACTAACTGATGGAATAAAGTTATACAAAAGTGTCTAGCCATGCACCAAATATGTCATTCCGCATGAGCCACTGCGATAGATTTAGCACATCTTTAGACAGCCTTTGCACTGTCTACATTTTAGACAGAAATAGTAAATTTGCTCCAGTGTCTGATTCTTGGTGGCCCCGTGAACTAATGTAGGGTTCCTAGTCAGTCAGTGGAATAAAGTCAAATAGCAACACAGTAACAGAGATTACTGTTAAAGGGAATCTGTCATCAATGTCCTAGCCAACTGTTTGCATAGACATTACCGTTGCATCAAAGCTCTGCTCCTTTCTGTGATAAGCCCTTACCTCACTTCTTTGTCACTGCTGGGCCCTGTCAATCAAAATAGAGAGAGAGAGAAAGAGAGGGGGTGGCCAGGGAACGGAGCTGAGCTTATGTGCAATGAGAACAACAATGTCTATGTGTCGATGCAAACAGTTGGATAGGGAGGTTGCCGGTGACAGAGACCCTTTAGAGGGATTGTCCTAGTGTTCAATACTGAAGACCTATCTTCAGCATAGGTTCTTAGTATTTGATCAGAAGGGGTCTGACTCCCAGTACACCCTCTGAACAGCTGTTTGAAGAGACCTCGTCGCTCTAGTGAGGATAGGTCATCAGTATTAAACACTCGGACAAACCCTTGTTATCTTGTTGTGTTGAGACCTTGTGGTCTAGCATTCAGTTTTTGGTGATCTACTGAGCTAGTTTATGGTCTGCTGGCTCAGTAGTATTACATGTACTTGTGAACTACATCAAGTGCAATATGATAAACCAGTGCAGGATGACTCATATGTTGGTGACCAGTGGTGGACATACCAACCTGTGCAGCGGCACAAACTAACTGCCACTTTAAAAGCAGCATCACACTGTGTATTAGATTGCATGTAAGCGACTAGTGAATTTCACGGCTCACAATTACTGGTGAGTGTTAGAGAGGCATAAGGGATGTGCTCTATGATAAGCTATTGTAGTCCAAGGGGCCCATATATTGTTCTTACACAGGCGCCCTCTGCTGCCCTCTAGTATGAGACCTAATTTTAAGATGCCTTAAAGGATAACTGTCACATTTAGACCCTAATTTCAGTTTTCATATATGTAGTTACTAATATGATAATATTCCTGAATCAATAACTATTAGACTTACTTGCCCCTTATTTAATAAGATTCAGCCCTTAGCAACCAGTCTGCATAAAACTGCAATTTCACTATTCTGTTAAGATGGCCGCCCTCAGCCCTGAGGCTAATCCATAGGACACCTGCAGTGAAGTTAGTGAAGACCAGCTCTGTATAGGGGGGTCTTGCAGTGAAGTTAGTGAAGACCAGCTCTGTATAGAGGGTCTTGCAGTGAAGTTCCCAGGTCTGGCTGAAGCCTGTAGTCCTTCTACAAGCTCTCCTCTTATCAGATAAGGCTGTCATTTATACACTGAGCAGCCACATTGTCCTGAACTGCTAAGGGAGTGTCTGCCAAGCACAGGCATGTGGAGAAGTTCACACACACAGCCCAGCACTGTTATCTCCTGTCAGGAAGAACCTGGCTTTTTATACATTCCCTTACAATGTTGACTCACTATCAGTTCCCAGTGCACGCAGCGTGCTCCGTCCTCTATCTGGTAGACGGAAGGAGCATAGCAACCTGATTTTAATCTCAGGTAACAATAGCCAATACTGGGGACTTTTAGGTGGCTTTTAGGGGTTATTTATTAAATAATCAGAAATTAAAACAGGGCCAACAAGGTGATATTAATCACCAAAATCCAATAGTAAAAAAAAAGAAAAAATTGACAGTTATCCTTTAAATAAATGAGAAATGCATATGATATTAGTATGATACAAAACACAGATGCCATAAAACAGGTAAGAAAACGCAAAATCTGGAAACAGGATTTTTGATTTTTCAATGAAACATCTTATATGTGATTCAACAAATAAACATATTATGTCATTGTGGGACAAACAATAATAAACGCAGCATAACCTTGGTATGCTTTTACACCAATTTACCACAAAGAGACAAATCTGCTAAGCCTGTCTAATATTTAGACACTGTAAACAGTCTAAAGATGTGCCAAATGTATCACAGTGGATCACTCTGCATGAATAATTTGGCAAGTTGCTAGAAACATTTGTCTAACTTTACACCACCTGTGGTTAGGGTTGCAACCGGTTAGTATCTATCCGGCCAGGCCGGTAATTTAGTGCCCCTGCCGGTGCGGCTAATTATTTTCTACCAGCAATAATTGCTGGTATTTTACTGTAAGGACCGTTGCTAATGAGCACTTCCATTGTGGAGCGCTCATTAGTACAGCCTTTACCCACCCCCCCACCCATGTTAACAAAAGAAAAAGAACTAACCTTTGAGACGTCATCACGCTGGAGCGCACAACCTGTCCTGAGCTTCCAGTGAGCAGTGAGTGTTCACAGCAGCGCGATTAAATGGAGGAGGTGAGTGCTTTTTTGTTTTTTTTGCACAGAAAAGAGGAGGGGGCACTACTGTGGGCATTAATATTACTCGGGGGCTCTAATGGTTGCACTATTAATTCTGAGGGTTGTAATGGAGGTATTATAATTACTGGGGGCACTAATGTAGGCATTACTGTTACTGAGGGAACTAATAGGGGCATTATTAATTCTGAGGGGCACTAATGGAGGTATTACTATTACTGGGAGCACTAATGGGGGGCATTATCAATTCTGGGGGGCACTAATGGAGGCATTAATATTACTGGGGGGCACTATTAATAATGGGAGTGACATTACAACATTGAAACTTAACACCCTGTGTTAAGCTGCGCCCTGACAACCACACCCCCTTTGGGGTAGAGCTTAAGGCCTCATTCAAACGACAGTATTTTGCGGACCGTATACTGGCCGTTTTTTCAGTTCAGTATACTGACAGTATACTGAACCATTCACTTCAATGGGACTGCAAAAAATACTGAAGTGTCTCCGTATGCCTTCCGTTTCCGTTTTTCTGTTCTGTTCAAATATAGAACATGTCCTATTCTTGTCCGCAAATCACGTTCAGTGGCTCCATTCAAGTCAATGGGTCCGCAAAAAAAACGGAAAGCATATGGAAGTGCATCCGTATGTCTTCCGTATCCGTTCCGTTTTTTGCGGAACCATCTATTGAAAATGTTAAGACCAGCCCATTTTTTTCTATGTTATTACTGTATACTGTATATGCCATACGGAGAAACGAAACGGAAAAACGGAACCAAAACGGAAACACAACGGAAGCAAAAAACGGAACCACGGATCCGCAAAATACGGACCGCAAAATACTGAAAAAGCCATACGGTCGTGTGATTGAGGCCTAAGGTGGACGGTATTTTTTGTTGGGAAAGGTAGCAACCCTACCTGTGGTTAGTTATTTTGCAAAAAATTTTTGGCATACATTGCCTCATTGTAAGTCATTGTGTTTGGTGCTAATTAATCCAGAATTCGGGTGCATTTTGCTTAGTGAATCTCCTCCAATTGATTTATATGAAGACACTGTACAAAATTCCATATTTTTTCTTTATTTTCTAAAGCAGTATAGTATAGTTGTGTTTAGGTCCAGTTTCTTCCAAGTACAGTAATTGTATGTGCTCCACTACCATTTTCATCTACTGCATGATAGATGTATAAATTCCAGCATGATAACATGTATATAAAATAGACACTGTTCTACAGAGCTGTATCCTGCTTTGTCTTTATGTGCTTTTTCGCAATTTACAAGGGCATGCTAATAAAAATAAAATTAAGAATAAAAAAAATTGTGGCCATTAAACATACCGAGGTCGTGGGGCATCTCCAAGGACGTTGCTTTGTACCCAATGTCCGCTTGCCAGAGCCATGTTTTTCAAGCTTAAAAAAAATGAATAAGCACCATAACAGTACAATATAAATCCTCAATGTTTCCTATTAGCAGACTATGCTTTTTATACATTGCAATACATCACACAGCTAGCCGCACTTACCAGATGTGATACGTCAATGTCCCCAGCGCAGGGTTTTACTGAACACTTGATAAGCAGCTATACAAACTACCGGCTGAACTAGCTATAAAAAAACTAGCTAAAAGTCTAAAGAACTGAAAACTAGCCGTAGCTTTGAAGAATGGTTTATTTGACTTGACGCTAGTTGCTATGGATCAGAGTAAACAAAGGCAGCCAGTAAAGTATGAAATTTGCATGAACGGTTTCCGCCTAAGAAGAGGGATACATGGCAGGTAACGCTGATATGCTATACTCTTTGTTTCAGCAAGTTCAAGAGATCAGATCACAGCGTGCCAGGGTGGAGAGGCGTATCTCACAAGATATACAAGCAACAAGATGATTAAAAAAAACAAAAAAAAGTTTTACATTTGGAAAAAGTGTGCATGATTTTAAGAAAACACAAAAAATAATATTGTTTTGGTCCTGAAGGGGTTATATTATTAATATATTTTTTTTTTTTTGCATTTTTGTTTTTCACTCCCTGACTTCCCATAGTCGTAATTGTTTTATTTTTTCATTCACATAGCATTATGAGGGCTCATTTTTTGCAGGACAAGTTTTACTTTTTAATGGCGCTATTTACGGTTGCATACCATGTAGTGGGAAGCGGAAAAAAAAATTCCAAATGGGGCAGAATTGGGAAAAAACGCAATTCTGATAATAGTTTTTTTTTTTTTTTATTAAACTGTAAACTATGCGGTTAATTTGACCTGTTAAATTCAATCTCCAGGTCAGTATGGTTCCAACAATACCACACTTGTATAATTTTTCTTGCGTTTTAATACTGAAAAATGTTTTAAAATCTTTGAGGAAAAAAAAACTAATTTTATAATCATATTCTGACCCATATAACCTTCTTGTAGTAGGGGGTGTGTGAGGGCTCATTTTTTCGGGCGATCTGTTCTTTTCAGTGATACAATTTTGAAGTGTGTGCGACTTTTTGATCACTTTTTCTGATGAAAAAATTATTGGGTAGCTGAAGTGACAAAAAATGGCAAATTGGCTGTTTTTATTTTTTTCCCCGTTACGCCATTTTCTGTATGCTATATTGCTATATTTTAATACTATGGGCATTTTCGCAACCGGTGATGCCCATGATGTTTATTTTTTTTATTGGTTAAGTATTTTTATTTTAACCCCTTAAGGACACAGGGTTTTTTCATTTTTGCGTTTTCGTTTTGCGCTCTATGCCTTCCAAGAGCCATAACTTTTTTATTTTTCCGTTCACATGGCCATATGAGGGCTTATTTTTTGCGGGACATGTTGTACTTTCCAACGCCATCATTTAATAATGCATACGGTGTAGTGGGAAGCGGGAAAAAAATTCCAAATGGGGTGAAATTGCAAAAAAAAAAGCAATTTCACCACAGTTTTACGGGTTTCTAAATTACGACGTTTGATTTGCGATAAAACTGACCATTTAGTTTTATTCTACAGGTCAGTACGAATCCGGCGATACCCAATATGTATAGCTTTTCTTGCGTTTTGATAGTGAAAAAAATTCAAAAGTGGGAAAATTTTTTTTTTTTTTGTCGCCATGTTTTGACCGCTATAACGTATTTGTAAATAAGTGTATGGCGTTGTATGGGGGCTTATTTTTTGCGGGGCGATCTTAACTTTTAGTTGATACCATTATGGGGTGTGTAGGACTTTTTGATCGCTTTTTATTTAATTTTTTTGAGGAAATGAAGCGTCCAAAACGGCAAATCGTCCATTTGGGCGCTTTTTCCGTTTTCTGTTTACCGTATGGGAAATATATTTTTATATTTTCATACTATGGGCGTTTTCACACATTGCGACACCCATGATGTGTATTTTTTTATTTTTTTATTATTTTATTTTAATTTTGGGGAAAGGGGGTGATTTAAATTTTTAGGTTTTTTTATATATTTTTTTATTTTTTTACACTTTTATATAGATCCCATAGGGACCTATATAAATCAGTTACCTGATTGCTTTATCATAAACTCCAATACACTTGTATTGGAGTTTATGAGCATTTTACTACTTTCCTATGAAGCCCTATTGCTAACAAGGGCTCCATAGGAAATAGTAAGTGATAGCCTCAAGCTGAATGAAAGGCTTGAGGCTATCCCTTACAGCGCTCCGATTCTCCCGATCACCACTAGGGGAGCCGGAGCGCTGCCGAAAGTTTTACTTTCGGTTTAGCTCGTGCAGATGCCGTGATCAGGATTGATCACGGCATCTGCGGGGTTAAATGATCGCGGTCGGCAGCGCTGCCGACCGCGATCATCAGCTGCGGGGGTCAGCTACAGGAATCAGCCGGACCCCCGCAGCGATGGTGCCCGCAGCGGCCAGGAGCGGGCGCCATCTTTAGGGACTGGACACATGACGTACCCATACGTCATGTGTCCTTAAGGAGTTAAGGAAAGGGGGGTGATTTGAACTTTTATGTTTTTTATTTTTTTACATTTGTGATAACTTTTGTTTAAGTCACCTTGGGTGACAATACCTGGCAATCATTAGATTGCCCATTGTGTTCATTGATGTCTATATAGACATCATTGAACGTTTCATTTGCACTATACCAATACAATGCAGCCACCTAGTGGCCTGTATTGGTATATTCCTGAAATAGGCACCGAAGCCTGATTGAGGCTTCAGTGTATTTCAGCAAAGTAACAGGTTCCCCGATCTCAGCCAGGGAACGCTGTTACCCGATCGGAAGCGCGCGACTTCCGCTTCCGGATTGATTAGATGCTGTGGTCACATTTGATATCGGCATCTGGAGGGTTAAATGTGCGCGATCAGCCTCGTGGCTGATCGCATACATGTGCCACGGGTCTCTGCTATTTAAAATAGCAGAAGCACCGCGGCTATGGCGCCCACGCATGTTTAAAGACCGTACCGATGAGGTACATGTATCTCATCGGTCTTTAAGGGGTTAAAAATAATAAAATAACCCCTTCAGGGCCAGACCAATATTCTTTTTTGTGTTTTTGATTTTTCTTCCCTGTCTTCCAAAGGCCATCACTTTTTGAATTTTCTATTCACCTAGACGTATGAGGGCTTGTTTTTTTTCCCCTGGAGCAACTTGTATTTTGTAATGGCACTATTTTATTTACCTTATTTTGTACTGGAAAACGGGTCAAAATTCTTTGTGGGTTGAAACTGTGAGAAAAAAACCACAATTAGGCCTCATGCACACGGCCGTTGTTGTGGTCCGCGTCCCAGCCGCATATTTTGCAGCTCGGGCGCGGACCCATTCACTTCAATGGGGACGCAAAAGATGCGGACAGCACTCCGTGTGCTGTCCACATCCGTTGCTCCGTTCCGTGACCCCTCAAAAAAAATAGAGCATGTCCTATTCTTGTCCGTTTTGCGGACAAGAATAGGCATTTCTATAATGGGCCGCGTTCCACGCGGAGCAGCTTCCGCGGTTTGCGGACCGCAAAACACCAACGGTCGTGTGCATGTAGCCTTATGCAAAGGTTTTTTGGGGTTTTGTTTTTACAGCCTTCACTATGCTCTAAAATGACATGACCTCATTCTGCAGGTCAGTAGGATAACGATGATACCAAATTTATATAGTTTCTATTATGTTTTACTACCCTTTTTAAAAACAAAAACCATTAAAGAAATTATTTTCATCTTTATATTCTGACACCCATGACTTTTTTAGATTTATATCTACAGAGCTGTGTAAGCACTTTTTATTAAATTTTTAGGGGAGGCAAGGTGTCAAAAAAACAGCAAGTTGGCCATTTTTATTTTTTATGTGTTATGTTACTTGTGGATGCAGCAATACCAATGATGTTTATGTTTTATAGTTTTTTTAATTTTTTAATTTTTTTGGATAAGGAGGACGATTTAAATTTTTTATAATTTAGTATTTTTTAATAAACATTTTTAAGTCCCCTTAGGGGTCTTGAATATGTGACCTTTTGAACGCTTGTATCATAGACTGAAGAATACTATTGTAGTCTAGGTGATTTTGAGCGGCTTCCTGTTAAGCTATGCCATAGGTAGGGCTTAGAGGGGTATTCCAGTTGGTTAAAGTTATCCCTTAGCCACAGCATAGGGGATAACTATCAGATCAGTAGGGGTCCTACCACTGAGACCCCCACCGATCATGAGAACGGCCCCATACCCCCTGCAGCTCCCCTTAAATGACCGAAGCGGCCGGTCACAGGTGCGTGAGGCCACTTCATTCATTTTTATGGGAGTTCCAGAGATAGCCAAATACAGCGCTCGGCTATCTGCTTTTGGGATCTAAAACAAAACAAAAAAATCAACAAACTAGTGAGAAGCCTGTGTTCCGGAATTTTCTGCTACCCGGAATTTTTCGCTACCCACGTCACTTCCGGTAGTGACGTGGGAGGCTCGTCTCACACCTCGGCTCCTGATTGGCTCTGCCGGGGGTTTGTCGGCGCAGGCGCGGAGGATTACCCTACGTGAACGCGCCCAAGGTAGCAGAAAATTCCGGGCCACTGCGCATGCGCGAAAAAAGATGGCTCGGCGCAGGTGCAGTAGGTGCCGAAGGTAGCAGAAAATTCCAGGCACGCGCATGCGCAGTGGGCCGGAATTTTTTGCTACTTTCCTCTCGCCGCATTTTGCTACTGCGCCGAGCCGTCTTTTCCCGCGCATCCGCAGTGGCCCGGAATTTTCTGCTACCTTTGGCGCCTACTGCACCGAGCCGTCTTTTTCGCCCATGCGCAGTGGGCCGGAATTTTCTGCTACCTTGGGCGCGTTCACGTAGGATGAATCCTCCGCGCCTGCGCCGATGAACCCCCGGCAGAGCCAATCAGGAGCCGAGGTGAGAGACGAGTCTCCTACGTCACTACCGGAAGTGACATGGGTAGCAAAAAGTTCTGGGTAGCAGATAATTCCGGAACACCGGCTGTAAAGGGATGCCACATTTCCCACCAAAAATACCTAATAGATTTCTGTAGTGTGGTTTGGGGGAGTCTTCCAACTGAGGTACTTAGGTCTCTTAGGTGGTGGGTGAATAAGCCATTGTTTGATGACAATTTTTCTTTTTTACTTTAAAAGTGGTGTTCTATAGAAAAAAGTGTCAGCCTCTTTGGGACCCTGGGAACGAACATAGGCTGCTAGGGCTTTTCCTATATTGTGCAAGCACGGCCACCACTGATGGATTGCAGGGTGGTCTGTAACCATGGAAACAAGCAGTGTATAATGTGATGGAAAAATGAATCCAGCCAGCAAAGGAGGCAATATGGACAATCACAATACATTAGTAAATGGCTTGTATTAACTTTATCTACATGATAAATGCCACTTACTTAAGTGAGACACCCCTTTAAGATATAAAGAGGGTCACATATCAAAGATCCGTGTATGCTGCAAATCACTGGAGAAGTACAGATTACTAAGCACTGTATAGAATACATGACATTTGTGGCCGGACATGAAGAAACTAAAAATATCTTCAGGACGTTCCTCATTAGCAGGATAATATTTCTGAGGCTGGGTTCATATCACTGTTTCATTTTCCATTCTTTTGATCTGTCAGAAGAACAGAAAAATAAAAAAGCAGATCCTGTATTTTAAGCATCCATTGTGCTCAGTTATGCACATTTAGCATCTTTTTTTTCTCCATTTCCATCTGAGATCCGTTATTTTTTATGGAAAAAAAAAACTCCTGCATTAAAGGGGTTGTTCGGGTTCAGAGCTGAACCTGGACATACCCACATTTTCACCCAGGCAGCCCCCCACCCCATGTTAGCATCGGAGCAAAGGCATTTTATGGAGTTCCGGTGACGTACCGGGCTCTCCATAAGGACTGCTAGGCGGAGGCTTCCACCCAGCAGTGAGCCCAGTGATGTCACCTCCACTAATCGGCAGGCTTTAGGGCTGCCCTAGCCTGTAAAATGGCTAGGGCAGCACTAAAGCCCACCAGTGCCCGTGATGTCTCCAAATACAGTGCTGGGCGGAAGCCTCCGTCTAGCAGTGTTAAAAACATAAACAAACGGCCCTTACCCGATGCAAGAGACAGCATCGGAGCATTAAATGCACCGATGCTAACATCAGGGGGGTCGGAGGGGTGAAAATGGGGATATGTCCAGGTTCAGCTCTGAACTCGGACAACCGCCTTTAAGTATTTTTTTTGCCTTCTAAAATAACAGATCTCTGGCGGAAATTGCTAAAACAGATGCAAAATGTGTATAACTCAGCACAACGGATGATTAAAATACAGGATCTACCGTATATACTCGAGTATAAGTTGAGTTTTTCAGCACAAAATTTGTGCCGAAAAACACGAACTCGGCTTATACTCAAGTCATGCGCGTAAAAAGACAGTGGAGCGGGAGGAGGAGCTGGGGGCGGGCATTTGCAGCGGGGCCGGTGCGCTCACTGCTGACTGACTGATGTCACGTGCGTGCCCGGCCTGCTTTATGAATGAAGCAGGCAGCGCAGGCACGTGACGTCAGTCACGCTGCGCTCGCCCGGCCTGCCTGAAGCATGTGAGGAGGTATTTAGGAGCGGTAATGGGGGGGAAAGGGGGGCTGTGGATGGCACTGTTATGGCATGGGGGGGGGCTGTGAATGGCAATGTTATGGGATGGAGGTGCTGTGGATGGCACTGTTATGGCATGGGGGGGCTGTGGATGGCACTGTTATGGGATGGAGGCGCTGTGGATGGCACTGTTATGGCATGGGGGGCTGTGGATGGCACTGTTATGGGATAGGGGCGCTGTGGATGGCACTGTTATGGCATGGGGGGGCTATGGATGGCACTGTTATTGCATGGGGGGGCTGTGGATGGCACTGTTATGGGATGGGGGCGCTGTGGTTGGCATTGTTATGGCATGGGGGGGCTGTGAAAGGCACTGTTATGGGATGGGGGCTGTGGATGCCATCCACAGATCCCTAATAACAGTGCCATCCACAGATCCCACCATAACAGTGTCATCCACAGATCCCCCCATAACAGTGCCATCCACAGATCAGCCCATACCAGTGCCATCCACAGATCCACCTCGGCTTATACTACTTTTCCTAGTTTTTTAGGGTAAAATT
The DNA here is from genome assembly GCA_033119425.1 of Bufotes viridis. NCBI lineage: Eukaryota > Metazoa > Chordata > Amphibia > Anura > Bufonidae > Bufotes > Bufotes viridis. The sequence goes on from CM065589.1 coordinate 218,962,483, forward strand.
AGGGGGGTCGGCTTATACTCGGGTCGGCTTATACTCGAGTATATACGGTATTTTTTTTTCTGATGGATCAGGACAGAAAAATAAACGGTGATGTGAACCTGACCTGATCGCTAAAACCACTTTATGGCAGGAAGGAACCCATAAATCTCTTAGGCTACATGCTGGCGGTCACCCTAGGGATCTGTCCTCAGGGAACTGAAATGCCGCAGATATTTATGCAGCAAATCCATAGCATTGTACAGTACCAGCAAAGTGAAAAGGTGCGTTTTTAGCAATTTGCACCCACACATGCAGAAAGAAAATCTGCAGCACAAATTGATGTGTGGTATAGATTTTAAATCTGTAGCATGTGAATTTATGCTGCGGATTTCCATGGCGGATTTCTCCTTTTGCAATGCAAAGATTAAAATGTGCGTCAAATCAGCAGCATTTCCATAATGAAATCCGCAACAAAAAACATACCATTTGGTGCAACGTTTCAGTTATGTGTGCACTTCCTGAGGCAAATCCGTCATGTTGTACAGTACCAGCAAAAGGAAAGAGTTTTTCGCAATTCTCATCCACATGTTGTGTAAAAAATCCGCAGCAGAAACTAATACTGTATATTATAAATCCTCAGCAAGTCAATTACTGCTGCAGATTACATTACAGATGTCACCCATTGCAATGAAAAGTGCTAAATCTCTATCTCATTTTAAATCGGCAGCAATCTGCAATAAACACCATTTCATGTTTTTTTTTCTGCTGTGAATTTCCAGTAGAAAGACTGGGGGAGATTTATCAAACTGGTGTAAAGGAGAACTGGCTTAGTTGCCCATAGCAACCAATCAGATTCCACCTTTCATTTTCCAAAAGAGCTGTGAACAATGAAAGGTGGAATCTGATTGGCTGATATGGGCATCTAATCCAGTTCTACTATACACCAGTTTGATAAATCTCCCCCACAGTGCGTATTATGCACACATTTTTGTGTGGAAAACTTGAGGTAAAATACAATGCCGACACAGTAGATGAGATTGTCATAATCTAATTAACAGATTCCGTACTATTCTGTGACTGAAAATCAATGCCAGAAAAGTAGTGGATTTCTGTAAGTTTGAGATAAAAGGAACTGATTTTCAGTCGCGGAATTTTCTGCCACAAAATCTGCCGTGTGTGAAGGCGCCCTAACCCTGGGTTCAGACCTGAGCGTTCTTGAAACGCGCGTTTTAGTCGCGCATATTTTAGCGCGTTTTTGCAAATAGGAAACGCGCGTTGTGCGCACGTTCTTGTGATTGACTACTGTGGTGTCAATCACAAAACGCGCGACAAACGCCCCAAAAAAAGCTCAAGTACTTGTTTATGCGTATGCCGTTTTACAGCGCGTTCGTACGCGCTGTAAAACGCTCAGGTGAGAACCATGCCCATAGGGAAACATGGGTTTACATGTGTTGAGCGTTTTAGAGCGCGTTCGAACGCGCTGTAAAACGCGCAAGTGTGAACTTAGGGTAAGAGTCATTTATCAAAGACCAGCGTTTTACGCCTGTCCTTGATAGCCACTGCGCTGCCAGAGGATGTCCCTAATTTATGACAAGGTGCACGCCTTACCATAAATTAGGTGCATCCTCCAGCAGTCTGTATGCCTAGATTGAAAACGACGTCATTTATGCCCGTTTCCAGGCGTAAACATTAGTGAAACTGATGGCCCGACCACCCCCCCTTCCAATTTTGTTGCGTTTAAAATGTCACAAAATAGGTTATTGCAACATGTTTACCCCAAAAACAGCTGTAAGGGAGTCTTAGTAAATGACTCCCATAGTGTCCTATAATTTATAGGGATTTTTGGGGATTAGTAAAATATGGCTGATTTATAAAAAATAATAATATAATAATAATAAAAATACACCACATCTGTCCATACTTGTGGTTTGAAACTCAGTCCCACTCACTGAGCTGGTGCTGGTTTTGGAAGAAAGCAGCTTTTTTTTTTTTTATCCTGGGCACTCCCTTCAATAGACCATTCACATGACCATACATTTCTGTCTGCATCCGTTCCACAATTCTGCATTCCGTGGACCCGCTAAAGAGATAGAACATGTCCTATTCTTCCAGTTTTTGCAGACAAGAATAGGCATTTCTATCATGGAGAAGGATGTTCAGTTCATCAAAATGGATACGGTGAACGATTAATGAGGGAACATCCATTTTTCCTACATATCTATACACTTCAATCGTTTTCTCTTCCGAAATGGCGCAAAAATAATCTGAATATAGAAATTCCTAAAATCCTAACTGCATCAGATAATGAAAAAATATACAAAATGTATATAATATACAGAGAGGAACCCGAGAAGTGCTTTTTGGGTCAATATTGTGAATGTAATAATGCCACTCTATACATCAGATAAAAAAGAGGGACATTTAACCCCTTAAGGACACGGCCATATTTCACCTTATGGACCAGGCCATTTTTTTGAAAATCTGACCAGTGTCACTTTATGTGGTGATAACTTTAAAACGCTTTTACTTATCCAGGCCACTCTGAGATTGTTTTTTCGACACATATTGTACTTCATGACAGTGGTAAAATGGAGTCGAAAAATGTCATTTTATTTATAAAAAAAATACCAAATTTACCAAAAAATTGGAAAAATTTGCAAATTTCAAAGTTTCAATTTCTCTACTTCTATAATACATAGTAAAACCTCCAAAAATAGTTATTAATTTACATTCCCCATATGTCTACTTCATGTCTAGATCATTTTGGGAATGATATTTTATTTTTTGGGGATGTTACAAGGCTTAAAAGTTTAGAAGCAAATCTTGACATTTTTCAGAAATTTTCCAAAACCCACTTTTTAAGGACCAGTTCAGGTCTGAAGTCACTTTGTGAGGCTTACATAATAGAAACCACCCAAAAATGACCCCATTCTAGAACCTACACCCCTCAAGTATTCAAAACTGATTTTACAAACTTTGTTGAAGAGGACCTTTTACCAATATAATACCCCCCAAATAACCCTCCTACGGGATAGTGCGTCATCCACTGATGTTCTCCTTTTTTTTTTAAATCGACCCCCTAATTCCTTCCTAATCGCCCGTTTCTTCTGCCGCCTCATATGCAAATGAGGCGGACTTTTGTACGGGGCGTTGCTAAACATCCTGGTTGGGGGCGTGTGTGCTGGCTTCCCCGGCTGAGAGAGCAGCCAATCGCAGCGCTGGTCTCTCAGCTAGGGAGAAGGAGCTCAGAACTTTAACACCCACAAGAGTTAATGGCAAATGGAGATAACATTTCAGAATTTCAATTTTTTTGGCAAATGTTTCCATTTTAATCAATTTTTTCCAGTAACAAAGCAAGGGTTAACAGCCAAACATAACACAATATTTATTGCCCTGATTCTGCGGTTTACAGAAACACCCCATATGTCATTGTAAACTACTGTACGGGCACACAGCAGGGCGCAGAATGAAGGGAACGCCATATGGTTTTTGGAAGGCAGATTTTGCTGAACTGGTTTTTTGACACCATGTCCCATTTGAAGCCCCCCTGATGCAAAATCTGCCTTCCAAAAACCATATGGCGTTCCTTTACTTTACTTTAACACAATAACAGCATTTTAGAAGAAAAAAAATCATGTTTTAGTGTTTCCATAGTCTGAGAGCCATATTTTTTTTTTTTTGGGGGCGATTGTCCTATGTAGGGGCTCATTTTTTGCGGGATGAGATGTCGGTTTGATTGTCACTATATTGGGGTGCATATGAGGGTGATGGGTGATCCATGCGACGTAGGAGCGCTGTGACGTCATTGTGGAGCGCCCCGGGAGCCGCACGGACAGTAAGTAGCTTCTCCACTGCTCCCCACTACTTTTCCATGGCAGCCGGAACTTTAGTAGCGTCCTGGCTGCCATGGTAACACTGAAAGCATTTTAAAGACTGATTAGTCTTCAAATGCTTTCAGGTGCGTTGCTTAGTGACGGATCCGGCGGGCATTTCCGGCAACGCTAGTGTGAAAGAGGCCTTAGTGTCTACATAGTCTGAGAGCCATATTTTTTTTACTTTTTGGGCGATTGTCTCATGTAGGGGCTCATTTTTTGCGGGATGAGATGGCGATGGCGGTTTGATTGGTACAATTTTGGCGTACATACGACTTTTTTGATCACTTTTATTATCTTTTTTGGGAAGTAAGGTGGGCAAATTTTCAATTTCATCATAGATTTTTTTTTTTTTATGGCGTTCACCATGCGAGGAAAGTAACATGATCATTTAATAGATCAGGTTGCTACGGACGCGGTGATATCAAACGTGTAGTGTATTTTATTTTTTCATTTTTATTCGGTGATAAATGTGTTTTTTTATTTTTACTTTTTTTGACCCAGGCCCACTTGGTTCTTGAAGATATTGTACTGTATTTCCACAGGACTCCCCTCGGCATTGTCACAGAGTGCCTGCTGAATGATTTCAGCAGGCACTCTGTTCTGCTCACCACCAGCCGTGCGGCGGTGATCGGAAGTACACAGGACGTACCTGTACGCCCTATGTCCTTAGGGACTCGGACATCAGGGCGTACCTGTACAGGGTGTCTGTAAGAGGTTAAGGAGCAAAGAGGGACAGAGGGACTTGGGTCAAAAAGAGGGACTGTCCCTCCAAAAGAGAGACACTTGGGAGGTCTGCTTAAAGGGGTTTACCCATCTCAGACAATGGGGGCATATTGCTAGGATATGCCCCCATTGTCTGATAGGTGTGGGTCCCACTGCTAGGACCCGCACCTACAACGAGAACGAAGCGGGGAGTGCTGTGGCTGGAGGACCCCGAATTTCCTGGGGTCCGTCCACCACCAAGCACTGCTCCCATAGAAGTGGGACCCGCACCTACAATGAGAGCTGAGCGGGAAAATGAACGGAGGGCGCTCTGCGCATGCGCAGCAGCCCTCCATTCACTTCTACGGGGCTGCCAAAAACAGCCAAGCACTGGCTCGGCTATTTCCGTCTGCCCCATAGAAATGAATGGGAGCATGGGCCGTGCATGCGCGGTGCGCTCCCATTCACTTCTATGGGAGCAACGCTTGGTGGTGGATGGATCCCAGGAAATCTGGGGTCCTCCAGCCACAGCACTCTCCGCTTCATTCTCGTTGTAGGTGCGGCCGGGTCCCAGCGGTGGGACCCACACCTATCAGACAATGGGGGCATATCCTAGCAATATGCCCCCATTGTCTGAGATGGGAATACCCCTTTAAATCGCATTTGTGAATATGAAGGCAAAAGACAAATGGAAAATGTTGCCAATCAGGTCGCTCCTCTCATCCTCCAGAGAGAGAGGCCGCAAGAAGTGAAAGCTGGAATCTGATTGGTTGCCACAGGTAACCGCTCTACCGATCTCTTGCACTAGTTTGGACATGTCACTGTCACACAGCCGCACTTTTATAGACAGCTGCAAGAAGACCGCACTCCTTCACCACAACGCGGATCACATTCTCCAGGAATGCGTCATCTCTATTGTTCGTAGTACGGTGTGGAAGCTGCAGTGTCGTCGGCGCCCTCTGCCGCCCTCTAGTAGAACTGCAGCCATGGTGACGCGCCTCCCGGCAAGCGTCAGGCAGTACGGGCGGCATGGTGACGCTCATCCGGCGGGGAGAGGGGAGTGCGCAGTAGTCGTCGCTGGAGAAGAGGAGCAGGAGGCCGTGCTTGTCGGCCTGTGAGTGTGTAGGCGGGCAGGTCCATTCGGACCGGGGTTGGAGTCTGGATCCCTCAAAGGACGAGAGGAGGCCGGAAGAGGGCACCGGAGCTGACCAGCCCGAGCCTTCCTCCGGACCAGCGTGTCAGTGTGTTCCCCGGTACCCCGCTGCTAGCACGGAGGAGAAGGAGGGACCTGTGCACTGTGCAGCCTTACCTCCCGCCTACCCTGTGCTGCTGAACCCGGCCTATCTGTGCTCCGTGCCTCTGCACCCAGCTTCTCCGCAGTCGGTAGCCCTGCACTCCGTGCACCCTGTTCTGGTGGCCGCCATAGACCTGTCTTCCAGCCCCGCAGCTCTGCTGCCAGCCCTGGACGCCGCGGAGTGTGCGGTGGAAAGTCCCCTGATAGTGACCCGGACATCAGCGGTGACAGGGGCCGGCGCCCAGGAGGAGGATGACGACAAGATGAGCAAGAAAAAGAAGAAGGCGACCGGCAGCAGGGTCATGCTGGTCAAGAGGATCCTCATGAAGGATGGCAGCACGGTGAGTGGGAGCAGCAGGAAAGGGTGATGCCAGGCTGTGGCGACCTATGTACCACATGTAGTGGTGGCCGCTCCTGTGGCCAAAAGCGTGGACTTAGGACTCTTTGTTTAACGGGTCAGTGATTGTGAAGCCTCCACAGATACCAGGGCTGTGTGTTGGACCCACTCCTGGTTTTGGCTCACAATCACGGGCGAACATCACTGATCAAACACTGAGGACTGGACAGAAGTTTGGAAGCTGATGCCCCTTGAAAATGAACTCGCTGGGTTGTACCCCGTTAATGTAAACTCTTTTTGTGGCCTCTAAAATTTCAGTTTGGCCCCTGGTGTCTGTAGTATTTGCCCATTCCCAGCCTAGGTCATGTACCGGTATAAACTGAGATAATGACGATATAATATGGTGCGGATCACTCCTGTTATCTCAGGGGTTTAGAAGTTGGAGGTACTTTGTGGTTACGGAGTCTTGTTTGCTTTCTTCCTGCTGTGATGAGTTGGCCATTCTTCTGCGGACTCCCTAGCCTCAGGTCCTCCGTGTGGAATGTGGCTTCCTTACATGTTCTCCTGTGTTTCAGCAGCGTCGGGTCCTGACTCTGATACGAGGCCTGTGTTTTTGGCTTCACCTGAAGTTCAGAAATGGTTAGAGACCATACTCTGATCAGCCGTAACATTAAAATGACTGCCAGGTGAAGTGAATAACATGGATTATCTCCTGACAAGGGCACTGTGCCCAGTTGTTTCTGTCAGTGCCATAGGGAGTGTGCACCAAAGCCGCTCCATTCAAACTCCTAGCTGCAGTCTTGTTCACCACTGATATTTTTTTGGAGTGTATATAGCTTTTTGATCACTTTTTGTTACATTTGTTTGGGGGAAAGTGATGTACTCCCGTAACAGTACTGGACTTTTGGGATGTTTTTTATTTTCATTTTGGGAAAGGGGGTGATCTGAACTTTCGTATTTTTAAAACTTTTTTTTTCTTTTTTTTTAGACACACTAGGTGACATGGATTTGCAAATTTCAGATTACCTTTTCCACACTTTGTTATTTTGCAAATTAGTCTTGCACTCCGACCTGCAGTCTTGCACTGAAAAAAATCTTTAATAGGCCTGGCAGCCTTGTACAGGCCCAGGCCATTTACCAATAAGGAACACCTTCCCCGATCCCAGCGAGTGGAAGGCGTTCTGGCCCCAGGAGTGCTCCCGAGTTTCCTGCTTTCACAGTGCTGCCTTAAATGGGAGGCGCTCCAAAATCACCAGTGTGAACTGGCCCAAACATAACTAGGGATGAGCGAATCGACTTCGGGTGAAACATCCGAAGTCGATTTGCATAAACCTTTTGTTTCAATACTGTACGGAGCGAGCGCTCCCTACAGTATTAGAATGTATTGGCTCCGATGAGCTTAAGTTATTACTTCGCGAAGTCTCGCTAGACTTCGATTAATAACTTCAGAAATTGGTTTATACTGTAAAAAACCATTTCCCGAACTCTGGTTCCAAGGAAGGATCCAGAGAAAGGAAAAAACCCTGTAAGGTAGAAAGACAACTTTCCTCACTTTAGGGGAAAAATTTCCTTCCGGACTCCAATCAGGCAATCAGAATAACTCCCTGGATCAACGACCCCTCTCTAGTAGCTATAACCTGTAATATTATTACACTCCAGAAATACATCCAGTCCCCTCTTGAATTCCTTTATTGTACTCACCATCACCACCTCCTCAGGCAGAGAGTTCCATAGTCTCACTGCTCTTACCGTAAAGAATCCTTTTCTATGTTTGTGTACAAACCTTCTTTCCTCCAGACACAGAGGATGTCCCCTTGTCACAGTCACAGTCCTGGGGATAAATAGATGATGGGACAGATCTCTGTACTGACCCCTGATATATTTATACATAGTTATTAGATCTCCCCTCAGTCGTCTTTTTTCTAAGGTGAATAACCCTAATTTTGATACTCACCCCCCCGCCCTTGCCTTTTTTTATGGCAGATCCTCTCCAATAAAAGAAACTAGACTGATGCAGTAAGTTATATGAAACTCGTAAACTGGGCAGTAAACGTCATGTATGGGAATTACTCTTGAGCCCGGTCACCCTCAGTGGGTGAGAAGGAAACTAGGTCCTATAAAACTTCGAGAAGAATACTCGCTGTGCCAGGAACAGAGGCTGTACGCTATCTTTGGCGGTCCCATAGAGATGAAAGGAGCGGCAGTGCACATGCTTTACCTGCCGGGTATGGGGTCCCAGTCACCAGTCTGTTATCCCCTGTCCTGTGGATTTCCACTGGTTAAATGCCAGGCAGATAGGTGATAGGATAATGCAGGCCGTGGGGCGGACACAGTATGCGGTTTGGTCTGCCTCTCGTGTACTACACGTGTCGTCTGCGGCTGTACCTGTCTTGTGTGTTACCATGCCGGAGCACGGCACCGGTGACTTCCTGCACCTCCGGGAGGTCCTTTTGTTTTCTTCACAGGGATTTTAGATGGCTGAACTGTAGGCAGGACCTGGGGACGCCCTGCAGGTAATAAGTATGTGCTGTCGCTGTGCGAGCGCTTCTCTGCTGAGGCAGGGATACTGTAGAGTCATATGTGCTGGAGGCGGAAGCTTAAGGCCACAGTACAGGACTAATAAATTCATAGTCCACATGGAGGAGCCGCCTCTTATGCAGGGATTTAGAAGGGTTCCTTCCTAGCTTTCATAATGAAGTCTAAAGACCCCTTTACACGGCCAAGCATCTTCCAGATAATCTTAGGAACGCCCATTAGTGATTATCTGCCAGTGTAAAGGTGCCGCCGAATACCCGATGAACATAGGTTGTTTGTGCGGTCACCTAAATCGTTTGCTGGCAGCAGATGCTGCCGGCAAACAATGTTTCTGTATGGGCAAGAGCAATGGCAATAGTGATCCCTACTCCCCATACTGTGGAGGAGATGACTGCATGTAAATGCCCCCCCCCCCCCAGCCTCAGATAAGACCCCAACCAGACCCTCCTTAGTCTCAGATCACACTCCCATCAGACCCTCCCTAGCCTCAGATCAAACCTCATCAGACCCCCCAGCCTTAGATCAGACTTTTCCCCACCCTCAATTAGCCTCAGATCAGCCCCCATCAGACCCCCCAGCATCCAAACAGACCCCAGATCAGATGATTAAAAAAGTAAATAAACTTAAATCTCCAGCTCCGGACAGCGCTGCCACTTGGCAGATTCACTTACCCTCCATGGTCTTCTTCCCAGCGTTCTGTAATGTGACCTGTATGTGTCAGGACACTGAGCGGGGCCGGAAGAAGACCAGGGAAGGTGAGGACAGCCAGTGCAGTACTGTTCTCACCTCCCGCATTAGCATTTTCACTATATGTTCTGGCCGGGGGCCACATGAATTGATCCCTGGGGCCCTCGGGCGGAAGGTTTCCCAGCCCTGTTCTAGACAGTGGCGATTGTACCACATAGGTCTATAGAAACAGGCCTCTTAAAGGGAACCTGTCACCCTGAATGTGCAGACTGATCTGCATGTTATAGAGCAGATTGAGATATAGTTTTGTGGGTAAAATGTCAGTGAAACTTGTAATTTATGCAGTTAAATCTTCTCCGTCTAACCAGTGACCGCCATCCATCCAACTGATCACTGATGGGACTGCCCATAGGACTCCTAAGCCTAGAAAGAGTGGGGATTTCAGTGTGTAGAATACAAGTAGTCTTTTGCGGTCCGCACATGGCCGGCAATTGCGGACAAGAATTGGACACGCTCTGTCTTTTTTGTGGGGCCGCGGAACGGAACTAAGTCAGGACCTATAAAGGATGATTTATGGCTCCATGAAGACGGATTGTGATCAGTAACTACTGCTCGGCGACAGTATTAGGTACCACACCGAAAAATAGAACAACCTCCCCATATAGTCAGAAGGATTACATCTTTATTCAGTACACAAGATAAAAGGCAAATACATAAAATAGGTAAGTAGAAAACAAACAATAAATCCATAGAAAAACCGTCAGAAAGACCCAGGGCATAAAAGCCACTGAAAGGTAATGACCAAAAAATATATATAGTGGGCGAAAGTAGGAAAATAATAATGCCACTGATGGCACGTCGCCTCCACCCAACGCCGTTTCGCCACACAGGCTTCTTCTGGGGAGTATTAGGTGGTCTGAGACACACCTCCTGGCTGTCTGCAAAAAATGTTGGCACAATGAGGGAGAAATATCAAGACTGGCATACACATCTTGACCTCCCCGCACTGGCGTGAGATGCGCCTAATTTATTAAGAGGCAGAAGCCTCATAATGAATCACCTTTGCCCTGCGAAAGTTATAGTAAATGCGGCGGCGCTGTGAAGCCACGCCCCCTTTTCGCTACACTTCAGAAAAGTGCCGAGAAGCTCAAAAACTTTTTAACGACACAATTGTGGCGTATAGGGCTTCATAAATGTCCCTCAATATATAGAACAGGAATTAAAGGGGTTTTCCGAAATTCATATATTTCTGACCTATTCTCAGGATAGGCAATCAATATCAGCTCTGTGGGGGTCTGTCACCTGGAACGTCCGCCAATCGGCTATTTGAGGAGGCTGCGGCACTGCTATGAGCGCTGCAGCCTCCGTGCAGCTTGCCAAGTAGGGTCGTCACTATACCAAAATTTTGATTCGATTTCAATACCATAAAAAAGTATTGCGATACTAGATACCATACGATACTACGTGAAAAAATAAAACACCATAAAAGCCCCGTGCATTCTGCATTTCATGGAACGTCTGGCCCATAATAGAACAGTCCTATCCTATTTTTTTAGGGGGCAAGGTGAAATATAGCGAATTGCACGTTTTTATTTTTTTTCTGTTATGCAATTCACTGCATAGGAGATATTTTAATAGTTCGCACTTTTTTGGGCGTGGCGATATGTAATATATTTATTTTTTATTTCTTATATATTTTATATGTAAAATTGGGAAAAGGGGCGATTTAAACTTTTAATATATTTTTTTTAACATTTTACTTACTATTAGACCCCTTAGGGGCTAGAACCTGGGATCTTTTAATCCCTTGTCCCTTTCACCCTTATAGAGATCTATTGGGGTGAATAGGATGTTACACTGTCCTTGCTGCTCTGTGCACTCAGCAGCAGGGAGCTTACCATGGCAGCCAAGGCTTTAGTAGCGTCCTGGCTGCCATGGTAACTGATCAGAGCCCCGCGATTACACTGCTGGGGATCCAATCAGAACTGCCACTGCACCACCAATGAGGAGGATGGGAGGGGACCCTGTTGCCACTGCCACCAATGAATATAAAAATAAAGAGGGGCACCTGTGGCCACTGCGCCACCAATCAATATTAGGGTCCATTCACACGTCCGTGTGTGTTTTACAGATCCGCAAAACACGGACATCGGTGCAATTTGCGGACCGTACATCGCCGACACTCTCATAGAAAATGCATTTTCTTGTCCGCGGACAAGAATAGGACATGTTCTATTTTTTTCGGGAACGCGATTGCGGACCCAGAAGTGCGGATCTGCAATTGCGGACCCGACCGGGACATCGTCTGTCCCCATTGAAATTAATGAGTCCGCAATTCCGTTCCGCAAATGCGGAACGGAATTGCGGACGTGTGAATGGGGCCTAATAGGTATAATACTGGGGGGGGGAGGCAGGACGCAATGCGCCACCAATGATTATACTTCATAATACCGGGGTTGGGGGCGCACTGCACCTCCAATGAATATAATTAACTCATTAATTTGAGTGTAGGCAGCTGGTGCCGGCGACGGTATTACATACCCAGCACCCGCCCTCTGACATGGCGCTGTGATCCCTGGCAATTAACCCCTTAGCGGCCACAGGCCTCCTCCTCAGTACTAAGCTCCCATTGGTGGCAGCGGCACAGGGGGGAGGGACTGCCTCCTTCTCCACTGTGCTGCTGAGGAGAACAGAGAGCAGCGCGTGCCTAGTATCGTTAAATAGTACGACCCAGTATTGTATCAATCCGGGTCTAAAAGTATTGAAACTCCGATACCCGGTGCAACTCTATTACCAAGTGCAGCACCGTCTATTTGATAGTGGCTTTGCTTGGTATACAGCTCTGCCCCGTTCACTTGAATGGGATTGAGCGCCATCCAGGTCATGTGACTGATGAATGTGACGTCACTGGCCTAGGAAGAGACTGCAGCACTTTGGTCTCTTCAAACAGCTGGTCGGCAAGGGTGGCGGGAATTTAGACCCCCGCCGATCTGCTATTGGTGACCTATCCTGAGGACAGGTCATCAATATCAAACTCTTAGAAAAGCCCTTCAGAGAGAAAATGGGCAGTTTTGCCATAACTTACGCCAGACGTTTGAAGGGAGTCCAGGTCCCATGAAGATCTCGTCATACGACTTGCTGCTGTCCTCCTGCCCCAGTGTTTTTTTGGGAGGGGGCTTTAGCAGATGTGTGTCAGATTCTGTCTGGAGTGTATCGCGTTCAGTAAGTAAAATGATCGTGCCGTTAAACCTGGGCAGATCTAGGTGGCTTGGCACAGCGGGTGGTGAAACATTGCTGCTATTTTAGAAACCAGGTCACCCCTTTTCCTTTGCATTCCTCATACACTAGCGGGAGGCTTGCTGCTACCACTGAAGTGACACATTTGTCACCCGGCTCCTGACTCGTACATGATGGATTTGGCATGGTTGTAGCAGGTCATATGCATTGTAAACCAGGACCCGTGCTGCAGCATACACTAATTGTCACTTAATCCTGCCATAAAAATAGAAGTCATTTCATAAGCGCAGGTTAAGCCTAGCTAAGCTTGTCTAATGCCTCCATGTTCTGTGGGGCGAAATATCAGGCTATAGATCTGCCATAGGCGTCCTGAGCTTGGAGTATGGTCAAATAGGAGATCTGGGAAAAAAGCCCAGCATCGGGAGGGAACATCCATTCAGGAGCCTGGAAGACCCCTTTAAGAGTTGTGCAGTTTCTCAGTACACCGTCTCTAGACGTATTTCAAGATGCGCTCAGTTTAGCAAACAGTGGGAGATTTGGATAAACGGACTATTAAAATTATCATCTTGATGAATTCTCCCCTATGCTTCTAAAGTAAGGTCCTGTAGGTTTTGGATCTCCCCCCTCCCCCCCATGTAGAACAACGTATAAAGACATTTTGCCCGAAACATAGGGCAGGATGTGGGGACAAGGCCCTCTGCACTGGGTGGTGAGTGCCGCCAGTAATTCGCTGCTAAAGCCTAGCTTATTTGTTGGTTTATCTGTGGAAACGTGCTTTCTTTCTTTCGTCCTGTGCCTTTTCCTTGCACTTCAGTCACATACACTGAAACCAGTTTCCGTCATATTGTTCATCATTTTACCAGCCAGAATAGCGCTGCATGCTGTCCTGTGCTGCCCGTCTTCTGGTAGGTAGACTTGTTGCTCGTAGTAACATTTGAGTTCACCGCTGGGTTCCAGCTCTTGCCCTCTGGGTCCGTAGGTCCTGGGTCTCCCAGGTCCGACATATGGTATGATGCGGGTCACGTGACTGCTGCAGCCAATAACTAGCCTCAGTGGTGACATGTCCCCAAGCAGCATGCGACCACTGAGGCCAATAAATGGCTGCTGTGGTGCATGTGGGGCCCTCAGAGCTGGAATAGAATGAGCTGCGCCTTCGTTAATGCTGCTTCATGGGTTGTACAACACTTTTAAAGGGGTTGTCCTACTAAAAGTATTCTACATTTTTCACACCAGCACCTGGATGTGAATACTTTTCTAATTGCATGTAATTAAAAATTTTGTATTTCCACTGAGTTATTCGATAAGATCTGTATAGCGCCACCTGCTCTTTTTGTAATTTGTCCTGCTGACTGAGATGGAAGCACATGCTCGGTTCCACCCTTCCAACTACCACTAGCTGCAGCAGAAAGGGCGTGCTCCCTTAGTTCTCAGCTTGATATAAATCTAGCAGAGCTATTAGAGCAATGAATGTGGAGATCTCTGGATCCATGTGAGGTACAGGGCTGGTTCTAGCTTTGTTAGAGATTGTCATGTACTGTATGATTGGAATTTCATTTTTTACATTAATCATGGGATAACCCTTTAAGTACATGACGCTGTGTGCAGTGTTGGAGAACTCTTTGAAATGACCTGATCATCTAGCATTTTCATACGAAAACTATGTTAATGTCCCATTTACAGGGCGGGCTGTCGGATAATTTTCTATGAATCTGTGCTGCTTAGTGTGACTATCATGGTATTTAACTAATCTCCCTCTCCTCCCCCCACCATGAAATTATGTACAGTGGCTTTTAGGGGCATGCCGTCATACATACATTGCTGTGTGCATGAATAGGGCTTTCTATGACTAGAGTGGTTATCCTGCCTGTGATGATAATGTGATGACTGCTGAAAAGGGATTGCAAAAGATAAAGAATTGTCATCCTATTATTGGGCTTGGTTGCCAGAATTTCAGGATTAAAAAAAAAGAAAAAAAAAAGCCAAAAATGTTTTTGACATAAACCTTTTGATTTAGGCTCCATTCACACGTCCGTGTGTATTTTGTGGATCCGCAAAACACGCACATCGGCGATGTGCGTTACGAAATTTGCGGACCACACATCGCCGGCACTATATAGAAAAAGCCTTTTCTTGTCCGCAATTGCGTACAACAATAGGACATGTTCTATTTTTTTCGGAACGCGATTGTGGACCCCGAAGTGCGGACATCGTCTGTCCCCATTGAAATTAATGGGTCCACAATTCCGTTCCGCAGAATGTGGAACAGAATTGCGGATGTGTGAATGGAGCCTTAATGGATAGGTAATTCTTTAAGAGTGTTTGATTTGTATCTGGCCATTCTGGGGTCCAGCTCTTTGTATAGCTCCATGCACATTTTTATCGTTTTTAAGCCTTAACGGATGACGAGGCTATCTGATGCTATTCTGGGTGCTGTAAAGGATTTTGTGGTCATGTGACATTTCTCAAATTCTTTTCACAAATGGCTGTCCATGTGACTCCATCCAGGCATTTTCTTACTGACCGGATTGACCCGGAGGCATACAGGGAGGCTACATCTGACGTGTACAGTTCGTGATTAACACAATGGGCGACTTTTTAAGCAAAGCAGCGGCGTGAAAAAAGTAGCAAATTACTGTGCCCGGTAGGGGTGGGACGATATGGCGATATAGACGATATGCGATATGAATTTGTGCCACGATATCGATTTTGTCTATATCGCCATATCGCGGTAGAACATGGTATGCGCCGCTCTCGGCGCATACCATGTTCTCCTGAGCCGGCACAGTGGAGAAGGAGGGAGTCCCTCCCTCCCCACTGAGAGCCGCCAATGAGAGAGGATGAGGGGAAGGACTGTAGCCACTGCTACCAATGAGAGCGGAGGAGGGGAGGGACTGTGGCCTGTGGCAGAACGTCACAGGCAGGGAGAAGGAACGCCCAGGGAGAGAAGCTGATGTCTCCTCCCTGGTGTTCCCACCATGTGACGGGGGCCAGAGCGGGCGAACGGAGCCCCGCACATACATAATAGTAAGTGCCCCCTAATTAAAGGTCCTATTTGCCTGCATGTGCCGGCCATATCCCATACCGCTTCTATGACTGCCTGCTGCGATCCGCCGCAATTAACCCCTCAGAACCTGAGGGGTTAATTGCGGTGAATCGCAGAGTGCAGTCACAGAGGCCCAGTATGGTATATGGCCGGCACATGCAGGCTACGTTTCTACTCACTCTCTGGTGGCACAGTGCCCCCCCCCATCATTGGTGGCAGTGGCAGTTGTGATCGGAGCCCCAGCAGTGTAATGCTGGGGCTCCGATCGGTTACCATGGCAGCCAGGACACTACTGATGTCCTGGCTGCTATGGTCAGCTCCCTGCTGCTGTGTGCACAGGGCAGCAGGGTCAGTGTCAAGTCCTCTTTACCCTGACAGAGATCTATCAGGGTGAATAGAACAAGAGTTCTAGCCCCTAAAGGAGGCTAAATAGTTATTAAATAAAAAGTTGAAGGAAAAAAAAAAAAAAAAAGTTTAACAACCCCCCCTCCAATATAGAAAATTTATATCGCGATATATATCGCATATGCTTCATATTATATCGCAATATAAATTTTAGGCCATATCGCCCACCCCTAGTGCCCGGCATATTTTCCCCTTTTTGGGAGGCAACTGGCATAAGTTACTGCTCACATCTATGCCAGCCCTTACCAGTTTCTGGCAGATGGCGTTAGAGTTGTTTCGGTGCCAAAATTTTGATTCGGTATCGATACCATAAAAAAGTATTGCGATACTCGATACCATTCGATACCACGCGAAAAAAATAAAAAACACCAAAAAAATCCGCGTGCATTCCACATTTTATGAAACCGCCGGCTCATAATACAACAGTCCTATCCTACTTTTTTGTGGGGACAAGGCGACGAAAAGAAAATGGCGAATCGTACATTTTTTCTTTTTCTTTCTTTTACGGCGTTCACCGCATAAAAGTGGATTTTTTAATAGTTTGGACTTTTGAGACGTGGCGATATGTAATATTTTATTTATGTATTGTTTATATATTTTATATGTAAAATTGGGAAAGGGCGTGATTTATAATTAATATTTTGGTGTACTTTAACTTTTATTTTTTTTTACAGTTTATTTATTAACCATTTCCCCCCTTAGGGGCTAGAACCTGGGATATTCTCATCCTATTCACCCTAATACAGCTCTATCAGGGCTTTCGTCCTGTGCCTTTTCCTTGCACTTCAGTCAGAATAGGATCTCACCCTCTTCCTGCTGCCCTGTGCTCTGTGCCCACAGCAGCAGGGAGCAGACCAAGGCAGCCAGGACTTCAGGAGCGTCCTGGTTACCATGGTAACCGATCGGAGCCCCAGCATTACACTGCTGGGGCTCCGATCACTGCCACTAATGAGGAGGAGGTGAGGGGACCCTGTGGCCACTGCCACCAATGATTTTTACTGGGGAGAAGGGGGACAGGGGGCACACTGCCCACCAATGTTTTAATACTGGGGGGCGGAGCACTGGCCAGCCTAATAACGTTCATATATAACTGCAGGCAGAAGACACAGGCTGCCGGCACCTGCCTGTGACCGAGCGCTGCGATCAGAGGCTATTAACCCCTCAGGTGCCGCACCTGAGGGGTTAATTGCCTCTGATTGCAGTGCTGGGTCACAGGCAGGTGCCGGCAGCCTGTGTCTTCTGCCTGCAGTTATATATGAAACTGTACTCGGCATTGCTGGCCAGTGCTCCCGTCCCCCAGCTCCCGCCCCCGCTCCGCCCCTCTCCCTCTATTGGTTGCAGCGGCAGCACAGGGGGAGGTAGAGACTGCCTCCTTCTCCCTGTGCTGCCGAGGAGAACATGGCCGCGCTGAGAGCAGCGCAGCCACGTTCTCCTATACTGGGCTGTGCAGTAGTGCAGCCCAGTATCGATAAAATACTTTTCCTGGTATCGAGTGCGATACCAGAGAAAAGTATCGATTGGGTATCGAAAGTTCGATACCCGAAACAACCCTAGATGGCGTACCAGAGAGGCACCTCCGGCACGCTGGGGAACGGCGGTCTTGATAAAACGTGAAGCATGTGCCTCTCCTGACTTCAGTCAGAGCCCATGGGTTATGGAAGATAATCTATAACCAGAGCAGACGGGTCCTGTGTGCAGGCTGGACCACGGCTGCTGGGATCCCGGATATGAAGGAAGGGTGGAGGGTCGGAGGAAATCCATTGTCTATGTACAGTAATACAGCCGGACTGTAATCCCACGGGATTCAGTGTATTATTACACACATTATGAGACTTCTCGGGTAAGATTTTCTTCCTGTTTCTGTACACAGGAGGAAGTAATATACACAATAGCGGGCCAACTTTCCTTATATTACGGTTCTATACCGTATATAGCGTCGACAGACTGGAATCACTGAGCCGTTTTAATAGGAAGCCAAGTAAAGGTTTTCTTTTTTGGGACTTTTGGGAATGTGTCAACGATTATTTTTTTTTTATCTCCTAATTTGTTTTAATATTTTTATTTTTTGATTGCAGACTTTTTTTAAATTCGATTTCCTGAACATGATGATGAGGGCAGCTATCTTGCCCGAGCTGCTGTTAACAGCATTTATAGAGCTGCTTTACGGCAGCCACCATGGGCAGTAGACCCCATGGACAGAAGGGGGCTTCTGTGGGAGACTTGCTCTGTGACATGGGGAGAGGTTAGGAGGGAGAAGATTAGCTGTGATATCACCTATTGTGAATGGTGAATTCTGTGATATCTCTTTCAAATCCTGCCTGTAATGATAAGCAGATAACTGCAGTAAAGTAACCTGCACAGATCAAAAAGTGATTCTGATTAATAGGCTTAGTGGCCAGTGTGAATCCTGCCGGGTTCTAGATTTTTGTTTTTGTTTTTTTAATATATGGTAAATATTGACACGGAAAATTAAATTCAGTAAATGTTTTTTTAAAAATATGTAAAAACTTGATTTAAGGCAGGGGTGCACAACCTGCGGCCCTCAACCCTCTGGCTGTAGACATGTATGTCTCGTGTATTTCTCCCATTAGATGGGGGCCTGGAAACTGGAACTAGACATTAATGGTTTATACTGTGTGTTCTGTATGCCATAAGTACAGTTCAGTTGTTAATAGCCCTTTAAATTTTATTTTCGGCTCTAGTCATGGGTTCAGTCTGGCAATGTGGCCCCCAACTAGAATACGTTGTGCACCCCTGATTTAAAGAGTAGGTCTTTTTTTGAGGACATATTCACTGTAAGTATTTTTGGGGGTGCCTGGTGGTGTCAGACCCTCACCAGTCAGATATTGATGATATATCCTGAGGATAGGACAGTGGTGGCACTCAGAGCCCTCTCTGTGGGCACCCGCACCCTGGCAAAAGTCTATGTACCAATATGCCTTAGACTTTTCCTGCCATTCATCAGCACAGGACGCACTATGAACAGCACAGGCAGCGCATTGAATGTAGGCAGGCTATTATAGCTAAATCATTCATCAGCACAGGACGCACTATGAACAGCACAGGCAGCGCACTGAATGTAGGCAGGCTATTATAGCTAAATCATTCATCAGCACAGGACGCACTATGAACAGCACAGGCAGCGCACTGAATGTAGGCAGGCTATTATAGCTAAATCATTCATCAGCGCAGGGCGCACTATGAACAGCACAGGCAGTGCACTGAATGTAGGCAGGCTATTATAGCTAAATCATTCATCAGTGCAGGGTGCACTATGAACAGCACAGGCAGCGCACTGAATGTAGGCAGGCTATTATAGCTAAATCATTCATCAGCGCAGGGCGCACTATGAACAGCACAGGCAGCGCACTGAATGTAGGCAGGCTATTATAGCTAAATCATTCATCAGCGCAGGGCGCACTATGAACAGCACAGGCAGCGCACTGAATGTAGGCAGGCTATTATAGCTAAATCATTCATCAGCGCAGGGCGCACTATGAACAGCACAGGCAGCGCACTGAATGTAGGCAGGCTATTATAGCTAAATCATTCATCAGCACAGGGCGCACTATGAACAGCACAGGCAGCGCACTGAATGTAGGCAGGCTATTATAGCTAAATCATTCATCAGCGCAGGACGCACTATGAACAGCACAGGCAGCGCACTGAATGTAGGCCGGCTATTATAGCTAAATCATTCATCAGCGCAGGGCGCACTATGAACAGCACAGGCAGCGCACTGAATGTAGGCAGGCTATTATAGCTAAATCATTCATCAGCGCAGGGCGCACTATGAACAGCACAGGCAGCGCACTGAATGTAGGCAGGCTATTATAGCTAAATCATTCATTAGCGCAGGGCGCACTATGAACAGCACAGGCAGCGCACTGAATGTAGGCAGGCTATTATAGCTAAATCATTCATCAGAGCAGGACGCACTATGAACAGCACAGGCAGCGCACTGAATGTAGGCCGGCTATTATAGCTAAATCATTCATCAGCGCAGGGTGCACTATGAACAGCACAGGCAGCGCACTGAATGTAGGCAGGCTATTATAGCTAAACCATTCATCAGCGCAGGGCGCACTATGAACAGCACAGGCAGCGCACTGAATGTAGGCAGGCTATTATAGCTAAATCATTCATTAGCGCAGGGCGCACTATGAACAGCACAGGCAGCGCATTGAATGTAGGCAGGCTATTGTAGCTATATCATTCATCAGCACAGGACGCACTATGAACAGCACAGGCAGCGCACTGAATGTAGGCAGGCTATTATAGCTAAATGATAAAGTACATGGAAGATATACTATATTGGGCTGTAATATTCAGGGTAAATCGCTGTGTTAGCACTTTGCAATAAATAAGTGGGTTTTGGGTTACAGTTTGGGCACTCGGTCTCTAAAAGGTTCACCATCACTGGGATAGGATAGGGCAATAAATATATAGGGGGTTGTCCAAGTTGAGTGTCCCCCACACAACAGTAAAGGTGATAAAATATCTAAAGACCCAGCCGTTCATTGTGCTCTGGTCCTTCAGCAGTGACTCCATCTTCCTGGCTGCAGCAGTGATGTCTCGTGCACACCTGGTCACCTTGCATCACAGCCCTTGACGCTTGAGGCCACTGCTTGGCCGCAGTGCTGATGTGTGTGGGGGACGTCACCACTGCAGCAGGGAAAACCGGACAGGCCGCCTGAAGCTTGGTGCAGGCAGAAGTAGGTGAGAAAAGCGGTAAGGCTACGTTCACAAACTCAGTACACTGCTCCAGCACCGCCGGATCCCCGATGACTATAATGGGATCCAATGGTGATCATAAATATATATTGGCGCCAATTAGCTTAGAAAATCTCCCCCATTGAGTTGAGCTTGGTGCCCTTTTGTGAACGCCAGTTGTCACTTAATAGTTAAATTAGGCAGGTCTCCCTACAAGGGTCTGCGGGTAGCTGTAGCCTGATTTACTGCTGTAATCTACTTAGCTCTGTCTGTAATGGCACCAGAAGCCCAGACACACAGCCTGCAAATCTCCTGACGGCACATTGGACTGCACCTCGCTATGTGATCTGCCCTTACAGAGGGGTCTCGGCTTCAGATGTACCTCGTATACAAGGCGGCCACCTGCAAGCATGGTTAGGCTGGGAACACACCTAAGCGTTTTTGGAGCGGGCGTTTTTTTGAGCGTTTTTTCACGCGACAAACGCGCGTTTTCATGGGCGCTTTTGCATTTAAGGAACGTGTGTTTTTGAGGCGTTTTTTTGGATTGACAGGTTCCAGATCCACTAAAAATGTAGGCCTACCTATATGAAAGTTGCAGACTGTTAGCCAAATTAGGCCTTTTTATGCTGGGTCAAATGAGAAAAACGCGCGTTCGTATGCGCGTTTTTTAAACAGAAAAAGCGCATATCTTCATCTTGGAGCGTTCCCATGCATTCCAATGGGTGGAAACGCTTGAAAAAACGCCCCAAAGAAGCTCAAGCACTAGCGTTTGTGTCAGGCGTTTTTCAGCGCGTTTAAACGCGCTGTAAAACGCCCAAATGTGTACCATGCCCATAGGGATACATGGCATTTCACATGTTGTGCGTTTTACAGCGCGTTTAAACGTGCTGTAAAACGCTTAGGTGTGTACCTAGGGTAATTCCTGTGGAGCATGGCGTGCCCAGGGATGTCTTCAGGGACACAGTCACCATATCTCATGTGAGTGAGTTCAATCATCTGCCACTTTCTCCTGAGGGTTTGGCAATAAAGGGCATCTAGCAGTAATCCGGTATAAAGGTGACTGACCACTCGTTGGTCTGACGTCAGGTCACTGCGAGGACCTGGGTGACGTGCAAGTGTTTTCTCCATATCGCTTGTGTTGACCGAGCTTTTCGTGGTAACACAGACTGTCCGTTTTATAGGCGCTGCTTAGAAACAGACAACGTCACCAGCTCAGATGTCAAAGGAGAAATCTTCTGCCTTCTAGTACAATGCCAGTGTGTACACAGTGGTGTGGCCGTGATATATGCTGGATCTGTTCTTCGTACTTCATGGGTTGTACACTGCATGAGCCATCAGAAAATGACACATTCCTTTTGAACCCGTTTTTTTCTTGTGACCATGTAAAATGATGGCAGTATACACACTGGCCACTGGAACCTTAGATATGGACTAACACATCCTGATTTTCTGTAAATTACTTGTCAGTTTTGCCATATGTCGCTCCACGAAGAGGTCTATGCAGTATGTTATGGCAACATTAATGGCAGACGTTTTCAGTCCACATAGGACCTTTCCCAGAGGTACATCTATGGCGTGGGAACGGAAGAATGCCTGGTCCCAGTGGTAAGACCCCTACCAATCTCAGTTATCCCACCAGGGCTCATGCACACGACTGTTGTTGTTTTGCGGTCCTCAAAACACAGACACCGGCTGTGTGCATTCCGAATTTTGTGGAATGAAATTTCCGGCCCCTAATAGAACAGTCCTATCCTTGTCCGTAACGCGTACAATACTAGAACATGTTCTGTTTGTTATTGCGGAATGGACATCTGGTCACGGAGTAATATATATATATATATATATATATATATATATATATATATATATATTTATTTTTTATTTTTTGTGGCCCCATTGTAGTGGATGGTTCTGCATATGAGCCACAAAAAAAAACACGGAAGACAGACAAAAAATTTGTTTGTGTGCATGAGCCCTAATCCTGTGGATACTCGCCAGCTTCCTACAGTTGCCGCTCCAGTCCTCACCTCCCGTCTCTTTACATGCTGCAGAGATCAAGCACGTGATCACTGCATGGCAATCTCTGGCCTCAGCGACCTTGTGCCGTATGCTGCAGAGACCAGTGATTGGCTGTAGTGGTCAAGTGTAAACACAGACCAGTGGTGAGGACTAGAGCATCGGCGCTGGAAATGACAGGAGATTAAAGGGGTTTTCTAAGTGTGACCTGTCTATCTTTAGGATATGTCATAAGTATCTGATCAGTTGGGGTCTGACACCCGGCACACTTGCAGATCAGCTGTTTGAGGAGGTCGGGCTGCGGCCGCCTCTCGGTTTACACAGCACAGCACCATACGTTGTACAGCGTCTGTGCTTGGTATCGCAGCTCAGCCCCATTCACTTGGTTGGGACTGAGCTGTGGCTAAGCCACGTAACCGATAAGCGTGAGCGCCACTGGCCAACCGTAAGCTGCGACACTCCAGGGCATGCCTCTTGCAGCAGCAGTTATACAACCCCCTCAAGCCTTTTTGGGTTAGCAAGAGATTGCTGCAATGTAACCAGGATCTCCTGTGTGAATCGATAGATGACCTTTTTACTGTACATGACCGCTCCATCATGTGTGTGTATTTTATTGCAGCATGTATCAATGCCTTCGTTTTCTTCTTTTTCATGACAGCAACAAGGAATGGGAAGGCCGAGTGTGTATCATGCTGTTGTGGTCATCTTCCTGGAATTTTTGCCTGGGGCCTGTTGGCGACACCAATGCTAGTAGTGAGTATTACCTCGGCATTACTGCTATTATGCTTGCTTTACTGCTTATCCATGACCTGACTCTAGGCTGAGAATGCCTGGTCCCAGTGGTAAGACCCCTACCAATCTCAGTTATCCCACCAGGGCTCATGCACACGACTGTTGTTGTTTTGCGGTCCTCAAAACACAGACACCGGCTGTGTGCATTCCGAATTTTGTGGAATGAAATTTCCGGCCCCTAATAGAACAGTCCTATCCTTGTCCGTAACGCGTACAATACTAGAACATGTTCTGTTTGTTATTGCGGAATGGACATCTGGTCACGGAGTAATATATATATATATATATATATATATATATATATATATATATATATTTATTTTTTTTATTTTTTTTGTGGCCCCATTGTAGTGGATGGTTCTGCATATGAGCCACAAAAAAAAACACGGAAGACAGACAAAAAATTTGTTTGTGTGCATGAGCCCTAATCCTGTGGATACTCGCCAGCTTCCTACAGTTGCCGCTCCAGTCCTCACCTCCCGTCTCTTTACATGCTGCAGAGATCAAGCACGTGATCACTGCATGGCAATCTCTGGCCTCAGCGACCTTGTGCCGTATGCTGCAGAGACCAGTGATTGGCTGTAGTGGTCAAGTGTAAACACAGACCAGTGGTGAGGACTAGAGCATCGGCGCTGGAAATGACAGGAGATTAAAGGGGTTTTCTAAGTGTGACCTGTCTATCTTTAGGATATGTCATAAGTATCTGATCAGTTGGGGTCTGACACCCGGCACACTTGCAGATCAGCTGTTTGAGGAGGTCGGGCTGCGGCCGCCTCTCGGTTTACACAGCACAGCACCATACGTTGTACAGCGTCTGTGCTTGGTATCGCAGCTCAGCCCCATTCACTTGGTTGGGACTGAGCTGTGGCTAGGCCACGTAACCGATAAACGTGACGCCACTGGCCAACCGTAAGCTGCGACACTCCAGGGCATGCCTCTTGCAGCAGCAGTTATACAACCCCCTCAAGCCTTTTTGGGTTAGCAAGAGATTGCTGCAATGTAACCAGGATCTCCTGTGTGAATCGATAGATGACCTTTTTACTGTACATGACCGCTCCATCATGTGTGTGTATTTTATTGCAGCATGTATCAATGCCTTCGTTTTCTTCTTTTTCATGACAGCAACAAGGAATGGGAAGGCCGAGTGTGTATCATGCTGTTGTGGTCATCTTCCTGGAATTTTTTGCCTGGGGCCTGTTGACGACACCAATGCTAGTAGTGAGTATTACCTCGGCATTACTGCTATTATGCTTGCTTTACTGCTTATCCATGACCTGACTCTAGGCTGATTAATACCTCTCCAGAGTATAGCTCGTACGTGGTAGATCAATGAGGCTCCAGCGTCCACCGGGACATTGATGAGCTTTACTGGCTGCTAGAGCTAATGCACCCACAATGATCAAGCATCATATTTAATGATGAGGGCTTTTCTAGTTACATAATACTGGCAGAAAAAGTCGGGAAAAAAAACAAAAACTTTTTTTCTGTTCTGATTTTTCTAGTTTCTCTTTTTGTATATTTTATTGTGCTCCATACAAGGGAGCGACATTCATTAAAAATCAGTTTTTCACAATTCCTGACATTTAATCCTAGCACACATTGCCTCTCTCGGGTCAGTTAGGATCACTATATTTTAAGAAACTGAAATGTCAGAATAATACCAGAGACAATGATTTATTTCGGCTTTTCTTACTTTCTTCATATTCCCGACGGCCTCAGAAGTTGGCTGTGCCCTAAGAGTTCCAGACATTCCAGAAAAAAATAGTCTTTAGGAGCTTCTGATTAGAAGTCTGTACAAGTCTGGTACTTCAAATGTCTGAAGGTGCCACGTTTATCTGTTCAAACTAAAAGATGCAAGTTAAAATACCGAGGAGCCACGCAGCCACCGAAGCCTTCAGGAAGGAGATGCTTTCAGTCTCCTAGAGATAAATGTATTTCGGTACAAAAAATACAAATCAATCCAAGAACAGCATTCGACCTTGTGAAGATGCTGGAGAAGACAGGTACAGACTTATCTATATCAACAGTAAAACATGTCCTATAGCAAGGAAGAGGCCACTGTTCCAAAACTGCCAGGTTACAGATTGCAATGCAACGTGGGGACAATCATCTTACTTTTTGGGGAAATATCCTCTGGTCTGATGAAGCAAAAACGGAGCTGTTTGGCAATAATGAATGTCACCTACGAGGGAGGGGGAATCAAATCGGCCCCACCCTACTGCGCTCGACCACCATGACCAGGGTGTAACTCTGAGGCGGTAGTGGCACTCCACAGCTTAGTCTTGCACTCACTCCATACTTGGGCTACCACTTAAGCAAAGCACAAACCCCCAACCAGTCAGATTAGGTTTCCCAACTTGAGTCAATTAAAATGTCCATGGTCACGTATTTTTATTTCTACCCATCGTAAGGGGTCCGGCTGGGAGGACAACTCGGTGTCTGGGCCATTCATGAATTTCCTTAGGACAGAGTGATTTGGGGGTTTGAGAAACTGTGCAAACCTAAAGGGGGATTTGGATGCCTGGATAATGGGGCAGATGATTGGAAACGAACATTCCTGCGATCGCTCATTCCTGGCAATCTGTCCATGTAAAAGTGTTGCGATCACCCGATGAACAAGCAAAACGCTCATTTCTCAGGGGATCCTGTCATTTGTGCAGGCACTTAAATAATCGTTTCTAGGCAGCAGATCATGCTGTCTAAACAGCGATGTGCCTAGAAACAATGCCAGCTGTATGAGAACGAGCGATCTCAATAGCGACCACCCATCCTCATACTGTGGAGGTGATCACTGCATGTACATACAGAGCCTCACCTCCCCTTAACGAGCAGCCGAACACTTCTTTTCCGACAATTGGCTGCTCCTCAGCGCGTGTACATGAGCCTTAACTCACCAGTTCAAAAAGCCCAGTATTACCACCAACGGGGTTGGCATCTGATAGGCAGATGCTAGTTGAATCTCAAAGGAAAATTTGGGGAATGTTTATACACCCACAAAGTAGACCAGACCTAGCGGGGCCTCTTTTACCTGATACATAAGCCCGGCTGAGCACAATAGGGGATCACTTCCTGGCAATATACAATAGTGCCATTAGATATACGATAGGACTCGTACAATCACATAGCATATAATGAAGGATCCGAGACAGGACGTCTACTTATCGCAATGACCCCAATGAGGAGGTTTAGGCTGGATCTTACAAATGGACAATGACCCCAAACATGGTTCCAAAGTTGTGGCTTTATAGACAACATAGTGAAGGTATTGGAGAGGGCATCACAAAGCCCTGACCTCAATCGCATAGAAAATTAATGGGCTTAACTGAAAATGTGTGTGCCAGAAAGGAGGCCTACAGCAGTTTTGGGAGGGGGTATGGGCCAAAATTCCAGCAACTTACTGTGAGAAGCTTGTGGAAGGCTACCTAATTTTTTTTACTCCAGACAAATACTAACCACGTGTTTGTAAACTTCTGAGCCGCGAGGAATTCGATAAAGGAAATAAAACCTGAAATAAATAATTGTCTCTAGTATTAGGCTACATTCACACGAACGTGGTGTTTTGCGGATCCGCAAAACACAGACACCGGCACATGTGCGTTCCGCAATTTGCGGACCGCACATGCTGCTGTCATAGAAAATGCCTATTCTTGTCCGCAACAGCACACGGTGTGCAGTCCGCATCTTTTGCTGCCCCATAGAAATGAATGGGTCCGCACCCATTCCGCAAAATTGCGGAACTGATGCGGACTCATTAATACGGTCTTGTGAATGTAGCCTTATTCTGATATTTCACATTCCTGAAATATAGTACTGAACCTAAGGGTCCATTCGCACAAGTGTTTTTTAGTCCGCAAAACACGGACACCCGGCCATGTGCTTTCTGCATTTTGCGGACCGCGGAATAGGACATGTTCTATTTTTTGGGGGGAACGGAATTGCGGATGCGGACAGCACACTGTGTGCTGTCCGGACCTTTTGTGGCCCCCGTGAAAATGAATGGTTCCACACCCGGTCCCATTTTGCGGACGTGTGAATAGACCCTAAGAGTAGGAATGTGTACTAGAATTAAAGGGGCATTCTGGTTGCAGCAAGTTTTTGCTTATCCACAGATAAGGTATTACTTATAGATTGGTGGGACCCCCACTGATCATGAAAATGGGAAACCACTACCCCACGGGCTCTCCCTGAAGTGAACAGAGCGAACTCCCTTAGAGCTGAATGGGAGCGTCAGTGTACACACTTGACTTGCTGCTCTCCTTATTTTGGGAGCCCTGTTATAATCTGAGAGGGCCCCAGCAGTAAAACCCTCACAGGTCTAATAGTTATTCCCTATCCTATGGATAGGGAATAGCTTTCTACAACTGGAATACCTCTGTAAATATCAGGAATAGAGAAAACTGACTTTTAAATGGAACCTGTCAGGAGGATCTGAGCAGATTAAAATATATATATATATATATATATATATATATATATATATATATATATATATACGTATTTTATACATTTATATTCCTGCTCATTCAGGGCTATGTAGTCAAGGAGGCGGTCCCATCAGTGATTGACAGCCTTCCTTCTATGGCTGTGTTTACACATAACTGTCAATCACTGATAGAACCGCCTCCCTGACTACAAAGCCCAGAATGACCCTGAATTTAAATGTATAAAATACAAGTTATACTGAGTCTTTTCCCATAATACCTGCATATTTGCAACTACTTTTCCATGAAGTTAAGCATCCGCCCTGTTATCAGGATCAGTAGTTGGAACCCCACAAATCTGACTTCTGTTGCACTTCTTCTCTCTATGGTCTGAAAATGACTCCTAAACCCCAACTGTATTAATTCATGTATTTGTATCTTTAAAAGCAGCTTTGGCTTTTGAAGGGTATAATGATTCTCACCGAGGAGATTGATCCATCTGCAAAGAGTCTTCGAGGGGTTGTCTCAGAATGACAACTTATCATCCAGCCACATGATGTGTGATGATGTCTATTTAATGGAGGTTTGACCGCTGTGCCATCCACCCATGGGGACCCAAGTCCACATTTTGGAGCGGTAGTCAAGCGTGCATACAGCTGCTCCATTCAAAGTCGGTGTGCCAGAGCCTGGAGAGTACATCGCTTTACCAGGAATCGGACCCCGCCGATCTGATATTGATGACCTATTCTGAATATAAAAAGCTTTGGAGAACCCCTTTAGGTTATCCTTCTAGATCCCCTCACTGTTTCAGTAGTACCTATTAGTGTATGGGAGCCAAGGAAACAGCACAGCAAGCCATGCTATTTCCCTAACCCAGAAACCACATAGCTTACTACTCCGTTTCTGTACCGCCCAAGCGCTGTAATAGGAGATATTGAAATATAAAAACGCCGGTCCGCTCTGATGTTTCCCGGCCATTTAGTGTCATTGCGCCTTAGTAATGGTGAGATTAGGCAACCCCTTTAAGGCACTGCTAGGAAAAAGTCTACAAAAATGCTCTAAACCAAAAAGGAATGAAATGCTCTCTAGGGGCACCTACAGGTAGTTCTCTCAGTGAGTATTTCCAGAGCAGGGTTCCTTGTACCCTGATCACAGGTTCCCCAGAATACAGCAACAAGAAGACCTGTTTCACCAGTAGGTAGGCAATCTGGTTTCACCTTGGCCAATGGGGCTTCGCAAAGCCGTAGCATGGCTAACCAGATTATAACACTGGACAAGAATCATGGAAGCTTTACACCAAGCTATTTAGATGGCGGGATGACGTTAGGGGTTTCCCAAGAGTGGAAACATTTTTTTTATGTGATGCCCCGAGTCAAAACATGACTAGGGAAATGACCAGCTTAGCCGGATCCCGTCTGTAGGCTGAGGCCAACTGCCTGTAGGTGGGAGAGTATTCGTCCTTCTAGACCGCTTCAGAGGGACAAAGTTAAGAAATGGACATTATTGTTCATTTTTGGACTTCATTACTCTGAAGCTGTCCACTTGTAGCCTTTGAACAGCCATTGATGGACCTCACTGACTTCTGTGTCTCTCTGCAGGTGCTACATGAAACCTTTCCCCAACATACCTTTCTTATGAATGGCCTCGTCCAAGGTGTAAAGGTAAGAGGACCTCTTCATGTACATGCTTAAAGGGCTTGTCTAGCAGTATTCTTTTTTTACTTATATAGTACATATGACTCACAGGTAAAAAAAAAAAAAAAAGACATACTGTTATGAGTGTGCTGCCATCCCGATGCCCCTCTGGCCCTGCTCAACAGGTCTGTGGGCATAGCGGTGGCCACCTCAGATTGGCTAATGCTTCTGTCATATTTCTAACACACTGTGGGGGCAACTTTCAATGTTATCTGTTGTCCACATAAATTAAGTAATGGAAGTCATGACTTCATGCCATTTGATAGCGTGGTGTATGTCTCTAGGGAATCCTTAGTCTTCTTAGGTGATGGTGCAAAACAAAAAAAAACAGTTAGCGGCTGATGTCTTAAGTGCGTCTGTCCGTATACTACATTGTATTCAATGTTAGATACTTAGATTCAAAAGGCGGCAACAGTGTGCAGCCCAAAAAGCTATGGTTTAACCCTTTATACAATACCATGAGGGTGTCTGTTAGCGAGTCCTTTCCAACGTACCAGACGGTTCTTTATCTTATGTCTGTATATCTCACATTCTTAGTGTACGGCTTTGGGAAAGCTGTCTAACTAGAACCAGTCACCAAACAGGTTACTTATGTCCCTATGTAATTTTGGAATTTAGTGTACCTTTTACAATAATTTTAGCTTGCTTTTTAAGAAAAAAAGTTATATTACTTATCCTGTACCCATCAGTGGATGCTTAGAGGAGTGAGCTCAGTGTACTGCATTTGTTTTAGTACATGTCATAACTAGGGTTGTTTTGGGTATCGAAATATCGATACCCAATCGATACTCTTGTCCCAGTAACGGTTCGGTACCGGGATTTGCTTTTTATCAATACTAGGCTGCTCTACTGCGCAGCCCAGTATCAGAGAACACGGAGCGCGCTGCTGTCAGCGCACGCCATGTTCCCTCAGCAGCACAGTGGAGTCAGTCTCGCTCCCCCACTGCGCCACCAATGAAAATTAACATCTAATACAGATATAGGAGGCGGGTGCGGTGGCAGAATCACATAGCCAGCACCCAACCTCTATGACGAGGCTCTGCGATCAGCTGCAGTTAACCCCTCAATGATCGCAGCTCCCTGTCAGAGGCAGAGTGCCGGCTATGTGATTCTGCCACCACACCTGCCTCCTATATCTGTATTAGATGTTAATTATCTAATTATCATTGGTGGCGCAGTGTGCCCCCCCCCCCTCAACACCCCCCCAGTATTAAAATCATTAGTGGCAGTGGCCACAGGGTCCCCTCCCCTCCATTGGTGGTGCAGTGGCAGTTGTGATCAAAGCCGCAGGAGTGTAATCCTGGGGCTCCGATCGGTTACCATGGCAGCCCGGATGCTACTGAAGCCCTGGCTGCCATAGTAAGCTCCCTGCTGCTGTGTGTTCTATGCACAGGGCAGAAGGGAGAGTGTGACGTCCTATTCACCCTAATAGATCTCTATCAGGGTACATAGGACAAGGGATGAAAAGATCCCAGATTCTAGCTCCTGAGCATTTAACAGTGTGTTCCTTCAATCAAACCCCTATGGTCATGGTTCTTACCTGCGCGTTTTACATCGCGTACAAACGCACTGTAAAACGCCCTATGCCCAAAGAAGTCGAGGAGCTTCTTTGGGGCGTATTGTTCGCGCCCATAGACTTCAACGGGAACGCGGCAAAATGGTCGTTTGCGTCTTAAAAACGTGCGTACGGATGCGCATTTCGCACATGGCTGGTGACCTTAGCAGACATTTTCATTGGATGCCTCTGTGGTCAATCACACGAATGCGCGTACGACGCTCGTTTCCTTTTTCCAAAAACGCGCATTAAAACGCCCCGAAAACGTCCGACAAAAACGCGCGTAAAACACGCGTATCAAATACGCTCAAGTGTGAACCTAGCCTAAGGGGGCTAATAGTTATTAAATAAAATAAAAAAACTAAATATTAAGTATAAATCGCCCCCTTTCCCAATTTTACATATAAAATATATAAACAAAAAATAAACATATTACATATCACCATGTCCGAAAAGTCCAAACTTAAAATATAAAAAAAATCTCCTATGCGGTGGATGCCGGAACAGAAAAAAAATAAAATAAAAACTGCATGATTCCCCATATTTTTTTTTTTTTGTCACCTTGTCCTTCTAAAAAAATAGGATAGGACTGTTTGATAATGGGCCGTACGTTCCATAAAATGCGGAATGCGCGCAGCTGTTTTTGGTATCACAACAACCCTAGTCATAACCCAGAATAGCTACACAGTAAATGAGGCTGTGGGGGAGATTTATCAAAAGTGGTGCTGAGGAAAACTGACTTAATTGTCCATTCCTCCTCATTATTGGAAGATTAGTCTGATTGGTTGCTGTGGGCAACTAAGTCAATTTTCCTTTGCACCAGTTTTGATAAATCTTCCCCTATGTGTTTACAAGGGTTCTTAAAGGGGTTGTCCAGGTTCAGAGCTGAACATATCCCCTACTTCACCCAGGCAGCCCCTCTGAGTGCATTTTATGCCCCGATGCTCTCCCCTGCCCTGCACAGAACCCGGACAACCCCGTTAAACGGTTTATGCTACTTACTGTATATCTATCTATATGTAAACTAGATTTAAATATGAATTGACATTTCTAAATTCTTAGCCCTAATATAAAGGGGAATTCCGGTTAGAGCAAGTTATCCCCCATACATAGATCAGGAAGGTAAAAAGCCCACAGAATAGGGGGTAACTGCTAGATTGGGAAGGGAGTTCACAGGATAGGGGGTAACTGCTAGATCGGGAAGGGAGTTCACAGGATAGGGGGTAACTGCTAGATTGGGAAGGGAGTTCACAGGATAGGGGGTAACTGTTAGATCGGGAAGGGAGTTCACAGGATAGGGGGTAACTGCTAGATCGGGAAGGGAGTTCACAGGATAGGGGGTAACTGCTAGATCGGGAAGGGAGTTCACAGGATAGGGGGTAACTGTTAGATCGGGAAGGGAGTTCACAGGATAGGGGTAACTGCTAGATCGGGAAGGAGTTCACAGGATAGGGGTAACTGCTAGATCGAGAAGGGAGTTCACAGGATAGGGGTAACTGCTAGATCGGGAAGGGAGTTCACAGGATAGGGGGTAACTGCTAGATCGGGAAGGGAGTTCACAGGATAGGGGTAACTGCTAGATCGGGAAGGGAGTTCAAAGGATAGGGGTAACTGCTAGATCGAGAAGGGAGTTCACAGGATAGGGGGTAACTGCTAGATCGGGAAGGAGTTCACAGGATAGGGGGTAACTGCTAGATCGGGAAGGGAGTTCACAGGATAGGGGGTAACTGCTAGATCGGGAAGGGAGTTCACAGGATAGGGGGTAACTGCTAGATCGGGAAGGGAGTTCACAGGATAGGGGGTAACTGTTAGATCGGGAAGGGAGTTCACAGGATAGGGGGTAACTGCTAGATCGGGAAGGGAGTTCACAGGATAGGGGGTAACTGCTAGATCGGGAAGGGAGTTCACAGGATAGGGGGTAACTGCTAGATCGGGAAGGGAGTTCACAGGATAGGGGGTAACTGCTAGATCGGGAAGGGAGTTCACAGGATAGGGGGTAACTGCTAGATCGGGAAGGGAGTTCACAGGATAGGGGGTAACTGCTAGATCGGGAAGGGAGTTCACAGGTTAGGCCGATTGTGGGATAACTATTCTATCGGGAAGGGAGGGAGTGCCGACTGCCGGGGCCCTCGTCGTCTGCACAGTGCCCCATATGGAGTGGCATTTTGCGGAACTGAATTGAGGACATGTGAATGGGGCCTAACACTTGTTAAACCAAGCAATTCAATTTTTTTCTATGCTTTTTATCTTTTGTTCCTGCAGTTATAAAGCTGAGTAATCTTCTCCACCTACTATTCATTTTGTTTACTGGAAAATGTATGTAGGGTTTCTTGACATCTTCCTACTTTTTACCATTTGGCAGGTTTTTAATTCTCTCTTAGTCAGTCCTGGATGTGTATGTTGGATGAAGATGCAGTGCAGACATATAAATCACTTCATCAAATGCCCATCATAAACCCATTTCTATTTTTTGGGTGTCTTAGCTGACCATGTGCCCATCTTCTCTGCCCCCATTCTAATTATCCTCCTATCCCTAACCTCTTTAGCTCACTATTCCTTTGGGTTAACCCTTTCATGACACAGCCTATTTATAATTCAGTTTTTTCCTCCCCGCCTTCCAAGAGCCATTGTTTCTTCTTCAGTTTTCTGTTAGCATAGACATGAGGGATTCTTTGTGCAGTTTCAAGTGGTATTTTTTTAATGGCACCATTTAATTTACCATACCGTATTTTTTGCTTTATAAGACTCACTCCCCCCCAAAAGCAAATGGTGCGCTTCTTTAATGTCTGGCACTGATACATCGCCAGCCGCAATGCTGCACAGCGCAGCCTGCAATGTATCAGCGGAGAGGGAGGAGGAGCTGGAGTCCGGCAGCTGCTGTTTTGTTCGCGGCGGGGCCCAGTGCAGTCACTGTACTCCATTACACTGGGCAGTCTTGATATGTAAAATCTTTTTATGTAATGCCCCAGCAATTGCTCTGCTTTCTTCTGTAACAGTACTCACTATCAAAGCAGCAGTCCGACCGGCTCGTGACATCACTTACGGTCATGTTCCTCCCACTTCATTAATGAACCTGGCAGGAGCGTGACTGACTGAATGAGTTACGTTATTCTGCCGGCCGATAGCGAGTACTGTTACAGAAGAAAGCAGAGCAATTGCTAGAGCATTACATTAGCAGTGTATCATCCACACATACCCCATAACAGTGCATCATCCACACACCCCCATAACAGTGAGTCATCCACAGATCCCCTCCCCCCATAAGTCTTCCAGAGTTCCCCCCCCCCATAAGTCATCCAGAGATCCACCCCCCCATAACAGTGCGTCTTCCACAGATGCCCCCCCCCCCCATAACAGTGCGTCATCCACAGACCACCATTAGTTTAAAACCCACCAAAAGCACAACTTTTGGTTCAAAATATTTATTTTCTTATTTTACGCCTCAAAAATCTAGGTGCGTCTTATCAGTGCGTCTTATAGGGCGAAAAATACGGTTGTTCTATTAGGAAACAATTATTTCTGGGTTAAATTGGAAAAAAATAAAGGCTTTTTGTTTTTTTCACCATTTACTGTGCGCTAAAAGTGCCTTTTTCTGTGGGCCAGTCTGATTATGGCAATACCAAATTTTATATACCATATTTTTCGCCATATAAGACCCACCGGCATATAAGACGCACCCAATTTTAAAGGAGCAAAATCAAGAAAAAAAGATTCTGAACCAAATACTGTAGTAAAATATTTTATATCAACTGTATAAAGTTAACAGCAGTTTTAGAACAATTTTATGTCAACCATGTAACATATTAAGAACTATCTTTACTCTACTTCTTCTGCCCATCAATCATGTAGTAGGCGAAGTGGGGGCAGAGCAGGAGCAGCAGTATGAGGTAGCGAGGACGCTGTCTTCTCCCTGGGATTCGGGGTGGGCGGAGCTTTGGCAGTTCAATTCTTCTGCCCATCAATCACGGGCATCAAATCATGTAGGAGCGGGGCGGAGCAGAGCACGGACAGCACACACAACCCAAGCTTGGCCGGAGGAGGCGGAACATATGGAGCAGGAGGGGCGGACGTGCAGACATTTCTGGGCAGCATAGCATACAGTGCCCGGGAGAAATGCACAGAAGATTATGCCTACACTGCCCTTCAAGGAGCGAGACTGCCCGTGGTGACATGAGGAGGGACAGCCCGCACTGATGGAGGCACGGTAAGCTCAGCAGAGCGCTGACATGGTGCCCGGGCAGCACGTGGTTAGACTGTCGGGAGGGGGGGGGGGGGGAGACCAGGCGCGCTATAGGAGAAAGAGGGAAGCCTGGCGTCCCTGCACACACAGCCTGGCGTGCAGGGAGAGCCACAGAAGTCTCCACAGCCTGCAGTACATGCCGCAAATCCAGCGAGCAAGCGCCACACAAAGTTAGGGGCAATTTTAATGCATGTAAAAAATGTGTATTCGTCGTATAAGACGCACCAACTTTCCCCCCCCAGTTTTGGGGAAGAAAGTGTGTCTTATACGGCGAAAAATACGGTAGTTTAGCATGTAAAAAAAAATTCTATTTTCTTTGCATGCCATATTTTGACACCCGTAGCTTTTTATATTTCGGTGTGCAGACTACCAGCCGTAGTCTTCATTTGGGAGGGTGACAAAAAACAGCATGTCTATTTTTATTTATTTTTTTCCATTATGGCATTTACAGTGCAAGGAAAATATGGTACTTTTAAAAGTTTTGACTTTTTCAATAGCATCGATGCCAGTTACATTTCATTTTTTTAATTACTTATTTTCCCCTCGTCCTATGACAGCACCAGGAGAGAGGGTACCCTGCCCAGGACAGGAAACCCACTGATATTTAAGAAGGAGGGTCCTCTCAATTCCTCAGTGGTTTCCTGTCCTGGGAGAGGATTCCTACAGTGTTTGGTGGAGAGTAGTTTCTCTCACTATTCTTGTACACTGGCTGGGCTAGGGAGCGTGCCGGGTGAGTTTCCTGCTATGCACTACCCTAAGGGGATGTCCCTTGGGCTTCTGGATGAATCCTCTGCAGTGCCGGTTAGGCTGAAGATGCGGAAGTTGCAGGGCCGAAGTATGTGGAGTGCGCCTCCCTTTCCCTGGTATCGCCGGGCTTGCGATCTCGCGATACCTCGTCCCTGAAAAGGAAAATGCGGGAAATTCAAATTTTCACTGCTCTTAAGCCCAGCTGGAGCAGCCTGGGGGATCCTTGCTGTGTTTCTGCAGATCCAAGGCATTGTTTGTCCTCTGGCAACATGGAAAACGCTGGAGAGATGCGCAAGGAACCGTCTACCCCTGCATCTGCGGTATGATTCGGAGGGTATGGATGGTATATAGTTCCCTTTAACATGTGTTCATGGTGGCATATTTTCTTGCAGGATAAGCCAGGGAAAGTGGCAGCTAAGGCAAAGTATAAGGAGTGTGCGCTCTGTAAGACCAAACTGTCCCCCTCCTATGTTAAACTACTCTGTAGTTCCTGCATAGAGAATACTATTGCAGAAGAATCCCCTTCAATGTTGAAATGCAGGAAAAAGTTGATCAGAGAGGAAGTGAGTAATGCCCTAAAGTCTAAAAGGGAAGGCCATAGGAGTAAAGATAAGTCCTCTTTGCACATGATTGTTCTGACGTCTCAAGTTCAGATGAAGATATTTTGGCAGAAAGTGGTGAGGTCGTGTCCAACTCATCGTCAGAAGAGGATAGGGATGGTAGGCCTTTCTTTCCTATCCAGAAGATGGATCAACTTTTAAATGCCATGTTTGAGATCTTTTTTTCATTCACAAAAATGTGGCGGCCATGATAACAAATGAATGGAAGAACCCAGATAAACGCAATTTTATTCCATCATCGATTAACTGCAAATATCCCTTTGGGATCTATGGGATCATGCTACCAAGATTGATGTTCCGATTGCCATTGATGATTTAGGGCAGCTTAAAGACGCTATGGACAGGAAAGCTTCACTTAAGCCTAATATCACTGCTACATATACTGCTAGAGCGCTCATTCTATGGGCGAAGCAGTAAGAGAATCAAATTAGAGATAAACCTCCTAGGGACTAGTTATTGTAGTCCTTCCCTGTTATTGCCAAAGCTGCTGATTTTCTGGCAGACGCTTCTGCCGATGCAGTTAGATTATCTGCCCGTACATCTTCCCTGGCTAATTCTGCTCGTAGGGCCCTTTGGCTCAATAATTGGTCAGGGGACGTAGCTTCTAAAAATCGACTTTGTAATATTCCTTGTGAGGGTAAGTATTTGTTCGGTTCTGCTTTAGATGATATTCTTGAAAAGGCGGGAGACCGGAAGAAGGGTTTTCCCCTCTAGTTTTTGTAAACGGGAAGGTTTATTTCCGCAGAATAGGTTTCCCGGGAAAGAAAAAAGTCCAAATAAGAGAGATTCCAAGTGGAAGTTTTCTTCCTCTAGGTCCAGAGGTTTAGGAATCGGGAGGTTCCTCTAAAAAAGACAACCCTCAATGATGCCAGGGTGGGAGGAAAGCTTTTAGACTTTCTCCCAGTTTTGCGAAAAATTACCAACGTTGTTTGGATAGGTGGGGGAGCTCAAGAGGCTTTGGAGAAGGAGGTAGAAAGGCTTGTTCTAAAAGGTACAATTATCTCCTGTCCTCCATCAGAAGGCCTTTTTTTTTTTTTTTAAAGCCAACCGGAGAGTACAGGACTATTATAAACTTAAGAGGAATAAACAATTTTTTAGTTTACAGGAAGTTCAAGATGGAGACAATGAAGCCAGTGGTGGACCTCTTGTACAAAGACTGTTACATTGTCTTTCTAGACATGAGGGACACATACTATCTTCCAATATGGCCTGCACACCAAAAATACTTGAGTGGCGCTGAAGATACAAGGATGTCTGAAGCATTTTCAGTTCCAAGTGCTACCGTTCGATATTTCCATGGCCCCTCGCATTTTCACGAAACTGATAGCAGAGATGGCTGCCTATATAAGGGAAAGAGACGTTCTATTTGTTCCTTACCTGGACAACTTCTTTTCAGTGGATTTTTTTACCACAAGAGCAAACAGGAAAGTTGAAAGTTTTTTTTCTTCCTTTTTCCGGGGGATTTTCCCTCGGGAGTGGACTCCTTTCTACATCCATGGGACAGAGGTCTGCTCTATGCCTTCCCTCCTCTTCAGTTGATCTCCAGGGTCCTCAGGAAGATAAGGGAGGACAGAGAGCCTCTTTGATCATGGTAGCACCGTTTTGGACCTGTCGTGCTTGGTTCACGTGGCTGAAATTTCTTTTGGTCAGGGAGCCTTGGGTGCTATCAGAGATTCTGGACCTTCTGAGCCAAGGTCCAGTCATTCATCCGTAGGTAAAAGGCCTCCACTTGACGGCCTGGTCGCTACTAGTATAATAGGGGGTTGTCTGAGGCTGTTATTTATACCTTCTTAAAAAGTTGGAAACCGGTAACCCCCTGGATCTATGCTAGAACATGGGCAGCTTTTTTTGCCTTCCTAGGAATTGATCCTGTTCCGCATTGTAGTCTTTCTATTCCCAACCTTTTTGCTTTTTCTTCAGGGAGGGGTAGAACAGGGTCTGTCCCTTAGTACTCGTAAGGTCCAGATTGCAGCCTTGAGCGTACTGTTTGACACTAGGTTAGCATCCTACCCTCTTGTCTTGAGGTTTTGTAAGGCTGTATTGAGGAATATCCCTGCTAGAATCTATAGCGTTCTCCCCTGGGATTTGAATCTGGCGTTACAGAGCCTAGTGAAAGAGTCCTTTGAGACAATTTCAGAATCCTCTATCACTCTAAAGTGTGTGTTCTTAGTAGCCATTACTTCAACCAGGAGGATAGGAGAAATCCAGGCCTTGTCCATCAATCCTACATATACCTCTATTCAGGACCCAGCCTTTCTTCCCAGGTAGTATCCAGTTTTCATAGGGCTCGGGAGGTAGTGCTTCCATCCTTTTGCCCCAATCCCAGTTGTAAGAGGGAATTAGAGTTCAGCTATTTGGATGTCAGGAGGTGTGTTTTAGCCTACTTAGATGCTTTTAGGGAATGGAGGCAGTCGGTCCCTATTCTGGTCCTAATAAAGGGAAGCCCGCTAGTAAAAAATTCCCTAGCTAGATGGATTAAACAGGTTATTTGTCTAGCTTATGTCTCTCTACAGAAGCCAGTGCCGATGGGTCGGACCGCACACTCCACAAGAGCGGTATCCACCTCCTGGGTGGAAAGAGCGAACGCATCAATCCAGGATATTTGCAAAGCGGCCACCTGGTCTTCTGCCCTTACCTTTTCTAAACATTATAGGCTGGACCTTTCCTCTGTTTCTGACCTTTCTTTCGGTCACAAGGTTCTGCAGGCTGTTATCCCACCCTAAGCTCTATCTCTGGGATCTCTCCTGGTGCTGTCATAGGACAAGGGGAAAAATGATTATTACTGGCAATTTGGGTCTTGGTTATTGTGCACAGGGTGCGCAGAAAAAAGAAAGAAAGAAAAGTGTTCGATAAATTAAAGATGTGTGGATTTGGATGGATCAGAAGCATGGATTCCAGGGGTGCTTTCGTTCATCTCTGAAAACCACAGAGGAATGGAGAGGCCCCTCCTTCTTAAATATCTGTGAGTTTCCTGTCCTGGACCCTCTCTCCTGGTGCTGTCATGGACTCAAGAAAATCAAATTACCGGTAAGCGTAATAATCATTTTTTATATGTAAAATTGAGTAAGGGGGTGATTTGAATTTTTAATAGTTTTGTGTTTTTTGCTCTTTTAAAAAGCATTTTTAAACTTAAAAAAAAATATGTTTTAATCCCCATAGAGGACTTGCACATCTTTAAATCCATAAACTGCAATAGAATACTATCACAGTCTTAGATTCTGACAGGCTGTGACTTAAACAGCTTTTCAGGCAGCTCGCTATGACAGCACTTAGAGCTTCCAGAAGGCTGCATGTTGTACTTTTAGTACGGCGGCCTCTCGCCGTGCGCTGCCACCTGAACTCCGACTCCGTCCCCATTATGGTCAATGGGGACGGAGCAGCAGTCCAGGGGCACACGTGAACTAGCGGCAGGACGGATCCGACAGGCTGTTCACCTGTCGGACGCCCCTGCCGCTAATGTGAAAGTACCCTAACCCCTAAGATGGGGTGGTCACCAGTGCTGGCTGTATTACACTTCCTGCACTTGCCAGGTACGGAGCTCTATACACTTAGCTGCACCAGGTTTCCTTATGCAGTTTTGAAAGCCAAAACTAGGAGGGAATTAAAAAATATATTGTCCTTTAATACTTTTTTATCATTTTATGATCCATTCCAACAATAATGATTTCTCTTCATCAGCACATGCTTGTTTGCCCTCCGAATGCATCTAATACGTTACCGGATTTAACTAGTTAAACGGAGCGAGCCAGAGGAAGGGCTTGGCCCACTGATTATAGTGCTCTAGCTAAGCCCTGTTGAAGGAATTAGTTGATTCAGCTCGTGTAATAAGTTTGAGGATTACATTTTCTTACATGCCTGCGGCTGGAACCTCTTGCTAGCGTGGCCCACGTGTTGGAGTTGCAGGTCAGCAGCAGCTGTAGAGCCACGTGTTCCTCTCCACCCTTTCATTAAACTAGAATCGATCAACAGATGTTGTTACTGGGATCTGTTCCAGGTCATTCTTGATGGTTGAGTCCTTAAGCGTTACTGATTAGGAAAATGTATCTGATTTTCATGCTCTGTTAAAAAAAAAATTTTTGCTCCATGAGAATATTTGTATGAAGAGCTTTCCTCTTTACATTTCAAGGGGTTTTCTGAGATTATTTAGCTCATGACCTGGTATCTGATTGGTGTGGTCAGACACCCGGGACCCCTGCCGATCAGCTGTTTGTAGCGTTGTGGCTTTCTCCAGCTTTGCCCAGGCCATGTGACTTCATGTTCATCAGACACAGGGACTAGGCACATTGAAGTGATTGGGGCCGAGCTGTGATACCAAGAACAGCCGCTATACAATGTACGGAGCCGTGCTTGGTGAGCTGAGAGAAGTCCGCGAGGCTGCTGCGAGCTCCAGTTCTCAAACGGCTGATTGGCGGGGGTCTGGGTGTTGGACCCCCACAGATCAAATAATGATGACCCATCATTACTGGCGTAAGATCGCGCCTTGTTTTCTGATGAATCTGGTGTGCACCCAATTAACTTGGCTAACAAAGGTGTCAAGAGCGGTTTAAAATGACGCAGTCACACATTTGTGCATAAAAATGGGGAGCACCAAAGTTCGTCACTTTTTCTGGTGCTAAAGAAAAGATAAATTCCCTTTTTAGGGACAGTTCACACTAGTGATTTTGAAAAACACGCTTAATAAATAAGTGCGTAATCTGCATTTTTTTATTTATTACCGGATCGTAACCTTAACATAGAAAAGGGATCAGCAACCTTCTGCCCTCCAGCTGTTCTCAAACTACAACTCTCAGAATCTTTTTACTTCTGTGGGACTTGCAAGAACAGCCAAGTCAGTGTGCTTGTTGGGAGTTGTAGTTTCACTGTAGCTTGCCTGCTGAATTTTGCTGACCTCTGACATAGAAGGAACAAACCTCCATATTAAAGTAGGTCCACAAGTTCCACAGCCCAGTCCCACGTGCTGCACTAATCATAGTGATGAAGGTGGAGAAAACCATGTAAGTTTTATATAATAAGCGGCACTCAATGTGTTTTCTCCCAGCAAACGCTGATAACTGAAATATTCATAGGTACAAAAAAGAGCCCTAATATGGATGGTAGGAGCTCACCGTTAAAGTGCTGTGTGTCACCTCGATGAGCGTTTCGCAGGAGCTTCATCAGGAGGTTTTTTAGAGCTAGCAATTCTCCTTTCTACATCACATAACCACAATCCAAAAGATAAAACTATATTTCTAGTCTCCTCTCGCTCTAGTGTTAGTACTTATTCAAAAAGAGTGCAGTGGTGACCAGACCAGCTTAGCCCCCCCCATTTTCCTGTTTTAGGTAAATCCTATATCCTAAAGGCTCCTTTACATGGGGCAATTTTGCAGGTGATTTTTGGAAAGGAAGCATGGTTTCCTGACAACCCCCTGCTAGTCAGTGAAGGAGACAGCTGCTACATGCAGTGATCTCCTCCACAGTGGGGAGGAGCGATCGCTAATGCCATTGCTCGACCCCATGAAACTCTGCATTGTGCTGTTTCTCTTTTATTCTTCTTGGAAAAATTTAAATACATTGACAGCTGAAGGTTACCACGTCCATAGGGTTTGTCCGTGTACTCTTAGGACTGACTGCGCCTTATCAAAGTATGTAGGGACACATCCCATTGGTAAGGGGATAGTAACACCCAATTAGTCGGTCTGTACATTTCCACAAGGTATAATAGAGGACGAGCACAACACTTTCTTAAGAAATGATTCACCATCATTGCTACTTTGTGGAATGAAAGCATTTACTACAACCTACATTCTAGGAGGTAACAGGTCTTTAACCCCACAGTCAGTCATATGGCTGACTGGTTCACAAAAGTAATCGGATTTTGTGGCGCATTTGATAGTCTGTGTGAACTAAGTTTATGGTATAATCAGTTCTGAAAACCGTAGCGTGCTCTTTCACAGCCTTCACAGTGCTGCAGTTGTTGGCCTGGACCCTCTGAAATGTCTTTGGAACAGTGAACATGGGAAAGTCCTGTTGGAGCAAACGAACGTAGAACATCTGCTTAATTCTTCCCACGGACCACATGATGTTAACCCTGTGTGGCTGCATTGTCATATCACCGTATTTTTTCCATTCATGTTATGACCTGCTGCAGTGCAGTCATAGAGCTGGTTGCATTATTTACTGTATTTTTCGACGCAGTTAGGTTTTAGAGACAGAAATTTAGAAAAAAATATCTTTCATTGGACCTCAAATCAGATCCAATGTTAATCAGACTTTAGCTCAGACCCCCCCCCCCCCTTAATGTTTTCTTAGACTTTAGCTAAGTCCCCCCCAGTGTTATTCAGATTAGAAAAAAAAAAAAAAACTCTCCACTCCTGCTCTGAATGCCACCACCACTCAGGAGATCCAGCTCCCGTCCAACCGCGTGACCCATTGTGCGCAGGTTACAGCACAAAGTGTGGTGACGGCAGAAGATGACCAGGGAGCAGTGAGTACTGCCAGCACCGGGAGGGCTCTATTCACTGTTCCCTAGTCCTACTGTAGTAGTGGGCGCAACACTCATTAACCCTATAGGACGCACTGGCATTTCCCCCCACTTTTTTTCTTTTTTTTGGGGGGGGGGGGGGGTGCATCTTTATAAGGCGAAAAATCTGGTAGCTACAAGTTAGAATTATAGATGGTTATACAGTAGTCACAGAAGAGGTCACCTAAAAACAACCAGTAATCGGTAAATCAAGACAAGAGTGGGCATTAGGGTACTTTCACACTAGCGTTTTGGATTCCGTTTGTGAGATCCGTTTCAGGGCTCTCACAAACGGTCCAAAACAGATCAGTTAAGCCCCAATGCATTCTGAATGGATAAGGGTCCGTTCAGAATGCATCAGTTCGGCTCCGTTCCGCTTCTATTCAGCTTTGGAGGCGGACACCAAAACGCAGCATGCAGCATTTTGGTGTCCGTCTGAAGAGGCGGAGCCTAACGGATCCGTTTTGAATTGCAATGTAAGTCAATGGGGACGGATCCATTTTCAATTACACAATATGGTGCATTTGAAACCGGATCCGTTCCCCATTGACTTTCAATGTACTTCAAAACAGATCCGTTTTGGACTTTGTCATTTTTCTTTAAACGTAATGCAAACGGATCCGTTCTGAACGGATACAAACGTTTGCATTATAGGTGCGGATCCGTCTGTGCAAATAAACTGACGGATCCGCACCAACGCAAGTGTGAAAGTACCCTCATCTGTTCAGGAGACAGCAGATGTGGCTGATAAGTGGAGAAAGAAGCATTTTCTTCCAACAAGGTACATCACAAAGTTTCTGATCTTAAACGTCAGTGACTCTTTGTACTCTTTACTCATATACAATCTGTTAATACGAGGATAAGGCAGTTGTAAGAAGAGAGGAGTACACCATGTTTGACTGTGTAACACTGGAGGCTGTTTGGGTATTTTTTCTTTTAATATTGTGACAGCTTGAGAGTAGGCGCTATTGTAGGTGCCAGTTGGCTTCCACAAACATGATCCGTTACGTCTACGCCCTTGAATTTATATATTGGAAATGACTTCTGATTGCCGGCAGATATGTTCTAGTTGGCATGACCGATTTTGCTGATGAATGACATTTCCTACCAAAGCTTGTTTTTCTCCTCAATTCTCTGAAGGATGAGCTTTGTTATTTGTAACATAGATATTACATGTAGTGGTCTTTTTAGAACTGAGGTTTTCCCATTAAATAGGGGGCAGAGAGAAACTAGAGCTTGCTGCCATTTCTAAAACCTGGAGAACTACTGCTTTTATAGTGTCGTCCTATGGGGTGAATTTCCACTGCAGACTTTACTGCGATATTGCAGCACAATTTCCGCTGCACATTTCTTGCAAATTTTGCAGTGAATTTCAACCCATGCAATGCAGAGGGTGAAATCTGCACCATAAATTGACTTACTGCAGGTCAGTTCAGGTTTCTTTTTTCTTTTCTCGCCACATGTGGGTGACATTTCTTAAAATCTCATCCACATTGCTGGTCCTG
Source organism: Bufotes viridis (assembly GCA_033119425.1). Taxonomy (NCBI): domain Eukaryota; kingdom Metazoa; phylum Chordata; class Amphibia; order Anura; family Bufonidae; genus Bufotes; species Bufotes viridis. The sequence continues at coordinate 219,007,379 of CM065589.1, forward strand.
TAAAATGCTTATGTCACAAAAACTATGCAGAAGCTATCTAATAAATTTGGCCCATCTCATATCCATGCCTCAGAACTGTTGAGAGGCACCATAAATTGGGCTGATGTCCTGCTCTGTTGTTATTGTGTAAGACTTTTGGTAGTATTAGCTTAGAAGGTCTCTTCTTACATTTCTTTAGGTACATTTACATTTTGTGCAATTTTTGTCTTGTGCTCTTGCACCAATTTTCACATGTGCAGCAAAACCGTTTCATTTCTGGCAGAATTGCTTAAATTTGATATTGCTGTGGAAAGAGTAAGGGCATAACTGTGACGGGTCCTCCGTGGGTGCGGACACGTAATTGTTGCTGCCTACAGACTAGATGAGGTGGATGTCTATGGGTGGCATTGTAGAAAAGCATGTAACCTTTGAATATATATCCAGCTCCTAAGCAGACCTATGTGCACCCGGACAAACCCTGTGTGGTCTGCATAGATCTGCGTAGAGGCTGTAGACACCAAATGGAAGGAGTGTTTTTCATGTTTCACGTTGGTCACTCGTTGTGGTGCTGCATCCTATCCTCGGAGATGCTCCCAGTGCCATAAGCGGTGCCTTTCATACAAGCTTTAGGAGCTGCCAAGTACTGAGTTGGTACCCCTCTCACAATATTGCAGGGTAGGACAACTCCCAATATCCAAGCAGCCAGGACATTTAGTCATTTGCTGCAGGTGCCTACGATGTTTGATCCCAGGAAGCACTGATATCTTGTACTATTAAGGCCCTTCGGGTTTGTGTCGGTTTAGTTTTTAGCGTACGCTGCTGGTGTTAGTTGTCTGTATCCAATGCTTTTGTTAAATATGCGCGCTGCTACTAAAAATGCCATCTGGTCTAGTTCCTTTGGCCGTTTTCCAGTGAAATATCACATACTGGAGAATTGAAACCAAATTTCCCATTTCTTGTATTGTCTGTAAACTGAAACCACTGCCAGCACTCTGTTTGCTTGTATGAATTTGTTTTATTTGATATTATATGATATTGCTTGTTTCCGTCTATAAATTATTTAGTAATATTAAACTTTAAAGAGGACCGGTCACCTCTCCTGACTTGTCTGCTTTAGTAACTACTTGTATTAACGATTCTGGAGCATCTAGACTCATGTCTCCATGTTGTTCCATTCCTCTGTTACTCCTACTTTATAAATGGTCACCAGTCTGCAATAAAGGTCCAGCTGGGTGTTACTAGTCTGACTTTATCCCATCAGTGCTTCCGGTGTCAGACTGTGCAGGGACACACCCCCAGCTGGTAACACCCCGTTGGACCATTATTGCAGACTGCTGACAATTTATTCATAAACATCTTATAGGAATAATAGACAAATGGCACACCATAGTTATATGAAAAGATCCTTCAAAATGTTGTTCATTGAGCGTGAAAGTGTTTCTGAAAACAGATGGGTCAGGAGAGGGGACAGGTCCTTCTCCGTGAGAGGAAATGTCATTCCTGCAAGCAACGAAAACCCGAGAGGAGAGACATGCCCTGTCCACTACTATGGGGTCACATACTACCCTCTGAATGGGCAAGACGCACGACGTCTGATGGATGCCAGTAGAAATCTACTTCTATGTTATACGCCAGAGGCAGAATTCCGGGCAGGGATCCCTCCGTCCTGAAGCGCGTGTCCAGCAGCCTTACTATTTATTTCTATTGTCCGGGTAGAATGCTTTATACAAGGGATCTCCAGATCTTAAAATGTATTCTAGAGTTAAAAGTATGAGAAGAAATGACTCCTGGTGGTCTTCCCTCACTTTATTAGCAAAGCCCTGGTTGTCACCCCCACAACCTAAAAAAATACGAGAGAGCCAATAGGAATGTGACGTGTTTTAGCAGAGTGAAGTATAGTATACATCTGGAAGCAAATGGGATACTCCAGGCGGGAAAACCAAAGCAGAGGAATGCCTCCGTCCAGATACATGGCGTCCCCTCTGTAGCCTTTTAGCTTTTATACCAAATATTGCATCCAAGATTTAATTATGTTTCGAATAATCCTACCATGTCGCTCTCATTGCCAGATTCTAGGATGTAACCTGCTGTAGAGCTTGTTCAGAAAGTAATCCCCAGCCTGGGATGCCCAACCTGCGGCCCTCCAGCTGTTGCAAAACTAAAACTACCAGCATGCCCTAATAGCTGAAAGCTGTGCAAGCATGCTGGGAATTGTAGTGTTGCAACAGCTGGAGGACCGCAGGTTGGGCATCCCTGCTTTAATGTGTAGGCTGGCATAGGTTAATAAACGTCCTAAGAGAGGATACAGAAGACTCCTGGCGATTATTACTTGTGTAACGCATTTTTTCAGCCTAAGCCAACTGCACATGTTGTGGATTGTGCATTTTTTTCCGCAAAGTGTATGACACTACGCAAATCTCATGTACACTTTCCTCCGGAAATTGGCCTGCCTTGCGGTTTTCAAATTTGATAGCATGTCAATTATGTTTGTGGTTTTATCTGTGAACCTTTTCAATGGAAGGGTGAGATCTGCAGCAAAACCATATTAAACCCGCTGTTAGACATTGTGCTTTTTGGTGCGAATATGCTGCAGAAACACACATAAATCCACATGGAAATTTGTGCGGCTCTTGTGTGTGTTCACTCGCGCTCTTGTGCAGATGACCTAATACATAGATAGCCACGATCCACCATCTCTCTGGAGGGTAGTCAAAAGCTGGGGACCTCCCACCAAGATGTCCTCATAAGACCAGTCTGTAGACCGCCGTTTTTTGTGATCCTTTAGACTAGGTTTGTAGCTCTGCGAATGTTATTTTATGTGATTTATTTCTGTGCCGTTTTCTTCTTCAGGGCTTCCTGTCATTTATGTGTGCTCCACTCATTGGTGCTTTATCAGATGTTTATGGGAGAAAGTCTTTCCTGCTCATAACGGTCTTCTTTACCTGTGCACCTATCCCCCTAATGAGGATAAGCCCATGGTAAGTGACCCGGAGATGTGGTTAGTGGATGAGAAAAGATCGCATGCCCTTATATACGGTTTATATAGTGGCAGTTCCTCAGTGGTATAACATACTGTAGCAGTGTAATGGCACTAATACAAGAAATCTATGTGTGCTTAGCTCGGTTACTTAGAGGTATTGGAGCAGGATTTCTGAGTAAGGCCGCAATACGGGCCCGACAGGCATTGGTCGTGTGCATGAGCTCTTATACCTTATGTCTGTGATGGCTCCAATACTGGTTCTGGCTTACAATCACTGACCAAAAACTGATGTGTGAATGAGGTCTAAGTAGTAGCATAAATGCAGACAGGACTCCTGAGACACTGAGAGTCCTGATTGCCCGCCCACATAGGATGATTGACAACTCTCTCTGTATCAGTGTGCAGAAGACTGTCAGTTGAGATGCAACCAGGAAGTCCTGTCAACATTTTCTGTATTTTACTCAGAAATCCTGCCCCAAACGATATAAATCTATATATATATATATATATATATATATATAATAAAGAGTGAATGGTGCTTTAGTAGTGATAATACTACAGTATGTATCACAGGGCTCAGTTTCTCAGCTAGGTCTGCATGAATCACCTGACCGTTTCCCTTTACATATAGCTGTCCATTTTGTCCCCTACAGGTGGTATTTTGCAATGATTTCAGTGTCTGGAGCGTTTTCAGTCACATTCTCTGTGATTTTTGCCTATGTTGCGGACATAACACAAGAACATGAAAGAAGTACAGCTTATGGATTGGTGAGTGTCAGAATGTGCGTTCATGTGCGTAAAATAAAACGTGACTTGATGGGGGGTTCATTTCTTATCTGATTATCTTAATTGACATCAGAGCATCTTTTAGGATGTTAAGACCTTTTGTAAAAGAAAATGCATACAGATTTCCATGTACAAAGATTTACCTGTCATGAGGTAGAAGCTTTCAGAACCTCGTTCACCTTAGGCAGTTGCTAATGGTGAGGTCAATGGAAGAAAATGTTGTATATAGAAAACCCAGAAAATCCCAATACTTCAACATTGTATATGAGATTCCCTGACCATAAGGATTTTTTATTTTGTCACATGCTTCACTCAGTAAATCAGTGGCCTCGACGTGGCGGTGACGTGTGCATAAATGACAGGTGACTGCTGAGCCTCTGTGGTCAACCTGCCAAATTTTTCATGTCCAGTATTCGATAAAATAGGAACATAAACTCCATAAGCAAATATAGATTTTGCTCAGATCAATAAAACTCTAAACACAAATTTATTTGATGGCATACAAAAGTTCTTAAAGTGAACTGCCATTTCATTATTTTTTTTTTTTATGTGCGGGGATAGTGATTCAAAGTATTTTTGTAATGTACTTTACTTAGGAATCATAAAGTTTTTAAATGTTTCTTCAGCAATACACTAACTGAGCATTGCTAAGGAGAAGCTGTCTTCAGCATCTACTGAACTTTGACGAGTACCTCTTAAATGCAGGAGCAGGCTTCTCAGCCTGCCTCTCCTCTCCCTTCTCCAGCCCTGCCTCCCAACATGTATATAATTATACTGTACTAAAAACTAGTTTGACTTGCTGCAAGTGGTGATCACTAGCAGCCCTGCTCCCCTCTGTCTGAACAGCCGGTTCCTGGTTAGTTAATAAAACCCAGAAGATAAAGGGGCTCTGCCAGCAATCAGCACTGACAGTAAGTGCTACATACAGGAACACAGGCAGAAGGATTGGGTTTTATATACTGTTCTTTGAGTGTTTGATATCTTGACTGTTGTTTGACCTGTTACCAATTTCTTTTTCCATAGGTCTCTGCTACATTTGCAGCAAGTTTGGTTACAAGTCCAGCTATTGGCGCTTACATTTCGACGTTTTACGGTGATAACCTCGTTGTTCTTCTGGCTACCTTGGTGGCACTGTTGGATATCTGCTTCATTTTATTGGTTGTGCCAGAATCACTGAGGGACAAAATGAGACCTAGCTTCTGGGGAGCACAGATTTCCTGGGAACAAGCCGACCCATTTTCTGTAAGATTCTTTTGCTTTTTAGATCTACTATGTTTTCTACTAATGTGTAAGTTTTGAGATGCAGAGTCAGTAGTGTGAGAAGTGAAAAGTATCTTCACTGTAAAACAGTTGTTTTTAAAGTGTTACGGTTGTTTCAGCTAATTTTTAGATTAAGCTGCCATGTGTTTAAATGAGGAATAATACTGTTTCTGGCCATTATATGATATTTGTCTGGTATTTAGCAGTTATTCAGTTATTCCCTCTTCAATCTGCAATTTATTTTTTTTCTGAACTGGCAAGTGGAAGCAAGCTGGAATCGTATCTGTCAATATACAGAACATGAAGATAAGGCCTCATGCACACAACCGTTGTTTGTTTCCCCGTCCGTTCCATGTTTTTTTCACAGATAGGATGCTTCCCTATTCATTTCAATGGGTCCGTCAGAGAATGCGGATGGTAAACCGTTTTTGTTCCGCATTCGTGGTCTGTGTTTACATTCCTATTTTTTTCACGTTTGCAGACAAGGATAGGCATTATTACAATGGATCTGCCATTAAAACGGTTCCGCCCAAAAAAAAACAGTCCGTCATCCGTTTTTTTTGGGCGGCTGCAAAATTTGCGGACGGAACGAACGCGGAAACAAACGATGGTCGTGTGCATGAGGCCTTAATGAGATTCTGATCCCTCTCTGTAGCATGTCCTCAGAAACCGCAGCAGTAAACGAGGACATTACACAGTAGCACTTAGCAGTTTAAATGTAAATCCAACAGTGAAGTTAAGACAGTAAATCACTTACTAGTCAGAAGCAGTCTCTGTATTAGCCTCTCCATGTCTATATCAGCCCCTCCCTCTTCCCTTTCCTCTCCATAGACCTCTGAGATTTGATCTTTCAGTGAGCAGGCAGTCCTTCTTCACTGAAGACTGATCTATGCAATATTGTAAGTGGAGATAGGCATTTTGCAGTATGGTGAAAGTAATTGCCATTACAGAGGTGGTAAGGGTACTTTTACACTTGCGGCAGGACGGATCCGGCAGGCTATTCAGCCTGCCGGATCCGTCCTGCCACAAGTGGCCCTACACTGCCGTGCTGCCGCTCCGTCCCCATTGACTATAATGGGGCGGGGGGCGGAGCTATGGCGCAGCACGGCAGTGCACGGCCGGAGATCGCCGGACTAAAAGTCCTGCATGTCCGACTTTTTAGTCCGGCTATCTTTGCCGTGCGCTGCCGTAGCTCCGCCCCACGTCCCATTATAGTCAGTGGGGACGGAGAGGCAGCACGGCAGTGCACGGCCACTTGCGGCAGGACGGATCCGGCAGGCTATTCCGTCCTGCCGCAAGTGTAAAAGTACCTTTTACATTGCAATATAACATCCTATCAGTATACACATTTACACAGAGAATGCTGTCAATCACCGATAACGCCCCTCTGTGTACAACTGAAGTTAGAGCAGAGATATAAATTACACATTTTGCTGAATCTTTCCCCACAAAACTTTATATCAATCTGCTCCGCTTCTACTGCCCTGTAATGTGCTGCCTGCAGATTGCACTGCGTTTTGTGGTGACAGGTTCTTTTTAAATCTACAAAGAAAGCTTTCTGCCATTTAGATGGCTTCTGGGTCCCCTGCTTGCACACACCACAGAATATGTTGGTGCTGCATAGATATTCTTTGTATTTTAGTAGTACATATAAGTACGTAATATATTTTATTAGGCAAATCTGCTGTCTTCCTTCCCTTCCAGCAGCCTGTCTCCCCTTCCCCTGACTGCAGGCTCTCTGCAGTTGGTCATGAACCTCCTCCTTCACCAATAACACCACCAGGAGGATTGGGAAGAACACTCGGCACAGCTTTGACATCACATACATAGACATGTTTAGATGAAAAAGGAAAGAATGGTGACATTCACTTAAAGGGGTTGTCGGACTTATTTTTTTTGTTCTTTGTATGTTCCTAACTAGGCAAATGTAACAGCTTTCCAATTAACTAACATTATCTCCAGTGGCTGGCTTCTCAGATTTCACTGAGGGTCACATGACCTGTGATGTCAGCTTCTCTCCCTGCTCTGATAATGTTTGTGCACAAGACTGTTGTGCTGGCCACGCCCCCCTTCACTGCTGGCTGCTGCTTATTGCTCTCTCCCAGGATTCTTAACCCCTTCAGCTGCACAGACTCAGGGCTGAAGTGTTTACTGTGTAGCTGCAGGCAGTGAGGAGACAAATGCTGGGCACAGGAGCTGAAAGAGAAGTTCTGCAGAGCATTGCAGGTAGGGGGAGGATTCTGTGTGTATTAGCAGTGTCATTGTGCAGCTAGGACCTGTAGTTCTACTCATACAACATGTTGCTGAGTCTCCCAGCACTTAGGGCAGCTCTTGTGTTCACTCCCTTAGCAGTGTCATAATACAGCTGGGACTTCTAGTCCTACACATACACCATGCTGCTGAATCTCCCAGCAGGCAGACGTGTCACTCAAGGCAGACTCATGTCACTCAGGGCAGCACTTGTATTCACTCCCTTAGCAGTGCAGGGTTAGAGGCAGAGATTGTTGTTACTGCAGGTAAACAAAGGGCCAGAAGAGAACCAGGGAAATGAGAACATTGTTATTTTTTGCCTAAAATTAGCTTAGCTTAGTTATATATTACTGACCATCAGATTTACAGTGCTATATATTTTTTTTCCATAACTTTGACAACCTCTTTAACCACTTGCCGCCACGCTAACGCCGATGGGCGTCAGCGCGGCGGCTCTCTCAGGTCTCAGTCACGCCTGTCGGCGTCATCTCGTGAGACCCGAGATTTCGCATGAAGGCGCGTGCGCGTTCATGCGATCGTGACCGGGACAACTGAAACTACAGCCTGCCAGCGCTGATCATGCGCTGGCAGGCTGTAGATGCGAAAAAAAACGCATTTAAAACGCATATCAGACACTGTTTTGTAAACAGCGTCTGATATGCCTGCTATCTGCTCGTCTGGTGGTCCCTTTGTCTGGGACCACCAGAGGAAACATAAGTAAAGTGCACCAATCACTACACACACCCCCCCATCACTGATTAACCCCTGATCACCCATGTCACCCCCCCTGTCACTAATCACCCCCCTGTAAGGCTCATTCAGACGTCCGTATGTGTTTTGTGGATCCATGGATCTGCGGATCCGCAAAATACGGACACCGGCAATGTGCTTTCCGCATTTTGCGGATCCGCACATTGCCAGAACTATATAGATTATGCCTTTTCTTGTCCACAATTGCGGACAAGAATGGGACATGTTCTATATTTTTGCGGAACGGAAGTGCAGACCCGGAAGCGCGGATCCGTAATTCCGGATCCGAGCGGGACAAAGTCTGTCCCCATAGAAATGAATGGGTCCACAATTCCGTTCCGCAAACAGAATTGCGGACGTGTGAATGGGGCATAAGGGTTCCTTATCACCGCCAGTTAGTTAGCTACTTGTTAGGTAGCTAGCGCCCAGCCCACCGCACCGCAGTCACTGATTTTAGCAGAGATTTTTTTCATCCACATTGATCGATGCGAATGAAAAAATCTGCGCCGTTCATTTTTTTTCTTTTTTCAGCGCAGAGGCCGAACGGAAAAAAAAAATCTCATTACCCGTATGCTCAATATACGGAGAATCGCAGAAACTCCTAATGCTGGCCATACGTGTAATTATTGCGGAGACCCTCAAATGCCAGGGCAGTACAAAAACCTCACATGTGACCCCATTTTGGAAAGAAGACACCCCAAGGTATTCCGTGAGGGGTATGGTGAGTTCATGCAAAATTTTATTTTTTGTCACAAGTTAGTGGAATATGAGACTTTGTAAAAAAAAATAAAAAAAATATCAATTTCCGCTAACTTGTGCCAAATTTTTTTTCTGTGAACTCGCCATGCCCCTCACGGAATACCTTAGGTGTCTTCTTTCCAAAATGGGGTCACATGTGGGTATTTATACTGCCCTGGCATTTTAGGGTCCTAAAGCGTGAGAATCCAAATGCTAAAAATTGCCCTGTGAAATCCTAGGTACTCATGGAATTAGGCCCTTTAGCATCTTGGCTGCAAAAGTGGCACACATGGTATCGCCGAACTCAGAGAAGTAGGGCAATGTGTTTGGGGTGTATTTTTATATATACCCATACTTTGTGTGAGAAATATCGCTGTAAACGACAACTTTTTAAATTTTTTTTATACAAAGTTGTCAATTTACAGAGATATTTCTCTCACCCAACATGGGTATATGTAAAAATACACCCCAAAACACATTGCCCTACTTCTCCTGAGTACGGCGATACCACATCAGTGACACTTTTTTGCAGCCTGGGTGCGCAAAGGGGCCCAAATTCCAACGAGTACCTTTAGGTTTTACATGGCTGCTCACAATTTAGCCCCGCCCAAAATGCCAGAACAGTAAACACACCCCACAAATGACCCCATTTCGGAAAGTAGACACCCCAAGGTATTCACTGAGGGGCATAGTGAGTCCGTGGGAGATTTTTTTTTTTTTTGCCAGAAGTTAGCAGAAATAGAAACTTTATTATTATTATAATTTTTTTCCTCAGAAAGTGTCATTTTCCGCTAGCTTGTGAAAAAAAAATGAAATGATACATGAACTCACCATGCTCCTCCACGAATACTTTGGGGTGTCTTCTTTCTAAAATGGTGTGATTTGTGGTGTATTTATACTATCCTGACATTCTAGCACCTGAAGAAACATGACAGGTGCTCAGAAAGTCAGAGCTGCTTCAAAATGCCGAAATTCACTTTTTTGCACCATAGTTTGTAAACGCTATAACTTTTACCCAAACCAATAAATATACACTTATTGTTTTTTTTTTTATCAAAGACATGTAGAACAATAAATTTTGCGAAAAATTTATATAGAAATGTAGTTTTAAAAAAAATTTACAACAGAAATTGAAAAATGTACCGTATTTTTCGCCCTATAAGACGCACCGGCCTATAAGACGCACCTGGGTTTTTGAGGAGAAAAATAAGAAAAAAAATATTTTTAACCAAAAGGTGTGCTTTTGAAGTAATGGTGGTCTGTGCATGACAGTATTATGGGGGGGATCTGTGGATGGCACTGTTATGTGGGGGAGATGTGGATGGCACTGTGATGGGGGGATCTGTGGATAGCACTGTGATGGGGGATCTGTGGATAGCACTGTGATGGGGGATCTGTGGATAGCACTGTGATGGGGGATCTGTGGATAGCACTGTGATGGGGGCATTTATGAATGACACTGTAATGGATTGGATCTGTGGATGACACATATATAGCATCTTATGCTATATGTGTCATCCACAGATCACCCCAATTACAGTGTCATCCACAGGTGCCCCTTTTCTAAAACATCTGGCCCATGGCTGCTTAGGGCGGAGCCTGGCAGCACGTGGCGGCCCGCCGCTAACAGCGTGACTGCTTGTATAACATTTAAAATCTTTAATTATGTCCCCTTATTTCCTAAAGCCTAGGACAGTAGCGCTCTGCTAACCTGCTATAACGATCCTCTAGCAGGCAGAGCGGTGCGGCGGCAGGCTGGTGTGTAACGTCCTCACTGACGTCATCTGCCTGCTCCTTTCACTTTATGAATGAAGCAGGAGGAGCAGGCAGATGACGTCAGTGAGGACGTTACACACCAGCCTGCCGCCGCACCGCTCTGCCTGCTAGAGGATCGGTATAGCAGGTTAGCAGAGCGCTACTGTCCTGGGCTTTTAGGAAATAAGGGGACATAATTAAAGATTTTAAATGTTATACAAGCAGTCACGCTGTGAGCGGCGGGCCGCCCGCCGCGTGTTGCCAGGCTCCGCCCCCTCCTCCTTCCATGCTGATACATCGCAGGCTGTGCGATGTATCGGCTTCAGCTATAGGAAAATGGTAGTATTCGCCATATAAGACGCACTGCCATTTTCCCCCCACTTTTGGGGGAAAAAAAGTGCGTCTTATATGGCGAAAAATACGGTAATTTTTTTGCAAAAAATGTCGTTACATTTTTATTAATAGCAAAAAAAAGTAAAAATGTCAGCAACAATGAAATACCACCAAATGAAAGCTCTATTAGTGAGAAGAAAAGGAGGTAAAATTCATTTGGGTGGTAAGTTGTATGACGGAGCAATAAACGGTGAAAGTAGTGTAGTGCAGATTTGTAAAAAAGGGCCTGGTCACTAGGGGGGTATAAACCTGTGGTCTTCAAGTGGTTAAATTGTAGCTGCTGTCTCTAACATCAGTGGTGACTATTGCAGCATTCCTTAAATTTACAGGGCTCTGATTCAGAGCATTTTCTGTATGCAGATTAGCTAGCATAGGTGAGAAGTAGCATCTTCTCACATGTATTTAAAGGGGTTTTCTGAGATTTTGATACTGATGACCTGTCCTTGCAGTAGTGCCGCGGCCTTCTCTCAACTTCTCCTAAGTCGTGTTCGGTCACATGGGAATGGTTCTGAGCTGCGATACCAAGTAGAGCTGCTGTACAATGTACGGTGCTGTGCTTGGTGAGCAGGGAGATGGCCGCAGTGCTCAAAGGAGAGCTGCTTGGCAGGGGTCCTAAAGGGAAAGTCATTAGTATTAAATTCTCAGAAAATTAAATGGGTTTTCTGGTACTTCAAAATTCATGACCTATCCTCGGACTCTAGACACCCCCGTTAATCACCATTTTGAAACAAGTAGCGGTTTCTTTGTCGGCCTGTGACATTGATCATATGCCCATTGTGCAGCTTGGTCCCATCCAAGTGAATGGGATGGACCTGCTATACAATGTACAGCGCTGTGCTTGGTATACCAAGAGGCTTCATCTCTTGTCCAACCACCGTGGCACCATTAAATAGGTGATTTTCTGGAGTGTTGGGAGTCGTAACCCAATGATCAGATATCAGTGACTTATTCTGAGAACAGGTCATCAATATTTAAGCCACAGTCAACCCTTTTAGATAAAATGCAACACCTCTGGCATGGACCACCCTTACTATTAGGTACAGCTGTCTTGATTGTCTCGTGCTACATATCCTGATGCTTAGTTTATAGAGGTAGCACTCTGACATCAACACTTGCCCTATGCATGATTTCCACAGTGCTGTGTGATCATTGTCATTACTTCAACTTTCTAATACTGTGTTTCAATCCTCCATCAAAATCTTTTGAGGGTGAAAGGTAAACGTTCATAGTTTTTACATCCAGAGGCCTAAACATGTGCTATTAAACATACGTTCTCATGGTGGGTGGTACTTGCTAGGCCTAATGTGGCCATGTGTAATTTCTGTGATCTAACCAGAGAAGCACGTTCTATTTGACCTATATTCACAGTGGTCTACGCTGAATGTTTGTTTTTGCCCTCGTCTTGTCACAGATGTTCTTCAGCTTCAGGCTTGGCAAGTACCAACATAGGAGACGCGAGTTCCTGGTTCTGTTGAACATGTGCAATTTACACATGTTCACAGTTCATTCATCAAGACCGGTTTCCACATTCTGAATGTAAACTGTGAATATTTCTATTCACTGAGCTCAAGCTGAGATCATGTCACACAGAGAACAAATCTGGAACCCCCTGTGGTTGTCACTCTACGAGATGTGAACCATATTCCTGTACACACATTTGTCTTGGACACTACCATTGATTTGAGTAGATAGTCTGAATGTTTCATACTCTAAAACGTATTTTTCTTTTCTTTCAGTCCCTGAAAAAGATTGGTAAAGACACCAGAGTTCTTCTCATTTGTATCACCGTTTTCTTTTCCTATTTGCCAGAAGCTGGACAATATTCTAGTTTTTTCCTTTATCTCAAGCAGGTAGTTTTTTTTTACTAATTTCAGAATCCCTCCTGCCACAGACAGATATAACATCATCAAATTACCATGATTTGTACCCATGGAAACACTTAAAGGGGTTTTCCTGCCATTTATATTGATGACCTATCAATATAGGTCGTCCATATCTGATCAGCGAGGATCCGACACAACCGCAGATCACCAGTTTGAAGAGAAGGTGGTGCTCCATGCGAGCGCTTCTTTCTCCTTATTACACTGTGTCGTCCTTCTTGAAGCGGTGGCATAGTATAATTACAAGAACTCGCTCTATTCAAGTGACTGAAGTGAGTACTTGTAATTACACTATACTTCTGAGGCGACGGACAGCGTAACAGGAAGCAACGCTCACATGGAGCCCCACCTCCTCTTCAAGCAGCTGATCTGAGGGGGTGCCAGACCCCGCTGATCAGATATTGATGACCTATCCTGACGATATGTCATCACTATATATGGCAGGACAACCCCCTTAAATGACATTTTCTATGCGCCACCACAAACTGAAACTAAAAAAAAAAAAAAAATACTCATTTGCAAATTTTTGAACACCCGTGTGCCTAAATTTAGGCGCATGTGGCGTTTCTACGCCACTGTCACCACTGGGGAACAGCAGGGTGGGGTATTGTGTGGGTTGGGCCATCGGCACAGTTACATTATTATTTATGCCAGTTTCCTAGCGTAAATGGATATTAAATCTACTCCAGCCAGAGACCTGCACCGTGTCAATAAACTAAGCGCATCCTCTGGTGGCGCAGCAAATATGAAAAACCGTCCTTTTACCCCATGACCCCAGTAATCTCTTCCTTTTTGGTAAGGATAGAAGGGCTCATATTTCAAGCACTTATTTGCCCAATAGATGATTCTAAAAAAACTAGTAAAAATGATGTGGTGTGGGAAAATTCCGATAAGTTTTCCTTTTCATCTCACCATTCATGTATTACAATGTGGAAGTAATCATTTTTGTACTTTGTTGCAGATCATAGGCTTTAATCAGGGGAGCATTGCAGCTTTCATAGCGGTGGTTGGCATTTTGTCCATCGTGGCTCAGGTATGTGCCCTTTTTGCTATATCTCTTGTATGATTTTTTTTTTTATAACCATAGCAAAGGCTATGTTAAAATTGAGAGGTTAGTTCGACACATCCTACTAGGAGGACATGTCTTAAGCTCGGACACCATGCCAAGGTCTCTCAAGTAGCCTGAGACCCTACCACTCACCTACCTGTGCCGTATGGGCGATACCAGTGGCCGTTGGGCATTACGGGAGTGTAAAGTCTGACTCACAAACAGCTCAACAGTGACCTCCAGCATGTAACCATGCTTGCAATGGGAGGTGGGAGGTGCCTGTGAGCCCCACCCGAGACCGGCTGATATGGCCCAGAGCCTCCCAGGTGCACCTGAATGTAGCTTGTAGATGAAAAGCAGGCACATTTAAATTGGAGTTTATACACCTCCAAACATATTATATTAATAATGATATTTCTTTTACCAGATATTTACTTATAGTCAATGTAATATTCAGTCCAACCCATTACTCACAACCACCTTTACAGACATGCAGCAGATAATTTTACCTTGTTACCTGGATTTTTGTCTACTTAAGGCTATATTTATAGTGCATTCAGGTTTGGCACATGCACTTGGAAAGCATCAAAGCCAGGAAGTGTCCCATTTCTTACTGTGTATCAGACTGCAAACCACGGCACAGGAACATTGTATGGGTATACTGTGGTTTATGTCAGGGCTATATGTCCGGGTATACTGCCCAAATGGCATGTGAACAGAGCCTAAATAATACATCAGGACCAAAGCTTTTAGGTAGATGACTCTTCTCTCAGATGTAAATCCTTGTGCTATACTTTATATTTTTCAGACTGTGTTCCTCAGTATTCTTATGCGCTCCATTGGAAACAAAAATACTGTTCTTCTTGGTCTCGGCTTTCAGATGTTCCAGCTGGCCTGGTATGGTTTTGGTTCACAGCCATGGTAAGTGCAGTTATCATTTGCTGCTACTTGTCTCAATGTTTTCTACTAGCCTCCCAGGTTGTAATGGACAAGAATGTTCACACTAGATATATCCACACTAAAAGAACATGCATGTATTTCAGCTCTGTGGATGAATGGACCCATCGGTAAAGGGACCACCTTTTCTTAATACATAAGTGTTGTCCTTTAGCCCTTTGTACTCTGTACAAAAACCTAGTAAAACTTGAAACGGTAAACCGTGTGGAAAATAAGTAACTGGCTCTAAATCCCTTGAAATGTCAGTCCAGCAAATTCAGTAAAAAGGAAAAATAAGCAGATCACTAGTCCGGAAGAAACCCATAAGTATATATGCTGGTTGTCTGGTCCAAGCATTTGTGAAGGTCTGCGGCATTATAAGTAATTATACAATTTCCCAGGAAGGTTTATTGAAAAGGGAATGTGTCATCTATTGTTTGAATCAAGACTTTTATGTTAAATATCTTAGTGAAAAAGTGTTCGATGTCCTCTGTATTAAATAGAAACTTCCTAGGATATTTCTGTTTTTTTGCACAATCAACCAAAACAGTTTTTACTGATACAGGTATTCTCATCAGACGTTTCTGATATGTCCATGAATGTCAGAAGTGAATGGAAAAAGCTGTACACTCACGGCCACGTATCCATTTGCTGTAGCCGTAGTGTCATTTGGAACGCGAGACCCCCATTCTGGAGACAGATGCAGGTCCCTCCTCATTTATCTCATATCCTGTGAATAAATCATAAATGTCTGAGATGAGAATACCTCTTAATTGGTTTCAGTGACTGCAGGTCAGAGAACTAATAAATGAAACCACACAAAATCTCAGTGTGGAGTAGGTCCTCATTATTCCCAGCGTCTATATATAGTATGGGTAGTCTGCTCATTTGCCCTTTTCACGCGTTTTAAAATTACTTTCCAGGATGATGTGGGCAGCTGGCGCTGTAGCTGCGATGTCTAGTATCACATTCCCCGCAGTGAGTGCCCTGATCTCCCGTTGTGCTGAGTCGGATCAACAAGGTACATTTTTTGTTATGAAACAGCCTGTAGATGTGTATTGTGTATGATATGTGTATGTATATTATACATGAAAACACACACAAACTGCTTTCATGTGTGATAGAAGGGTTATTATGTTAAGACACCTGATCTAACATGATGGTTTTGTTACCAATGCAGGTGTTGCACAAGGCATGGTAACTGGTATTCGAGGTTTATGCAATGGTCTAGGCCCCGCACTCTACGGGTTTGTTTTCTTTATGTTCCACGTGGAACTTGGAGGATTAGTGCCAGTGCCAGGCACAGATGATAAGACCACAAGCAAAGATCCTATTGAAGAGGTAAGCAGTGATAAGATGCCGTATGGCTTTGTAAACTGATGGGAATTACTTGGTTATTACTATGTATTAGTTTTGTTAAAGAAGTATTCTGGACGGTTTAAACTCCTCAGTCTACTCCATTACACACGTCAGATAATGGGGCGAATTTACGAAGTGTCAAAGATTTTGACCATGTGAGGGCTGTTTGACACGAGCGTGTGCAGTCTGGAAATCACGCTCCCTTTGTGAGCATGATCCTCCGTTCTGGACACTGCTCGTCTTGCAGGAGCGCACGGCCGTTGTCATGATTTATAACGCTATGTGCCTCTGCTTGACCTTACTTCTACAGGATCCTAGCGACAGCTTTAGGTCAGTATGATTCTGTAAAAATGTCAAGCAGAGGCACATAGTATTATAAATCAGTATAATGCTGTGCACTCCTGCAAGACGAGCAGTGTCCAGAATGGAGGATCGTGCTCACAAAGGGAGCGTGATTTCCGGACTGCACGCGTTCGTGTAAAAGAGCCCTTACTTTGAGCCAAATTTAAGTGTCTGATGCTGGAAAATAAATCTGGTGTACCTTTACACTGCCTACTAGTTTTCTTACTTTTCACCGTAATTTTTAAGCCTCACCCTTTCCATAGGCCACGCCCACTTTTTTTGCTTTTTTTGTTCACATTATGGCAGACTTCTGGTGCATTATGAGTAGTAAATCTCCCCTTATGTGTCAGTTACTGCATTTAGAGGCTTTTTGAAGTTGTTTTTTCTGGAAGCTGCAGCTGCTTTTCTCAGACTGTGGGAGGATGAGCTTCCTTGTCTTTCTGTTTCTAACCTCCCACAGGCTGTGATTTAGACGTTCCCTGGATCTCTTCAGTTACATAATGCCATAACTGTGCATCATGGTTTGACTTGCGTCAAGCCTCCATGAAGCACAGTTACGTCATGACGATCCTATGGGCACAGAAGTTGTGCTGTGGATCACTATGGGAGCATTACTGACTGTTAGGCTCCCGCTGTAATGGGCAAGATCAGAAAACTCTAATCCCAACTGCTCATCCCCTTGCTGTGGTTGATAAGGACTTCGACATGTAGGTGGTTAGATAGAGATGGGTTCATGCTGTCCCCATAGATGCACCACCAACACAATTGCAGGGTGCTGATGCATTGCCATGGCAGCTTGGTACCTGATAAAGGCCTCCAGTGTACCACAGCTGTATGCCTTTTCGGTTGTGCTGTCATTTCTGCTGTGACAGGTATTATACAATCAATATTATGCCTCTGTTAACTAAATTTTAGAAGTAAAAAAAAATCCTCCCATTTTCTCCATCAAAAAAAGTCTATAAAGCTGGGTTCACATCACGCTGGGGAAAAAAAGCTACAAAAGCGTAGCACACATAGCGTATTCAGTAAGAAAATGTATATGTTAACTTATACATTTTTTCTTTACAGTTTAACTCTATGGTGAACATATGCCACTGTACGCCATCAATCTGAGGCATCCGTTAACGTATACATTAAACGGATGGCAAAAATGTGATGTGAACCCACCCTTAGTCCCATGTATTAATAAACCATACCAAGAAACTGTCCCACAAAAAATAGGCCCTCACACAACTAAATGGACAGAAAAGAAAAGTTATATCTCTTCTTGTCAACATACAGTACTGTGCAAAAGTTTTAGGCAGGTGTGGGGAAAGTTATCCGAAGTAAGAAGGCTAATATTTAATTTTTTTATCAATGAACAAAATAGAAATCTAAATCGAATCAATATTTGGCGTGGCCACCTTTTGACTTGACAAGGGACTCAGAAGCTATGTTGTCCCAAACATCTCAGAGAACTAACCACAAATCTTCTGTGGATGCAGGCTTGCTCAAATCCTTCTGTCTCTTCATGTAATTCCAGACAGACTCGAGGATGTTGAGATCAGGGCTCTGTGGAGGCCATATGATCACTTCCAAAATCCTTGTTTTTGCTGTATGCTGAAGATAATTCTTAGGCCTCTTTCACCCTTGCGTTGTTAGGATCTGGCGTGCACTTCCGTCGCCAGAAATGCCCGTCGGTTTCGTAACAACGCAAGTGACCTGAAAGCATTTGAATACTGATCAGTCTTCAAAATGCTTTCAGTGTTACTATGGCAGCCAGGATGCTATTAAAGTCCTGGTTGCCATAGTAGTAGTGGGGAGCGGGGGAGCAGATACTTACCATCCTTGCGGCTCCCGGGGCGCTCCTGAATGACGTCAGAGCGCCCCATGCGCATGGATTACGTGATCAATGAGATCACGTGATCCATGCGTATGGGGCGCCCTGACGTCACTCTGGAGCGCCCCGGGAGCCGCACGGACTGTAAGTATACTGCTCCCCCGCTCCCCACTACACTTTACCATGGCAGCCGGAACTTTAGCGTCCTGGCTGCCATGGTAACCATTCAGAAAAAGCTCAACGTCGGATCCGGCGATGCGCCGAAACGACGTTTAGCTTAAGGCCGGATCTGGATTAATGCCTTTCAATAGGCATTAATTCCGGATCCGGCCTTGCGGCAAGTGTTCAGGATTTTTGGCCGGAGCAAGAAGCGCAGCATGCTGCGGTATTTTCTCCGGCCAAGCAACGTTCCGATCCTGAACTAAAGACATCCTGATGCATCCTGAACGGATTTCTCTCCATTCAAAATGCATGGGGATAAAACTGATCAGGATTTTTCCGGCATAGAGACCCGACGATGGAACTCTATGCCGGAAAACAAAAATGCAAGTGTGAAAGAGCCCTTAACCCTTTTGCCACCAGAGCCGTACATGTACGGCGCTAGAGCGATGTGGGAATATGAGGCCCACTCGCACATGCAGTGGGCGTCACGGCCGGCAAGTCTCTGCTGTTTCAAACAGCAGAGTCCTGCAGCTAATTACCGTGACTGACAATAATGCCGATCACAGTAATTAAAAGCTTTAGATGCCGTGATAATATAATTTATAGGCTCCTTTATGAGCTTTAAAATCATTTACAAAAGATTTTTACAAAATGTTAAATATATAAAAAATAAAAACCTATAAAAGTTTGTAACCCCCTCCCCCCTCTTTCCGTATAATTAAAAAATAAATACCTTAATGACAAATATAAGCATCATGCGTATCACCGGGACCGAAAACGCCCCAAATTTTCCAATACGGCAAATGGCGTAACAGAAAAAAGGGTCTAAATGGCCGATTTGCCATTTTTTCATTGCTTCTCTTACCCCAAAAAATGTAATAGAATGTGATTAAAAAAGTCGCACGCTCCAAAATGGTATCAATAAAATCTACCGCTTGTTCCGCAAGAAATGAGCCTCTCAACAGCTCAGTAGACATAAGTATAAAAAAGTTATGGGGGTCAGAATATGGTGATGTAAAAAAAAAATTATAATTTTTTATCGGTTTTTTTATTTTTACACTATTTAGACATAAAAAAAACTATACATATGGGGTATAAGTTGTAAAGCCTCATGCAGACGTCCGTGAGATACCGGACTAGCATCCTGCTGAGTGCAGGAGCGCACGGCGTCATTGGTTGCTAAGGGTCTAATAAAATGACTTTTCCTACAAAAATCAAGCCCACATGACTACATTGATGGAGAAATAAAAAACTGGATCTTAGATTGTTGTCACGAACTTTTCTTTTCATGAAATCTGCAGTTGTGCAAATGTAGTAAACTGCTAACACTACCTAATCACACTGACCCATACAGTAGAGCTGGATTTACACTGCCCAATGTTCAGACCAGTTATTATGAACAAACGTTTCTATGAATGTTCGTTCCCGATGATCTGCCTGTCTAAGGGTACTTTCACACTTGCGGCAGGACGGATCCGGCAGGCTGATTGATCAGTTCTGCCGCAAGTGGCCGTGCACTGCTGTTCTGCCGCTCCGTCCCAGTGTTTCACTTCCACTAATAAGCACGCACTTCCTTCCTGACAATCGTCTGCTCATCTGCACAGTGTGAATGTTTGTTTGTTTTTTTTGTTTTTTTTTAAATGAACACATTTCAAATGCAAAATAAGGTGGCTTCTACCGATGGGTACCTAACACTAACAGAACTGCCTCTCCTGGGCCTAACCTGAGCCTACAGTGTTCAGGGCGGTGCAGGAACCAGCTACATTTATACTCTGCTCAGAAGCCCTGGGCAGATGGGCGGGGAGTGCTCAATCTAAGGCTACTTTCACACTAGCTTTTTTTGCGGATCCATCAAGGATCTGCAAAAACGCTTCCGTTACAATAATGCAACCGCATGCATCTGTTATGAACGGATCTGGTTATATTAAGTCTTGTATAGCCATGACGGATCCGTCTTGAACACCATTGAAAGTCAATGGAGGACGGATCCGTTTTGTATTGGGCCAGATTGTGTCAGAGAAAACGGATCCGTCCCCATTGACTTACATTGTGTGCCAGAACGGATCCGTTTGGCTCTGCTTCGTCAGGCGGACAGCAAAAGACTGCAGGCAGCGTTTTGGTGTCCGCCTCCAGAGCTGAATGGTGACTGAACGGAGGCAAACTGATCCTTTCTATGCGGATCCTTTTCCATTCAGAATGCATTAGGGCAAAACTGATCCGTAGTGGACTGCTTTTGAGAGCCCTGAACGGATCTCACAAACGGAAAGCCAAAACTCTAGTGTGAAAGTAGCCTAAAAGTACCCTCAATATATCCTACAAGAAAATTTAGACTAGCACGAAGAGCTTCCATTTTTCATACCTAGGTATAGTACCACTGTAATCCAGAATAATGCCTAATCCCCAGTTCTGTTGTTTGCATGTGTAATGGTGTGCTGCCATTTTGCTGTCTGCATGTTATGGATGTGCACCTGTGACTTTGGATGTGCTAGTGTAAGATTTCTTATCGCGTGAGCTAGTGAAACAGCGGAGCGCCAGCCACTCAGCGATTTCCATAAGTCTTTATCCCCTGGCCAGCGCTTACAGTGGTTATTCACATCTCGGCCACGAAAGGCCCAGCTGGAAAAACCACTTGATATGCCATAATGGGTTTGGTTAGTCCTAAATCCTTAGGATACCAAGGGGTGAAGCATGGCCTAGTATGCCAGACTATGAGAGCTGTGGGATTAACCTAGTCATAGACATGACACACACTATTACTAGTGTGACCTACGGATGAAATGAGGAGTGGAGGTTAAATTAGAGCACAGTTTTGTTTTTTACGTGGCATGTGTTGCTAATTCTGACTTGTTTCATCCTCCTTTTATCAGGGAGCCGTTATTCCAGGACCACCATTTTTATTCGGAGCAATTGCTGTCCTTCTTGCTTTCCTGGTTGCCTTGTTCATCCCTGAACACAGCACTCACTCCAAAAACATGATGGGTGGAAAGCCCAGCATCAGCAGCAATAGTCAAGCGAATAATCCAGACTGTGGCAGCAATGAAGACATAGAGCCTTTGTTACAAGACACCAGTGTGTGATTCCTTTCTAAACTGTCCCTTGGCATCGCCCGCAGTCAGAAGAGAGGAGAATGTACTCTGCCGAAGAAAAGGTCATTACACAACAGCAACCACAATATAAGGCGTTGGATCTCCATGCAGATGTCATATTGACTGCCATTGTTATATTTATTTTCACTTTTTTTTTTTTGTCTTAAATATCAATTATTACCTATTCACTGCATGGGAGGTTGCATGTGTAGCGAAACATCTCCAGCAGTAAAGAAGCTAAAGGTTTGAGATTGTGTTTTTCTGCTTATGCTACCTCGAACCTTGTCATTGCATTTTATATTGACTGTTGACAAAAAGAAAATCCCTAGAAGTTGCAGTGACAGAGAGCATCTGACTCTGAATGGTACCATATGCAAAGAGAGACCGTGTTGTTACACGCCCTACAGTGCCTGCTATTACATTTCTGTGTCGTTGTATTTTATTGTGTAGGGGGTGGTGGGGAGAAGACTTGGTTTTGCCTTTCTTGCTGCATTTTTGGAGTAACCTTGTCTTCTAGAATGACTCTGAAGTTCTCAGTAACTTGTTTACAGAGCTGTACTATGATGAACGGGATGCTGCAGAAATTCCCAAAACCAACCCAGCGTCCGTGATAATATACGTTCTAGGCAAATGCTGCTAGGTCAGACCACATAAAACCCTATGGCTGGTAGCAAGCAGTAGAGTAGTAGACCTACAAAGAATAAGGTATTTACTGTTGTGTCCTATATAACAGGTATGGCTTGGAACGAGCCCAGCGGGAGATCCAGAGGTTCCTCTGGTGGGCACAGGCTCTGATACCATAGTAGGCCCCAAAGGTCCAGAGATAAAAAAATAAAATAAAAATGCCTTTGGAGACAACAAGTTACCATTAGGGTCTATGTCTTTGAATCAAAACCTATTAGACTGTATAGATAATATAAGGGTTGAGCCCTGAAAAGAATTCCATCTGGTGGGCCCAAGGAAACCCAGTCCAACCTTGGAGCGAGCTGCCTGATTGTCGCATAAGGCAAGTATTTGCACAGAGCATAGTTAGATAAAAATGTACATATAAAATGAATGGTATTAAGAGTGGCAGTGTAGTACATTAAAAGTAGTTAGCAGAGTATTTATATGGCAGCTTCCTCATATGTTGCAGATTTCTGAACATGAATTTCTGACCGCTGTTCAAACAAAGATGACTATTTTTTGACCTCACTGAGAAGAGCACCTAACGTTAAAACTGATTAGTCATACCAGTGTGCATTGTAATATCAGGTACTTCGTAACGTTGCACGTGGTGATGCCGGATTTACATGGGGCAGTTGTTGGTAATGAGCACTCATTCCCAATTAATCTGCCAGCGTAAGGGCGCCACAGATCGCCCAGTGAACAAGCTCGATCATTGGTTGAAAAAATCGTTTACATGGACCCCTAAATATCGTTTCTGGACAGCAGATCGTCCTGTGTAAATGAATCTGTATGAGGATGAGACATCCCTCGTCCCCATGCAGTGGAGGTAATCTCTGTCTGCAAAAGCTGCTTTTTACCTCCTGGTTCCTTCCCAGTCGACGGGTGTAAATGCACCTTTAGGTGTTGATTTTATCACAGCATTCCTAATTTCAGGAGGCTTCCTGCATAATGTAGATGGATGCCAGGAGCTACCAGCATGTCTACTCTCTTCTTTTCGGTCCAGATATCAAGGTCACCTCATTTGTTACACTCCGCCTTAATTGCTATGTAGAGTGCATTGGACACATATCATAGCCCTCATATACGAAACTCTTCCTACACTGCTTTGGTGAAAGATATGCAGGTTAATATTTTCTTCTTATAGCTCAATCTTGGGACACTTTGTCACATCGGTTTTATTTTCTTTTTTTCTCTCAAATGTTACTTTTGAAGATTGAATGGTTTAAAGCAAAGATGCAAATTGTATTTTTCGGAAATTGCAGACCAGAGTAAATAAGACATTAACAGATCGCCGCTTTTAATGTTTTATATGTAGATATTTGTAAGAAACATTTTTCCCTACTGAGAGGCTGTGTATATCTTGTATTTATAACTGTAACAAGATTCTTCACTGAAAAATATATTGCTTTTATATAAAGGAATATCTATGACTGAAAATGTTTTTTTTCTCTTACATAAGGTATATATTTTGTGATGTTTTTTTTTCCTTCAACAAGATAACATACATTTTATAATATGCATTTGATTTTTATGTTAACTCTGATCATGATACATAATAAACAAGGCATATTATACTCCCTTTCTGCTGTGTTGTAGCTTTACTTAGTGTGTAAATATTTCATTGGATAATGTCTTTAATTGTGGAGCTACTGTAGTTCTTTTCAATTCAATATTTATTGAAAATTTTTTTTTAGATTTTTGGCAGTTTTTCCTTTTTTTCATGTTGGCAGTACTAAGCTGTTAAGAATGAAATACCAAATATTGTCCTTTTGTAGCAGTCAGCACAAATAAGACCACCTGTGTAGATAAATAATCCAGTTGTCAGTTTACTAATGCTGTGAGGGGAAAATGTTACCTGAAGGGTAATCCTTCTGATAATAGTAGGTGTAGAGCTTGGAAAACAGCAGGACAGCTCCATCATTCTCTTGATGGGCCTAGATTACAATATCCGCTGGAGAGCACTGCCATTATTAGTGTGATGCGTGATGCTCTAATTGAGTCACTCCTCCCCTTTACCTGTTTGGCCACAGTGGGGACCTGACTGACAGAGGTAAGCAAGAATGTCTGCCATGCTTAAAGCCTAAACGAAGAGGACTTTAAAAATCTAGGACAAGAAGTACCTGGAGTGAGTTCAAAAACTCATATCCAGAAAACCAGCAAATAAAAAAAAACACATAGAATATACCTACATAGGTTAGGGTCAGTAAAGCATGTCAATGTGTGTCCCTTTAAATGTTTTCTTCCACTTTAAAAGGCTATGGACCCCTTCAGGGCAATTTATGTTTCATGATTTCATTTTAGACTAAAAAATATTTTTACACTTAGTCTTCATTAAAATATTTCAGCAGTTTTTTGTGATTCCATCAGTCAGCTGATGGAACTCAGGAGGGACAAACTGCAAATAAACTGATTTTTAAACGCATGTGTCACAAAAACTGCTGAAAAAATGTGTTTTATGCAAGCTAAAAATTCTATAATAAAACAAAATTGCCATGTATTTGTCCATAACCTTTAGATATGTTCTCCAACATTGGTTCTTGCTCTTGGTGAATGGAAGCATTCTGTGTGGCATCTAAAGGCTCATTAGTTTATATCAAAATGTGATGTTGGAATCAGTTTTATATTGCTTTGTATGTGAGCCCTGCATGCTCAAGAGAATTTTTTTTTATTAGCATATGCCAAAAAATGATTCCAATATATTTAATGTACATTGCAGGAATTTATTGAATTTAAAAGTCTATGCATACATACATACACTTTACATAAAAACAATTTGTGCTAGTCATGAACATATGTATACCCTAAACCTCTGTATTTGCAAAATAAGGAAATGGTTTGAAACCGAGAGGAAGGAAAGATTTGGACTAGAGGTTTACTGCAATGTGGCAGTACAGCTAAGCTGCTCAAAATAACACTTCAGACCTGGCTTGGAGCAACTATTTTAGGAGTGTGTGCAAGACCGTTATGAGCCGCCAGATCTTTTCAAGAATAGCTCCCTATCAGTTCTTTATATACACATCCTGTACATAGGGGTGGCCTATTAGTTTATGTGCAGGGGTTACTTTTATGCATAAAGAAATTAAGGGAGTGTCTCCAAATCGCATTATTCCAACCTGAAACTATTTTGGATGTTGTCAAATCGAACTAGTTTCTAATGAACACATCCCTTCCAGACTACATATAGTCCTTAAAGAGGACCTTTCACCTGAAAATGCAAGTTGAAATAAAGACATACCCTTACTTGCCGGCCCCCGGTGGTGCTTATTCAGTTCTTCTTTTTTCACTATGTGCAAATATTTCCCACCTTCCATGCTAATGAACCATTCGGCTCAACTGGGCGGGCCTGCAAAAGTTCTCCCGGGCGTGTCTTTATTCTCTCTGGCACGGAGCGCATCCAATCAGCTCGCTCCGCTTAGCCAGGGGGAAGAAGCTCCAGTTCACGCTGCTCCGATGCTCGCCGCGGGAATCCAAGATGGCGCCGACTCAGGATGAATGAAATCGCTCCAGTTCTCGCAAATCTCATGAAAATTGGAGCTTCTCCCTGGCTAAGAGCGGAGCACACTGATTGGTTGCGCTCTGTGCCAGGGAAAATAAAGACACGCCCGGGAGAACTTTTACAGGCCCGCCCAGTTGAGCCGAATGGCTCATTAGCATGGAAGGCGGGTAATATTGCGGGGGGCACCGCGGACAAACGGGGGCACATAGTGAAAAAAGAACAACTAAATAAGCACCACCGGGGGCCGGCAAGTAAGTGTATGTCTTTATTTCAACTTGCATTTTTAGGTGAAAGGTCCTCTTTCAAGGAGTTGTCTCGCCTCATTATTTACAGGCTTCTTCGCGGCTCTCAGATCCTTAGTTCCCTGCTTGCTGAAGGCACAGCGAGCAGGGCAGGGAGGATGCAACCCTTCCCCTTGCTTGTGCGTGCGAGCTTCCTGTAGATCCTATGAGCTTGTAGTTATAGCTCAGATGAGGTGGCCGGGATGGGAGTGACTGCGAATGCACAATAATATGTTCGTGCTCGCTCCCATGAAACCTGTCCACCAGAGCAGCCAGACGATAGGGTTCCTGCGTGGCTGTAATATCTTGAAACGTGTGAAATTTGGGGCAGTATAAGGAGGAATGAAAGGTAATACAGGTAAATTGGAAAATTCATCTACATTACAGAAACAATTGTAGGACTACAAGGAACAAATTAAATGGTGATTATTTAGGTGAGGCAACCCCTTCAAGGCTTGGAAAAATGGAGACTATTTGTGAATAGGGCCCTTCTTTACCCCGTGATTTCTGTATTACTTCTTGACACGATCAGCTTTCTCTAGCATACCTGCTTGTGGTCCTGTGGGTTCAGAGCTCAGTGGACATTCCCAGTAAAGGATGCAGTCTCCCTCCACTGTCATTGGTGTGCAAGCTGTAGCTACATAAGCCTGTAGGTTTGGAGGAAGCAGGGGAGCACCTGCATAAACCTGTCAGTCTTCCCTGACCGTGCTACAGGAGGAGGTAGGCCAAACTAGCCGCAAAGTCGGAGAGTTAGAACAGGAGGTGCAATCCCTTCACTTCACCTCGACAGGCATAGAAGCCACCATACAGACCCAACAACGAGCTCTTGAGCAGATACATAACAAGATCGAGGACCGTGAGAATATGTCCCGTCGCAATAACTTAAGCTTGGTGGGCTTACCTGAAATCATTCGGCCCCCGGAACTGCTGGTTATTTGTGAAAAGGAACTGCCGGAGGCTTTGGGCCTGAATTTTTCCTGCCTGGTAGAGCGAGAACACGGGTTAGGACCGGACCCCTTAGTTCAACGCAATTCAAACCCCGCTTCCACCTCCCCCACTTACCGTGGGAGACCCTGCCAAGTAATACTGCTTTTGCTAGACTTCAATGACAAAGTGGCCATGCTGCGCAAATTCCGAAGGCTACAAAGTCATGATTTATGAGGACTATTTGGCCGAAGTAGCGAAACAGCGCAAAGCATTTAGCCCCATCTGCACCAAGCTATTTCACAAAAACATCCGCTTTCAGCTCTTTTATGCAGCCATCTTGAAAGTTTACCATGCCCAGGAGGCAGAGGAAGCATTGAATACCGTCTTCTCCATGATGGACTCAAATACAACTCCTTCCTTGTCGAGGTCCCCCCTGCGCTCACAGAGAAAGATCACCGGATGCCAACTAAGGGGCCGCTCGGTGAAAAGATCGATGAAGCGTTCCAGAAGATTAACCTCAGAGTCGTCGGACAGGTTTTCCCGACGCTGACCCACTGGAACCCAGACCCACACTGTTAAAGGGGGAAGACAGCGGGGGTATACAAGTTCAGAACTTTTAAGTTTCACAGGTTTTGTTTTTTAGACAACTAATTGCATTAGGTTCATGAGAAATGGCAAATGCGACTATTATTTAGTGGTGTAGTAGGGAGCCCCTCCTAGTAGAAAAAAGAGAAGTTCTTGGCTTAACACCAGGAAGTGCACATACTATCTTGGCTTCAACATAAGGTGTAGCACAAGTGTTGCTTTAGTCATTACATAGGTGTTCGCCTGTTTTCTCCTCCTTCCTTCCCTACAGGGTGACACAACTCGCCCAGAATTGAGATGCATAATATCATGGAATGTTAAGGGGACGCACTCCCCACAAAAGCGCTCTAAACTCTTAAGGCACCTGAAACGCCTGCGGCCTGACAAAGTCCTCCACAGGAAACCCACTTGGCAGAAAATGATTTTTTCCGGTTGCAGAAATTCTGGGTTGGTCGATTCTATGGCTCCCCAGCTAAAGACTGCAAAGCTGGAATAATAACCCTGCTACATAAAAACTTCTCAGGAGTGATACTCTCTGAGAAACATGATGAGGAGGATAGATGGCTTGGGTTAATACTTGAATATGAAGGCACCAAATACAGCATCCATAATGTTTATGCACCCAATGGAGAAAACAGATCCTTTTTTACTCAACTAGAAAATAAGATACATTCAGACAAGGTCCCCAACAAGATTGTAGGAGATTTCAACGCGGTTGCCTGTGTACACGAGGACTGCCTAAGAGCTGACAGAATTTCAATCCACCGACGCCATAAAGATGTGGTTTTACAACATTTAATGTCCTCCACAGGTATTCAAGACATATGGCGCTTGCTTCATCCGGATGACAGGGAGTACACGCACTATTCTCACACACACCAGGCATGGTCACGCATTGATTACTTACTCACTTGAGTGAATATAGGATGCCGCGTTTTCAGTGCAGAGATCCACGAGCTAGTAATATCTGATCATTTACCCATTTTTATTAGCTTGCAGAATGTCCATTCAAGAGGAACTGACTAAATATGACTCTTTCTTTCCTTCCTGGCCAAAAATGACAACTTCAAGAAAATTTTGCAGGGTTGGTGGATAGAGTTTAAGAGTGATAATCCCCCACCATGCATCAGATGTCTCGACGCATTGGGAGCAGCCAAAGCGGTATTGAGAGGGAAGATTATAGGATATTTTAGTAACTAGCGCAAAACAGTCTCCCTACAGTACTTGACAGTTAGCACAGCATTGAGGGGAGCTTATACAAAATTTTTACAGACAGCCTCCACTAGTGATCAGGACAACTGGCTCAAGGCTAGAAGCGATTACAAATGGTAGGTAGATGCAATAGAAACAATCCTGTGGCAGTTAACTCCGTGATAACTGGGGCGGCATGACGTAGCGACGTAGGCGTGCCGCGCCACCCCCTCCCCGCCTGCACTCTGCACCTGGGAATGTCTCTCTTTTCCGGCTCCTTCCCGTCACCCTCCCCGATACCCTCCCTTCCTGTGCCCGGCGTTAGTGCGTGACCGGAGCAGCAGCTCCCCATGACAGGACCTCACAGTCTGCCCTTCCAGAGAGGCCGAATCTGAACTGCACAAGCTACCTTACCGCTGCCGCTGAGGAGGCGATGAGAACAGCGTCAGCAGCAAAGAAACAGCAGGCACGCTGTCCTCAACGCACCGGTAACGGGTAGATCTTCGCCTGGGGACGCCAGGAGGGAGAGGTAGTGTCCGCATGTGAAGTATGTGGTGGTAGCAATGGTGACAATGGAGTAAGTGGAGGCCTGAATGAAGAACTTGACTGTATGCAGCTGACCTGCATTGATAACTATTCCTCTTCATTCCTATCTACCTTGTGGAGATAATGTGCAAGAAGAGTTAAAGGGAGAGATTATAGACTTGGCTGCAAGAGCGTTAGAAACTTGGTGGAAAGCGGAGTGAGGGAGTGGAAAGGGACCCCAGAATTAGGAAAAATAAATAAAACCTTCTCTGAAACTTCAGATTTCGTTGATTTGGTGGAAAAAGGAAAGGAAAGGGGAAAAAAACCCTCTCTGAAACTACGCTGACTTTACTTTACTATAAAGCTACTGTTTTTTTGCGAGCTCCTTTTTTTTTTTTTTTTTTTTTTTTTTACGGTGTTTGGAGTGAAGTGGAACTTTGATAATCCCTAATCCGTATATATGCAACCAGACTGGGAAAGCATTAATCGGAGAAAAAGGAACTGATTTAATACATCTGCCTACGCGGAGTGGGGACTGCTGAACTGTAATTCGGTTGTATATGTCTATTTGGGAACAGGACGCTGATGAACGGAGACTGATTTGATTTCCTTGAGGGCTGTTGCCTTTCTATGAAGTTTTACTGTCTTTATATTTGTTTATATATCTGTCAGTTATCCCTATTAACTTACACTCGAATTGTTAAGATTGCATTGAATCTCAAAGTGTAAATTGCATAGTGCCAATAATAAGGACCTGAAGAGTGGAGGGAGCTCAGACGGTGGAAAAAGAAAGAGGGGACAAAAAGTGAGTTGTGGGCCGCTGAAGGAGTAAAATAAAGAGCTAAGAGGGTAGGAGTAAGGGGAAGAAAAATAAATAAAATAATGCCTCCAAAAAGTAGCAGAAAATCTACGGGGCTATCCCCTCAAAGAAGGGTGGGTGTGTCCAGTCCACAATCTGAGATGGAAAAATTTCTAAAATCCCCCACCGCCAAGAACAGAGGCCCCCAGAGAGATCCGGTGGAGGAAACGAGCACCCCATTGTTGGTGGATGCTCAGTCATGCCCCCAGGGACCGGCCAAAGAGGATCGGCTTAGTGTACTGGAAAAAAATAATGGACATTTTGGAGTTGGTCCAAATAACAAACACCTCGGTCACAGATGTAACCACAAGGTTGGCAGCATCACAAACTGATACTTCCTTTATTAGGGAGGATGTAAAGAAAATGCGTGAAAAAGTAAAGGAAACTATGGCAGAGGTTCAGTCAATAAGACAGGTGGTCACGGTAATGGAAAGGAAAATGGAGGAACTAGATCAGGGCCAAAAATCATTGCGCAATTAGTGGGTGGGGGGGGTATCACGACTGTCTGTGTTCCATACAATAGTATCTAATAAGGAGTGCATTGTTAAAGATGTAGATTATTATGGAGGTTCTGATCTAAGATGATAGCATGGGGCGGAAATTAATTTCCTGGAATTTCCGTGGTTGGGGGGACAGAATAAGGCGAATTATAGTTTTTGATCGGCTGGCTGGGTATTTGCCTGCTATAGTTGGACTTACGAAGACTCATGCGAGCTCAGAAGGTGGCAAGATATTTAAAAAGAAATGGGCTAAATATGAATTCCACTCATATTATACATCCTACTCAAGGGGTGTCAGTGTGTATATACACAGAGTAGTGGATTTTGAGCTAATTGACTCTAGAACGGATAAGAAAGGCAGATTTGTCTTTATATATGGACTATGGATGGGGATCCTGGTGATAATAGCATTTATTTATATTCCCCCTCCCTTTACACCTTCTGTTCTTACGCAATTTGCGACATTTATAGCGGCTAGGGAAAAATGTCAAACCATCATCGCGGGAGATTTTAATACAATGGATAGAATATCGACTTCTCGAAGGGCGAAGAAGGAAACAGGACGCTGCTCCACGTTAAGGAGCCTATGCAGGAAACTTGGTTTAATTGATGTTTGGAGGTACTTGTATGGGGAGAAGAAGGCGTTTTCGTGCTACGGCTCCGCACGTGGAACAATGTCCAGAATAGACTTGGTTATGACAGATGCGCTGACGGCAACACAGATAGCTAAGATGGAGTATGCGGCGCAGGGAGTATCGGATCATACCCCTATTGTAGTATCCTTTAAGAGTAATGAAGGGCTTAGTAGGGTTAGGAGGTTTACTCTTAACGCGCATTGGATTAAGATAGTAGGAGATCAGGATTCCATCGCCGAGAGCATAACTGAGTTTTGGCAGTTTAATCAGAATAGTACCCATATACATTATGTCTGGGACTCACTGAAAGCACATTTGAGGGGACTGTATTTTAGTAAGATAAAGAGGAAACGGTCTGCTTTTTTTGAGAGAGAACAGTGTTTACAGAAGGAAATCAGAACTGCAGAACAGAAGTATATGGGAAACCCAGATGAAGAATCTAGAAATACTCTGAAGGAGGCAAGTGAAGCTTATAACGGATACTTAAAAGAGAAGGCCCAACAGAAGTTATTTTTTAGGGGGTTCAAGAGATATAAAGAAGGGGGAAAACCAAGTAATCTTTTGGCAATGTTAGTAGCCAACCAAAAAGAGAAATATTATATTAAACGGATAAGAACAGGGGATGGTAGTACGGAAGACCTGGGGGAAATAACGAGTGCTATTGAGAATTACTTTGCTGCCCTGTACCGCTCAGAATATCTAGGGAAGGAGGAGGATATAGATAGCTATTTAGATCAAGCTGGGCTCCCAGAGTTGTCCCAACAAGATAGTCTGGATATTAACGCCCCCATGAGTATAGAAGAGCTGCATAGAGCTACTAATGATATATCGGGTAACTCATCGCCAGGGTCGGACGGCCTGCCATTTTGTTCTATAGAATATATGAGGGTGTCTTATTCCCAATATTAAGCCAGGTTATTCAAGATTCCTTGGTCGTAGGCTGCCTGCCACCTTCCCTCAGAGAAGCGATTATCAGTTTAATCCCAAAAAAAGGTGCGAATATTGAGGAGATCGGCTCTTACCGGCCGATCTCGCTCCTTAACACTGATTATAAAATTATCGCACAAGCTTTATCTAACCGTTTCAAAGGGGTTATTCAAAGGTTGGTCCACCCGGACCAGTCCAGATTTATCCCAGGCAGAACAATTCAAAACAATATAAGGAGTGCCTTTTTAAATGTCCAGTGTAGTAGGGTAGGGCCAGGCTCCATCCTTTCTCTGGACGCTACAAAGGTGTTTGACAGGGTGGTAATGGAAGGTAATGAAACGGATGAATCTTGGGGCTCATTTTATTGAGTTGACTAAATTACTATATATGAACGCCAGAGCCAAAGTTAAGATTAAAGGGATGGAGTCGGGAATTATTCCGCTGAGGAGGGGGACCAGACAGGGGTGCCCCCTATCCCCTCTACTGTTTGCGATCTATTTAGAACCTTTAGCATGTAGTGAGAGCTGACGCTAATCTGGAGGGATTGGGAGGGACCTCGGCTGGGGATAAATTGAGTCTATACACGGATGATATTCTGTTTTTTTCTTTTAAGACACAAGGAAGGATGCCCCGTATGTAATGCTGCTGTTGAAAGTGTATGGCCAGCTATCCGGGTTTGACATTAATTGGGCTAAATCGAAATTATTGCCTCTGGGGGAGATCAATTGGAGGGATGGCTCATCACAATTAAAGATACTTGGGAAAAAAAAAACATCTGGATTATATACGTATTAAGATAGGGGTCAATCTGGAGGATTATATCCAAAATAATATCAAGTCCGTATTGGCCAAAATAAAGGATAGTAAGGGCATGGCAGAAAATGCCGATCTCCCAGGTCGACAGAATTGCCTTGGTGAAAATGGTACTTTTACCATCAATTTTACATGTGCTGACGGTGGCTCCCATCTGGATAGGGGAAGGTACCTTCTCTGATATAGAGAGGGAGTTTAATTATCTGATCTGGGGAAGAAAGACAGTGCGAATTAAATATGGATACCTTTGCTTGTCAGAGGCAGAAGGGGGGCTAGCGTTACCACATTGTATGGGATATTTTTTGAGCGCCCAGATCCAATGGTGCCTTAATTCCTCCAGTAATGGGCTTGATTGGTATTTACACCTCATTTATAAGGCGAAGTGGGACAACATTTGTTCCATGTTGGAGTCAGGTCAAATGGGACAGGGCGACTCAAAGTGTCCAATAGGCAAAATGTTGCAAAAAGTGTGGAATAAATGAAGAAATATTTTAGAATTCCGGACTTCGCTCCATTTCTCCCCGATATGGAATAACCTGTCTCTGGAAGAATTTAATAAAATAAAAGATTTTCAATATTGGGGAAAAAAAGGCATCACTAAAGTATCACAGGTGTTCACAGAAGGGTGTCTAAAGTCCCAAATGGAAATTATACACTGTGGAACTGGAAAGATGGACTTGTTTAGATTTGCACAATTAGCACACGCCACAAAATCTACTAGAAATAGGGATAGGTTAATAGTTAGGGAACAGTCCCTGTTAGATTATTGCTTCCAGGTCACTAAGATTAGTGGTAGGGTGTATGTTAAAATGTCACTAATTTATAAGAAATTGTTAGGGGAGATTGGTAAATTGAAAAAGTTTAAGAGTGAGAAGAAATGGGAAGTAGAATAGGGAAAGCGAGATATTGACTGGAAGACTATATACAGAAACTCACATAGCTCAAGTTCACATAAGTTGATACAATTTAAAATTACTCACAGGTTGTATTATACTCCTAAAATGTTAACAAAGATGTATCAGGGAAAAGGATCTATCTTTAACTGTAAAAGGTGTAACGGTGGTGAGGCAGATTATTTGCACGTTTTGCTATGCTGTCCCAATATAGAACACTTCTGGAAATTGGTATTCGATAGGCCTGCTTCTTGTGAGATCCAGGGAGACTGTCACGGAAGGCAGCCACAATGCCTACATGCATGTTTCATGTTACTGAAGGAACATTCATCAGGGGAGAGGGAAGGGTACAGGGCTGTTATATTGTGAGTCTCACAGGGACAGGTTCCGTACAGGGTCGCCCTTTTAAGGCTGAGTGCCCTGTGGTTAGGCTGCTATCTGTAATTAGTGGCTAGGGCCATCTATAGCCTTTTGCAGGGCCTCAATAGAGCCGGTATGTACCTATTTATGCGACTACTGTAAAGTCAAGGGATTATCTATCCTAACACGGAACAATCCCTCAACAGAATTTGGTGATTCAACCCAAAGATCACGGTAGGACTATGCTGTTTCTACATTTACAGTGCTGCCGTGCACTATTATAAACATATATCTGGTATCGTGTTTAGCACACCCATTTATTGTCTATTGTACATCCAAGCGATCAATATATTAAGGATTATTAATTAAAAGCTATATTTTAATATGAAAGATCACTTCTCAAAGGTTTCTAGTTTTGTAACATAATAAATTGATTTGTATCTCATCCTAGAGCGTATATAGTTGATCATTCATATCCTACTCATGTGGTTGACTGCATGCATGTTTTAGACTGGGAAATGTTTCTCTTCTGCCATCTAGTGTCTGTTATAATCATTGAAGAAGGCAAGCAATACAAGCCTTTATAAAAGTGGGGAATCAGCAATAGAGAGAACATATTTTCCGGCAAATGTGTGTGCATTTCTCTCAACCCCTTAGGATCTTATTTGTGAGGTTGAGGTATCCACAATTGCACACTGTTTGCACATCCATGAATGAGGGGAATGAACTGATGTAGCAGAGCTCACAAGCTCAGAGCTGTTTTTCTGTTTCTTTCACTGAGTAACGCCCATTCACGCGTCCGCAAGTGTTTTGCGGATCCGCAATTGGGGACAAGAAAAGCACATGTTCTATTTTTTTGGGAACGTGATTGTGGACCCGGAAGTGTGGATCCGCAATTGTGGACCCGGGTGGGACATCGACTATCCCCATAGGAATAAATGGGTCCGCAATTCAGTTCCGCAAAATGCGGAACAGAATTGCGGACGTGTGAATGGGCTCATGCAGCGTTTGGGCTCATGCACATGGCCATGTTTTTTTCCGGCATCTGATCTGCATTTTTTGCAAAAGATGCGGACAGCACAACCGTAAATCTGTTCCGCAACCCTGCAAAAAATAGAACACGTCCTATTCCTGTTCATTTTTCGGACAAAGGACATTTGCGAAGGAGTGCAATAAATAGCGGCAGGCTCTTGGCCAGTATCCATGTTTTGTGGTTCAGTGATTTGCGGACCACAAAAACGTCAACAGCAGTGTGCAGGCGCCCTTAAGCTAATGTATTCACTGGAGCAATGTATAGAAAGCTAAGGATGATCAGGAAAGCTTGCACAGGGGATGTTCAAGATATATAGGAGAACTGTTTCAGGTTTTACAATCTACCAAGAATCCTGTATTACTTTCAAACAATGCTCTTTGTGTAGATCACAGGAGTATGTGGGGAGAGTTTGGAACCCGACCCCCCCCCCCCCATCCTGCCCCGACCTGCAAAAGTAAGATGACTTACCTGCTTGCTGACGCCGGTTCCCCAATTCTTCTCCTGCAGTTCTGGGCTTAACCCCTTAGTGACCACTAATACGCTTTTTACTGATGTAAGCAAAGGGGGTTTTAGCTAAACAGCTTGCTTTAATCAATCATTACATGTACTTAAAATGGTGCATTAAAAACTATAACATGTCCTGCAGAAAATAAGACCTCATACAGCTACATTGATGAAAAAATAAAAAAGTTATAGCTCTTGGAATGCAATTTTTTTTTAGAAATGTGCACGGTCACTAAGGGGTTAATCAATGTCAACATCTATTTTATCGCCACAGCCAATCACAGGCTGCGGCGGTGTCCAGATCCCCTTGCATCATGATAAATGGTCACATGAGACAAGGGGAGTCGGAAACCCCCACAGCCTGTGATTGGCTGCGTTCCTGTCAAACCGGATCTTTACCTTGATAGAGCCCAGGGCTGCAGGAGGAGAGGGAAGCAGGTATGTTATCTTCCCTTTGCATGTCAGGCAGAATAGGGAGGTTTGCCAATATACCCCAGCCCAGACCCCCCCCCCCCGCCCCCGTCCTTGCACATCTACTTTAACTGCCTGGTGTCACCACAGCCATGTAAAAGCCTGCGTACAAATGGCACCGAGCTTTACAACCCGTTTCTTATCAGTTCTACCATTTATACTAGCATCCCACTTAAAGGGAGTCTTTCACCCCGAAAACCCATTTTTCAACACTCACATCTTTCTGTGCAAAATTGCCCCCAGATTAAAAAGCTTCTTACTCTATTGCTGTACCTCTTACCGATCTTCAGAAAATCACTTTAATTGCAGATGTGAATGACAGTTGAAGGTGCCCAGTGGCGGCGTCATAACGACCGGTGCCCAGGCCGCACGCTCATCTTCATAACTTCAACTGTGATTGACATCTGCAATTAAAGTGATTTTCTGAGGTCGGTAGGAGGTACAGCAATAGAGTAAGAAGCTTTTTAATGTGGGGGCAATTTTGCAGAGAAAGATGTGAGTGTTGAAAAATGGGTTTTTGAGGTGAAAGGCTCCCTTTAAGCTCTCCATACACATTGATTGTTGGAACAGCAGCTGAACAAACATCTGGTGAATGTTCATTTCACAGAGACATACACGCTTTAGTCTATATTTTCTGTTACAGTTATGCAAATGACCTTTCTATAAACTAAACATCTTATGTCTATTAGACAAAAATATTAAACATGGTCGGATTCTTATCAAACGGTAATGGTCGTTGTTAAATTTTGTTGTTAAATTTTAACTGACGAACGTTCGTTTTGGTTGAAATCGTCCTTTTTGACCAATTTTAGACTCAGCGCGAGTATGCAACAGCACCCGTTCTGCCCTTCCAGCACTGCTGGGGTCAGATAGCATTATACTAATTTACCCTTAGGGCTCTTTCACACGAGCGGATGCAAATGTATTGGGTAACGCTGACATAATGCTTATAAATCTGAACCCGACAACCCCTTTGACAAGCTCTGCCTCCGATGCCACCAGATGTAAGGCAGCTACCCTATAAATCAATGTTCAACCCTTTAACTAGCCCTTGAGACATGACTGATAATAAATAAGCCATAACCTCATCTACAGGCAGCTGTTTCGGGGTGACTTTGTTTGTTAAGAGCTCATTTGTACTCTACTTCAGAAATTCACATTTCAACAAGATAAGACCCCCTTCAAAATGCTTTATCTTGGGTCAGGATGAATCCTCCATTCCTTTTCTACTTCCTATCTCCTACTCCAGTCTCCCCAAGAAGACCTGTGACTAGTGTTGAGCGAACAGTTCGAGCATAGTTCGAGTTCGTACCGAATTTTGGGGTGTTTGGGACCCGGACCCGAAAATTTCAAAAAAAGTTTGGGTTCGGGTCCATTGTTCGGCGATTTCTTCCCGCTTTCTGAAGGGCTGCACAGCAGCCAATCAGCTAGCGTTTTACTTCTTTCCCTAAGAAGCCATCACAACCATGCCTACTAATGGCATGGCTGTGATTGGCCAAGTGCAGCATGTGACCCAGCCTCTGCTCTGATTAGTGTAGGGAGAGGACGCAGCTTCTGTGAGGGTGAGATTAGGCAGGGAAAAGTCAGCAACAGCACCTAATGAACTGATCGATCTACAGCTGTGAATGATTCAACTTCTGCTAGTTAATTGCTCACTGGTTTTTAGGCTGCACAGAGCGTTTTTCTGTCACTTTTTTCTGGGGTGATCGGCGGCCATTTTGTGACTTGTGGTGCACCAGAACAAGCTGCCACAAAGTCCATCAATCCATCAATACTATTTTTTTTTTTTTTTGCTATATCCTACATCAGGGGCTTGGCTGTGCTATTGTTACCCCTAGAAACTCAGGATAGCAATTTCTATATTTTATTAAGGGGTTAAATACAATTGACAAAACACCAATCCCCTAAATCTGGTGTTCCAGCTTTGGCTAGCCAAGTGTAATACTGTCTGCTGTCAGGCAAAGGATAGATTATTTTCTGTGGTGAAATTCAATAGCCAAAATAGCAATACCCTGTATCTGGTGTCCCAGCACTGGCTGGCAAAGTATAATAGTGTCCGCCAAAACATATATTTTGTTCTGGGGTGAAATTCAATTGCCAAAATAGCAATACCCTGAATCTGGTGTTCCAGCAGTTGCAGGCCTAGTTTAACCACTTAAGCCCCCCTAGCTTAAACACCCTTAATGACCAGGCCACTTTTTACAATTCCGCACTACACTACTTTCACCGTTTATTGCTCCGTCATGCAACTTACCACCCAAATGAATTTTACCTCCTTTTCTTCTCACTAATAGAGCTTTCATTTGGTGGTATTTCATTGTTGCTGACATTTTTACTTTTTTTGCCATTAATACAAATTTAACGAAATTTTTGCAAAAAAATGACTTTTCACTTTCTGTTGTAAAATTTTTCAAAAAAAACTACATTTCTATATAAATTTTTCTCTAAATTTATTGTTCTACATGTCTTTGATAAAAAAGTCCAATAAGTGTATATTTATTGGTTTGGGTAAAAGTTATAGCGTTTACAAACTATGGTGCAAAAAGTGAATTTCTGCATTTTGAAGCAGCTCTGACTTTCTGAGCACCTGTCCTGTTTCTTCAGGTGCTAGAATGTCAGGATAGTATAAATACCCCCAAATCACACCATTTTAGAAAGAAGACACCCCAAAGTATTCACGGAGGGGCATGGTGAGTTCATGTATCATTTCATTTTTTCACAAGTTAGCGGAAAATGACACTTTCTGAGAAAAAAAAAAAAAAAAAGTTTCAATTTCTGCTAACTTCTGGCAAAAAAAAGAAATCTCAGACGGACTCACTATGCCCCTCAGTGAATACCTTGGGGTGTCTACTTTCCAAAATGGGGTCATTTGTGGGGTGTTTGTACTGTTCTGGCATTTTGGGCGGGCTAAATGTGAGCCGCCATGTAAACCTAAAGGTACTCGTTGGAATTTGGGCCCTTTGCACTCAGGCTGCAAAAAGTGTCACTTATGTGGTATCGCCGTACTCAGGAGAAGTAGGGCAATGTGTTTTGGGGTGTATTTTACATATACCCATGTTGGGTGAGAGAAATATCTCTGTAAACTGACAACTTTGTATAAAAATTTTTAAAAGTTGTCGTTTACAGAGATATTTTTCACACACAGTATGGGTATATATAAAAATACACCCCAAAACACATTGCCCTACTTCTCCTGAGTACGGCGATACCACATGTGTGCCACTTTTTGCAGGCTGAGTGCATAAGGCCCTAAAACCAATGAGTACCTTTAGGATTTCACAGGGCATTTTTACGCATTTGGATTCCAGACTTCTTCTCACGCTTTAGGGGCCCCTAAAATGCCAGGACAGTATAAATACCCCACATGTGACCCCATTTTGGAAAGAAGACACCCCAAGGTATTCCGTGAGGGGCATGGCGAGTTCATGTAAAATTTTATTTTTGTCACAAGTTAGTGGAATATGAGACTTTGTAAAAAAACAAAATAAAAAAAAATATATATCAATTTCCGCTAACTTGTGCCAAAAATAAAAATTCTGTAGAACTCGCCATGCCCCTCACGGAATACCTTGGGTGTCTTCTTTCCAAAATGGGGTCACATGTGGGGTATTATACTGCCCTGGCATTTTAGGGCCCTAAAGCGTGAGAATCCAAATGCGTAAAAATGGCCTGTGAAATCCTAAAGGTACTCATTGGTTTTAGGGCCCCTTTGTGCACCTTGGCTGCAAAAGTGCCACTCATGTGGTATCGCCGAACTCAGGAGAAGTAGGGCAATGTGTTTTGGGGTGTATTTTACATATACCCATGCTGTGTGAGAAATATTGCTGTAAACGACAACTTTTTACATTTTTTATTCAAAGTTGTCAATTTACAGAGATATTTCTCACACAAAGTATGGGTATATGTAAAAATACACCCCAAAACACATTGCCCGACTTCTCCTGAGTACGGCGATACCACATGTGTGCCACTTTTTGCAGCCAAGATGCAAAGGGCCCTAAAACCAATGAGTACCTTTTAGGAGGGCATTTTTACGCATTTTCTTCTCACGCTTTAGGGCCCCTAAAATGCCAGGGCAGTATAAATACCCCACATGTGACCCCATTTTGGAAAGAAGACACCCCAAGGTATTCTGTGAGGGGCATGGCGAGTTCATAGAAGATTTTTTTGGCACAAGTTAGCGGAAATTGATTTTTATTGTTTTTCTCATAAAGTCTAACTTTTGACAAAAAGTTAAATTGTTCATGGACTCACTATGCCCCTCAGCGAATACCTTGGGGTGTCTTCTTTCCAAAATGGGTCACATGTGGGGTATTTATACTGCCCTGGCATTTTAGGGGCCCTAAAGCGTGAGAAGAAAAATGCGTAAAAATGCCCTCCTAAAAGGTACTCATTGGTTTTAGGGCCCTTTGCGCATCTTGGCTGCAAAAGTGGCACACATGTGGTATCGCCGTACTCAGGAGAAGTCGGGCAATGTGTTTTGGGGTGTATTTTTCCATATACCCATACTTTGTGTGAGAAATATCTCTGTAAATTGACAACTTTGAATAAAAAATGTAAAAAGTTGTCGTTTACAGAGATATTTCTCACACCCAGCATGGGTATATATAAAATACACCCCAAAACACATTGCCCTACTTCTCTGAGTACGGCGATACCACATGAGTGACACTTTTTGCAGCCAAGATGCAAAGGGCCCTAAAACCAATGAGTACCTTTAGGATTTCACAGGCCATTTTTACGCATTTGGATTCTCACACTTTAGGACCCCTAAAATGCCAGGGCAGTATAAATACCCCACAAGTGGCCCCATTGTGAAGAAGACACCCCAAGGTATTCTGTGAGGGCATGGCGAGTTCACAGAAAAAAAAATTTGGCACAAGTTAGCGGAAATTGTTTTTTTTTTTTACAGTCTCATATTTCACTAACTTGTGACAAAAATAAAATTTTGCATGAACTCGCCATACCCATCACGGAATACCTTGGGGTGTCTTCTCTCTAAAATGGGGTAACATGTGAGGTTTTTGTACTGCCCTGGCATTTGAGGGTCTCCACAATCATTACACGTATGGCCAGCATTAGGAGTTTCTGCGATTCTCCGTATATTGAGCATACGGGTAATGAGATTTTTCCCGTTCAGCCTCTGCGCTGAAAAGAAAAAAATGAACGGCACAGATTTCTTCATTCGCATCAATCAATGTGGATGAAAAATCTCTGCCCAAAAATGTGCAAAAAACCAAAACGGCACAGATTTCCTCATTCGCATCGATCAATGTGGATGAATAAATCTCTGCCAAAAAATGTGCAAAAAAAAGTAGTAAGGCCCCATTCACACGTCCGCAAAAATGTCCGCATCTATTCCGCAATTCTGCGGAATAGATGCGGACCCATTCAGTGTGAATGGGGCTGGCGGTGATGCGGAGAGCACACTATGCGCTCGCCGCATCAGCATTTGCGGAGCTGCGGCCGCAAACTTCCGGGTTTCGGCCCCCAAGCATCCGGCCGCAGCTCCGCAAAAGATAGAGCATGTCCTATTCTTGTCCGCAATTGCGGACAAGAAAAGGCATTTTCTATATAGTTCTGGCAATGTGCGGATCCGCAAAATGCGGAAAGCACATTGCTGGTGTCCGTATTTTTGCGGATCCGTGGATCCATGGATCCGCAAA
This sequence comes from Bufotes viridis, assembly GCA_033119425.1. NCBI lineage: Eukaryota > Metazoa > Chordata > Amphibia > Anura > Bufonidae > Bufotes > Bufotes viridis. The sequence continues at coordinate 219,049,237 of CM065589.1, forward strand.
ACACATACTGGACATCTGAATGAACCTTACAGTGGGGTAATTAGTGTCAGGGGGTGACATGGGGTGATCGGGGGTTAATCAGGGGTTAATCAATGGGGGGTCTGTGTGGTGTTTTGGTGCACTTATAAAAGTTTCTTTGGTGGTCCCAAGCAAATGGGACCACCAAAGGAACGATCAGCAAGCATATCAGACGCTGTTAACAAAACAGCGTCTGATATGCCATTTTTACTTCTACAGCCTGCCAGCGCACGATCAGCGCTGGCAGGCTGTAGCTTACCTTGTCCTCGACGTGATCCTGTGAACGCACGACGCGCGCGCGTTCACAGGAAATCTCGCCTCTCGCGAGATGACGCGCGGGCGCGTCAAGGAGGAACAGACCGACCGCCCGCAGGACGCAATCCTGCGTGAGGCGGTCGGCAAGAGGTTAAATCTGTCCGTGACAGGGTATATTTTGTTCTGGGGTGAAATTCCATTGCCAAAATAGCAAAACCCTAAATCTGGTGTCCCAGCACTGGCTGGCAAAGTATAATAGTGTCCGCCAAAACATATATTTTGTTCTGGGGTGAAATTCACTTGCCAATATAGCAATACCCTGAATCTGGTGTTCCAGCTGTTGCAGGCCAAGTGTTAATCTGTCCGTAAAAGGGTATATTTTGTTCTGGGGTGAAATTCAATTGCCAAAATAGCAATACCCTGAATCTGGTGTCCCAGCAGTGGCTGGCAAAGTATAATAGTGTCCGCCAAAACATATATTTTGTTCTGGGGTGAAATTCAATTGCCAAAATAGCAATACCTTGAATCTGGTGTTCCAGCAGTTGCAGGCCTAGTTTAAATCTGTCCGTAACAGGGTATATTTTGTTCTGGGGTGAAATTCAATTGCCAAAATAGCAATACCCTGAATCTGGTGTCCCAGCACTGTCTGGCAAAGTATAATAGTGTCCGCCAAAACATATATTTAGTTCTGGGGTGAAATTCCATTGCCAAAATAGCAATACCCTGAATCTGGTGTCCCAGCACTGGCTGGCAAAGTATAATAGTGTCCGCCAAAACATATATTTTGTTCTAGGGTGAAATTCAATTGCGAAAATAGCAATACCCTGAATCTGGTGTCCCAGCACTGGCTGGCAAAGTATAATAGTGTCCGCCAAAACATATATTTTGATTTGCGGTGAAATTCAATTGTCAAAATAGCAATACCCTGAATCTGGTGTTCCAGCAGTTGCAGGCCTAGTTTAAATCTGTCCGTAACAGGGTATATTTTGTTCTGGGGTGAAATTCAATTGCCAAAATAGCAATACCCTGAATCTGGTGTCCCAGCACTGGCTGGCAAAGTATAATAGTGTCCGCCAAAACATATATTTTGATCTGCGGTGAAATTCAATTGTCAAAATAGCAATACCCTGAATCTGGTGTTCCAGCAGTTGCAGGCCTAGTTTAAATCTGTCCGTAACAGGGTATATTTTGTTCTGGGGTGAAATTCAATTGCCAATATAGCAATACCCTGAATCTGGTGTTCCAGCTGTTGCAGGCCAAGTGTTAATCTGTCCGTAAAAGGGTATATTTTGTTCTGGGGTGAACTTCAATTGCCAAAATAGCAATACCCTGAATCTGGTGTCCCAGCAGTGGCTGGCAAAGTATAATAGCCAAGTGTTAATCTGTCCGTAAAAGGGAATATTACACTCAAGGTGTATATACAAGTGCTGAGAGGGTCATCCTCAATAACTTCACACGCTACTGTGCATCTCCCATTCTATTTCTGTCCGTTAAAGGGTATATTACACAAAGTGTTAAAATACAATGCATGACGGCATAAATTCTACATATTTTTTCACACGCTACTGTGCATCTCCAAGTGTAAATCTGTCCATAAATGGATACCTTTTATCCAGGGCCTAAATACTAGCCCTAAAAGAGATATTCCCCTAAATCAGTGGTTACTGCTGTGCCTGGATTAGTGTAATACGCTACATAAATAAATAGGCAGATAGTGTGCCTGTAAAAAAAGGCCTGAATTTGAAATCAATACATTGGGCCAAATATTTTTTTTCTTATTGTGGTGCTTGGTGAACGGTAACAATGAGGAAAACATCTAGTAAGGGACGCGGACGCGGTCGTGGTGGTGTTAGTGTACCCTCTGGTGCTGGGAGAGGACGTGGCATTCTGACACAGCCACACGTCCTAGTGAACCAACTACCTCAGGTTCCAGTACCCGCCATAATTTACAGCGAATTTGGTTGGGCCCAATGGCGTTCTAAGGATGGTAAGGCCTGAGCAGGTACAGGCGCTAGTCAATTGGGTGGTCGACAGTGGATCAAGCACGTTCACAACATTATCTCCCACCCAGTCTTCTGCAGAAAGCGCCCAGGTGGCGCCTGAAAACCAAGCCCATCAGTCTGTCACATCACCCCCATGCATATCAGGGAAACTGTTTGAGCTTCAAGTTATGCAGCAGTCTCTTATGCTGTTTGAAGACTCTGCTGGCAGGGTTTCCCAAGGGAATCCACCTAGCCCTTCCCCAGTGGTGAAAGACATAGAATGCACTGATGCACAACCACTGATGTTTCCTGATGATGAGGACATGGGAATACCACCTCATTGGAGTCCGCACGTCTCTGATAATGACGAAACACAGGTGCCAACTGCTGTGTCTTTCTGCAGTGTGCAGACCGAACAGGAGGTCAGGGGGGAAGACTGTGTGGAAGACGATGCAGGGGACAATGAGGTCCTAGACCCCACATGGAATGAAGGTCGTGCCACTGACTTTCATAGTTCAGAGGAACAGGCAGTGGTGAGACCGAGCCAACAGCGTAGCAAAAAAGGGAGCAGGGGGCAGAAGCAGAACAGCCGCCGCCAAGAGAGTTCGCCTGCTACTGGCCACCGCCACCAGGGACCGAGCACCCCAAAGGCAGCTTCAAGGAGATCCCTGGCATGGCACTACTTTAAACAATGTGCTGACGAAATGACACGAGTGGTTTGCACGCTGTGCCATCAGAGCCTGAAGCGAGGCAACCTGCATGACCAGGCATCTACATGCAAAGCATGAACTGCAGTAGAGTAAACACCTTAAAAGCAAGAAGCTCACTCTGGCTGACCCTGCTCCCTCTTCTGCTGCTGCCTCGGCCTCTTCCTCCGCCTCGGGAGGAACGTTGGCACCTGCCGCCCACCAAACAGAGGATGTGCCACCGACACCACCACCTGCGTCACCAAGCATCTCCACCATGTCACACCGCAGCGTTCAGCTCTCCATCTCACAAACCTTGGAGAGAAAGTGTAAATTCCCACCTAGCCACTCTCGAGCCGTGGGCCTGAATGCCAGCATTTCTAAACTACTGGCCTTTGAAATGCTGTTATTCAGGCTGGTGGACACAGACAGCTTCAAACAGCTGATGTCCATGGCTGTCCCACAGCATGTTGTTCCCAGCCGCCACTACTTCTCCAAGACAGCCGTGCCTTCCCTGCACAACCAAGTATCTGATAAAATCAAGTGTGCACTGCATAACGCCATCTGTGGCAAGGTCCACCTAACCACAGATACGTGGACCAGTAAGCACGGCCAGGGACGCTATATCTCCCTAACTGCACACTGGGTAAATGTAGTGGCAGCTGGGCCCCAGGCGGAGAGTTCCTTGGCGCACATCCTTCTGCCGCCAAGGATCGCAGGGCATCATTCTTTGCCTCCTGTAGCCTCCTCCTCCTACTCAGCTTCCTCCTCCTCTGCTTCCACCAGCTCATCCAGTCAGCCACACACCTTCACCACCAACTTCAGCACAGCCCGGGGTAAACGTCAGCAGGCCATTCTGAAACTCATATGTTTGGGGGACAGGCCCCACACCGCGCAGGAGTTGTGGCGGGGTATTGAACAACAGACCGACGAGTGGTTTCTGCCGGTGGGCCTCAAGCCCGGCCTGGTGGTGTGCAATAATGGGCGAAATCTCGTGGCAGCTCTGGGACTAGCCGGTTTGACGCACATCCCTTGCCTGGCGCATGTGCTGAATTTGGTGGTGCAGAAGTTCATTCACAACTACCCCGACATGTCAGAGCTGCTGCATAAAGTGCACGCCGTCTGTGCGCGCTTCCGGCGTTCACATCCTGCCGCTGTTCGCCTGTCTACGCTACAGCGTAACTTCAGCCTTCCAGCTCACCGCCTCATATGTGACGTGCCCACAAGGTGGAACTCCACCTTGCACATGCTGGAGAGACTGTGCGAGCAGCAGCAGGCCATAGTGGAGTTTCAGCTGCAGCACGCACGCGTCAGTCGCACTGCGGAACAGCACCACTTCACCACCAATGATTGGGCCTCCATGCGAGACCCGTGTGCCCTGTTGCGCTGTTTCGAGTACTCCACCAACATGGCCAGTGGCGATGACACCGTTATCAGCGTTACAATACCACTTCTATGTCTCCTTGGGAAAACGCTTAGGGCGATGATGGAAGAGGAAGTGGCCCAGGAGGAGGAGGATGAGGGGTCATTTTTAGCACTTTCAGGCAAGTCTGTTAGAAGTGGCTCAGAGGGAGGTTTTTTGCAACAGCAGAGGCCAGGTACAAATGTGGCCAGCCAGGGCCCACTACTGGAGGATGAGGAGGAGGTGGAGGAGGAGGAGGATGAGGATGAAGCAGGTTCACAGGGGGGTGGCACCCGCCACAGCTCAGGCCCATCACTTCTGCATGGCTGGGGGGATACGGAGGACGATGACGATACACCTCCCACAGAGGACAGCTTGCCCTTACCTCTGGGGAGCCTGGCACACATGAGCGACTACATGCTGCAGTGCCTGCGCAACGACAGCAGAGTTGCCCACATTTTAACGTGTGCGGACTACTGGGTTGCCACCCTGCTGGATCCCCGGTACAAAGACAATGTGCCCACCTTACTTCCTGCACTGGAGCATAATAGGAAGATGCGCGAGTACAAGCACACGCTGGTAGACGCGCTCCTGAGAGCATTTCCAAATGTCACAGGGGAACAGTTGGAAGCCCAAGGCGAAGGCAGAGGAGGAGCAAAAGGTCGCCAACGCAGCTGTGTCACGGCCAGCTCCTCTGAGGGCAGGGTTAGCATGGCAGAAATGTGGAAAAGTTTTGTCTCCACGCCACAGCTAACTGCACCACCACCTGATACCGACCGTGTTAGCAGGAGGCAGCATTTCACTAACATGGTTGAACAGTACATCTGCACACCCCTCCACGTACTGACTGATGGTTCGGCCCCATTCAACTTCTGGGTCTCCAAATTGTCCACGTGGCCAGAGTTAGCATTTTATGCCTTGGAGGTGCTGGCCTGCCCGGCGACATGCGTTTTGTCTGAACGTGTATTCAGCACGACAGGGGGCGTCATTACTGACAAACGCAGCCGCCTGTCCAAAGCCAATGTGGACAAGCTGACGTTCATAAAAATGAACCAGGCATGGATCCCACAGGACCTGTCCCTCCCTTGTGCAGAAGAGACATTTATAACTGCCTCCCCCTCAACCATGTATTCTTGTACTCTGGGGCACTTCTTTATTGAATCCTCATTTTTTTAACTTTGCCATGATCTTGCGGTGCAACCCAAAGTTGAATGAACCTCTCCTCAATCTGGGCGCCGGGGCCTAAATTACTGAAAGTGGCCTGTTACAATGGTGGGTGACATGAAGCCTGAACCTCTGCCATGCGACCTCTCTCCTCTGTCTGGATGCCGTGGGCTAAATATCTGGAAGTGGCCTTCTCCAGTGGTGGGTGATATGACGCCTTATTCCTTGCTGTGCGACCTCTCTCCTCTGTCTGGGTGCTAGGGCCGAAATAACTGAAAGTGGCCTTCTCCAGTGGTGGGTGATATGACGCCTTATTCCTTGCTGTGGGACCTCTCTCCTCTGTCTGGGTGCTGGGGCCTAAATAATTGAAAGTTGCCTTCTCCAGTGGTGGGTGATATGACGCATGATTCTCTGCTATGGGACCTCTCTCCAATTGATATTGGTAAATTTTTATTTATTTTATTTTAATTAATTTCCCTATCCACTTTTGTTTGCAGGGCATTTACCTACATTTTGCTGCCTTTTGCAGCTCTCTAGCCCTTTCCTGGACTATTTTACAGCCTTTTTAGTGCCCAAAAGTTCGGGTCCCCATTGACTTCAATGGGGTTCGGGTTCGGGATAAAGTTCGGGTCGAGTTCGGATCCCGAACCCGAACATTTTCGGGAAGTTCGGCCGAACTTCTCGAACCCGAACATCCAGGTGTTCGCTCATCTCTACCTGTGACCCCTCCCCCCAACCTCCACCATGTTTTCTGACACACCGGCACAAATACGGCAAATGTTTGTACTAACACACAAATCTTCCATTAGGTCATGCTAACAAGAAGGTGGCTATAAATTAATGTTCTGTTGGTATAGAGTTTCCATTAGGCTGTCTGCTCTCATGTCAAGCATACGGAGATGCAGCTGTACCCTTTTCCACAATTTTTCATCATGCCTAGTCCTCTAGTCCTGGGAAAATGTTCAACGGGTAATAAATACTGTTACTGGCACGACATTTGCCCTTACCTGCCTTTTTTTTTCTTTGCGATCTCCATCCCAGCCTATTAGGTAATCTCTACTCTATGTTTTAGTGATAGTGGCACCAGTTTGCATTCCCTTGCTGTGAAAAAAGGTTACCCCTTGGATTTCCAAAGTGAGTGAAACTATGTAGAACCTGACGTCACTGCTGAAACATCTGACAGGTTTTATTAAACTTGATACTAATAGTTGTAAGATACTGCAGTCTCTTTCGTGATTTAGCCTGACTGGTACCACTTGGCAATATCTCTTCATCTGAGAGTGCTACTTCACTTTATTTATTTTTTTCTTCCTCCTCCTCCCTTGCCCCCCCCCCCCCCCCCACACACACTCACACTTTCTCTCTTCCCTTTCATATTCACTTCTCCCTACCCAGTTGTGGCTATTAACCCCTTCTTATTTCCCAATTCCCAAGTTTTATCCACAATAGAAAGGAGGGAGTTGAATTTTGAATCCCTGTATCATCTGTTCTGGCCCTCAAATGTGACATATAGGTTTTTACAGTTTGCACTTGGTTAATTCCATGTTCTTTGATACAATTGTATAAATGGTGCAGGTGCTTTGCTCTCACCTTGCTTATAAAGAAATAATAAAATACCATGTATCCATATGTCTACATCAGGCATGCTCAACCTGCGTCTCCCATAATTCCCGGACAGCCTACAGATATCAGCCTACACAGCAGGACATGATGGGAGTTGTAGTTTTACAACAGCTGGACGGCCACACGTTGAGCATCCCTGGTCTACATGAATTATGTAGTATAATCTTGAAGGTCACAGCATTTATCAATTGTGTGGTTTTCACCAGATGCTCGTCTTATTCTGACCCTTTCTCCACCCCAGGGTCAATTTCTTTTAGACGTACAATATAGACAGCACTTCAGTATTCTGTGTTATAGTGAAGATTTTATTCAGCCAGACATGGTTGTACACATCAGTACAATTATAGCAGCAACGTTTCAGGCTTATTTGAAGCCCTTCATCAAGCTAGTGTACACAAAATTATAACAAAAGAATGGTATATAATTAGTACATGATTGCTGGTGTTATTGAAATATCCCATCAATTTATAATTGTTGGAATCCAAATTAAAGAGATACGAGCGCTCGGGGAAACTGACACAGACATTGGATGTAGCTCAATCAGATTTCTCCTTTATTTAAAGACAAGCTTACAATATATAGGTTTGAAACCGAAAAAGACCATAACATGACATTTGCAGTTATAAGATATAGATCATAAGACCACCGTATGTTTCCATTTCTCTCTCCTTTCCCCTGTACTTCCTGAGACTCAGTCTGATACCTCTGCTAAAGAGGAAACTGTGGGGAGGGGGGAGGGTATGGGTGCTATCACACACCTAAAGTGACTTTTTGACCTTGCTTTTAGCTTATTATTATTTGCATATAATCTTTTTATATTTAACTCTGTAAGCTCCATTCAATACACTGGCCTCCATCTCCCACAAATTCCTCATTTTGAGATATCTTCAGTTCTGCAGCTGGCGCAGGACAGAAGATTTTCTCAATAGTTTCTATAATCTCTTCTCTTGGTACATACTTTTTTTGTGCACATAAACAGTAGCCTAATCAATACATATGCTATGGGGATAACTATGGCGACTTGAACAATCATTTGAAGAATTCCCATGAACCACCCTCCCAAAGTTTTGAACCAGTTGGCAGGGTTAATGAAGGAAAAGGTGCCTCCCCACCATGAGTCTTTGCACTATTTTCCTGTAACCATTTATCTCTCATGGCTTTCACCTTTTCTATTTCAGCTTTTACCTCTAGGTTACCTTGGGAATCTATATAATGGCAACAAGCAGGTCCTACAACCTGACACATACCCTCCTTCCTTTGCTGTCAGGTAGTCTAAAACCAAGGTGTGTTGATTGGTGACAATGATTATCTGGTTCTGGACAATGTTAGACGTGTTCATGAGTCTGAACACCTCCCATATCTGATCATCCAAATAATCAGTTGCCACCACTAGCTTGTCCCGTATCTGCATTACCATGGGGCACAAGAACACAAGGTACTGAAAAAAGTATTGGAGATGCTCATCTCTACTATGTGAGGTTTACCATTTGGTCTGGGTGTATTGTCCTTGGCCCTTTGATACAGAGTATGTTTAGATACAGCGTTTATATCTATGTCGGAATAGGGTATTATAAAGGTTGCAGTAAGCCGGGCAATTGTACATAAACCAGTGACAATTCTAGGCAACCACTTGTATGCCTTATGCCCACAGACCAGGAATATATCTTCTGGGACTGAAACCATCATACTATTAAACAACTGAGTTATCAATTTGGCCAGTCGGACGCCTTCTGCCAGTTTTGATCTCTTTTCCTGACCCTCTGAGGAGTTAGAGGTTAATCCAGCAATTAAATCAACTAAGTCACGGTTGTTGCAGGCCAGATTCTTACCCCTTACAGGATCTATACCAACACAATACACCAGGCTGTTTGGGGTAGAGTCATTGCAGCCGAATTTGTAATGAGTAGAGTTGAGCGAAAACCTGGATGTTCGGGTTCGAGAAGTTCGGCCGAACTTCACGAAAATGTTTGGGTTCGGGGTTCCGAATGCGACCTAAACTTGACCCTGAACCCGAACCCCATTAAAGTCAATGGGGACCCGAACTTTTGGGCACTAAAAAGGCTGTAAAATAGTCCTGGAAAGGGCTAGAGGGCTGCAAAAGGCATATAAATGTAGGTAAATCCCCTCCAAACAAATGTGGATAGGGAAATGGTGAAGTAGTGCTGTTATGCAGTGCGACTCATCCATGCTTGCTGCAGCTGAAACTCCACTATGGCCTGCTGCTGCTCGCACAGTCTCTTCAGCATGTGCAAGGTGGAGTTCCACCTGGTGGACACGTCGCATATGAGGCGGTGAGTGGGAAGGCTGAAGTTACGCTGTAGCGCAGACAGGTGAGCAGCGGCAGGATGAGAATGCCGGAAGTGCGCACAGACGGCCCGCACTTTATGCAGCAGCTCTGACATGTCGGGGTAGTTGTGAATGAAGTTCTGCACCACCAAATTCAGCACATGCGCCAGGGATGTGCGTAAAACCGGCTAGACCCAGACCTGCAATGAGATTTCGCCCATTATTGCACACCACCCAGCTGGGCTTGAGGCACACCAGAAGCAACCACTCGTCAGTCTGTTGTTCAATACCCCGCCACAACTCCTGCACGGTGTGGGGCCTGTCCCTCAAACACATGAGTTTCAGAACGGCCTGCTGACGTTTATCCCGGGCTGTGCTGAAGTTGGTGGTGAAGGTCTGTGGCTGACCGGATGGGCAGGTGGAAGACGAGGAGGAGAAAGCCGAGTAGGAGGCAACAGGAGGCAAAGAATGATGCTGCACACTGGATACATTTACCCAGTGTGCAGTTAGGGAGATATAGCATCCCTGGCCGTGCTTACTGGTCCACGTATCTGTGGTTAGGTGAATCTTGCCACAGATGGCGTTGCGCAGTGCACACTTGATTTTATCGTACTGTGGGACAGCCACCGCCATCAGCTGTTTGAAGCTGTCCGTGTTCACTAGCCTAAATGACAGCATTTCAAAGGCCAGTAGTTTAGAAATGCTGGCATTCAGGGCCAGGGATCGAGGGTGACTAGGTGGGAATTTACGCTTTCTCTCCAAGGTTTGTGAGATGGAGAGCTGAACGCTGCCGTGTGACTTGGTGGAGATGCTTGGTGACGGAGGTGGTGGTGTTGGTGGCACATCCTCTGTTTGCTGGGCGGCAGGTGCCAACGTTCCTCTAGAGGTGGAGGAAGAGGCCGAGGCAGCAGCAGAAGCCCTTTCTTGGTTTTGAAGGTGCTTACTCCACTGCAGCCCATGTCTCGCATGTAGATGCCTGGTCATGCAGGTTGTGCTAAGGTTTAGAACAGTAACGCCTTTCTTCAGGCTCTGATGGCACAGCATGCAAACCACTCGGGTCTTGTCATCAGCACAATGTGTGAAGAAGTGCCATGCCAGGGAACTCCTTGAAGCTGCCTTTGGAGTGCTTGGTCCCTGGTGGCGGTGGCCAGTAGCAGGCAAACTCTCTTGGTGACAGCTGTTCTGCTTTTGCACCCTGCTCCCTCTTTTGCTACGCTGTTGCCTCGGTCTCACCACTGCCTCTTCCTCTGAACTCTGAAAGTCAATGGCATGACCTTCTTTCCATGTGGGGTCTAGGACCTCATAGTCCTCTGCATCGTCTTCATGGGGGCATGGGGGTGATGTGACAGACTGATGGGCTTGGTTTTCAGGCGCCACCTGTGCGCTTTCTGCTGGATCCACTGTCGGCCACCCAATCAAATAGTGCCTGTACTTGCTCAGGCCTTACCATCCTTAGAACGGCATTAGGCCCAACCAAATATCGCTGTAGATTCTGGCGGCTACTGGGACCTGAGGTAGTTGGTTCACTAGGACGTGTAGCTGTGGCAGAATGGCCACGTCCTCTCTCAGCACCAGAGGGTCCACTAACTCCACCACGATAATGTCCGCGTCCCTTATTAGATGTTTTCCTCATTGTTACTGTTCACCACAATAAGGAAAAACTTATTTGGCCCAATGTATAGAGTTCAAATTAAGGCCTTTTTTTTTTACAGGCACCTAACACTATCTAGCTATCTATTTATGTACCGTATTACACTAATACAGGCACAGCAGAAACCACAGATTTAGGGGAATATCAATTTTAGGCCTAGTATTTAGGCCGTGGCTGAAAGGTATCCTTTTACGGACAGAATTACACTTGGAGATACACAATAGCGTGTGCAAATATAGAGGATTGCGCTTTTAGCCCTTGTATTTAGACACTTAGTGTAATATACCCTTTTACGGACAGAAATACACTTGGAGATGCCCAATAGCGTATGCAAATATAGAGGATTACGCTTTCAGCACTTGTTTTTAGACCTTGAGTGTAATATACCCTTTTACGGACAGAAATACACTTGGAGATGCACAGTAGTGTTTGCAAATATAGAGGATTTATTTTTCAGGCCTTGTATTTAGATGCTGACACGAGGAATGTAATATACCCTATTGCGGACAGAATTACACTTGGAGAGGAACAGCGGAAAGCACAGATGTTTAGGATTTCTATTTCAGGGATTTTATTTAACCACAGAAAAAAAGCTATCCTTTGATGGACAGTATTACACTTGGACAGCCACAGCTGGAACCCCAGATTTAGGGTATTGGTATTTTGGCAATTGAATTTCACCCCACAAAAAAATCTATCCTTTGACGGACAGTATTACACTTGGCCAGCCACAGCTGGAACACCAGATTTAGGGGATTGGTATTTTGGCAATTGAATTTCACCCAAGAAAAAAATATATCCTTTGACGGACAGTATTACCCTTGGCCAGCCACTGCTGGAACCCCAGATTTAGGGGATTGTTATTTTGGCAATTGAATTTCACCCCAGAAAAAAATCTATCCTTTGACGTACAGTATTAAACTTAGCCAGCCACAGTTGGAACACCAGATTTAGGTGATTGTTACTTTGGCAATTGAATTTCACCCTAGAAAAAAATATATCCTTTGACGGACCGTATTACACTTGGCCAGCCACAGTTGGAACACCAGATTTAGGGAATTGGTATTTTGGCAATTGAATTTCAGCCCAGAAAAAAATCTATCCTTTGACGGACAGTATTAAACTTAGCCAGCCACAGCTGGAACACCAGAATTAGGGGATTGGTATTTTGGCAATTGAATTTCACCCTTCAATAAAATATAGCAATTTCTATACTGTGTTTCAAGGTGTGACAATAAACACAACCCCTGATGTAGGATATTGCAAAAAAAAAAAAAAAACTACTATTGAACCCAAAAATGTATGTTGAACTTGGTGGCAGCTCAAAACATGTTCTGGTGCACCAAAAGATCACAAAATGGCCACCGATCACCCCAGAAAAAAGTGACAGAAAAACGCTCTGGGCAGCCAAAAAACAGTGAGCAATGAACTAACAGAAGTTGCATTATTCACACCTGTAGATCGATCACTTCGTTATGTGGTTTTGCTGAGTCTTCCCTGCCTAATCTCGCCCTCACAGCAGCTGCTTCCTATCCCTACACTAATCAAAGCAGAGTGACGGGCGGCGCTACGTGACTCCAGCTTAAATAGAGGCTGGGTCACATGCTGTACTTGGCCAATCACAGCCATGCCATTAGTAGGCATGGCTGTAATGGCTTCTTAGGGCAAGAAGTAAAACGCTAGCTGATTGGCTGCTGTGCAGCCCTTCAGAAAGCAGGAAGAAATCTCCGAACAACGGACCCGAACCCGAACTTTTTTGAATATGTATACTATACAGTTTGGGTTCGCTCAACTCTAGTTATGAGCTAAAAGACATACCTTTCCGACTGTATTTGCAAACAATAACAGTATGTCCAACTTAGAAAGCATGACACATTGCACCACATGTTCTCGTTCCAGGGGGTAGTGCTATAATCAACTGGTGGCCCTCATCTGTTTACCATGAGCTCAGTCCATCCTGCAATGGGTAAGGGTGCTTCCCTGTCTCTAGTTTTAGACTTAACCTGCTCCATGCCTGAGAAAAAGATAGTAGAGTTGGCCAGTTCAGTCAATTCATAAAAATTGAGGGGCATGGCTAAATAGGGCATACTGGGTGAACTCACAGGATTGTGAGTACAGATCCAACAGTCCCTCAATTTTTCTATGTCATTCAGTCCTTCAAACAGGACCTGATGGTGCTGTATCAAAGCACTGTCCCATTCATCATTCAGAGGATGAAACACTGCTGATACGCTCACGGTCAGAGCCACTGTCAGCAGGAGGATCTTCATCCTGTGGTTCCAAGACTTTCTTGCAGTGAGAAGCGTGTATTCAGTTGAGTTTTCCTTCAACCTTTATAGCGGTGTGGGTGGTCAACAGTACTTGAAAGTGACCGTCAAATCTTGGATCTAGTCCTTTTCTCACATGCCTTTTTATCACCACCCAGTCTCCGGGCTGCAAGCTGTGAGTTCCATCTACTGAGTCAGGATCTGGAAGTGAAGCAAACACTTGTTTATGAGTATGTTAAAGCCGTTTTGTGAGGGCCTGGACATACCCAGCGAGATTGTCATTGTTCATCTGTAACTTGCTGGGGGAAGTACAACCCAAGTCTGGGAGCGCACCCAAACAAAATCTCAAAAGGAGGCAGTCCTGTTTTTCGGTTGGGAGTGGTCCTAACAGAATATTAGGCGAGGGGCAGGCATTCTGGCCAAGGTCTTTGGGTTTCCTGTATGACTTTCTGGATCTTTAACTTCAATGTGCTGTTGAGGCGTTCAACTCGGCCGCTGCTTTGGGGATAGTAGGCCGTGTGGAACGCTTGAGTGACCCCTAGCGCCTGCATGACCTCCCTAATTACTTCTCCTGTGCAATGGGACCCCCTATCTGACTCAATGACTTCAGGAACACCGTACCTGCATATCAGTTCACTGACCAATTTCTTGGTGGTATTCTTTGCATTTGCTTTTGCTACTGGGAAGGTTTCCGGCTATCCATAAGTTCATAAGTTCTAGTACAGAGTCTTTATTCTTTATAGGCTGGCCTGCAGATGTTAGGAAGGCTCTGGCCCGCAAAATTGGTCCATAGTCATGTTCAATACCAAAAGCATACCTTGAGTCTGTGTAGATGTTCACCTTCTTTCCCTTGGCCATTTTATACGCCTCAGTGAGTGCCTTCAACTCCGCCTCTTATGCTAACATATGAGGTGGGAGTGGTTCAGTAGTACCTATCTCGTGCTGTGTAACCACTGCATATCCAATATGGAACCGGCCATTCTCTCCCATGAACCTCCAAAATACTCAAAGTCAGGATTAGAAAGAGTTTTTTTTAAGAACATGTTCAAAACCAGACATTTCCTGCTGCATTAATTGTACTCAATCATGAGGGTCATGTTCAAAAAGATCAGTTAAAAGTAACAGTGTAGTCCAGAACAATTTCAGAAGCTTTTTGAATCATGGCTTGCACTGCCGCTACTGCCCTGACACAAGAGACAACAGTATCGAGGCGAGCAGAAAAGTAGTGTTTCTGAGTCAGTACAGCAGTGCTATGCCCCTGCATTTCAGAACAAAACAAACAGAAAGGTTCATCATATTTTAGAATGCCCAGAGCGGGGGCAGACAGTATGCACAGTTTTAAAGTATGAACGTTATTAACACCTTTTTCTGTAAGATGAAAGGGATCAGAAGAAAAACAGTCAGAGAGGGGCTGCATTAACATAGATGCGTGCCGTATCCAGGGGTGGCAATATGAGACAAGACCCAAAAATACTTTCAAGTTCTGTGCTCCTTTGGGCACCTGTATCTTTTCCACTGTGTCCAAGAAATATCACCTTGTCTTTACAAAACTGCAGTTTATGCCTAGAAGCTTTGCACCCATTTTCTTTAGGAGAAAAATTAGGAGGGACAGAGTGGCGGCTTGATAGCTGGTCTCTGTTTCAGCACACAAAAGTAAGTCATCAGCATATTGTATAAAACCACAGTTCCAGGACATGGTGGGCGAGTTCTGGGCCCTCTGGGGTAAAACAGTCCATGTATACTGGTTCCCCTTGAAAGTGAAAGCAAAATAAAACTGACAATCTGGATGCAGAGGTACACTGAAAAATGCATTTGCCAGGTAAATCACAGTGCAACAGGTAGCTGTGGATGGAACTTGGGACGGCAGAGTGTGTGAATTGGGCATTATTGGGGTTTGTAGGACTGTGACTTTGTTGACTTCTCAAAGATCATAGACCATTCAATATGTGACTGGCTTGACTCTTAACGGCCTTCTTCTTTACTGGAAATAGGGGAGTGTTTGCCGGGGACACAGTCTTGATGAGAACACCTACTTGGAGAAAATCATCCATTTGACTGGACACTGCTGTTTGCTGAGCATGACTCAATGGGTACTGTTTAACCTGCGGGGGCTGACACCCGGGCTTTAGAGACACCATCACAAGGGACACAGGTAATTTGCCTCTTTCTGTCATTGAGGTGGCCCAAAGGCTCTCGGGGACGTGGCTGAGCAGACTCTTTTCAGATTCTGTTCAATCAGGAAGGTTTAATTCAGCCACTGTTATAGAAGCCATCATTGGGAAGAGAACTTCTTCTGGGACTCCAAAGTCTACGTGACTAGTCAGCTCTGGGTGTAGATGGATACTGGCACCTAGCGCTTGGAGTACACCAGTTTCCAGAATAGGTTCAGAGAGATCATCCTTTACCAAAATTTTACTGATAACAGTACTGTCTTTAATTTTTAGTTTGACTGGTTCAGACTCACGGACAAACACGGTTTCCCCAGTGAAACCCATGGCTGGGACGTAGTACGGACTGAGTTAATAGGGTTTTAAAAAGTTTTGGTCAGCGACTGTTTTGGCTGCCCCCGTGTCAACCAGGAATGGTACTGCCTTTTTATCTCCTAGGGATACCTGGATACGTATTTGGGGGTCCACGGACTCTACTTTTACAGGCAGAACCGTCAAGGGGTACCGGTATCCTAGTCTGAAGACGGTGGTGATTGTGGACTAGATTGGCCACCGTTGTCTTCTAGGTTTCCTGGGAGCCCTGCAATCTCTCTTCATGTGACCTGATTTTCCGCAATTGTAACATTTAAAATCACGTTTGGGACCAGTGCCCTGCCCCATGTATTTAACCAGAGCAGGGTTTTTCTTCATGTCTAGTTCTAACCCTTTGGCTGCAGCAATTAATTGGGTTAAAGGGGTCACACGCCATTCAGGTTTACAAGCTTTCAGCTTAGCCTGGAGGGCGTGTCGAAGCCCCTCCATGAATGCACATGTCAACAGTTTTTCTCCCAAGTTTCCAGCTTGATCCGAACCCATGTCGGTCTAGATAGTCCTTAGTCCTGCAGCATAAGTCTCTACAGTCTCCTGAGGAACCTGTACTATGTCTTTAAGACTTCGGGAACTTTCTTACTCCCTTAAACGTGCCCATTCTATAAAAACCCTGACAAATTCAGTCCCAGACTGTAAAGTCTTGACCCAGTCTCTAGTCACAATATCCATGGGGACATTTCTGTGTTCGTTCATATAGTCATTCACCATTTGATGTTGTGACTTGGCCATCTTCAGCAACATCAGATCCTTCACGTCAGTTTCCGTAGCCCCATAAGTCACCTATATCTGTTGAAGAGTCCTAGAAGTAGGCATGGGTCTCGTCAGAGGGTCGGGCAGTCTGATCAAAAGTCTGAGCTGGTCTTTCAGACTCCAGGGGTGATACTCAGTCACACTCCGGGTGGTCCTGAGGTTGTATCAGGTCCTCCTCCCGACGCCCCCTGTTGTCCTATTGTGGGCCTTGGTGGGAGTCTTCTCCCACCCAGGGTAGAGTCCTACAGGTCTGTGGGTAGGGGGGCACCACAGGCTTGGGATGCATTGGCCCAGTTTGGATTCTGATTGCCACAGACATTACAAGTCCATCCCTCCGGTCCATTCCCTCTTAGAGGTCTAGGGGCAGTTGGATATGGAGGAGGTTGCTCGTCAGCCTCATTTTCTTTTGATTTCTTAGTATACAACAGTCTACCTCTGACTACTTCTTCTTGCCACCCATCAGTTTCAACATCCCCTGCCACTTTAACCCAGGTATTAACTACTTCTTCACATCCATGATCCTTTATCCAACCACAATGTGTCATTCTGAATCTTTCCCAAGTATCCACAGTCAAATTTCCATGTTTCATTCCTATCTTCTTCAACTCCCTGCCAATATTTTTCAAACCTTCTTTTCCTTCCCTCTCTTTGACTAAAGTCTTAGCTGTTTTGTAACCTTCTGGTATACTGAAATTGTTCCCCATTTTGTATGTCGATCTTTTTCCACAGAAAATTAAACAATTATTTAGACGTCTATTTCCCTCAGTTTCCTTAGAATTTCCCACTATATTTACCTAGTGTATTCTGTTACTGAGTTTCTTAATCAATCAAAACCTCAAAAACCGGACATTGAAGTCAAAGGACTTTAATTACCCTTCCTGTAATTCTCCAAGATTTTTCACATACAATAAAGCACAAATAAGGCATATACCAAAACTTCCAAAACTAAACCAAAGACTTCCCAATTGAAACTGTCCATCTTTTTGGTCTCAAAATCCAAGAATCATAGTCATTTTAAGGTTCTTACCAAAAATACACAAAACAACTGAAAGGTGGCATGAAGCAGGATATGCTCAACCCAAAAATGCAGTTGTGCATATATATACAGGGGAGCAGATCCTGCACTTGTGGCCCATTGTTAATGGCGATCCCCAGCAAAAATGCATACGGTGGAGGATGCCTGCAGCGGACTACAAGTACCACAATAGACATCCTACACAAGATGCCAATTGTGTGGATGTGATAAATAATATAACAATATAGCAATAACAAATGACAAAACAGGTGCACACTGCGGTCTTATTAAGCCCTCAAACTGATGTTAAAATTGAGAGATTAGTCAACATGTCCTGCAGTGGAGGACATGTCTTAAGCCTGAGCACCACGACAAGGTTTCTCAAGTAGCTCGGGACCTAACACTCACCTACCTGTGCCATATGGGCAATACCAGGAGCCAGTGGGCATTACAGAAATGTATAGGCTGGCTCACAGCAAACTCCTCAGTTACCTCCAGCATGTAACCATGCCTGCAATGGGAGGAGGGCGAGGGCTGTGAGCCCCACCCAAGACTGACTGATATGGCCCAGGCCTCACAGGTGCACCTAAATGTAGCCAGTGGATGGAAAACAGGCTACATTTACATAGGAGTTTATACACCTCCAAAAATTATATATACACAACACAACTGAAAGGTGGCATGAAGCAGGATGTGCTCAACCCAAAAATGCAGTTGTGCATATATATATACAGGGAAGCAGATCTCACAAGTAGGTGAGTGTTAGGTCCCGAGCTATTTGAGAAACCTTGGCGTGGTGCTCGGGCTTAAGACATGTCCTCCACTGCAGTACATGTTGACTAATCTCTCAATTTCAACATCAGTTTGAGGGCTTCTTACCAAAAAAAGAGTTGACTATAAAAGGAGTTATACATACATTCAATCAATCAATCACTAGATCCTATGTACCAATTTAAAGACAAGCTTACAATATATAGGTTTCAAACAAAAAAAGACCATCACATGGCTTAGAAAATATGCTGTCAAACAATGATCCTAGGTTTTGGTATAGACACATGACTGCTATAATTGTACTAAATGTGTAAATCCATATCTGGCTGAATAAAATCTTCCCTATAACACAAAATACTGGAGTGCTGTCTATATTGTATGTCTACATGAACCCATGATCACAAAATCCCCAGATCTAAAGAGACCAAAAATCAGCCATTATCACAGTAACAGACTCTTTTCTTACTCCATTATGGGACTTACCAGGGGCGTTGCTAGGGTCCCAAAAGATCTGTGGCCCAAGCCCCAATTAATATGGCCCAGTTCTCTAAGTCGACCCCCCAACACACCGCATTTTGCTTTACTTGCTATACAGATGCACATACCTGTCACATCCAATGCCACCCAGGTAACGTCTCCACTGATGTAGATCATCATCTTCTTCATTTGGTCCGTACGACTTCTCTCAGCCGCCTTGTCTCTGCAGAGTGTAAAACACAGACATTTTAGCTTCCTCACATTTCTATAATCTTCCCCCAACCTGGAGTCCCCACAGTGTTATCTTGCTGCTCGCTGTGCCCCCCAATTCCCCCAAATACTATCCTGAAGCAATATTAGTGCCCCCCCTAGTAATTGGGCTCCTCATAGTCCCAGCAATAGTAATTCCCTTCTAGAATGCCCCCATTAGTAATACTGCCCCCAACAGTGATAATGCTCCCCAAGAATGCCCCCATTAGCAATACTGCCCCCTACAGTTCCCCCAACCATGATAATGCTCCCCAAGAGTGCCTCCATTAGTAGAAGAGTCCTCCAGTATTAATAATACCCTAACAGAGCCCCCAGTAGAAATAAGGCCCCCTATTGTCCCCCCAGTGGTAATAAAGCTCTCTACAGACCCCTCAGTAGTAAAAAAAGGCCCACCATATTGCTCTTAGTAGAAATAAGGCAGATCCATAAGTCCCTCCTATAGAGCACCCAGTAGTAATAAGAATCCAGCAATGCAAGTGTGAAAGTACCCTTATACACAATGGTTAATCAGAATAGGTAGAACTGGAGGAAGAGAGCAGGGTCCTGGATCAGTGATGAGACAGGAGGTGTGTCTCAGGCTACCTCAGACTCCCTGTAGATGCCATAGCCTTGCTGTGCTCTGCCCTGATGGAACTGCAGCCAAGCGGCATCATCTAAAGAATATAAATAGCAAAAAAGCAGGTGCCGTAGGTAATGACTTAAATGTCGCTTTGAGCTCCTGAAAGGACAGTTGCTTTAACCTCTTCAGGACTGGGCCATTTTTAATTTTTTTTGTTTTCAATTTTTAGTCCCATCATTCCCAGAGCCAACACTTTTTATTTTTCCATGCACATAGAAATATAAGGGCTTGTTTTTTTATAGGACAAGATGTCTAATGGCGCCCTTTACAGTTGCATACAATGTAGTGGGAAGTGGGGAAAAATGTCAAATTGGATGAAATTATATTAAAAACACAACAGAATTTCCTTTTAATTTTATTCTCCAGGTCAGTATGATTACAACGATACCAACTTAGTATGTAGTTTTCCTGGCATTTTAATACTGAAAAAATAAAATAAAAATCTCTTTGCATTGCCATATTAAGACCCTCATAACTTTTTTATTTTTATGTGTATAGAGCCGTGTGAGGGCTCATTTTTGTGGAACGATCTTTAGTTTTTATTGATACAATTTTGGAGTGTGTGTGTCTTTTTGATAATTTTTATTCAATTTTGGGGGGGGGGGGGGTGAAGTGACAAAAAATGGCAAATCAGCAATTTTTTTTTTCATTACGCCATTTACCACATGGGATAAATATATAGTATGTAGTATAGTATGTAGTATAGTATGGGCATTTTTCATGCGGCAATGCTTATGGTGTTTATCTTTTTGTTTATTTATTTTTATTTTTGGGAATGGGGATGATTTGAATTTAAAATTTTGTAAAAAAAAAATCTTTTCTTTTTAGACATTTTTTTTTATAGTTCCCTAGGGAACTTGAACATACAATCATTAGATTGCTTCCCTCATAGAATCCAATGCTTTAGCATTGAAGTCTATGAGAATTTCACTGTGTTCCTATGGAGCTCTGCCACAGGCAGGATCTTCACATGAACATAGCTACGACAGCCTCGGATCATTCAGGAAGACAGAGGCTGCCCCAATCCCTGCTTGGGGGAGCCAGTAGCGCACACACCAGGTTTTCGAGCTTCCAGGGGCCATGGTCACATTTGATCATCTGAGGGATTAAATCTGTACGATCAGCGTTATTGTTTAAAACAGTAGGCACTCGGTTGCTATGGTGCCCGCTTGCAGGCAGGTACCAGCTTTAAATACCCGACTCCCAAAATATATTTATGTTGGGCGGTCGGGAAGGGGTTAGTTACTGTTATGCCTCTTGCACACAAACATTGTGTTCCCGTGGCCAAATTGCAGCCCGCATATGGCAGGTCCACAATATAGGGCACCGGGCCATGTGCCCTCCGCATCACGGATGGGGCCCATTCACTTGAATAGATCTGCAATCACGGAGATGCGGAACAGAAGCACGGATCGTTACCCCACAGAAGCTTCCGTAGTGTTTCTGTTCGTGACTCCGCACTGCGAAAAAATAGAAATAGTTCTTTTTTGGGGCGGATGGATCACGGATCCATTCAAGTTGAATGGGTCTTGATCCGTCCCGGACGCCGCACGGACATTGCCCGTGCATTGAGGGCCGCAATTTGCATGGAACGGATGCACAACGTTCGTGTGCAAGAAGCCTTATCGTGAGGATTATTATCTCATTGTAAAGACACAAAATGAGTTTAATTCACCCATAAATACTCTTCACTTTCCAAGTGAATTTTTTTCTAAAACTATGCCGTATGAAGCCGGTACTGTTTATTCCGGCTTTCTACATGTAAAGATATTCAACTGAATTTGCCTCACTCAAGCTATGCATCAGATGGCAGCAGCAGCATTATAATGAGGGCTAGATTATGAAGGGCAAGTTTGTTATTGATGTCTCCAAGTCTTCTTTTCAGCATCTTTATTCTTGAATATACCACTTCAGACACGTGGACTGCTTGTATTCATGCTTCATGCATCCATTAAGAACAATATATGAGATTTCCTAAACCCAATGTATTCACATCTTGTCCTTGATCTAATTTTCCCCATGTATTAAATCTTTTCATATATGCATGTTCTCATAATCAGAGGAACAAGGTCTCCTGCTCTTTATGTTCTCTACTGTTCCTGCCCTTTAGTTATCTTTATATTGGAGCTTGCATATATTATTGCTTGGTTTAGGTTCACAGTTTACAGCCATCAGCTTCAAATTCACAGGTTGATGATGATGACCCATTATACACAACAGATTAATGTGAAATTCTTATCAATTTCAATTTGAATGTTTTTTGTGGTTATAACTTTTTATAGATTTATCATTTGTAAGGATAGAAAAAAATGTATGATCAACAGTAGAATAATGTCTGATAAGTTAGGGTCTTCTGACATTCACCACATCTAAACAGAAAACCAGTGGAGAAGTGGGCAAATGTACATTGCTCCTCATACATAGACTTGTGGGTCTCATACACATGGCAGAGATGGGTGAAGGAGACATTGCATGACAGTAATGAGGAGTGTTGATCCAGTGTAATCAAGATTGAGGGGGTAAAAAAAAAGTTAGCCCTTTTAGGGGAAAATAACTGATGCCTTATAGGAGTTTTTAACTTCCAATACAAGTTTGAACTATAATTCTGTCTTTTTTTGCTTCAGCATGACAAAATATGGTCCAAAAACATGATAAGCCTCTTGCAGTGGCATAGCTATTGAGGTTGCAGTGGTTGCTATTGTGATGGCGCCTCCTCCAGACACTAACACTGATTGGGCAAAGCGACCCATATGCCATTCATATAGAGAGCTGTGCCACCATGTAGTTAAACTGGCACAGTCTTCTCTATCCCCTCTCTTCACTTATCCCTGTTCAATGCAGGAAGGAAACAGAAAGTTACAACACTGGAGCCTGGAGAGGTGAGTAACTATTGAACCTCAGATATTCAGTAATCAACCCTTCCACTACCCTACACCACCAGAGATCCTTACATCAACCCCTTCACTTTCCTTGTCTGTCAGGGATATAAAAATGAATGAATGATATTGACATTAATCTTTTGACTGCCCTAGACCACCAGGTATACTTACATTAATCCCTTTACCTCAGTAGACCACCAAGTATACTAACATTAATCCCTTCACCTCAGTAGACCACCTTACTTTAATACCTCCAACAGCCTAGAACAACAGGTATTTTTGCATTCACCTTTTTATAGCCCCAGACCACAATGGATACTAGAATTACCTCCTCACTATCCTCCTAGATCACCCGATATACTGACAGTAAACCCCTAGACCACCACACCGTCATATACATGGAAACTTTTGCCACCTTGCCCATGAACCTTTAGCCTATGCTCCTGGCCTCATGACATGACCATATTATTGTCACGGCTGTGTCACGGTCTTGTTGTTGTGCACCGTGACAAGTTAGCCATGCATGCTGATTGCCAGGGGCAATGCGTTGTTGTTGCAGCATCTTTGGGATTTCCTCCTTCTCCTGGTTCTTTCCCTGTCTGGTGCTGAAGTGGCATTCCTGGCTAGGTGTGTTCTGGGTGTGGCATCATAGCTCAACTTTATCTGGTGCTGTGAGCCTGAGGTTAGTTGTAATCCAGAATCTGGTGGTGATGGAGCTTTGCTCCTGTCTGGATATTCCATCTGTCCAGTGTGATGGCCACCTAGTTAGACATTAATTTCTCTCCTCAATGTTTCTCCTATTTCTTCCCTTTGTTTCTATTTCCTTTACCCATCCCCACCTGTTGTGTTGTTTGGTGTGGGTTATGTTCAGGGTGTGTTGTTATGTCTAGTTTGGTGTTCCATGTCTGGTCTGTTGGTGTTTGTAGTCCAGCATGGATGCTAGACATTCCCCTTTCTGTCTGTGCCTTCGGTGAGAGGGCCCCTGCGTTCATGTGAAAGGTGCCTAATAATTGGTGTGTACAACAACAGATCTGTGAGTGTAACTGGCCATCTGACCAATGATTGGTCAGAAAATCTGTCAGATAATCTGATGGTGTAATACAGCCCTTGCTGCACATGAACCGCTGGCTTATTTTGCTAACTAATATGAAATAGTTGTTCTTAAACCAGGTCATTAACTCAATTCAGAAGCAGCATTTTATCACAATGGTAGGTATGCCGCAATCCATTGAGCTTTTGTTCAGATTACAGGGTTTCAGCCAAGGGTCAATCAGAGGAGAAAAAACAGAGTTATCATCCTAGAAATGCTTCACTGTTATTTCCATGTATTTAATTTGGCCATTCACCTTACGGAGGAAATAAGCCAGATAGCATCCTGAAACATGCATCTGCATCTAATGACACCTATTACACAATGCTGGAACTGCTGCAAACATAGTGGCTATTATAACTAGTGTTCAGCAAATCAATATATTAGATGACATTTTGGCAGCAAAAAAGCTTGCTACAGAAAACAAAAAAAGGAGTTTTTCTCTTTAAAACTGCTAGTGTAAATGTCAAGTGGATTTCACTGACATTTGAGGGCCATTTTTGCTGTGAGTTATTTGCAATGAAAATACTTTATTTAGTTTTCAAAATGAGGAAAAATAACAGCAGGCATACAAGGCACGCTACCTGGATAGAATGAAGAGTCTTTAGAGACAGCTGAAAATGCAGAATGTTGCATAAATTACTGAACACTGTCAACAACCTTCTTCTATAAGCTGCAAAGAATGGATCTGATGTGACGTGCAAGTATTGGACAAGCACAATAACTCAGCTCAGTAAGATTATAAATAAGTTTAAATCAGCTGCTTCCCCACAGATGTGTTTTCTGCATTACAATACAATATGCATAAATCATAGGGAGGATTTATTTTTCAGATGTTTTACCCAGGGGTACACCTAGCCTTTCTGCTGCCTGAGGCGAAAACTGAAACAGAACGCCCCCCCAATGCCAATTTCTTAACCTAACCCCTTCCCTTCAGCCCTACTGTTAAAGACATACTTGGAAAACATTACATACAGAGCTACAAGACATACAGGGTAATACAGCACCACATACCTCTTACATCCAGTCACGTGTCCTCTGATGTAGATGTTCTCTTTCTTTGTTTTCTATATTCAGACCAGACCGCCATGATGATTTATTTCATCCGTCTCTTGTCTCTGCAGAGTTTGACAAACAGACATCTTAGTTTCTTAGTTTCTTACTTTTCCGTTCTTCCTCCCCACTTTCTGAACACCCCATCCTGCCACCTGTAATACTGTGCCTACAGTGGTTCCCAATACCATACTTCAGCAACAGATAATTCTGTCCCTATGTGCCAGTACAAAAAATGCTCCCTTATACGTGTGTCAGTACAGAAAAACTACCCCCTTTTAGTGCCCCAGTAGAACAAATATCCCCATAGGGCAGGGCTGGCCAACCTGCGGCTCTCCAGCTGTTGTAAAACTACAATTTCCACCATGCCCTGCTGTAGGCTGATAGCTGTAGGCTGTCTGGGCATGCTGGGAGTTGTAGTTTTGCAACAGCTGGAGAGCCGCAGGTTGACCATCCCTGCCATAGGGGCTCCCTTATAACGTGTGCAGTACAAAAATGCTCATTTTTACAGCCGCCAGATAGTTCTTTTTACAGCTACAAAATAATGACCCCCCACCCATTGTGGCACAATAGCATGCTGCCAAATAATAATAATAGACTCAAATACTTTCCTCCATTCTGCTGCCAGCGATGCAGTGCAAGACACAGACCTCTTCTAGTCTGTACCCTGAGCTCTATGCAGCCCGCCTCAGGCAGCGTGATAATAATTACACCGGCCTCTGATAGGCTACAGGAACTAGGACTAAAGCCTGTTTGAGGAAAAGGTTGGCCAGGGAGACATTGCTCCCGTGCCCCATTTTGGCATTCAACTGTATTGCTATCCTGAGTACAGAGATGAGTGTTTCCACAATGGAAGCACTCATTGCCCATGGCCCTTCTGCCCTCTAGCTGGTGCTGCCTGAGGCAATCGCCTTACCTCGCCTAATAGGTGGTGCACCCCTGGTTTTACTCCTTAAAGGGAATGCGTCATGTTATGTTAAACATAGTTTTAAAGAAGATTTGGTGATTTCGTTTTTTTACTTACTTTGGGAATAGAGCTATTCTGACATACTATTTTTAAGAAAGAATAGACAAGGAAATGGCAGCAACAGCACAGGTGATGCGTCTGACTTATTTTATAGTACTTTTATGATGCCTCATAATCTGTATCTAAGGCTGTAATCTCTCAGGTTGGGTTCAGACTTGCGCGTATCTGATACGCGCGTAAAACGCGCATTTCTGTCGCGCGTATTACAGCACGTTTTTGCAAATAGGAAATGCACGTCGTACGCACATTCGTGTGATTGACTACTGTGGCGTCAATCACAATACGCGTGACAAAACGCCCCAAAGAAGCTCAAGAACTTTTTGGAGCGTATGGCGTTTTTCAGCGCGTTCAAACGCGCTGTAAAACGCTCAAGTGTGAACCCAGCCTCAATCTATTCATTTCTCCCTTTTGTGGGGGCACCAAGCTGCTTTTATGGTCCAGTTTGCAGTCATTTATGATCCAGTGATTCTCATTGAATTGTACTAGAACAGATTAGCAATATAATGCAGCATAAAAAAAAGCTTTGAATATATCCTTCCGATTTGTAAAAACATGGGAGCTACACATGTTTATTTAGGTCTTTGGTAACAAAAAAAAAAAAAAAAGGCAACATAATATCCATTTACAAAATCTTCAAAAACTGATCTCCATGTAAAGATTGGATTTTAGATTTGCGGTTGCAGAAATTTCTGCAACCGCAAATCAGTTTCATACAACTGAGGTTATCTCTACAGCGGAATTGTGTGCAGGAAATCCATAGTGTTTACAGTAGCAGCAAAAAGCATGAGATTTTAAAAATTGCCATCTCCACATTGGTTCGGATTTCCTAATCCTTTATGTGGTGTAAGCTTAGACGGGCTGTCTAGACCTGCACCAGATTTATCACAGTGGGTCAGGCTGGATGAT
The DNA here is from genome assembly GCA_033119425.1 of Bufotes viridis. Classification (NCBI taxonomy): domain Eukaryota; kingdom Metazoa; phylum Chordata; class Amphibia; order Anura; family Bufonidae; genus Bufotes; species Bufotes viridis. The sequence goes on from CM065589.1 coordinate 219,075,965, forward strand.
AGATGTGATGCAGGGATAGACACTTTGGTGTAACTCTATACCAACTATTGGTTGGCTTAGTTTGAGAAAGAATTTTACGCCAGAATTGTGGTGGTAAATTGTGCATCTGAGGCCAAATCCCCTTTTCCAGTAAGCCACACGACTTGCTGAGAAAGGTAAAGACAATTTCTCCAGAAAAAGATGTGACAAATTGCACGAAAATGCACCAAATTGAGCCAAATTTCCATGCAGTTCATGGCTATGGGACTCAAGCTGACATATGGTGCTGAATTCAAATCCTCAGCATGTCAGTTTATGTTTGTGGATATCTGCTACAGATTTGGTTGTTTCTACATGGAATTTTTTTTTTTTACAAATCCTATTCAAATGAATGGAACAGATTTCCATCACAAAACTTTCCTTAAGCCTACATGCACACGACAGTGTTTTTTCTCGGCTTCCGTTCCGTTTTTTTTGCGGATCCCATTCATTACTATGGATCCGCAAAAAAAACTGATGCCTCTTCCGTTTCCTGTCCGCGTCCGTATTCCGCATTTCACATCCGCAAAAAAAAATATGGCATGTCCTATTCTTGTCCGCAAAAAACGGTTTGCGGACCCATAGAAGTCAATGGGTCCGCAAAAACAACGGAAGCCACACTGAAGCCTTCCGTTTTTCCATCCGCATCCGTTTTTTTTGCGGATGGTTGCTTGCAAACCAGGGCACTTGTGCAGGTACTTTAAGAAACTGTTTCAAGCCTTCCGTTTTTTTTGCGGATCCGTAAAAAAAACGGAAGACACACGGAAACACAACCTACAAAATTTGCGGACACAAGGAAAGGATGTGGATGTGAAAAAAAAAGGGAGACGGATCCGCGATTTGCGGACAGCAAAAAACAACTGTCGTGTGCATGTAGCCTAAGCATAAACTCTGGTAGAAGCATTTCTAAAAAGTTTAAAGATTTTATCCAGGGAAAACAAAAAGAAAATACAAATTGATGTCTTAGCAGAGACAGTTTTTGTGCATTTTGAAAATTAGTTAAATATTAACGAATGTAATGGTCTTTTTATGGGTTTGTGGAAACTTTTTAGCAAAAGCGTGTATATTTGTAACCTGTAATAAGTGTCAGAGTGTTAAAGGAGTTTTCTGAGTTTTTTTTTACTGATGACCTATCCTCAGGATAGGTCATCAGTATCTAATCGGTGGGTGTCCGACACCTGGGACCCCCGCCTATCAGCTATTTAGAAGGTAGCGCTGCTCTTGAGTGCCGCGTCCTTCCCTCGGCTTTGCCTAGACCAGTGACGTCACGTTCATCAATCACGTGGCCTAGGAACAGCTTAACCTCATTCAAGTGAATGGGGCTGAGCTGCGATACCAAGCACTGCTGCTATACAATGTACGACACTGTGCTTGGTAAGCTGCCTTCTCAAAAAAGCTAATCAGCCAGACCTCCACCAATCAGATACTGATGACCTATCCCCAAAATAAAAATAAAAATACATAAACAAAAAAAAAATCACATCATTGGCATTGCTGCGTGCAAAAACACCTGTACTATTAAGAGCTAAAAATATTTATCCAATACAGCAAACAGCGAAACGGAAAAAAAAGTCATAATGACCGATTAGCCTTTTTTTTGGTTGCATCACTTCCCTCAAAAAATTAAATTAAAAGTGATCAAAATATTTACACACCCAAAATAGTATCAATGAATAGCACTGATTGCCCAGCAAAAAAATGAGCCCTCACACAACTCTGTACACATAACTACAAAAAGTTACAAAAAGACAAAAAGAAAAATTTTTTTTTCAAGGTTTTTATCCCCCCCCCCCAATATTAAAACGTAATAAAAACTATACATCTGTGGTATCGCCGTAATTGTCCAGACCTGGAGAATGAAAGTATGTGCCAATTAAAAATTACCAGACCACATGAAATATAAATATAATTTATTGACACAATTTATAAATCACAGTACATACATAAAACCAAGTGCAAGGAAAAAGGCGACATCCACATCAGGAGACACAAATGGTGACTCAATCCCACATGTACATAATAATTAGTGTTGAGCGCGAATATTTGAATCGCAAATTTTAATCGTGAATATCACCACTTTGAGACTTCGAGAATATTTAGAATATAGTGCTATATATTCATATTTGCGAATAGTGTTGATCGCGAATATTCTAATCGCGAATTTATCACAAATTAATCACGAATATCAGCACTTAGCAACATCCCTAGCAACCAATAGGAAAGTTGCCTACCCCTTAGTGTTGATCGTGAATATTCTAATCACGAATTTGTATTGCGAATATATTACATTGGCGATTTTTGCAATCAAGTAAATAATGACTGGAGATCACGATTTCTCGAATTTGCAAATTTATGGTGACTATTCTGCCAAAAATTCGCGAAATATCGCAAATTCGAATATCACTAATAATAATAAGGTGCAAATACAAAGTGCATATAACTATCCGATACATATCATATACAGAGTCTATTTACCCATTTTGTGTCTCCTCGGGGATGGCGCCAGCCCCGACGCGCGTTTTGGGGGACCTTCGTCTGGGGGTGGCGACATCTCCAAGGGACACACATTAAATACAATGGTCAACCAATTATAAGCCCCACAACATAATCAAAAGAATAAAAAACATCTGATATATGGCACTAAAACTGAAAAAGAAACAGAGCATCCTGCGTTGTCCACAATGACGTAACGGTCACATGACTGCCCATCAGATCATGTGATATCCCTGGCAAAACCGCGATACTCAGATCGTGAAAATGCCGATGGGATAAAGCGTACTACAGCGCATGCACGGGCCCGATGCACGCGATCACATACACCAGGATAAAGTAGATAGAGTATCACAATCCAATTTAATGGATATATATACCATAGAACACACCATTAAAATAGATTAACATGATCGAAACCTGGATCCAATGACATTAATCCATGAAAAAATGTGAAAATTGATGAAAAAATAAGTGAAAAAATAAAAATGATGTAATAATGTGTAAGTATGCATGAAAGATATGTGAAAGACATGAAAGAAATGAGTACATGATACACAAACAAACTAAAAATTGATTTAAAAAAATGAAAAATTATAAAAAATAATAATTAAAAAGTAATAACAATGTGTTGACCATTGTATTTAATGTGTGTCCCTCAGAGATGACGCCACCCCCAGACGAAGGTCCGCCAAAACGCGAGGAGACACATAATGGGTAAATAGACTCTGTACATGATACGTATCGGATATTTATATGCACTATGCATTGGCACCTTATTATTATGTACGTGTGGACACCATTTGTGTCTCCTGATGTGGATGTCGCCTTTTTCCTTGCACTTGTTTTTATGTATGTACTGTGATTTATAAATTGTGTCAATAAATTATATTTATAGTTCATGCGGTCTGGTAATTTTTAATTGGCACATAGATATATTTTTTGCCACAAACATGAGTGGATTATGTTATCCATGGTATTTAGATATAGGGTGGTTGTTCCATTTTTTGATGATCATTGGCTTACAATTCCTTTGGGTGCAAATGAAAGTAACAGGTTGGTTTTACCGCATAGTAAACATAAAAAAACCTCGCAAAACTGTTTCGGAATTCTCATACGGCCTATTATCAATAAACAGAGTGATTTTGATCATATGTGTCTGATATGGTCTATTTCACTCTCCTGGCGCCAGAAAAGACTTAATCCAAGCTGATGCATCTAGTCATCTTTTACTATCATCCTATCAATATGAACAGAAAAATGAAAAAGATGCGGCTCCAAGAAGGCAGGAAGTAAAGAATAAAAATGAAAAATTGCTCTGTCAGGAAGGGATTAAAAAGCTGTGGACAGAGTCCTTTACTAAAATGAGAGAGAATGAGTACACCATGTGGCTTCTACTTAGGGCTCATGCACAAGAATGCGCCCCATGCTGATGTTGTGGACTAGAGATGATCGAATTTCTCAAAAATGTGATTCGGCTGGTTCGCCGACTTTTCTGAAAAGATTTGCTTCGATCCGAATTTATTTGCGGTGAATTGCGTTAAAAACGGCTATTTCCTGGCTGCTGAGAGCCTTTATAGTGGTGTAGAACACTGTACCTTGCAGTAAGGCCTCATGCACACGACAGTTGTTTTTAGCGGTCCGCAAAATGGGGTTCCGTTGTTCCGTGACCCGTGTCCATTTTTGGTTCTGTTGTGTTTCTGTGGTCCGCCAGAAAAAAAGGAAGGAAAAAAAAAAGTGTAATTTAAATATCTCCAACCAGGATAATGGAATATATATGCAGGTCACGGACGCGGATGACAGTCGGTTGTGCCTCCGCATTTTTTCACGGTCCCATTGACTTGAATGGGTCTGTGAACCGTTTTTCGCGGACAAGATTAGGACAGGTTATATTTTTTTGACGGACAGTAATCACGGACCACGGACGATAAGGACAAATGGTGCATTTGACGAGTTTTCCACGGACCCATTGAAAACCAATGGATCCGCAGAAAAACCGCTCAACGGACACGGAATCAAACAACAGTCGTGTGCATGAGGCCTAACACGCATAGGGAGTATGCTTTGGTAGTCAAATAATACTGTGAGTCCATATGACATGCAGATGACAGGCGGGTCTCTTAGAATCACTGCACGCTTCACTTATTTGGGCAGTTACGGGGCCAAAACTGTCCAAATAACTGAAGTATGAACTCAGCATTACAGGTTAATGTTAGCGTCAAGAAGAAGCGCACTCCTTTTACACCCTAGTCAGCTGATTCCCCATAGATGTCAACAGAACCTGTTCTATTAACCCCTCATACAAGTAGAACCCCCCCATTAATAATGCAGACCACCTAAACAATGTTGTCTTTATTAGTTTAACTAGAGCCCTCTATGGCACAGACAGCCATGTGGTAATTGAACACAGCACGGCCACGTCATAAACATCACACAAGCATGTGGTTTGGTTTTGCCCTGCAGTCACAGGGAGCCCACAGGACACAAGGAGCTCACACAGAGGCACAGGGGGCACAGGGAAAACACAGAGCTGACAGTGGGAACTCACAGGTCAGTGACCATCAGTACTTGAGGGCAGTGCAGGGCTGCTACAATGAGAGTGTGACCCCAGCAGCCCTGCCCCCCCCCTTCTCCACAGACACTGCTGCATGCTTCTTACTAGATAGACTTACGAGGTGCTTTAATAGGAGGGTCCTGGGAGCTCCAGCAGTCCGGCAGCTGAGGTCAGAGCCTGTGAATCAGATGCAGCAGAAGGCCCAGTCACCCAGTCTGATGTTTGGGCATTGCAGCCTAGAGCAAGTGCAGGCAAAGGCTGGGGGCTGGGCTATGTTTTCTCCGCCCACACAGAACGTCCTGATGCTGGCCTGTCACTGAGCTCTAGTGAGACCGGGGGGCAGATACTTAGATATCTAACAGCAGGGGGACCTGCCTTCCCAGAGTTCCTTTCTCCATGTCCTTACACGTACAGCAGCCATTTTCGGAAAAAATATGTTTCGTTACCACGAATCGTGAGGAAATTCGCATTCGGTGCAAATCTAATAATTCCGGAAATTCGGATTGAATTCCACTTCGTCAGCTTCGATTCGCTCATCTCTATAGCGATCCGCAATGCACAGGCACCGACTGTGTGCCCACCATTTGTCGATGTGGACCCATTCACTTAAATGAGTCCATGATCCAAGATTCAGTCCACACCGCAAAAAATATAGAACATATTCTATTTTTTTGCGCTGTGGAGGCACGGAATGAAATCCCATAGAAGCACTCTGTAATTCTTCAGTAGGATGCTGCTCTGCAACACTCTGTATCTTGCAGATTGCGGACCCAATACTGGCAAGGGCTTCACATGTTCGTGTGTATAAGCTTTTAAGCTATATTTCCACATTTAATCTTCCCGACTTGGTTTCAAATGTTTAAAGAGGTTTATTGTATTTTGTGATTTTGAACACTAGATGGCAGCATTAAGCTGCAAATAGATTACCACTAACCACTAGTAAAGATTTCATGAGATTCCTCCAGGCTAAGCACAAACATACACTCCTGTAGAAGCATTACAGAAAAGTTTAAAGATTTTATCCAGGGAAAGTTAAAAGGAAATACAAATTTATATTTTAGCAGAGCCAATTTTTTTTTTTAGTACATTCTGATATTACTTAAATATTAACGAATGCAATGTTCTTTTTATGGGTTCATGCACAAAGTGGAAAACTTTTAGCAAAAGCATATATATTTGTAACCGAAAATAATCAGGCATCAGAGTGTTAAGCAAAGAACAAATCAAATGCTGTGCAAAAATGCGTTTAATCTGTTACATTTTTAATAAATGAATATAAAAGTGAAATACCGATTCTAATTACACAATTCTAAACACTAGAACTGGGGAAACATTTGAGGCATCAATAAGTATATATGTATAAGTATACTGGGCAGCCTCCCTGGGCTATTTAATAGTAGTTTAAGCATGTTTTTCTAAGCTGAATCACTATATAAAATATAAGCACATTCCAGTATTTTTGGCATAAAGACATGCAGGGTTATAATGATACAAGCATTAACTGTGTAGTCACGAGGAAAAAAGCTTCACACATAACCCATACTCCTCTCATTTTGGTTTCTTTTTCTTTTCTTTTTTTATTACCCTCATCCTTTTTTTGGCACTTATTTTGTCATGTTTCTGCCTCAAAAGTAGCTACAAAAATGCCTCAAAACAGCCTCCCTCAGCCTGGTGTGGCACATGATAGAATTTGCCCCATCATGATGAAACTGAAGTGACTGCTGCTGCGGCTTCTGCTGCTTGTGGTAGCGGAGACGGCAGGAGATGGGTGACTTTGTGGGGGGGGGGGGGGGGGGAGAGGGGCCTCAGACACAGCTGTGGCAAGCTGTGTACACAGTGTTTCCTGGTAATAAAAGTAACTTGGCCTCCCTATCAGCAAAAGGAAAACATTCCCCCATTTTGCTTTGATAACGATGGTCTAAAAGCATGGCTATCCAGTAACCATCAGACTGATTTATGTGAATGATGCGACTATAATTACATAAGCAAGCTAACAAGCATACAGCTTGTCTTTCTGGCCAGCGTGATGGGGGACCAAGTTCTTCCCAGCACGGCCCCCCACTGAGATCATCGTGGCTGTTGTCATCATCATCATCGTCCTCCTGCCCTCCACCACCTTCTCTTCCTTATCTTCAGCCATGGGACTTTCTTCTTCTGAGTCCCCAACAGCTACAGGGCAGCCAGCAAGATAAGTAATCTGTTCTTCTTCCACTGTGCCTTTTGTATCAGCATGAGCATCTGTTCTAAGTATTAAGGAGAAGACATTGTCTATGCCGCTATTGTTGCCTTTTTAAAGGGGTTCACTACGCAATAGATGCCTCTGATGAGCTGCCACTATCTGACCTCTGAGGTCCCTGCTGAGGTGGTCCGGCGCATGACAAAATCAATCACCACTTTAAGCTGCTCGTACAGATGCTCTAGTACAGTGTTTCCCAACCAGTGTGCCTCCAGCTGTTGCAAAACTACAACTCCCAGAATGCCCGGACAGCTTTTTGCTGTGTGGGCATGCTGGGAGTTGTAGTTTTGCAACAGCTGAAGGCAGACTGGTTGGGAAACACTGCTCTAGTATATGCAAGGTGGAATTTTAGTGAGTTGGAATGGTGTGGATTAAGCGTGTAACGTCAAAACGTTTTGTTGTTACATGTCATAGAGGGCTTTCCTCGCACATACGAATAGCTGAAATGCGAGAACACTGCCACTTTTATCAGACTGTAACTGTGGCCCCTCTCAATTCCCTGCTCTCTATTTACTCTGAGTGCCACTATCACTACCACTGTCCCTACAGCCACCCTTTGGCTGCTGTTACTGCCACATTCTGACTTCCATTTTGCACTCTTCTTTTTTCCAGACATTTTATTATGAAGCCTGTAAATGAAAAGTTATGGGTTTCCTAAATTAAAAATTATAGAATTGGTACACACAGATTATTGAATGGTGTTAGAAAAATTGCAAGTTTGTTTTCTGTAATTTGAAGACAGAGAAGCAATAAAATATCCCTCCCCTTCTACAAACACACTGCACACTGCTATTTACTTTGGGAATAAAGCAGCATTGTTGGTGAAATTGTTTTGAACTATGTATGTGTTAAATAACTGGTTCAAAAATGTAATTAATGAATTATAAACACAGTGTGATGCACCTACCACGAATATAACAATGCAGTGTTGGTGGTGAAATGTTTTGACCTATGTAATTTGCCTTTAGTATCACTGTTCAAACATTAAATGTTGTACTACAGATGTAGCAGAGTTAACAGTCAGTCATAACGCATTAACTAGATGTGATAACTCAACCAGGTGTGACTGTGACCAGCTCTGCTACATCTGTATAAAACACAGAGCAATGAAATAATATGGTCACCTACCACCAATACAACAATGCATTGTTGACAGTGAAATTTCTTTGAATTATGTAATATGCACTTAATATCACTGGTTCAACTAATTACATTTTTGTACTATAAAAGACAGGGTGCAATGCAATAATACATCCACCAATATAACAATGAATGTTGGCAGTGAAATCCTTATCAGACCCCCAATCTCATCAGACTTCAGATCAGACCTCCAATATTTATCAGAACTCAGATCAAACCCCGTATCTTCAACAGATCTGCAATCCTCATCAGACCTCAGATCAGACCAAATAAAACCCCCAATTTTTATCAGACCTCAGATCAGACCTCCAAATCAGACCATCAATCCTCATCAGACCTCAGATCAGACCTCCAAATCAGACACCAATCTTTGTCAGACCTCAAATCAGACATAAAATAAATAAGGCAACTTGCCTCTCCTTCTTCAGACATCACTCTTGAGATCCAGCACATTCTTCCTGCAGCAATGCATTGTGTCCTGATGTCACAGAGTGTAAAGTCCTAGGGCACACTTACGTGCACTACATCCTGATATTGTATGCAATACAGATATAGCACAGCACTGCGGAAGACCAGGGGGCAGTGAGTAAAGCCTGCACCAGGAGCAGTATATTCACTGCTCCCTGGTCCTCTTGATTAGGATTAGGATTAGGATTCGCTTGATAAGACGCACTGCCAGCCCCCCCCCCCCCCATATGTGGGGAGAAAAACGCTTCTTATGGAGCAAAAAATCCAGTATGTAATTTGCATTTAATCACCGAGAAAAAATAAAATTCCACTGAAATAAAATGTAGCTGCTGCCTTTACAGCAGAATGCTGCTGGGGTGCTGTGCTGTCAAAAAGCCTATGATACTATGAAACGCGAAGTTTTGAAAAAATATGTTCATATTAAAAATATGACTTTTTTTCCTGCAGTGGGTGAGTGTTTTTTTAATGTAGAACTGCTAGGCTGAATTGCAACAGAAAACATCAAGCAGCTTTAAAAGAGTTTTCCCCATACTTTATAACTCATGACCTACTCTTAGGATAGGTCTTCAGTATCTGATCGGTAGAGGTCCAATCGCTGCCCCCGCCGATCAGCTGTTTGATAAGGTATTGGCATTCCTGTGAGCGCCGGGGCCATCTCAGTTCTTACCAAGCACAGGACCTTACATTTGATTGCAGCTGTGCCTTGTATAGCAGCTCAGCACCATTAAAGGGGTTGTCTCATTTCAGCAAGTGGCATTTATCAGAGAAAGTTATAACAAGCCACTCACTAATGTATTGTTATTGTCCATATTGCTTCCTTTGCTTTCTTCATTCATTTTTTCATCACATTATATACTACTTGTTTCCATGGTTATGACCACCCTGCAATCTACCAGTGGCGGTCGTGCTTTCACACTTTTGGAAAAAGCATTGGCTTTTCTGGTGGCCTGGATGGTGGGAGTGCATATAGGCTAGTGCATTTTCCTATAGTATGCAAGTACATCCACCGCTGCTGGATTTCAGGGTGATCGACTCATAACCATGAAAATGAGCAGTGTATAATGTAATGGAAAAATGAATCCAGCCAGGAAGCAATATCCAGCAAGGAAGCAATATGTATAATAAGAATGCAATAGTAATTGGATTGTATTAACTTTTCTACATAATAAATTCTATTTGCTGAAGTGAGACCACTTCTTGAACTTCTATGGGGCTGAGCTGTGCCTACGCCACGTGACCAATGAATGTGTTGTCACTGGCCTAGGAAAAGCTGAGAGCTACTGAATGCACAGCTTCCTTCTCAAACAGTTGATCAGCGGGGGTCCGGGAGTTAGACCCACACAATCACATAATGATGAACTATCATGAGGGTAGGTCATCAGTGTTAAAGTCTCAGAAAATTCTCGGAAAGTACACTGACCAGCCTTCTGTGGACAACTTCCTTAAAGCTTTCTCTAATGGAATTTCCTAAAATGTATGCACGAAAGCCCTTCTATGTGCATCCGGGTCGATGCAGCCACACTGCAAAAGATACATGTGGATCGCGGCCCCATTGAAGTTAATTGTTTCCGTCTTGTGATGTGGTGCTCACAAAATGGACACGGCTGTGTAAAAACACCCTAAATCTCTGCTTTTGCTGATTTCACTATATACACACTAATTCAAGAAATGCTATCAATCACTGATAACACTTCCCTTGAACAACTATGTCTGAAAAAGCAGAGTTTTAGTGAATATTTTACAGCTATATATAAAATATAAATTTGTATTTCCTTTTAAATTTCCCTGGATAAAATCTTTAAACTTTTCTGTAATGTTTCTACAGGAGTGTATGTATGTGTGTATGTCTGCTAAAGAAACCTGCACCATCGCATTTACAATCACTAAATTTGTCACACAGGTACATCAAGTGTCCAGAAAGATTTTAGACCGGGTCTCAGCTCTCTAGCATGTACCGTTTCTGAGATATTCCCCAAAAAATGCATTAGCCAATAGAAGACTGGTCAAATTACCCTTATCAGCCAATAGAAGCTCACACACCCTTAGTCTCCACATACACACAGTTTTGAACCAGGTTTCCATAACAACCGAGCCATTTTTCTTCACTGCTGTAGGTCAGCTTTAAAGGGGCAAGGGACTGTGGATGACACTATTAAGGGAGCAGAGTGCTGTAGTGGTCACAATTCAGAGGCAGGTTGCAAAAATGAAGATAAAAATCAACTTCTGTCAGTTGCAGGGGTGTGAGGGAGGGTGACTTTTTCCCTGCAGCTTACGATCAGAAAGCACAGTCCTGCTGTCTGAGAGTCAGCTGTTCAAAAGGACATCCTGCGCTGGACGGAGGACAGGGAATCTGAAAGCCAGACTGTCCGCCCTAAAACTGGACCTCTGGCCACCCTAGGGGCAGGCTGCTGTGGAGGTCACAGTTAAGGGGACGTTCCGCTAAGGAGGTCAGTGTTAAGGGGCATATTGCTGTGAAGGCCACTGTTAAGGGGCTTGGTGCTGTGGAAATCACTGTTAAGGAGACAGGGTTCTGTGGAGGTCACTGTTAAGGGGGCAGGATGCTGTGGAGGTCACTGGTAAAAGGGCGGATGCTGCGGAGGTCTTTGTTAAGGGGGCAGGGAACAGTGGAGGTCACAGTTTAGGAGACGATCCGCTATGGAGGTCAGTGTTAAGGGATAGGGTGCTGTAGAGGTCACTGTTAAGGGGGAGGGTTGTTGTGGAGATCACATTTTAACGGAACGGAGCTCTGTGGATGTCACTGTTAAGAAGACGGGATATTGTGGAGTCGTTGTTAAGGAGACTGAGTACTGTGTAGGTCACTAATAAAGGAGCGGCTGCTGTGGAGGTCACTGTTAAAGGGAAGCGCACTGTGGATGCTATGGTTAAGGGGGCAGGCCGCTGTGGAGGTTACTGTTAAAGGGTCAGGCACTGTGGAGGTCACTGTTAAGGTAGCGGGGTATTGTGAGGTCACTGTTAAGGGAGTTGAGTACTGTGAGGTCACTGTTAAGGGAGCAGGGTACTGTGGCAGTCACTGTTAAAGGGGCAGTCGCTATGGAGATCTCTGTTAAGGGGGCTGGAAATGGTGGAGGTCACAGTTAAGGGGAATATAACCTATGGTCAGTGTTAAGGGGCAGGTGCTGTAGAGGTCACTGTTAAGGCGGCGGGCCCCTGTGGAGCTCACTGTCAAGGGGGTGTGGTGCTGTTGAACTCACTGTTAAAGGGGTAGGCTGCTGTGAACATCAAAGTTATCGGGGTGGGGGGCTGTGGAGGTCACAGTTAAGAGGGCGGGGTACTGTAGATGTCACTTTTGTAGTGGATACTGTCGATAACTTTTAATGACACATACAAACATTAAATGAAATAGATTAAATATACCCATGTGAAACTGGGTCCTTCAGCTAGTATATATATATATCTATATCTATATATAAATCTATCTGCTCAACTCCTTCTGCTCCATGAGAAACCTGTTTATGTCATACTGCTGGCAGATTGCACTGTATTTTGTGGAGACATGTCCTCTTTAAGCGCTTGGTAGTTGTGACTAGTGATGAGTAAAGCTCGCTTCGCTCGCTTCGCTCGCTTCGCTCAAAACTTAGTTTTAATGCTGTACAGAGTTTCGTACAGCACTCAAATGTATGGGCTCCGACGAGGTAAAATAAGACTTTGTGAATAACTTTGACATTTGATTATTAAACTTGAAAATCATTTTAAAAATGGTATCTGAAGTCGGCTTTGGTACCGACTGGTACCTCGGTACCAAAGCAGACTCCGAAACCAAGTTTTAAAATGATTTTCAAGTTAAAAAATCAAATCCCGAAGTTATTTACTGAATTCTCACGAGACTTTGATGATAACGAATTTGCCTCGCCGGATCCAATACCTAATTAAATTCCTGATAAATTCAAATAAAAAAAAAAAATGAAACATTTTATCCGAATTGAGTGTGAACCCAGAGCTTAATTTATGATATATATCTGACATAGTGGGTGGCCAAAAGCTTATTTATATAGGGCATAAAGACGCTTTTGGCCACCCACTATGTCAGATAAAATGAGTGAGGTGCAGAGATGCAGGATAACTTTTTACTATAACTTTTTGATTACATTTTATTATTTTTTTAATTTAATTATTTTGTTTTACATCAGTGAAACTGTAGGCAATATAAATATGGGGTCATAGAAAACCCTCAAATGGTACAAAAGCATGGATGAGAATGAAATCTCTCGATTAAACATATACATGATCCTCTTGACTTGTATGTCCCCTTTAGATATTTGTGATGTGCTTGGATAACCTTATGCTAATAAATGTAGGGAAATGTTTTTTCCTACTATTCCACAGGCGGATTTAACACTGCATCATGGCCTATAATTAGGATCTCCAACAGTATTCCAAATACTAATGGCCCCAGGCTCATTTCTATCACTACTTGTAGAATGTATCCTAAGTGTCTTTCAAGGCAGGCACAAAGCTATATAAAACACACCTACTGAATTATTTACCATGTATATCAGAAAGGTTGCCTTTACTATATGTTCTACCATCCCCTTAAGAGCTACAGATGAAGGGCAAAAAGCATTTTGTGCTTGTAAGTAGCATTTGTAATAAAATTCTTCTAGAGGAACATGAATCCCCCTCAGATTTCACTGAGTAAATTATCTATGTAATAATATGTGTACATAAAAATGCTTGTAAATTCTATTTATGAGTAGTTACAAGATCTTCCGAGAGCAAATGAGGAGGTTAGTAAGAGTGGGAGTCAAGAGGAAAGAGGTTGAAGGAGGCATTCCGTATTGCATTATGTCATAATAGATGTCTATTCTGGCCATATTCTCCGATTATGACGGAATGCAATATGGAATACCTCTTATTGGCTTCCGTGGTGCATGCCATCATAGAATTCTGTTATGGTCCGCGGTAACAGAATCCATTATGGAATTCTTAGATAACCCGAACCCTGAACTTGCAAATCGCAAGTTCGCTCAACACTACTTATGACAGCTCTGATAACGGTAATGGGCTGAGCCCTAATTCCTCAGGAATAGAATGTATATAATGTATTGTCCAAAATTATATGAAATGATACAGAAATATCAGAAATCTCATCCACACGCTGCTGAGAAAACATGCAGCATAAGTCAACTTGCCCTGTGGATTTTCCATCCACAGCACGTCAGTTTATAGTGCGGGTTTTACCTTCAGCTTTAAGCCCACTTCAGGCATTTATGCAGTGGTGAATTTTTGCCACATTTGCTGTGGGTTTTTCCATGTAGGAAGTCTGCAGTAGACATGCTATATGTGACGTACCCTAAAAGTTGGTGTAATGGCTGTTTCACCAAACCTGATCTTTTAGTAACAGCACCTGTGTTAGGCTAGTTTCATACTAGCATTGTGAGATCTGGCTGGCTGTTCTGGCAGGGAATCACCTGCTGGGTTTCTCAAGATCTGGCATTGCTAGAAGCCACTGCAATACTGTCCAGCCTCATTCAATTATAATGGGGACTGGCAGAGATCTGGCTGCACCCTGGTAAATATGCTGAGAATAAGGCGGACAAAAAACAGCTGCACTCAGAGTGCTAGTGTAAAACTAGACTTAAAGGGGTTGTCTTGCTTAGGATCTGACAACCCAATTGGCTGGAAGGTGTGCGCAATAGAAAAAAAAACCTCACCAGTTCACAGTCCTGCCATTCTAAAACTGCTGCCCCATTTCTGGCAACTTTCAATCCTGGCCAGACTGGAAGTGGCATAGTCCCATGACTGCTCTTTACTCATAATGTGATAACTAAAGCTGAGTGAAGTTTTGAAAAATTCGATTTGGCAACTTCTCTGAAGAATGAATTTGTCATGAATCATTATAAATCAAGTATACCCAGGCCACTCTGCCTTGGGGTACAGCCACATGGAGCAGCCATGCTGCGGGCATGTTGCGGCGATGCTGTGGTGAAGAACCGCGTGGCCAATTAGCCCACTGCTGCCTTTCATTTAGTAATGAAGACTGCACTGTATACAGTAGTCCTTCTTCATTGTTAATGGCTGTGCATCCCCTTTAAACATGGGCTGCTGGTATAGGTTTTTGGCTGGTTACGTGGGGGGACAATATGCATATTACTGCTTTTCTTGCCTGCAGTCTCCTGCAGGTTATTTGACAGTAAACACTGAATATTAATCAGCTCTGGCATACCCACTTCTCCAACCCCAGCGCTCTCCTGTCCTACAGGTGGTAACTTTTAAGACATGGCCCCCCCTAAGGGGTGCAGACTGGATGGTATTGGTTGGCATGCTGGCACCAGGATAATAAAGGCTTTCATCTTATTGGTACTGAACTACTTTTACAAATGATATAGTAATAAGTAAATGTAGGAATTAATACATAAATATGAAGCATCATAAGTCTCCCTGCACTCTCCCTCTCTAATATTCTTCAATTAATAATTTTGAGTAACGCTGTCCCTAGCACATGAGCGATTGCCATGTCTTTCCCTATGCTCAGCTCACAGGAAAATAGAGGAAACCATGCGGGATGAGGGCATTATGGGTGATCTTGCGTTCCCAAGCTTCTTACTTTCACTTTGTAACACGTGCAGCCACCATTTTAGGAAAAACTGATATTACCGTGAAGCGTAAGAAAATTCGGATTTGTTACGAACCGAAGTTTTCCTAGTGAACTTTCAAAATGTATTAGCTACCATAATATTGTACAGAGGTTTGGGGCTGGTGAAGACCTAGTGGTCATGATCCACATTGGAACCAATGACAAAGTTAGAGGTAGGTGGAGCATCCTTAAAAATGACATCAGGGACATAGGTTACAACAGGGCTTGACAAATTTCCTTGGAATCTAGGAGCCAGCTAAAAAAGTTAGGAGCCAGTCGGAGCTGCGTCATAAAGCCCGCAATAGATGCCCCCATTGTTCTCCCCCCCACTTCTCCATAGAGCCCCCCAATAATGCATGCCAGTACATAGGGCCCACAGTAGATGCCCCCATAGTGCTCCTTCCCCTCTTCTCCATAGTGCCCCCCATAATGTGCGAGTATATAGGGCCCCCCCAGCGTCCAAGTGATCGCCCCTTGCGTCCGCCATGACATGTGGAAACCCTTACAAGGATTACAGGGTCTGGAGGGGAGGGCAGAGGGGTCCGGAGGCGAGGGCAGAGGAGTCCAGAGGGGAGGGCAGAGGGGTCTGGAGGCGAGGGCAGAGGGGTCCGGAGGAGAGTGCAGTGGGGTCCGGAGGGCACAAACACAGCGGGCACCATGACATTTTACTGAGCACTACAACCCCCAGCTGGCGCTCAGCCTCTGCAGTCCCCGCATCACTACAACGCCCAGCTCTTTCCCCCCCTTTTCATTCTCTCCCCCCCCTCCTTGTCATTCACTTTCCCCCTCTTGTCATTTACTTTCCCCTTCTTGTCATTTACTTTCCCCCTCTTTTCATTCACTTTCCCTCTCTTGTCATTCACTTTCCCCTCTTGTCATTCTCCCCCCCCCCCCCTTGTCATTCTCTTCCCTCTCTTGTCATTCACTTTCTCCCCTTGTCATTCACTTCCCCCCATCCTTGTCATTCACTTTCCCCCTCTTGTCATTCTCTTTCCCCTCTTGTAATTCTCTCTCCCCCTTGTCATTCTCTTTCCCCCTTTTGTCATTCTCTTTCCCCCTCTTGTCATTCACTTTCCCCCTCTTGTCATTCACTTTCCCCCTCTTGTCATTCTATTTCCCCCTCTTGTCATTCTCCCCCCCCCCCCTTGTCATTTTCTTTCCCTCTCTTGTAATTCTCTTTCCCCCTCTTGCCATTCTCTTTCCCCCTCTTGTCATTCTCTTTCCCCCTCTTGTCATTCTCTTTCCCCCTCTTGCCATTCTCATTCCCCCTATTGTCATTCTCTTTCCCCCTCTTGTCATTCTCTTTTCCCCTCTTGTCATTCATTTTCCTTCTCTTGTCATTCTCCCCCCCTTGTCATTCTCTTTCCCTCTCTTGTCATTCACTTTCTCCCCCCCTTGTCATTCTCTTTCCCCCCTTGTCATTCACTTTCCCCCTCTTGTCATTCCCCCCCCCTTCTTGTCATTATCTTTCCCCCTCTTGTCATTAACTTCCCCCCTTCTTGTCATTCACTTCCCTCCTTCTTGTCATTATCTTTCCCCCCCTTGTCATTATCTTTCCCCCCTTGTCAGTCTCTGTATGCTCCACGGGTACAGGAGCTTTAGTTTTCTGTACCCGGGCGGACTGACAGGAAGTGCACACTGTGTGCACACTTCATATCAGTCCGGCCGGGTACAGGAGACAGATTCTCCCTGTACCCGCGGACCATACAGGGCTCGGCCACGCTACGAGGGAGTGACAGGAGGGAGCGCTGAGCGCTTCCCTCCTGTCAGTCCCTCTCTTCATGCTGCACCCGGGAGGGGCGCCCTCATGGACGCGCCAGCCTGGGCAGTGCTGCAGCCGCCTGAGGCTCTCTATAGAACGCTCGGGTGGCTGCAGCATGACGAGGGCCGGCGCTCCTAGGACGCGCCGACCCTGCACCCGGCCACCTTTGCAAACAGGCTGACAAATACCCTGGGATTTGTCGAGCCCTGGGTTACAAGCTTGGGCAGGGATCTCAAAGGTATTATTTTCTGAAATATTACCTGTACCACAAGCCACACCAGAAAAGCAACCAGAGATTAGGGAAATTCACAAGTGTCTCTAAAAATTGGTGTAGGAAGAAGGATTTTGGGTTCATGGACAACTGGGCTGACTTCTATGTCAGCTACAGGCTCTATTGTAGGGATCAGCTGCACCTCAATGGGGAAGGTGCAGCTGTGTTGGGGGAGAGGATGGCTAGAAGGTTGGAGGAGTATTTAAAGTAGGGACTGGGGGAAGATAATTACATAATAGCAAAGGGAAGATGGATTTAGGGTGGATTGGAAGGAGGGACTAGAACAGTTCATAAGGAAAGGTACAGGGTAAAAATATCCCAAAACCTCTTAATTGTATGTAAACTAATGCTATAAGCCTGACCAATAAAACTTGTGTACTGGAGTTAGTAATGTCTGAGGAAGACTGTGACATAATGAGAATGACTGAGACATGACTGGATGATAGCTGTGACCAGGGGAGGACTGGGAACTTAAAATGGGGTTTGTTATAAGCCACCTAATATATCAGAGTCCATAAAAAATCTACTACTAAAGGCTATAGATGAATCTGCAAATTATGAGGTCGTTATTATGGTGGACTTCAACTACCCAAATATAGACTAGGAAACTGAAACCTGTAAACCTCAGGTTCTTGGCAATAACCAAAGACGATTGCATTTTCCAACTGGTTCAGGATCCGTCTAGAGGTACCACCCTACTGCACTTAGTACTAAGAGATGGTGATGGTGAACTCACTAGAGTTCAAAAGGGACCTGGATATATTTCTGAAGAGTAATAAAATTCCATAAAATGAAAAAAAATTGGGTTACACCATGTTACATAGTTACATAGTTAATACGGTTGAAAAAAGACATGAGTCCATTAAGTTCAACCAAGGGATAGGTAAGGACACGAATCCCAGAAGGAAGTGAGACTCAGATATCTAGACATTTTCATAAGCATTAATGTCATTTACTTTCAAAAATTCATCTAAACCCTTTTTAAAACTGTCCACTGTTCCTGCTGTAAACACGTTGTGAGGAAGTCTATTCCACAGATTTACAGTTCTTACAGTAAAGAAGCTTTGACGCTTCTGGAGACTTAACATTTTCTTCTCCAGTTGGAGGCAGTGCCCCCTTGTCTTTTGAGGGCATTTTACATGGAACAGTTTTTCACCGTATTTTTTGTATGGTCCATATATATATTTGTATAGGTTAATCATGTCCCCCCTTAGACGTCTGTTCTCAAGACTAAATAAATTCAATTCTTTTAATCTTTCTTCATAAGTAAGACCCTCTATGACCCTTATCAGTTTAGTCGCTCTCCTCTGTACTCTCTCCAGCTCCAGGGCATCCTTTCTATGGACTGGTGCCCAGAACTGAACTGCATATTCCAGATGAGGCCGGACCAACGCTTTGTAAAGTGGTAATATTACATCCCTGCCCCGCGAGTCCATGCCTTGTTTAACGCATGACAATATCCTGTTAGCCTTAGAAGTAGCTGATTGACATTGTATGCTGTTATTTAATTTACCATCTACAAGGACACCCAAATCCTTCTCTATAAGTGACTCTCCCAGTGTTACATCCCCTAGGACATGAAGCACAGAGATTATTACTACCAAGATGCATAACTTTACATTTATCCACATTGAACCTCATTTGCCAAGTTGATGCCCAATCACTCAGAGTGTTCAAGTCAGCTTGTAGTTTATGGACATCTTCCATAGACTGCACAGTACTACATAGCTTAGTATCATCTGTAAAAATAAAAATGGTGCTATTAATCCCGTCCTTGATATAACTAATAAATAGCACTAAACCTTGGGGTACATCACTTATAACCTGGGACCATTCTGAATAGGAATCATTGACCACAACTCTCTGGACACGGTCCTTCAGCCAGTTTTCAATCCAATTACAGACTATACTTTCGAAGCCTATAGACCTTACTTTACCTATTAAACGTCTATGAGGGACAGTATCAAAAGCCTTTGCAAAATTCGGAAACACTACATCCACAGCCGCCCCTCCTCCATCATGGATCTGCAAAAATGCTTCCGTTACATTAATACAACCGCATGCATCCATCATGAACAATCCGGTTGTATTATGTCTTATATAGCCAAGACGGATCCGTCATGAACTCCACTGAAAGTCAATGGGGGCCGGATCCGTTTTCTATTGTGTCAGAGAAAACGGAACCATCCCTATTGACTTACATTGTGTGTCAGGATGGATCTGTCTCGCTCAGTATCCCAGGACGGACAGCAAAATGCTGCAGGCAGCGTTTTGATGTCCGCCTCCAGAGCGGAATGGTGACTGAACAGAGGCAAACTGATGCATTCTGAGAGGATCCTTTTCCATTCAGAATCCAGTAGGGCAAAACTGATCCATTTTGGACCGCTTGTGAGAGCCCATGACGGATCTCACAAACAGAAAGCCAAAACGCTAGAGTGAAAGTATCCTTAGTCTGACAACTTCTGTCCTTGGTAAACACATACTCCTGTATATAGTCCCTTAAGGCTGGGTTCAGACTTGCGCGTATTTGATATGCACGTAAAACGCGCCTTCCTGCAAATAGGAAACGAGCGTCGTACGCGCGTTCGTGTGATTGACTACTGTGGCGTCAATCACAATGCGCGCGACAAAACGCCCCGAAGAAGCTCAAGATCTTTTTTGAGCGTAGGGCGTTTTTCAGTGCATTCAAACGCGCTGTAAAACGCTCAAGTGAGAACCAGGGCCATAGGGAAGCATTGGTTTTCATGTGTTAAGCGTTTTACAGTGCGTTTGAACGCGCTGTAAAACGTGCAAGTCTGAACCCAGCCTAAGAGTTCTTCAAACATTTTTTCCGCAACAGAAGTTAAACTAACTGGTCTATAATTACTTGTGGAGGACCTAGATCCTTTTTTGAATATGGGCACAACATTTGCCTTGTGCCAATCACTTGGCACTGTCCAAGTACCTAGAGAATCTTTAAAAATTATAAACAGGGGCACATCAATGATTGCACTGAGCTCTTTAAGAACCCTTGGGTGTAATCTCTCTGGACCTGGAGCCTTGTTCAAATTAACTGTACCTTATTTAACTTATCTTGGACCATATCTACAGTTAGGGTTTTTTTTTATACCTCCTCTGGATTGACTTGCAGGCTGAACTAAAATGCATGCAGTTCTTTCGTCTCCGCTCAAAAATCATGTTCGAACGGACCCCATTAAAGTCTATGGGGTCTTTTTTGGCTCCGTTGGTGTCAGCTAGGTGTCAGTTATGTACAGCATCCATCCTTTCCGTTCTCCTGCTCCTTAACGGAGCCGGAGAACAGAAAAGACAAATGGTGATGTGAACGAGCCCTAAGCTGGTGAGTGCCATGACTATTTACTTTGTTTGGATATAAAGCTACGATGTACATTTTTTTTCAGTCTTTCAATGCTTAATAGCTGAATTGCTGACTTGCAGTATACTTAAGAGTTATTCCGGGTTAACTGATGCATGCAAACATCATTTCAAAAAGTAATTATCCATTACTAATGTATAAACCAGTGTAATTGTCACAAATGTTTTAAAATTAAATTGTTTTAAAACTTGCATTACATTTATTTGATGAGGCATTTAAGGAGAAACAGTCACCATTGTCTGAATACTGTATACATGCATATTAATTTATTAGAACTGTCATTCGGCTCTTTAACCACAAGATGCCGCTGTTTCTTAGCACAGCTAACATTTTTCAACTGTTTGAATATTCGTAGGAGGTGGGGTTTGGACAGTCTGGAGAAGAACCAGGAAGCTGTAGCTGCCTCCATCTTGAGAGGAACAGAGAAGGACTGTGTGAGAACAGAATCCGGTCGAATCCTGGCTGTCAGGGTGTCCTGGTGTGGCCAGAGTTGCAGCAGAGAGGGACTAATCGCTGTCCCATACACAGATCCGGAGTCAAAGGATTGCTTACAAGAAGGCTGTTAGGAACTTTGGAACAGAGCGCTGCCTATCCTGCAGGACCTCATGTTTGATGAAGAGACTTGTTGCTGTCCAGTTTAAAGACATCATCGGACATAGAACAAGACCCTGGTCAGGAAAATTGTGCATGCACCTAATTGCGGATTGGCGCCTGAAAGAGTGGGACTAGGCCCGTTAGTTAGTTAGATAGGGACTCTGGGTTATATAAGGCCAAAAGTGTTTGCTACGTTTACTACAAGGACTCCATAACTAAAAGGGACATTTCGCAATTGAGAGCTGACAACTGGCCCATGACTTCAATTCAGCTCAGCGCATTGCTCAAGAACAATACTCTGATACTGGTTCCTGGACTAGTTATGGAAGGGGAGGTGTTTTAGAGTTGATAAGATTGTAAGCTGCTGTGCTGCACCACAGATAACTCCGTACTAAGCACTCACTCAATCGTTTGTGTGGTCAACAGGGTAATAACAGGTATGATGGGGGAGTTTCAGTGTACCCGCCAATAGGCAAATTATAGCAAACTTCCTCAGTATTAACCAGGGGGCATCTCGCTGTGCAGCACAGGGGTTCTCAGCTGTGGCTAATGGTGTATGTAACTTCATTTTCTTTGCCACCATATTTGGGATTGTGTTCATTTCTATATCTTTCAGTAAAGAAAGTTTTGTTTTGCACAAGCTGGTGTCGGTGTTGCTTTCCTCATTCGTGACTTCGCTGTATCCTGGCAGCCCACCCCGGTACACGGCATACATATCCCTCATTGCTTTCTTGAGCATTTTTGAGGTTAAGGCCATATGGATTGACTGTACTTCGGCTGGCCGCACGATCCAGACCAAGCCCTCTATTTTTCTTGTGCGGCCAATGGCTAAAACAGGTGAGCTTGGCCTGCTATTTGTGGACAGCCACACCGATTGCCCTTATATTATTTAACATTTATCATCTAGCTTCTTTCATGAAAAGGTTTACCAGAGTTATATGGACCCACTGGGTTGATAAGGATTTAGCTTAGGAACTCCTTGGTAGTCCTCCTTTTACTCCAATACAGGGATTGGACTTTGCTGAAGGGTATACCTAGGTCACTATCCCAATATTAGTCTCTGTTAGCAACAGTAGACGTAAACATGATGACATCAAGATGTGGTACCAGTTCGGCAGGTTAGAAGTCGTAGTGAGGTGAGGAGTTCTAGCAGGAAGCATATGGTTAGCAATGGAAAAAAACAAGTAGAGGTCAGTGTAGGCAGTAGACTAATGAACAAAGTTAAATACTATACTTACCAGATCAGTAATGTAGATGAGGACAAACAACACCTTAGCAGAGCACTGGAACCTAATGGACCTACAATGCCAACCCAACTTCAGTAGACAAAATGAGTCTTTTCAATTCACATCCCTCTGAATAATAGAATATAACCTGCTTACCTTTTACACACCAGGAAGAATAGAATATCTACACTCCTTACCAGAGAGTAATGGCTATAACTTACTTTCCCCAAACCATTACATACAAACATTTTTTTTTGTGATAAAAGTTAATTTAGTGTTCTATTACAGCAGATTATACTCTTAGAAAGCATCTTTCTACATTTTGAAACTTAGTTTCATGATGTTTGTCTTTAGCCACAAGAACATTAATGAAGTAGGTCAGTTATGTTGGGTGGTAAGGCTTGACCAACAATAAGAATTCCAATTAATTCAAGATGTGTTCAGTACTGTAAGGAAAGTGCTTTGTGAAGGTCAGTCAGACCATTGATTAACCCCTTAGTGACCACCGATACGTGTTTTTACGGAAGTCATTAACCGCTACAGGACCGCGGATCTGCAGTTATACTGCAGCCTGCCAGTGATGATCAATCGCTGGCAGGCTGTAGAAGTAAAATAAAAATTGTTAACAGCGTCTGATATACCTGCTACCTGGTCCTCTGGTGGTCCCATTTGCTGGGATCGACCACCAGAGGACCAGGTAGCTCTGTAAAGTTGCACCAAACACCACACTACACCCCCCCCTGTCACTTATTAACCCCTTGTTAACCCCTGATCACCTATATAGACTCCCTGATCACCCCCCTGTCATTGATAGTTATGTCGCGAACATAAAATTTTCCGTTCACGAACAGCGAACGCGAACTTCCGCAAATGTTCACGAAC
The DNA here is from genome assembly GCA_033119425.1 of Bufotes viridis. Taxonomy (NCBI): domain Eukaryota; kingdom Metazoa; phylum Chordata; class Amphibia; order Anura; family Bufonidae; genus Bufotes; species Bufotes viridis. The sequence continues at coordinate 219,099,574 of CM065589.1, forward strand.
GGGCGAACCGGGCGAACCGCCATAGACTTCAATTGGCAGGCGAATTTTAAAACCCACAGGAACTCTTTCTGGCCACAATAGTGATGGGAAAGTTGTTTCAAGGGGTCTAACACCTGGACTGTGGCATGCCGGAGGGGGATCTATGGCAAAACTCCCATGGAAAATTACGTAGTGGACGCAGAGTCGGGTTTTAATCCATAAAGGGCATAAATCAACTAACATTCCTAAATTGTTTGGAATAACATGCTTTAAAACATCCAGTGTGTGTATAGGATCAGGTATGATGTTGTATCGATCAGGTAGTATAAGGGTTACGCCCACTTTACAGACATTGACAGACCAAACTCCCCTTTTAATGCACCGCAAACAACCGCAAACAGTCCATTTGCACAACCGCAAACTCCCCATTTGCACAAGGTTGGATACCAAGCTAGCCATGTCCTGGTGATGTCATTGAAGGTTTCTTCCTCCACCCAGCCACGTACAACACCAAGGGTCCCCAAAAGGTGAATTGAATAGATTTTTCGAACGGGGAGATGGTTAAAAAAACGCTGGCCCCCTCCCCTTTGTTTTTATCCACGGTCACTGCGTCTGCGCCGTGCAATTTACTGTCACACCCAATATGAGTGGTATTTTCTGTAGTACTATTCTCATCAGTTTAATCCCTCTAACGTCCCCAATCTGGGGGCCATTTATTGAATTGATTTTTCGAACGGGGAGATGGTTAAAAAAACGCTGGCTCCCTCCACTCTGTTTTAATCCACGGTGACTGCGTCTGCGCCGTGCAATTTACTGTCACGCCCGATATGAGGGGTATTTTCTGTAGTACTATTCTCATCAGTTTAATCCCTCTAACATCCCCAATCTGGGGGCCATTTATTGAATTGATTTTTCGAACGGGGAGATGGTTAAAAAAACGCTGGCTCCTCCCACTCTGTTTTAATCCACGGTCACTGCGTCTGCGCCGTGCAATTTACTGTCACACCCCATATGAGTGGTATTTTCTGTAGTACTATTCTCATCAGTTTAATCCCTGTTACATCCCATATCAAGGATTGCCTTTTGTGAAAAAAAATTTAGGCCGGGTATCTTCGACTGCCTTCACAGTGACAGACCAAACTCTCATACACCAAACTGAATTGATTTCAGGAACTGGGAGATGGAAAAAGCAGCTTGGTCGGTCCTCATACTCCCAAATTGGGGCACTGCTCGTGCACAGAGCAATGTGCTGTGACACCCTATATGAGTGGTGTCTTAACTAGTACTATTCCTATCAGTTTAATCTCTGTTACTTACCCTATCCGTTCGAATTGATTAACCATTGTCGAATTAACGAACCATTACGACATCATGAAATAATTTAGTTCTGAGCTCTGTACTTGCTTTGTATTGGAATTGATGGGGATTTTTTTAACTGTCTGCATCATTTCTAATAAACTATTAAGAGACTTTATTATGATTTTTTATTTTATGTATTATAAACCCATACAACATATAAAAGAAAAAGGTAAATTAATATTTTTTCTATGAAATATTATCCAGCCGTCCGATCGCTTTTGGTCTGACCATAAAGAAGCAACGGCCTTATCATCTGGGGTGTGGCAACATTGCCAACACACTCATAGAGGTGATGATTGCTTCATTGTGATACGCAAGCCCCTTCACCACAACAAGGTAACGATCACGAAGGGGAATTGACACTTGTATGTGCCTTTTTTTGGTTTGTTTTTGCAGCCACAGTGCTGCACCATAGGACAGAAAAATTAGGCATGTACACATGCCTGAAAAATAATGGCATTGTTGCAGCCGCTATTGTAGCAGCGGCCGGAAAAATTGATGTTTTCCAGGCAGAAAAGTGACTAAAACATTGCGGCTTGAACCCTAGTTGGTGGTGGAGAATTCACGAAAGTCATCCAGTATGCAGACATTAAATACAGCAGCGTGGGGACCATTTTGAGGCCAAGGCATGTAATCAGGCCTTTTGTTAGTCAAACATATTCCCCACTGTCAGTCCCTTCGGGATCCATGCCTCATTCATCTTTATGAAGGTGAGGTAATCAACACTTTTTTGACCGAGGCGACTTCTCTTGTCAGTGACAATGCCTCCTGCTGCACTGAAGGTCCTTTCTGACAGGACACTTGAAGCAGGGCAGGCCAGAAGTTCTATCGCAAACTGGGATAGCTCAGGCCACAGGTCAAGCCTGCACACCCAGTAGTGAAGGGGTTCATTGCTCCTGAGAGTGTCGTTATCTGCTGTTAAGGCAAGGTAGTCTGCTACCTGACGGTCGAGTCGTTCTCTAAGGCTGGATCCCGAAGGGCTGTGGCGATGAGTAGGACTGAAAAAGCTCCGCATGTCCTCCATCAACAACACATCTGTAAATCGTCCAGTCCTTGCCGCCGTGGTAGGAGGAGGATTACACTCACCTCTTCCCCTGTTAGATTCCAGTTGTGCTGTGACATCCCCCTTATAAGCTGTGTAAAGCATATTTTTTAGTTTGGTTTTGAACTGCTGCATCCTTTCCGACTTTCGGTAATTTGGTAACATTTCTGCCACTTTCTGCTTATACCGGGGGTCTAGTAGTGTGGCCACCCAGTACAGGTCGTCCTCCTTCATCCTTTTTATACGTAGGTCCCTCAACAGACATGACACCATGAAAGACCCCATTTGCACAAGGTTGGATGCAGAGCTACTCATTTCCCGGTCCTCGTCCTCACTGATGTCATTGACGGTCTGTTCTTCCCCCCAGCCACGTACAACACCATGGGTCCCAGATAGGTGACAACAACAAGCACCCTGGGGTGCCTGCTGTGGTTGGTCTTCCTCCTCCTCAAAGCCGCCACATTCCTCCTCTGACTCCTCTTCCTCATACTCCTCTTCCAGCGTTGCCGCAGGTCCGGCAAGCGATGATGACAAGGCTGTTTCTGGTGGTGATGGTGACCACAACTCTTCCTCTTCACGCTCATCTACAGCCTGATCCAGCACTCTTCGCAGGGCACGCTCCAGGAAGAAAACAAATGGGATGAGGTCGCTGATGGTGCCTTCGGTGCGACTGACTAGGTTTGTCACCTCCTCAAAAGGACGCATGAGCCTATAGGCATTGCGCATGAGCGTTCAGTAACGTGGCAAAAAGATTCCCAGCTCCGCAGAGGCTGTCCTAGCACCCCGGTGATACAAATACTCGTTGACGGCTTTTTCTTGTTGGAGCAGGCGGTCGAACATTAGGAGTGTTGAATTCCAACGTGTCGGGCTGTCGCATATCAAGCGCCTCACTGGCATGTTGTTTCGCCGCTGAATATCGGAAAAGTGCGCCATGGCCGTGTAGGAACGCCTGAAATGGCCACACACCTTCCTGGCCTGCTTGAGGACGTCCTGTAAGCCTGGGTACTTATACACAAAACGTTGTACGATGAGATTCAACACATGTGCCATGCACAGCACATTTGACAACTTGCCCAAATTCAATGCCGACAACAAATTTGTTCCATTGTCACACACCACTTTGCCGATCTCCAGTTGGTGCGGGGTCAGCCACTGATCCACCTGTGTGTTCAGGGCGGACAGGAGTGCTGGTCCTGTGTGGCTCTCTGCTTTCAGGCAAGTCAACCCCAAGACAGCGTGACACTGTCGTATCCGGGATGTGGAATAACCCCTGGGGAGCTGAGGGGATTCAGTTGATGTGCAGCCAGACGCCACAGCAGAAGAGGACTCAGCCGAGGAGGATATCGAAGAGGATGGAGTAGGAGTAGAGGAGGTGGCAGTAGGTCTGCCTGCAAGTCGTGGTGATGTCACCAACTCCGCTGCGGAGCCACGCATTCCATGCTTGTCAGCCGTCAGCAGGTTGACCCAATGCGCAGTGTACGTGATATACCTGCCCTGACCGTGCTTTGCAGACCAGGTATCAGTGGTCAGATGGACCCTTGCCCCAACACTGTATGCCAGAGATGCCATGACTTTCTTTTCAATGACATGGTAGAGGTTTGGGATTGCCTTTTTTGAAAAAAAATTTCGTCCGGGTACCTTCCACTGTGGTGTCCCAATAGCGACAAATTTCTTGAAGGCCTCAGACTCCACCAGCTGGTATGGTAAAAGCTGGCAGGCTAAGAGTTCTGTCAAGCCAGCTGTCATTTGCCGGGCAAGGGGGTGATTCTGTGACATTGGCTTTTTACGCTCAAACATGTCCTTGACAGACACCTGACTGTGGGCAGATGAGCAGGAACTGCTGAAGGTAAGAGGAGGAGTGGCGGGTGGTTGAGAGGGGGCAGGGAGGACAGCAGTGGTTGACGTGGCTGAAGATGCTAGACCAGGAGGTGGATTTGAGTTTGTGTGCTGCTTGTACTCATGTGTTGATCCCATACGCATTTGTGATGTGAGATCATGTGCTTTCGCAAAGCAGTTGTACCAAGGTGGGTGTTGGACTTCCCACGACTCAGTTTCTTTTGGCACAGGTTGCAAATGGCATTGCTGTTATCAGAGGCAGACACACAAAAAAAAATGCCACACAGCTGAGCTTTGCAATGACGGCATTCTGGTGGTGGCAACAGCATGCGTTGACTGGCGTGCTGTCTGGCTGACCCCAGGTGCCGATACATGCTGTCTGACTGTGCCACTAACTCCTTGCGACGACCTCCCCCTGCTTCCAACTCGTCTCCTCTAGTGATGTTCGAATATGCCCATATTCGAATTCGCGATATATTCGCAAATTCGAATATTCGTATTCGTCATCATTTAATCGCCATCTTTTTTTTATAAAATCGCGGATAATCGCATGGCAAAAAAATCGCAAAAACACTTTAACTTTCATGGCCGGGATGGTCAAGTCAATCAATGCGCAGGAAGAATAGCACGTGTGAAAGAAATCGCATCGCTTAATAAAAATCGCATTACGGAAAAATCGCATAAAGGCAATATTTCAATTTTCAAGTCAATGCGCAGGCATGTCAGCAAGTGTTAGATATTCGCATCGCTGTCAAAAAAATCGCATTACGGAAAATCGCAAAAAAGGCAGGATTTTGGCTATGGCTTTGAAAAAGAGCCTTGATGCAAAACAACACCTTAAATGAATGAAACTCAGAGTGACTCAAACTCATTTATCAACAAAAGTGAACTGAAGTTCTTGAACTTATTGTGTATCATCTAATTTAACCAACGCGAATATTCGCAATATCGAATTTACGGCATGATATTCGAAAAAATCGCGAATATGCGATATTCGCGTGAAATATTCGCATCGCGAATATTCGCGCCCAACAGTAGTCTCCTCATTCTCTCTGTCTCCCCTTCTGAACTTTCCCCCTCTTCTTCTCTTCGAGCAGGCACCCACGTGGCATCCGTGGACACATCGTCATCATCAACCGCTTCACTTGTATCTGACACCTCAACAAAGGAAGCAGCAGCGGGTACAACATCATCATCATCATCATCATCACACTGTACGTTCCATGTGTGTAATCCTGCCTGACTGAGACATATCCCTGTAATCAACATCATCTGGCAATAATGGTTGCGCATCACTAATTGCATCCAGCTGATGTGTAAATAACTCCTCTGACGGATCAAGTGAAGTGGCTGTGGTGGCTGTGGTGGTAGTGGTAGTAGTGGCGGCGGGCGGGTGCGTGGTAACTTGAGAGCAGGTGACCGAAGCTGAGCTGGAGGAGGATGGTGCGTCAAGGTTCTTAGCGGAAGCTGTTGAAGATTGGGTGTCCTGTCTAAGCCAGTCAACTATGTCCTCAGAATTTTTCGGGTTCAGGGTACGTGGCCTCTGAACACTAGGCATTATTCCAGGGACAGTGGAAATCACAGCACCACGACCACGACGGCCCCTGCAGGGTGGCCTGCCTCTGCCTGTCATTTTTTTTTTAGATAAGTGGTACTACGCGTGCTAGGTACTGTGCCACCCGGTATCAATGGTGGGCACTGGCAGTGGGCACACTACAGTCTGTGGAAGTGGGCCTGACACACACTGGCAGCAGGCAAGCAACTGAAATTAGACTAATGTGTAAAAATTAAATGCCTTATTTATCGGCAAGCTACTGTGCCAACCGGTATCAGTGGTCGGCACTGGCAGTGGGCACACTACAGTCAGTGGAAGTGGGCCTGACACACACTGGTAGCAGGCAAGCAACTGAATTTAGACTACTGTCTAAAAATTAAATGCCTTATTTATCGGCAAGCTACTGTGCCACCCGGTATCAGTGGTTGGCACTGGCAGTGGGCACACTACAGTCAGTGGAAGTGGGCCTGACACACACTGGCAGCAGGCAAGAAACTGAATTTAGACTACTGTCTAAAAATTAAATGCCTTATTTATCGGCAAGCTACTGTGCCACCCGGTATCAGTGGTTGGCACTGGCAGTGGGCACACTACAGTCAGTGGAAGTGGGCCTGACACACACTGGCAGCAGGCAAGCAACTGAATTTAGACTACTGTCTAAAAATTAAATGCCTTATTTATCGGCAAGCTACTGTGCCACCCGGTATCAATGGTTGGCACTGGCAGTGGGCACACTACAGTCAGTGGAAGTGGGCCTGACACACACTGGCAGCAGGCAAGCAACTGAATTTAGACTACTGTCTAAAAATTAAATGCCTTATTTATCGGCAAGCTACTGTGCCACCCGGTATGAGTGGTTGGCACTGGCAGTGGGCACACTACAGTCAGTGGAAGTCGGCCTGACACACACTAGCAGCAGGCAAGCAACTGAAATTACACTAAAGTGTAAAAATTAAATGCCTTTTTTTGATACAAAGTCCTGTGCCACACGGGATGACAGGGGTGGGCACTGGCAGTGGGCACACTACAGTCAGTGGAAGTCAGCCTGACACACACTGGCAGCAGGCAAGCAACTGAAATTACACTAAAGTGCAAAAATTAAATGCCTTTTTTTGATGCAAAGTCCTGTGCCACACGGGATGACAGGGGTGGGCACTGGCAGTGGGCACACTACAGTCAGTGGAAGTCGGCCTGACACATACTAGCAGTAGGCAAGCAACTGAAATTACACTAAAGTGTAAAAATTAAATGCTTTTTTTTATGCAAAGTCCTGTGCCAGCCGGTATGAGTGGTGGGCACTGGCAGTGGGTATACTACAGTCAGTGGAAGTCAGCCTGACACACACTGGCAGGCAACTAACCTTAGATTAAAGTGTAAAAATGAAATGCCTTTTTTTGATGCAAAGTCCTGTGCCACATGGGATGACAGGGGTGGGCACTGGCAGTGGGCACACTACAGTCTGTGGGCCTGCAGCTCCTCACACACAGGCAGGCCAGGCAACTGCAATATGTATATGGAGAAAAAAAAAAGCAGACTAATGTTGCAGCCCTAAAAAGGGCTTTTTGGGGTGCTGTCAGGACACTGTCCTTACAGCAGAGATCAGATGAGTCTTTCAGGACTGGATTGGACACTGAATTCACTAGCCTAGCTATCGATTTCCCTATTAAATCAGCAGCAACTACACTCTCCCTCCTCTCACTAAGACTGCAAATTCCGAATGAATCATAAATGGATGCTGTTCAGGAGATGGGAGGGTCTGGGAGGGAGGGTATGCTGCTGATTGGCTGGAATGTGTCTGCTGACTGTGAGGTACAGGGTCAAAGTTTGCTCAATGATGATGTATAGGGGGCGGACCGAACATCACATATGTTCGCCCGCTGCAGCGAACGCGAACAAGCTATGTTCGCCGGAAACTGTTCGCCGGCGGATAGTTCGGGCCATCTCTAGTCATTGATCACCCCCCTGTAAGGCTCCATTCAGACGTCCATATGTGTTTTGTGGATCCGCAAAACACGGACACAGGCAATGTGCTTTCCGCATTTTGCAGATCCGCACATTGCCAGAACTATATAGAAAATGCCTTTTCTTGTCTGCAATTGCGGACAAGAATAGGACATGTTCTATATTTTTGCGGAACGGAAGTGCAGACCTGGAAGTGCGGATCCGCAATTCCGGATCTGAGCGGGACAAAGTCTGTCCCCATAGAAATGAATGGGTCCGCAATTCCGTTCCGCAAACAGAATTGCGGACTTGTGGATGGGGCCTAGGGGTCACTTATCACCACCAGTTAGTTAGCTACTTGTTAGGTAGTTAGCGCCCAGCCCACCGCACCACAGTCACTGATTTTGGCCAATATTTTTTTATCCACATTGATCGATGCGAATGAAGAAATCTGTGCCGTTCATTTTTTCTTTTTTTTCAGCCCAGAGGCTGAACGGAAAAAAAAAATCTCATTACCCGTTTGCTCAATATAAGGAGAATAGCAGAAACTCCTAATGCTGGCCATACATGTAATGGTTGCGGAGACCCTCAAATGCCAGGGCAGTACAAACACACCACAAGTGACCCCATTTTGGAAAGAAGACACCCCAAGGTATTCCGTGAGGGGTATGGCAAGTTCATGTAAAATTTTATTTTTTGTCACAAGTTAGTGGAATATGAGACTTTGTAAAAAAAAAAAATATAATTATATCAATTTCCGCTAACTTGTGCCAAAAAAAAAATTATTTCTGTGAACTGGCCATGCCCCTCACGGAATACCTTGGGGTGTCTTCTTTCCAAAATGGGGTCACATGTGGGGTATTTATGATGAGAATCCAAATGAGTAAAAATGCCCTGTGAAATTTTAAAGGTACCCATTGGAATTCGGGCCCCTTTGCGCATCTTGGCTGCAAAAAAGTGTCACACATGTGGTATCACTGTACTCAGGAGAAGTAGGGCAATGTGTATTGGGGTGTATTTTTATATATACCCATACTTTGTGTGAGAAATATCGCTGTAAACGACAACTTTTTAATTTTTTTTATACAAAGTTGTCAATTTACAGAGATTTTTCTCTTACCCAGCATGGGTATATGTAAAAATACACCCCAAAACACATTGCCCCACTTTTCCTGAGTACGGCGATACCACATGTGTGACACTTTTTTGCACCCTAGGTTTGCAAAGGGGCCGAAAGTCCAACGAGTACCTTTAGGCTTTACAGGGCTGCTCATAATTTAGCCCCACCCAAAATTCCAGAACAGTAAACACACCCAACAAATGACCCCATTTCGGAAAGTAGATACCCCAAGGTATTCGCTGAGGGGCATATTCAGTCCATGAAAAATTGAACTTTTTGTCACAAGTTAGCGGAAAGGGAGACTTTGTGAAAAAAAAACAAAAAAAAATCAATTTCCGCTAACTTGTGCCAAAAAAAAATAATCTTCTATGAACTCGCCATGCCCCTCATGGAATACCTTGGGGTGTCTTCTTTTCAAAATGGGGTCACATGTGGGGTATTTATACTGCCCTGGATTTTTACATTTTTACAATATCATTTTTGAAACAAAATTAAATCATGTTTTAGTGTATCCTTAGTCTGAGAGCCAAAGTTTTTTTTAATTTTTTGTTGCGATTGTCTCAGGTAGGGTATCATTTTTGCCGGATGAGATGACGGTTTGATTGGTACTATTTTGGGGTGCATATAACTTTTTGATCGCTTGCTATTATACTTTTTGTGATGAAGGTGGCAAAAAATGGCTTTTTTGACACCGTTTTTATTTTATCTTTTTTACGGTGTTCACCTGAGGGGTTAGGTCATGTGGTATTTTTATAGAGCAGTGATTGTTATGGATTCAGCGATACATATGTCTACTTTTTAATTTTTTTTACATTTAACACAATAAAAGCATTTTTGAAACAAAAAAATCATGTTTTATTGTTTCCATAGTCTGAGAGTCATAGTTTTTTTATTTTTTTGGGCAATTGTCTTAGGTAGGGGTTCATTTTTTGCAGGATGAGGTGATTGTTAGATTGGTATGATTTTGGGGGGTATATACCTTTTTGATCGCTTGGTGTCTCACTTTTAGTGATGTAAGGTGACAAAAATATGTTTTTTTAGCACAGTTTTTTTTTTGCCGCGGCCATGCAAGAGTTAATGCACTGGCATCAGGGATTTCACCGATGCTGGCGAATGCAGCAGGGGTCCGGCTATCAGTAAGAGCTGGACCCCTGCCTCCCCTGTACATGTACGGCGCTGGTATCCTAAGGGTTAAATATAAGCTAACACAGACAATCACATAATAATAAATAAAAAGTAAATAATCATCACTGGTCTGAGGAATGGGGGACGGATGGACTTTGAGTCGGCCATGTTACCGCACATTGCCGATACCCCAGAGTGTACAAGAGATAGGGCAAATCAATACTTACATCCTACCTAGAATGAAGTCTTCAGTGGAGTGCCACCTAATTGTTGGTGCAAACCAAAGTTATAACTTTCAGCATCTCCTTCAGTGTGCAGCTCGAATGAGTCTGAGATCACTCAGGAATGTGGTCTTACCAGCACAACAGTACTAATTATCTCTAACCTGCTAAATTACAATCTTGACTGACATTTTAAATAGATGACCGGCACTCACTTGTCTTGCGAAAGTAGAAAAGTTTTATTGGTCACATCAGTATAATATCGGTGACGCGTTTCGGCTCAAACAGTGAGCCTTTCTCAAACAACCAGATGTCATCTGCTTGTTTGAGAAAGGCTCACTGTTTGAGCCAAAACGCGTCACCGATATTATACTGATGTAACCAATAAAACTTTTCTACTTTCGCAAGACAAGTGAGTGCCGGTCATCTATTTAAAATGTCAGTCAAGATATAATAAAAACAGAGAAACAAACAAATCTGATCATACATAAACACATGAAGCCCTTCAGCCCCTCCTCCAGTGTGCAGCACAAATATGTCTGAGATCACTCAGGAATGTGGTCTTATCAACACAATGGGGGATATGTTCTATAGCTAACCCATTACTTTACAAGGAAGAGTTTATTACACAGAATATTAAAGGTAATATAAAAGAGACAGAATTAAATGGGTAGAACCAATCAGTTCTTCTACAGAGGCCTACAAGGGGCTTTGAATGCCTACATCCTGAGGACAAGTGGCAAACTCCTGGGAGAAAGCGAACAGATAGTCACAAACTGTTAAGAACCATAAAGCTGTCTGTGATAGCAAAGGTAACACACATTTAGTTTTGCACTTTGATGCTTGTGGAAAGTCTTAATTGCCTCCTGGACCAACCACACTTTGAAGATAGATTGACCATCCAATCTGAGATCTGCACCTGCAGTGGGAATTACAGTGTTAATGAGAACAGAATTGCATGCCTTTGGTCAATTTGGAAAATTGTCTGGATTTAAAAGAGAGAGCCTATACAGCCTGCTTTCCTATGTACAGCCTTGGAGAGAAAAGAGTGTGTAAACTGGAGAGACCGAACTTAACCTTTCAAGTGCCTGTGAAATACCTCAGAAATATAAGTACTTGTACAGCAACACCTTAGTAAAAAGACTTTTATCCGTTTCAACTAAACTTGGCTAAGACATTGCAACATCCATTTGCCAGCCCACTCACCACATGACTTACTGCCTTGGCCCCTGTCATACATCTAACATCAAGGGCATCCCAATCACCACCAGGCAGGAACCTCCAGAAAGTTCAATGTGTGCCCCGAGGGAGGAAAAGGTGTGCCATCCATTCACTACGCAGCCCTAGGGAGTGTTGGAGTGAGGAAAGCCACATTGAATCACTACTACTCCTGTTTGCACTACCACTCCCATCCTCCTTGTCATGAACCAGTGGGTGTGAACAGACTGTGCCATGTGTCCCACCTCCTCTAAGGGCGATGTCTAAGTGAACCCCTCGATTCTTGACAGTACCCCTGATGGTGGGGATAGAGTTTCCCGAGGGGAACACCAGGTTGCTACTTCTTGAGGAGGTTAGGCACACGAGGCAGCTGGTCCAGGAAGACCAGGAGGTACCTGAGTAAGTAACAGAAGTACAGGCGTAGTCAGGCAGGTGGAGTCGTTACCAGGAGCAACAGTGCAGGACTGAAGGATAAGGCAGAGGCGTAGTCAGACAGGCAAAAGTTCAGGGCAGGCAGCACAGGTACAGGTCAGGCAATCTGCGTTGGCAACCGGAGAGTCAAGGCAAGCAGGCAGGGATCAGAAGGGTATAAGTCATGAGCACACATGAGTATCAGGAGCTTAGCAAACACAAGGTCCTTGACACTGAGGCATCTGGGAAGGGGGCTGAGCCACTTTAGTACATGCAGGAGAGCCAGGGTTGGTCAGTGAGGTCACATGACCCAACCCATACATCCCAGGGAAGGATGCAAGCCACCCCTAGGGCAGTGTAACAAGAATCCAGCAGCAAGCATGCTGTGGCCAGGGTTGAGTGGAAACTGTGAAGCGGAATCCTCAGAACCACAGCACATACACCAACAGAGCCCAGGACTTCAGCGGTGGACGGAAAGGATCACCGTTGAGCACGATGCCCAGGACCACATCGGTAAGCGGGGGAACAGTGGTGTACAACAGCTGTTGTTACACTCCTTACATCTTTTTCTCTTCAGGCTGCTTTTGAAATATGTTAGATGTCCAAATGGTGAATCATGCTTTATCACTCTAGTCCAGGCATGTCCAAACTCCAGATGTTGCAAAACTACAACTCCCATCATTCCTGGACAACCTACAGCTATCAACCTACAGAAGGGCATGATGGGAGTTGTAGTTCTGCAACACCTGGAGGGCCAGAGTTTGGACATGCCTGCTCTAGTCGATGAGTTTCCAAGTCCAAAGGTAATATGCTTTGCACTGCTATTGCCCATACTTTCCATTGGACATGGTGATTTGTGGAAGCTTAATCTATGAAACTCCTGATGAACAGAGTTTAACTTCCTGTGGTAATTTAGAACATAGCACATAGTAATTCATGATTTCTACATACCACATAATTGAACACTTGGCAGTTATATTCTGTGGGCTGATTTTTATATCTTAGCTCTCCTTAGACTTTTCTGCTAAAAACACAACCCCAATCCCACAAACTGCAATCACCTTCAAATTTTGACACTCTATCAAACCTAATAGTTTTTAATCTCTCCCCATATTTGATTAGGTTTATTCTTTCAATCACATCCTCCATCTCAAGAACAGAGCTTTTCTAATTCCTCATCAAATAAATCCTATTAGCTGATAGAATATGTTGAATCAATTATTTCTTTCAGACACCCAATCAAATCGATCTCCTAAAAGACATACACCTGGAACTAACTTGACTATAATTCCCATAACCGAATTTACCAATATTCATCCAAAATCCTCTTATGAATGCCTGCATTTTCTTTTTCCCTTTAATAGCAATGCCTTTCTTTGTCTGCAAAAGGTCAAGAATAGGACATGTTCTTTTTTGCGGGATGGTGGCATGGACATACAGAAGTGGGACAAAAAAAGATGCTCCAGAATTGTTATAACATGGAGAATGCAAGTTGTTACTAACACAGACATGTCAGGAGACTCAAGGGCCCCTTTAGGGCCCCCATGCACATTAGTCTATCATTGCCTCAACGTGCCTTTCTTGGCAGGACTGATCCACAATCTAATGTGTATGGGAAGCTCTTAACATCATTTGGCAGGGGAGAAAAGTGTCGGGTGCATTGTGTTTTAACACTCAATCCTTTTGTACTCCTGGGAGATGTCACAGTCAGAAGTGTCTAACACTGTCTTTCTCCTGTCTTGCTGCTGCTTCACTAATCTGCTTGGTCAGTGAAGATTCCACACACTGCCAAGGAAGGCATTGCTGATTCACCCACTGCTGAAGGCACTCTTGTCAGCAACCTTCTAGACTGTCTGTAGCCACAATTCCCAACTACCTACAGATAGCACTAGGTTCAGGCTACTGGACTTTCTTACTGAGATATGCAGTGCAGGCTTTTGACATTAGTCAGACATCCTCATGGGGAACAGGCCACGGTGGTTGGGGGAGAAGGAGAACAATGTATCATCTCACAAAGCTGCGGGGATATTTCATAGGCAATATTTTCCATCTTTATAATTGGGTGCTAGAAGTGTTGTGTCTATGTTCTGGACAATGGTAGCCAACCAAACTCTAAAATGTAGAATAGGGAATAGGGAGATGGCCCTATTAAGTGGGTGGGAAGATTGTGAAGAGGGTGGGGATGTACTTGAAAAACATGTCAAAGATGTCTGTCTGTCAAAATTTGCACAGGCTGGTATTAGTTGAAATAAGTCTTCATGGTGGTCTAGGCAAGTTGAAGAAGATGAGGAAAGTAAACACTTTAAATAATTGTTTTTTTTGTCTTTGACTGTGTCTGATTAATTTTTTTTTATATTTAACCAGTCTACAGAGTGGTGATACTGTGCATACACATGTGTGTTATCTGAGCACTATATGATTATTGTAGTCAGTAGGAATGAGCGAACCCGGACCGCACTGTTCGGATTCATACTTGAACCTGAACATCGGCGCGAAAGTCCATGTTCTTGTTCATTGTTCAGAGTTAAAATAAAGCTTGTTAAAAGTCTGCAGTGCAGCTAATCAAAAAGCGTTCAAGCTGTGGGCACTTGGAATCTATCCTATTATTGGCATGGCTGTGATTAGCCGACGCACCATGTGAATGCCGGATCACGTGGTGCTTCGCCATTCTGCTCTGACTAGTGTAGGGACAAGAAACTTTTGCAGTGAGGGACAGTGTTAGGCTTTTATTTTTTTTTATAAGTCTGTGGGTGACCTCTAGGTATTTATGTGGGTGCATTACAACACCTTTGGACTAGTGACACAGAAATACAATACCTAATCGTGCTGTTCAGTCTGTGGGTGACCTGTAGGCTTTTTTGGTCGGTGCAATACAACACCTTGGCACCAGTGACACAGAAATATAATACTTAATTGGGCTGTTAATTCTGTCGTTGACCTAAAGTCATTATTGGGGTTCAAAATTCTGCATTTTTATCCGTCTTATTGTTGCTCAGTCTGTTAATTGTGTCGGTGACACAAAGCTATTTTTTTTAGTTTAATTACACCACATTTTCATATGTCTGTTATAGGAGATTTAATCAGTCTGTTAATTGTGTCAGTGACAATACAGCCATTTTTGGTTGTCATACCACCGCATTTTCATCCGTCTTACTGTTATAAGACAGTTAATCAGTCCGTTAATTGTGTTGGTGACATGAAACAATTTTTTTTTTTAATTACACCGCATTTTCATGTGTCTTACTGTTATAAGACAGTTAATCAGTCTGTTAATGGCCATAAAGCAATTTTTTTGTTTAATTACACCACATTTTCATCCGTCCAACTGTTATAGGACGTTTAATCAGTCTGGTAATTGAGTTGTAACAATAAAGCAATTTTCTGGTTATCATAACCCCAAATTTTCATCTGGCCTACTGTTACAAGATGGTTAATCAGTCTGTTAATTGTGTTGGTGACATAAATAATTTTTTGGGTTTAATTACACAGCATTTTCATGTGTCTAAATGTTATAGGATATGTAATCAGTCTGTTAATTGAGTCGGTGACAATACAGCAATTTTTGGTTGTCAGAACACCGCATTTTAATCTGTCTAAGGGTTCATTCACATGTCCGCATAATGGGTCCACATTGCGGAACAAGTGTGGACCCATTCATTTTCAACATGTCCTATTCTTTTCCGCAGCAGGCATTTCTAGTATACTGCTGGCCGTGTGCGGTCCGCAAAATGCGGAACCCCACATGGCCGGTGTCCTTGTTTTGCGGATCCGCAATTTGCGAACAGCAAAACACTTGCGGGCATGTGAATAGACCCTAACTGTTATAGGAGGTTACATCAGTCTGTTAACCTTTAGGATACCAGAGGTTTTTTCGTTTTTGCGTTTTCATCTTTCTTCCCTATTTTCCTTGAGCCATAACTCTTTTATATTTCTGGTCACATAGCTGTATAAGGGCTTATTTTTTGCGGGACAAGTTGTACTTTGTAATGCCACCATTAAATATCGCATAAAATGTAGTGGGAAATGGTAAACAAAATTCCAAATGGGGTGGAATTGGAAAAAAAACGCAATTACTCCACCGTTTTACGGGTTTTGTTCCCACTTCGTTTTGTTTACAGCAAAACTAACCCATGCCCTTTATTCTCTGGGTCAGTACAATTACAACAATACCCCATATATATAGGTTAATTATGGCTAAATAGTGTAAAAATAAATTTAAACTTTGATAAAAAAAAATTACATCACCATATTATGACCCCCATAACTTTTTTTATACTTATGTCTACTGAGGGTCTCATTTTCTGTAGTTTTTACTTTTTGGAGTGTGCGTGACTTTTTGATCATATTTTATTGCATTTTTTTTGGGTAAGAGAAGCAATAAAAACATGGCAAAAAGTCAATTTTTTTTTCTATTTTAATAGTATGGGATTTTTCAGTCTTGTTGATATTCATGAAATTTATATTTATTGTTACTTAGGTATTCATTTTTTAATTAAACAGAAAGGGGGGTGATTTTAACATTTTTTTTTTATATATATATTTTACCTTTTTTTATTTTTTGTGATTATTTTGTGGCTTATATATGAGGCTATAAATTATGTTTTAGAATTTTAAATTTTGGTCTATCGGGTAATTTTAAAATGCCATTTCAACTCGATTTTGCTGATTTCTTATCCAGGCTAAAATTGTTCAGCGCAAGTACCAATGCCCCATTTGGCCACACAGGGCATTGGTAGGAAGCCCGGAAGCGCGAGCTGCATGACCAGGCATCTAACTGCAAGGCACAAGCTGCAGTGGAGTAGACACCTGAAAAACCACAAAAGATCTGAGGCTCCTCCAGCTCCCTCTTCTGCTGTGCTCTCAGCCTCTTCTTCCCCCTCTGGAGTGACAGGGCCACCTGGCTCCCATCAAAGTAAGGATTTGACAACAACACCATCACAACCTCCAGTGTCAGCGAGCATCTTCACACTGTCCCATGGAAGCTGGAAAGAAAGAGGAAGTACCCCCCTACCCACCTGTGAGCCTTGACCCTGAATGCCAGCATTTCAAAATCCCTGGCCTTTAAAATGCTGCCCTTATGTCTGGTGGAGACAGACAGTTTTAACAACTTAATGATGGCAGCTGTACCACTGTACGTGGTTCTCAGCCACCACTACTTTTCCAGGCAGGTCGTCCCTGCCCTGCACAAACAAGTGGCAGAAAAAATCAGGGGTGCGCTGCACAATGCCATCACTGGCAAGGTCCACATAACCAGCGATATATGAACCAGTAACACGGGCAGGGACGTTATATCTCCCTAACTGCCCACTGGGTAAATGTAGTAGTGGCTGGGCCTGAGGCAGAAAGCTTTTGGCACACTTCCTACCACCATCGAGACGTTTCTCGGTGCTTCCGGTTGCCTCCTCCTCCGCTTCCTCCTCCTGTTCTTCTTCTACTGCCCCACTTTACGTCGGTGCAACACCTACACCACCAACTTTACAGCCAGGGGGAAACAACAACAGGCTGTTCTGAAACTTATATGTTTGGGGGAAAAAACCCACAACGCAAAGGAGCAGTGGGTGGACATGGAAGGACAGACCAATGAGAAGCTGGTGCCGGCAAAATCTTGTAGCAGCCCTGGGCATAGCCAGTTTGACACAAATCCCTTGCCTGGCGCATGTTCTGATTTTGGGGGTGCAGATTCAAGCCTTGTTCAGCATGAACTGTAATTATGACAGTTGATCTTAAAGTGTACCTGAGTATTCAAAAAAAAAGTTTCCATAATGGCTGTACTTCTTTGTGCAATCACAACTGTGATGCAACAGGTAATTTTTTGGTATTCCCTAAAGTCTTTTTCAGCCATATTAATCCTATTTTCAGCTGCACAGCTAGATGCATTTCACTCAGAAGCAGGGGCCGTATCCTTTCTACGAAATCTGCCAACACTATACTGCTGTGACAGCCTTCCCCTTACTTCCCACTATGTTTGTTTTCAGCTCTCAGAACAGGTTAAGAGGGTGAAATCACACTTACAGACACACAGGAGGTTCCTAAAATCTTCAAATCTGTTTGTTTAGGAGCTTTTTTTTTTTTTTTTTATAAATCAGACTCAGTATTTCAGCTAGCCCCGACATCACGCTATTTTCTGTGAGCCATCATCTTTGTTACTAGGAACAGATCTTGCCTTACAACATTGCAGTGGACTGTAAATTAGATGGAAGTGAGACCCCTAGTTGCCATGACAATTTTTTTCAGGTGTAAATTTATCGTTCCGCTACAAACGGAAATTTTAAGGGAGACTAAATATCCAGCAAGAGACATATCTGATTACCATTGGTTTACAGACTGTTACAATTCAATTACTGTGTAACACTTTATTGGTCTATTTTGCACACTGGTTTATATTTGTTGATTATTGTATTTTATTGATAAGTTTTATGATTATGTTTAGTGAATATTTCAATAAATAATTTGCCTCTTGTGACACCCATTTGTTAGGGAGAGTGCCCTATTATTTATTTATTCATTTTATTCCTAGCATTTTGCACAATTGGGTGAAACTGTGGATAGAAGCACCTCCAGAGGCACTTATTCTACCTAGTGCGACATTTATTTTATCTTATAAATTTTGAAATTGTCTGTTTTATAATATTCAGCAGGATAGTTTATCTAGGGAAAAATACAAATAACACTACAATTCCTATTAATATTTTATAAAAAAAATATAGCAGTAAATATTTTTTTTAGATGTAATTGTTAATATTTAATTAAGAACTTCCTAAGCAAGCATCTTTGGAAGTCTTCCCATTGCTAAGTAGGTTGTCATAACAACTATTCCAGTAGATAATACTAGTCTCCAGGTATGAGCGTTCACCTTGTTATCCTCTGTTAAATAATAACTATACTGTTAAATAGGCAGAAATAATGAGCAGTTAACCACAATTCTACAGGGATCTGGAAAGCATTTCAGAAATTATTCTCTTTTAATTGGCAACCAAAGTTTAGGTCCTAATGATCCAGAAATGTGCAACTAAAATTATTGAGAGAACTATTTATTTATATAATGTTATTTTAGTTTTTATATTGCCTAATTTACCTATCTATCCCAAAAGAATACTGTTTTGTTTCTCTATGGAGTCATAAATTCTGGAATATAGTTTGGAAGGAAGCTACAATTGGCGATAATGTAGCAATACTGAAATCAGGTTTTCTTCTAAATGTAGCAATATTTACCAAGATGCTGTAGGAGAATACAGATACCCATAACTCAAGATTTTACATAGAATCTGTGAGGTGTAACGGTTCCCCAAGAAATACCCACAATGTATCCAGTAACAATTCCATCAATGCAATGCTTCATACCCCCAAAATCGGCTACAGAAGGTTCCATTAAAACATAAAGGCTTCAGTGCCTGCTGCAGTTTCCTCAGTAAGCCATAGTGCCCTGATGCCCAGCCATTGTGCTCCATAGTAGTTTATAAGCTGTATGTCATCTCCCCCATACACAGTGAGTTCCTTTTCTTGACCAATCTCTTAAAGAGGTCTATCCAACTGAAATGTTTGAATAGAAATAATCCAGAACTTTCTTGATGAATATGGAGCACTAGGGATGTCTTAATTTAAAGGGACACTTCCATCACAATTTTGTTTAACACATATTAACTGTTACGAAACAGATGTGGATCTGCTTTTCCACTTGAACAGATTTGGCTTTATGAGTAAATTTCCAGCAGCTTGCAGTAAAGGTACAGATGGTTGTTACTAGTTTTGGGTGTGTCCCTGAACAGTATGACACCAGCAGCACTGTTTGGACAGAGTCAGACACACCCGCTACTGATAACACCCCACTGTACTCTTACTGCAGACTGCTAGCAATTCATTAATAACCAGTAGTTGAAATAATAAAGGAATAGCACAAGATAGAGTCATAAGAATAGATGCTACAGAATTGTTGTTACATATGGAATGCAAGTAATTACTAAAACTGACATGTCAGCAGAGGTGACAAGTAGAGTTGAGCGAAAACCTGGATGTTCAGTTTGAGAAGTTCGGCCGAGCTTCACGAAAATGTTTGGGTTCGGGATCCAAACTCGACCCGAACTTCACCCCGAACTAGAACCCCATTGAAGTCAATGGGGACCCGAACGTTTGGGCACTAAAAAGGCTGTAAAATAGCCCAGGGAAGGGCTAGAGGGCTGCAAAAGGCAGCAAAATGTAGGTAAATCCCCTGCAAACAAAGGTGGATAGGGAAATGACTTAAAATAAAATAAATAAAAATTAGCCAATATCAATTGGCAACTTGGAATAGGATGAGGTGGAATAGGAGGTTGGGGTGGCGTCAGGTGGGAATGCTATGGGAGTTAAAGTTCTCATCACAGCCAAAAAGGATTCATGTCTGCCTGCAGTGCCCCAGGCCTCATTCACAGACTCAGGGCCATGGCACCCACAAAGAGGAGAACGGTCCCGTAACAGCAACACAGGCCTCAGGTCAACCTGCAATGGAACAGGCCATTATCATTTATGTAGGCCCCTGACACCCAGACAGAGGAGAGGTCATTTGACAGTAAAAAGAGTTTAATGTCTGCCACCAAGACAGCAAGCAATTAAATGAAATATAGGCCACTGACACCCACACAATGGGGGGGTCATGAGACAGTAAAAAGAGTTTAATATCTCCCACCAAGACAACAAATGATTAAACAACATATAAGCAAGCCCCTGACACCCAGACAATGGGGCGGTCATTAGACAGTAAAAAAAGTTAAATGTCTGTCATCAAGACAGCAAGCAAGTACGTGAAAGTTAGACCCCTGACATCCAGACAGGATACCATACAATTAACTGTTTTCTAATGTAATCAAAATATTTTAATACTATCAATTTATTTAAAGTTTTGTACCACTACATGTGTTTTTTTAGACTTGATAAAGGGGTCTTTGGTGCCCCGAAACGCGTCGTCTATGCAATAAAGACATTGTTGTATCCATACCGTGGTCGCGTCCTTGCGCCTAGTGTCTATCTGCTCATCACACAATCAACAAGTGGTAGACGAGCTGTTCCCTTACACTATCCAGACAGAGAAGAGAGGCCCCATAGCAGCAAAAGAGGCATCATGTCACCCACCAACGGAGGCCACTTTCAGTTATTTAGACCCCGGCACCCAGACAGAGGAGAGAGGTCCCATAGCAGAGAATCAGGCTTCATGTCACCCACTATTGGAGAAGGCCACTTTCAGATATTTAGGCCCCTGGCACCCAGATGGAGGAGAGGTTCATTCAACTTTGGGTTGCCCCACAAGATAATGGTAAAATTGAAAAAAGAGGATTCAATAAAGAAGTGCCCCGGAGTACAAGAATATATGGTTAAGGGGAGGTAGTTATAAATGCCTATTCTGCACGAGGGGTGGACAGGTCCTGTGGGATCCATGCCTGGTTCATTTTTATGAACGTCAGCTTGTCCACGTTGGCTGTGGACAAGCGGCTGCGTTTGTCAGTAATGACGCCACCTGCCGTGTTGAATACACGTTCAGACAAAACGCTGGCCGCCGGGCAGGCCAGCGCCTCCAAGGCATAGAAGGCTAGCTCTGGCCACGTGGACAATTTGGAGACCCAGAAGTTGAATGGGGCCGAACCATCAGTCAATACGTGGAGGGGTGTGCACACGTACTGTTCCACCATGTTATTGAAATGCTGCCTCCTGCTAACACATTCCGTATCAGGTGGTGGTGCAGTTAGCTGTGTCGCAGTGACAAAACTTTTTCACATCTCTGCCATGCTAACCCTGCCCTCAGAGGAGCTGACCGTGACACAGCTGCGTTGGCGACCTCTTGCTCCTCCTCTGCCTTTGTCTTGGGCTTCCACTTGTTCCCCTGTGACATTTGGGAATGCTCTCAGGAGGGTGTCTACCAGCATGTGCTTGTACTCGCGCATCTTCCTATCACTCTCCAGTGCAGGAATTAGGGTGGGCACATTGTCTTTGTACCGGGGATCCAGCAGGGTGGCAACCCAGTAGTCCGCACACGTTAAAATGTGGGCAACTCTGCTGTCGTTGCGCAGGCACTGCAGCATGTAGTCGCTCATATGTGCCAGGCTGCCCAGAGGTAAGGACAAGCTGTCCTCTGTGGGAGGCGTATCGTCATCGTCTTCCATTTCCCCCCAGCCTTGCACCAGTGATGGGCCCGAGCTTTTTTGGGTGCCACCCCGCTGTGAACATGCTTCATCCCCATCCTCCTCCACCTCATCCTCGTCCTCCTTGTCCTCCAGTAGTGGGCCCTGGCTAGCCAAATTTGTACCTGGCCTCTGCTGTTGCAAAAAACCTCCCTCTGAGCCACTTCTAAGACACTGGCCTGAAAGTGCTAAAAATCACCCCTGTTCATCCTCCTCCTCCTGAGCCACATCCTCTTCAATCATCGCCCTAAGTGTTTTCTCAAGAAGACATAGAAGTGGTATTGTAACGCTGATAACGGCGTCATCGCCACTAGCCATGTTGGTGGAGTACTCGAAACAGCGCAACAGGGCATACAGATCTCGCATGGAGGCCCTGTCATTGGTGGTGAAGTGGTGCTGTTCTGCAGTGCGACTCACCAGTGCGTGCTGCAGCTGAAACTCCACTATGGCCTGCTGCTGCTCGCACAGTCTCTCCAGCATGTGCAAGGTGAAGTTCCACCTGGTGGGCCAGCCACCTTCATCAGCTGTTTGAAGCTGTCCGTGTCCACCAGCCTGAATGAGAGCATTTCAAAGGCCAGTAGTTTAGAAATGCTGGCAATCAGGCCCATGGCTCGAGGATGGCTAGGTGGTAATTTACGCTTTCTCTCCAAGGTTTGTGAGATGGACAGATGAATGCTGCCGTGTGACATGGTGGAGATGCTTGGTGATGGAGGTGGTGGTGTTGGTGGCACATCCTCCGTTTGCTGGGCGGCAAGTGCCAACGTTCCTCCTGAGGCGGAGGAAGAGGCCGAGGCAGCAGCAGAAGAGGGAGTAGGACGAGCATGAGTGAGTTCCTTGTTTTTAAGGTGTTTACTCCACTGCAGTTCATGCTTTGCATGTAGATGCCTGGTCATGCAGGTTATGCTAAGGTTCAGAAGATTAATGCCTGACTTCAGGCTCTCATGGCACAGGGTGCAAACCACTCGGGTCTTGTCGTCAGCACATTGTTTGAAGAAGTGCCATGCCTGGGAACTCCTTAAAGCTGCCTTTGGGGTGCTCGGTCCCCCAATCAGTGGCACGACCTTCATTCCATGTGTGGTCTAGGACCTCCCCTGCATCGTCTTCCACACAGTCTTCCTCCCTAACCTCCTGTTCGGTCTGCACACTGCAGAAAGACGCAGCAGTTGGCACCTGTGTTTCGTCATCATCAGAGACGTGCGGACTCTGATGAGGTGGTATTCCCATGTCCTCATCATCAGGAAACATAAGTGGTTGTGTGTCAGTGCATTCTATGTCTTCCACCGCTGGGGAAGGTCTAGGTGGATTCCCTTGGGAAACTCTGTCAGCAGAGTCTTCAAACAGCATAATGGAAAAAGTGGGCTACAGCAGCATGTCCAAAACGAATCTTCTTTTATTCAAAACTCCATAGCAAAGTGTACAGAAAATGCAAAGTTTCGGCTAGGTATAGCCTTTGTCAAGCATACCTAGCCGAAACGTTGCATTTTCTGTACACTTTGCTATGGAGTTTTGAATAAAAGAAGATTCGTTTTGGACATGCTGCTGTAGCCCACTCTTTCCATTGTCTTCGTTTTGACCGCCTTGGATCTGGGGTCTTTTGGCTCGGCTGCTGCATTACATCGCTATAGCTCTGCGAGGCCTATTGTGTGCTGCTCTTGCCCTTTGTTTTTCTTCAAACAGCATAAGATACTGCTGCATAACTTGAGGCTCAGACAGTTTCCCTGATATGCATGGGGGTGATGTGACAGACTGATGGGCTTGGTTTTCAGGCGCCACCTGTGCGCTTTCTGCAGAAGACTGGGTGGGAGATAATGTTGTGAACATGCTGGATCCACTGTCGGCCACCCAATTGACTAGCGCCTGTACTTGCTCAGGCCTTACCATCCTTAGAACGGCATTGTGCCCCACCAAATATCGTTGTAAATTCTGGCGTGTACTGGGACCTGAGGTAGTTGGTTCACTAGTTTGTGTGGCTGTGGAAGAACGGCCACGTCCTCTCCCAACACCAGAGGGTCCACTAACACCACCACGACCATGTCGGCGTCCCTTACTAGATGTTTTCCTCATTGTTACCGTTCACCACAATAAGAAAAAAATTATTTGGCCCAATGTATTGAGTTCAAATTCAGGCCTCTCTTTTTTACACGCACCCAACAGTATCTGGCTATCTATTTATGTACCATATTACACTAAAATAGGCACAGCAGTAACCACAGATTTAGGGGAATATCAATTGTAGGCCTAGTATTTAGGCCCTGGATGAAAGGTATCCTTTTACGGACAGAATTACACTTGGAGATGCACAATAGTGTGTGCAAATGTAGAGTAATATGCTTTCAGCGCTTTTAATTTAACACTTAGTGTAATATACCCTTTTACGGAAAAAAATACACTTGGAGATGCACGGTAGCGTGTGCAGTTATTGAGGATGACCCTATCAGCACTTGTATTTACACCTTGAGTGTAATATACCCTTTTACGGACAGAAATACACTATGAGATGCACAATAGTGTGTGCAGATGTAGAGAATTATGCTTTTAGCACTTGTATTTTAACACTTAGTGTAATATACCCTTTTACGGAAAGAAATACACTTGGAGATGCATGGTAGCGTGTGCAAATATAGAGGATTTATTTAGACGCTAACACGCTGAGTGTAATATACCCTTTCACGGAAAGATTTACACTTGGCCAGCAACAGCTAAAACCACTGATTTACGGTATTGCTATTTTGGCAATTGAATTTCACCCCAGAAAAAAATCTATCCTTTGCCGGACACTATTAAACTTGGCCAGCCACAGCTGGAACACCAGATTTAGGGGATTGCTATTTTGGTAATTGAATTTCACCCCAGAAAAAAATCTATCCTTTGCCGGACACTATTAAATTTGGCCAGCCACAGCTGGAACACCAGATTTAGGGGATTGCTATTTTAGCAATTGAATTTCACCCCACAAAAAATATCTGTAGCATCCCCAAGTCAGGGGAGTATGATGGACTGACCTGGGGAATGCCAGTGATGGAGAGGCTGGCACGTGGATCTTCTGGGGCACTCTCTGGTTTCTTGAGGGACACAGCCAGGTGTAGTGTGAGATGCCCTTGGTGTTTGTAGATTAACGTGCCTGTGGCTGGGTGTCCCTGATGTCCGTGACTCCAGTGTCGGTAACGTTGGCACACCGATTGATAGGAGGTATAATTGAGGTGCATGCTTGGATAGTAAACCAGAACTTCACTTTACCGAACAGTAATAAACAGCATACACTCTCTTGACAGTTCCTCAGAAGATGATTGGTTTCAGTAGGCTTTAAGTTACAGTACATTAATGGCAGGCTTATATTTAGTGAGGTGATCACAGAGGGTTAAAGCAGGACTTCTGTAGTACAGGCGACTTTACTCTCTTCCTGACTTGTCCTGGCTGGCAAATATACTCCAAGGCCCCAATGCCCTATCTCTGGCTTTTATCCTTGGGATTACAATTACTAAGTACCTCCTCTGGTATTTGTAGTACCTCTTGCTTTCTGGAATGGTACAGCTTGGCTCCTGCTGACCTGCCTAGGCCTGAGACATGTGGCCTTCACAGACTCCAGGGTCTGCACTGAACTCTAGCCTGCTCTGGCCTAGCTATTTATATCCTAGCTCTCTAGCTCCCCTTGTGGCCTATAATCTACATAACACGCTCCTGCAGGCCTGTACATGGAAGCACATTAAGGTAAATGACATTACAATATATATACAACCAATCTCCCCACAGATGAGGGGAACAACAGCACCCAAGTGACCCTTCTGTAGTGTCGGGCATCACAACTCCCGTACACTACATACCCCGCTGCTTTAAGATGAGTACGCCTCGTATTCAAACAGGGTCCGCCCAACTGGATCTTTCACCTGAAAGACAAAAAGAAAATGCAGGCATACATAGACATATATATCAATATCATCTGCATATACAAGAATTATATCAGGTCCAGTTGGCAAAGGTAAGGCGCAGTGACAAGGGGCGTCGTTCTCTTCTTACAGGATAGTGATTTGGAACTGGGGCGCTGACCTGGCACAGCGTATAAATTGGGAACACCAGGATAGTCCATGAAAGTGTATGATAAGTCCATAAATTGCACAACATAACAGCCCCTGGAGGCGCAAAGAAAACATGAGTCCTTTCCAGGGATAAGAGCATTTAAAAGTTCACAGAGGCTCGCACATGGGGAGTCCATCTCTGGGCACAGAGCTTGATCAATGGTGGCTCACACAGAGGTTTCCCGTGGGGAAACACCTCCAGCACATTCGTAGTCCTCAAAACAGACTGGTGGGCGCCCCTGGTAGACCGGGTGGACCTCCTTAGAGGCAGGGTCTCCTCCTGCCCGGGCACAGGGGGACAAGAAGGATCCACATCAGTGGGACCCCGTTCAACAGCACCCTGGGTTAGACCTTCTGCAGGTGAAGGCTCAGTAGGTGCCGGGGCAGGCACCACAAAGTTCAACCAGGGTGTAAGGAACCAGTGAAGCGGCTCAGCATCATTCAGCAAGTCCGCTATGGCCTGCATAGGTTCAACAGGCCGAGCAACGGAATCTGGCTCAGGAGACTCGGATCCGGAATCTCCAACAATAGGCCCCTTTTCAATGCAGAGCTTTAGGCGGTTTCTGTGAACAATTTGGGAACCCTTACCCTCTCTGGTGATCTCATAGGTATGGGTTCCAGCATTGGGGATGGCAGATACAAGATATGGAGTCCGCTCCCATTTACTGTCCAGCTTACTGGTGCGGTGGTTATTCTTTAACCACACAGCATCCCCACAGCAAGGGGCTCTGCATGGGCCGCCAGATCGTAGTCCTTTGCTGTCGCTCCCGGGCACCCTCCATGCACTCCTGGACAATTTCTTTGGCATTAAGCAGGCGCCTTTGATGTTCCGCTACCCAGTCGGTTTTAGGCAGGGATTAATGGCATCCGGCACTTGTACATCCAGGGAATGATCTGCAGGCAATTTACCCTGACGTCCAAACATCAGGTAGAAGGGAGTGTACCCAGTAGAGCAGTGGATTGTGTTGTTATAAGTGTACATGAGCTGTGGTAGCAGATTAGGCCAATCTCCTCTGGTCTCAGGAGGCACGGCTCTCAACATTCCAATTAATGTCTTGTTCATTTTCTCACAGAGTCCGTTACCTTGTGGATGGTAGGCTGTAGTCCGGATCTTCTGGCAGTTATGCAGCCGGCACAACTCGTGGAATAGCTGAGACTCAAAGGCAGACCCTTGGTCGGTGAGGATCTTCTCGGGACAGCCATAGGGCAGGAGGAAGTGCTTCCAGAACATCTCTGCTGCCGTCTTGGCCGTCAGGTCCTTTACAGGCACTGCTACAACAAACTTGGTGAAATGATCAATAATAGTCATGGCATAGGTATGACCTGAGCGACTGGGCTCCAACTTCACATGGTCAATAGCAACAAGTTCAAGAGGAGCTTTACTTACAATGGGATGCAGAGGCGCTCTCTGGTCATGGTGTTCACTTCTCCCAACGGCACAGGCTGCACACTCCCGACACCACCTCTCGATGTCGTCTCTCATCCCGACCCAATAGAATCTCCTGCGGATAGTGGCCTCAGTCTTTTGGACGCCGAAGTGTCCTGACCTGTCATGGTACATCTCCATAACAATACCTGCATCTCGACGTGGGATGAGGATCTGGTACACTCTATCATAGGACACTGGATCCAGGCTTCTCTGCAGCAAAGGGCCTTTCTGAAGAAGGAGTTGGTGGCGCTCTCTCCACAATTTTGCTAGCTCTGGGTCTGCTGTCTTCCGACGGATTCTCTCAGGGGCTCTCCCACTGGCAAGGAAGTTAAGCAGTTCACCGAGAACTCTACTTTCCGACTGCAGCTTAATCCACCTCTCCTCTCTGGGTCCAGGCTTGTTCAATGAGGACGTATCCACAACTGGGTTATTGGCAGCTTGAGTGTGATCTTGCTGAGCAAATTTATTGTAGAACTCTGGCATCTCCACATCCTCCCAGGCATTCTGTAGATCATCAGGGGCTTCTTCAGTAGGAAGCCGAGACAGGGCATCAGCATTATCATTCGAGCGGCCAGTCCGGTACTTCACAGTGAAGTCATAATTGGCGAGGCGGGAGGCCCATCTCTGCTCTAAGGCCCCCAACTTGGCAGTGTTCAGGTGGGCTAGAGGGTTATTGTCAGTAAATGCAATAAACAGAGTAGCAGCCAGGTAGTCTTTAAACTTCTCAGTCACAGCCTACACCAGGGCCAGAAACTCCAACTTGAAGGAACTGTAATACTGGTCATTCTTCTCAGCTTCCTTCAAGGATCGACTGGCGTATGCTATTACCCTCTCTTTACCTTCTTGAACTGAACTTGAGCCAGCACAGCTCCCAGGCCTCTGCTGGCATCTGTGTAGAGGTGGAATGGCTTGTTGTAATCTGGATAACCGAGGACAGGGGGCTCAGTCAGCTTTTTCTTTAGGAGCTGGAATGCGATCTCCCTTTCTTCATTCCACTCAATAGGGACAGGAGTCTTTGGACTTTTCTTAGGTTGCCCCCTCAGGAGCTCCTGAATTGGATCTGCTATTTGAGCAAAATGAGGGATGAAGCGTCGGTAATAATCAGCAAAACTAAGAAAGCTCCTCACCTCTTTCACGGTGGTAGGGACCGGCCAATTTCGGACAGCAGCCAACTTGTCAGGGTCAGGCTGGACCCCCTCTGCGCTCACAACATTTCCCAGATACTTTAGAGCAGGCTTAAGCAGATTACATTTAGACGGCTTGATTTTGAGGCCATACTTGATAAGGATTTCAAACACTTCAGCTAGTTGTTTTAAATGGTCCTCGTAAGTCTTAGAGTAGATTATGACGTCATCCAAATACAGCAACACCGTCTCAAAGTTCTTATGGCCTAAGTACCGCTCCATTAACCTTTGAAAGGTCCCAGGGGCATTACATAGTCCGAAAGGCATATAGTTAAATTCAAACAGGCCCATGGGAGTGGTAAAAGCAATATTTTCCCGGTCCTCTGGGGCCATTGGTACCTGCCAGTACCCGCTGGTTAAATCCAGTGTGGAGAAATAGGCCGAGGAGCCCAAAGCAGTTAGGGACTTCTCAATGCGTGGCAACGGATAGGCATCTTTGTGGGTTATCTGATAGATTTTTCTATAGTCCACACAAAACCGGATTTTGCCATCTTTTTTTCGAACAAGGACCAAGGGGGCAGCCCAGGGACTATGGCTGTCAGGGATTATATTAGAGTCCTTCATCTCTTGTATCATTTCTTTGACAGATTGATATGTGGTAGGTAGTATGGGTCTGTACCTCTCTTTAATGGGAGGATGAGAGCCAGTGGGTATAGTGTGCTGGATTACACTGACCTCTCCATAGTCCGTTGCATGCTTACTGAAGGCTTGGTGATGCTTTTTCACCAAATCCAGGACTCCCTCTAGTTGATATTGGGGGATAGCTTCGTCCACTACATGGAGTTCGTCCCACCAGGCCAACTGTGGGCTGCTTGCATGAAGGTGAACACTGGATGCAGCTAGCGATGTCTCGGTGACCGGCAGGCGGATGACATCCTGGAAGGAGACCTGGGAAAGCTGGGCAACAAGACAGTGCTTAGTAAGCGCAACAGGATGATCACTGAGGTTAATCAGACGGACAGGTACTTTACCTTGAGAGACGGTCACCAGGCACTTGGCAGCTCTCACGTAGGGATAACTTTCCATCTGGATAGGCTCCACTAAGGCTGGATAGTCCTGGTCTTGGACCCCGAAGATGGCACGGCACCACAGGAGAGTTTGAGAATTTGGTGGCAGAGTCACCGGCCGATTATCGCGGATCCTGGTGGTACAGATCTCCCCTTTTTCATTTGCAAACCTTTGCTGAGCACACAATACACTGATAGTCTTTTGGATGGCCTTCTTGGATGCAGAGGAAACTGAGGGCCAGGCCTGATGTAAGGCTTCAAGTACCTCGGGGTAGCAACTTTTGAACACATTAGTCCCAACAATCACGGGGTGACCCCCTTTATCCCTGGCTTGTACCACGATCACTCCTTGGTGTGGTAAAGTAGCTTCTCCCACCTGGAGAGTGGGCTCCCAATACCCAAGGACTTTTATGGGCTTGCTATTACTTGCAATGATCTCCAGACAGGACTCAGGTGACTGGTTTAGTAGGCTGGAGTCCCCGAATTTTTCAAAGGTGGGCTGCTGAATAGTGGTGACTTGAGACCCAGTGTCCAACAAAGCTTCAAAAGGCACCCCATTGATCCAGACATTTATTTTGGGACGGGATCCCACATAACGCGGCATCCAGCTTGGATCTCTTGGACCTATTGGTCTACCTCCCGAGGGGCGGTCCTCAGCCTCGAGGGTGGCCTGTTTAACTGCCAGCATGTAGATTCAGTATGGCCCAACTTTTTGCAGTAATTACAGACAGGCCGTTTGCGGTTCTTAAACCGGTCACTTGAACGTCTCCCAGGATCTCTGGGATAAACCTCCTGGTACACAGGAGGGAAAGGCCTCTGAGGTAGAAGGAACTCATCTTCTGACATTAATGGTTTTTCCCACTCTTCTAGTTTCTTACATACTTTTTCTAGGCTCTTAGTGAGATAGTTAACCTGCTCCATCAAAGCAGCCACTGTGTCAGAGGCTGGGGCCTGGGCCGCTTGGCTGGCCCCTGGCAGGTTGGTAGCAGGACGCTTAGGGTTACAGACAGATGGCTCAAGAGGGGCTACTGGTTTGGTAGGCAGGTTTTGACCCAGAATACTAATGGCCAGCTCCTTAAAGTCCAGAAAGGTACTACTATGGTGTTGGGCCGACAGCATTTTCAATTGAGCCTTTAAATGTTCATTATTTACACCCGCAATAAATTGTTCCCTCAGGTGTCAGCCTCTCTGGGGTCTATTTGGATAACGGCCCTTAAAGCCTCTTGGAGGGATAGAACAAAATCACGGAGTGACTCACCAGGCTTCTGTTTTTTACTGAAGAAGCGCATCTTTACTTCAGACACTGTCCGAGCTTCAAAGGTGGTACTGAGGCAGTCAAAAATTTGCTCCATGGTGCTCCTCTCGGAACTGGGCCAGGACATGACTTCTCTGCGGGCTGCCCCTTCTAACTGGGCTAGAAGGATCTCCATCTGCTGCTCAGCGGTGATGGGATAGAGCCTGAACAGGGCCAATATTTTGTCCTTAAAGTCCTTTAAATTATGAGCCTCCCCTGCGTAGCGTGGAAACCATGGGGCCTCAAAGTAATATGGCATAGTCAGTGGCATCATGTTGGTGGCTGCAATACTGCCTGCGACCACAGGCTCCCTGGGGGCAGGCTGCTCTGCTTCTTCGGAGTCAGACATGACCGATTGGAGCTAAGGATGAATTGAATTCCGGCCTGCTGCGACGGTATAGCCGGTGCGGCCCCTTTAAAACTGCGGTAAGTGAGCTTATCGGCCATTTCAACTATGGCGGGGTTTTCCCGGGCTCACCCAGTCTTATATGATTAGGCGACCTCCCCTCCGGTACTTGGTTTCCCAATTTTTCAAGAGTCCGGTACTCACTTGTGTTGCGCTGGTCAGGTCTCGCGGGATCCGGAGGCTTGGACATGATTCCCATGCGCAGCGTCCCTGCGCGGTGACGTTGAAGAGAAGAGGCGGAGCCTGCAGCGGTGAGTGACGTCGGTGTCTTCAGGGCCTGTAGTAGGCAGGCCCTTTGGAGTAAAATCGGTGGTGTTTTCTTCAGCAATTCCCGCCGTTGAGGAGGCGATGGCGCAGCAATAAATTCCCGAGACTTAGGCGGCCATCCTGGGTACCACGAGGCGGCTATTCACTGACAGTAAGCCGCGGTAATAAAACAGCATAAAAGTCCACAAAAATATGCGGCAATTTTCCTCTTCTTGATAGCACAACACTGTACAGCGCTTTTAGGGAAGTTTTAGCATGTTTTTCAGTCCAATAAGTCCATTAAAGCAAACAGGCAATTTGTCACTTGGCAGTATGGTTAAGGCACAAAGTTCACGTTTCACTATTACTTCAGCAACGTGCGTATCCTGTTCGTGATGCCAAAATGTAGCATCCCCAAGTCAGGGGAGTATGAGGGACTGACCTGGGGAATGCCAGTGATGGAGAGGCTGGCACGTGGATCCTCTGGGGCACTCTCTGGGTTCGTGAGGGACACAGCCAGGTGTAGTGTGAGGTGCCCTTGGTGTTGGTAGATTAACGTGCCTGTGGCTGGGTGTCCCTGATGTCCGTGACGCCAGTGCTGGTAACGGTGGCACACCGATTGATAGGAGGAATAATTGAGGTGCAGGCTTGGATAGTAAACCAGAACGTCACTTTACTGAACAGTAATAAACAGCATACACTCTCTTGACAGTTCCTCAGAAGATGATTGGTTTCAGCAGGCTTTAAGTTACAGTACATTCATGGCAGGCTTATACTTAGCAAGGTGATTCACAGAGGGTTAAAGCAGGACTTCTGCAGTACAGGCGACTTTACTCTCTTCCTGACTTATCCTGGCTGGCAAATATACTCCAAGGCCCCAATGCCCTATCTCTGGCTTTTATCCTTGGGATTACAATTACTGAGTACCTCCTCTGGTATTTGTAGTACCTCTTGCTTTCTGGAATGGTACAGCTTGGCTCCTGCTGGCCTGCCTAGGCCTGAGACATGTGGCCTTCACAGACTCCAGGGTCTGCACTGAACTCAAGCCTGCTCTGGCCTAGCTATTTATATCCTGGCTCTTTAGCTCCCCCTGGTGGCCTATAACTAAATAACACCCTTACAGGCCTGTACATGGAAGCACCTTAAAGGTAAATGACATTACAATATATATATACAGCCAATCTCCCCACAGATGAGGGGAACGACAGCACCCAAGTGACCCTTCTGTAGTGTCGGGCATCACAACTCCCGTACACTACATATATATCCTTTGCCGGACAGTATTAAACTTGGCCAGCCACTGCTGCAACCACAGATTTACGGTATTGCTATTTTGGCAATTGTATTTCACGTCAGAACAAAATCTATCCTTTGCCGGACACTATTAAACTTCGCCAGCCACTACTGGGACACCAGATTCAGGGGATTGCTATTTTGGCAATTGAATTTCACCCCATAAAAAAATATATCCTTTGCCGGACACTATTAAACTTGGCCAGCCACAGCTAAAACCACTGATTTACAGTATTGCTATTTTGGCAATTGAATTTCACCCCATGAAAATATCTATTCTTTGCCGTACAGTATTAAACTTCGCCAGCCACTGCTGGGACACCAGATTTTGGGGATTTCTATTTTGGCAATTGAATTGCACCCTGGAACAAAATCTATCCTTTGCTGGACACTATTAAACTTGGCCAGCCACTGCTGGGACACCAGATTTAGGGGATTGCTATTTTGGCAATTGAATTTCACCCCAGAACAAAATCTATTCTTTGCCAGACACTTTCAAACTTGGCCAGCCACTGTTGGAACACCAGAGTTAGAGGATTGCTATTTTGGTAATTGAATTTCACCCCAGAAAAAAATCTATCATTTGCAGGACACTATTAACCTTGGCCAGCCACAGCTGGAACACCAGATTTAGGGGATTGCTATTTTAGCAATTGAATTTCACCCCACAAAAAATATCTATCCTTTGCCGGACACGATTAAACTTGACAAGCCACAGCTGGAACACCAGATTTAGGAATTGCTATTTTGGAAATAAAATTTCACCCCAGAACAAAATCTATCCTTTGCCGGACACTATTAAACTTGGCCAGCCACTTCTGAAACCACTGATTTACAGTATTGCTATTTTGGCAATTGAATTTCACCCCATAATAATATCTATCCTTTGCCAATCCAGTATTAAACTTCGCCAGCCACTGCAGGGACACCAGATTTAGGGGATTGCTATTTTGGCAATTGAATTGCACCCTAGAACAAAATATGTCCTTTGCCAGACACTTTTAAACTTGGCCAGCCACTGTTGGAACACC
Organism: Bufotes viridis; assembly: GCA_033119425.1. NCBI lineage: Eukaryota > Metazoa > Chordata > Amphibia > Anura > Bufonidae > Bufotes > Bufotes viridis. Next base: position 219,133,489 of record CM065589.1, read on the forward strand.
AGATTTAGGGGATTGCTATTTTGGCAATTGAATTTCACCCCAGAACAAAATCTATTCTTTGCCGGACACTATTAAACTTCGCCAGCCACTGCTGGGACACCAGATTTAGGGGATTGCTATTTTGGCAATTGAATTTCACCCCAGAACAAAATCTATCCTTTGCCGGACAGTATTAAACTTCGCCAGGCACTGCTGAAACCACTGATTTACGGTATTGCTATTTTGGCAATTGAATTTCACCCCAGAACAAAATCTATCCTTTGCCGGACACTATTACCTTCTCCATCCACTGCTGGGTCACCAGATTTAGGGGATTGCTATTTTGGCAATTGAATTTCACCCTAGAACAAAATCTATCCTTTGCCGGACACTATTAAACTTCGCCAGCCACTGCTGGGACACCAGATGTAGGGGATTGCTATTTTGGCAATTGAATTTCACCCCAGAAAAATATATATCCTTTGCCGGACACTATTAAACTTGGCCAGCCACAGCTGAAACCACTGATTTACAGTATTGCTATTTTGGCAATTGAATTTGACCCCATAAAAATATCTATCCTTTGCCGTACAGTATTAAACTTCGCCAGCCACTGCTGGGACACCAGATTTAGGGGATTGCTATTTTGGCAATTGAATTGCACCCCAGAACAAAATCTATCCTTTGCTGGACACTATTAAACTTGGCCAGCCACTGCTGGGACACCAGATTTAGGGGATTGCTATTTTGGCAATTGAATTTTACCCCAGAACAAAATCTACCCTTTGCCAGACACTTTTAAACTTGGCCAGCCACTTTTAAACTTGGCCAGCCACTGTTGGAACACCAGATTTAAGGGATTGCTATTTTGGTAATTGAATTTCACCCCAGAACAAAATCTATCCTTTGCCGGACAGTATTTAACTTGGCCAGGCACTGCTGAATCTACTGATTTACGGTATTGCTATTTTGGCAATTGAATTTCACCCCAGAACAAAATCTATCCTTTGCTGGACACTATTAAACTTCGCCAGCCACTGCAGGGACACCAGATTTAGGGGATTGCTATTTTGGCAATTGAATTTCACCCCAGAACAAAATCTATCCTTTGCCGGACAGTATTAAACTTCGCCAGGCACTGCTGAAACCACTGATTTACGGTATTGCTATTTTGGCAATTGAATTTCACTCCAGAACAAAATCTATCCTTTGCCGGACACTATTACCTTCGCCAGCCAATGCTGGGACACCAGATTTAGGGGATTGCTATTTTGGTAATTGAATTTCACCCCAGAACAAAATCTATCCTTTGCCGGACAGTATTTAACTTGGCCAGGCACTGCTGAATCTACTGATTTACGGTATTGCTATTTTGGCAATTGAATTTCACCCCAGAACAAAATCCATCCTTTGCCGGACACTATTAAAATTGGCCAGCCACTGCTGTGACACCAGATTTAGGGTATTGCTATTTTGGCAATTGAATTTCACCCCAGAACAAAATCTATCCTTTGCCGGACAGTATTAAACTTCGCCAGGCACTGCTGAAACCACTGATTTACGGTATTGCTATTTTGGCAATTGAATTTCACCCCAGAACAAAATCCATCCTTTGCCGGACACTATTAAAATTGGCCAGCCACTGCTGTGACACCAGATTTACGGTATTGCTATTTTGGCAATTGAATTTCACCCCAGAACAAAATCTATCCTTTGCCGGACAGTATTAAGCTTAGCCAGCCACAGCTGGAACACTAGATTTAGGGGATTGCTATTTTGGCAATTGAATTTCACTCCAGAAAAAAATCTATCCTTTGCCAGACTGCAGACAGTATTACACTTGGCTAGCCACAGCTGAAACACCAGATTTAGGGGATTGCTATGGTATTTTGGCAATTGAATTTCACCCCTCAATAAAATATAGAAATTTCTATCCTGAGTTTCTAGGGGTGACAATAAGCACAGCCAAGCCCCTGATATAGGATATAGCAAAAAAAAAAACTTCTATTGATGGATTGATGGACTTGGTGGCAGCTTGTGCTGGTGCACCACAAGACACAAAATGGCCGCCGTTCACCCAAGAAAAAAGTGACAGAAATACACTCTGGGCAGCCTAAAAACCAGTGAGCAATTAACTAGCAGAAGTTGAATGATTCACAGCTGTAGATCGATCACTTCATTAGGTGTTTTTGCTGAGTTTTCCCTGCCTAATCTCGCCCTCACAGCAGCTGCATCCTACCCCTACACTAATCAGAGCAGAGTGACGTGCAGCACTACGTGACTCCAGCTTAAATAGAGGCTGGGTCACATGCTGCACTTGGCCAATCACAGCCATGCCATTAGTAGGCATGGCTGTGAAGGCTTCTTAGGGCAAGAAGTAAAATGCTAGCTGATTGGCTGCTGTGCAGCCCTTCAGAAAGCGGAAAGAAATCGCTGAACAACAGACCCGAACCCGAACTTTTTTGAAAATGTTCGGGTCCAGGTCGGTGTCCCGAACACCTCAAAATTCGGTACGAACTCGAACTATACAGTTCGGGTTCGCTCAACTCTAATGAGAAGTCTTTTTTAAGTACCCAGGCCATCCATTGGCTGGAGAAGAGCAGGGTATGTGATGTGCCTTTAAGAGTCATACGGAGCCCATATGTACACCTAGCCTGCAAGAAGCTGAGCCTGTGAGGAGCGAGAGCTACTCCTGTGGCCAGTTCTACGGGTAAGGAAGAGAGAGATGATGGCAGACCTGATCCACAAGACCACGGGAACTCTGGAGCAGGTGAACAGAGCAGCAGCGACCATGGCCACTGCTATAACACAATCTATATGTGACTATACTATGTATTTTTCTTTTTTTTGTTTTATATGGATATTTTTTTTTTTGCAGAAACTGCATGTAATCTACTTCCTGTCCCAACTATTTAACTTCCTCTTTGTTTGCCCTTTTAGCAGGGCAAACATTCTTAATAAATTTTTAAAGTCAGACCATCAGTGGGACTAGAGAGTAGTAACTTACTTACAGCATTATACATTACACTAAACAATGCGATGCTCTTCTGTGGTCATCATTATCATGACCTATCAAAAGAACCATAGAGCTGTCTTAAATGGGTTTTCCGGGATTTTAATATTGATGACCTAATCTCAGGATAGGTAATCAATATCAGATTGGCAGGGTCTGACAGCGATCCGCTGGTTGAAGAGAAGGCTGTGTTCCGTGCCAGCGCAGCCTTCCCTTCATTGTTTAGGCTACTTTCACACTAGCGTTTTTGCGGGATCCGGCAGGGTTCCACAAAAACGCTTCCGTTAGTGATAATACAACTGCCTGCATCCGCTATGAACGGATCCGGTTGTATTATCCTTAACATACCCAAAACTGATCAGTCATGAACTCCATTGAAAGACAATCGGGGACGTATACGTTTTCTATTATGTCCGATTGTATCAGAGAAAACTGATCTGTCCCAATTGACTTGCATTGTCGGATAATAAGGTATCCGTCTTGCTCTGCTTCCCAGGACTGAAACCAAACCACAGCATGCTGCGGTTTGCTCTTTGGTATGAGAACAGAACAGAATGAATTTTGGAGAATTCTGTTTTGTTCAGTTACGTTTTGTCCCCATTGACAAACGGAAGCGTTTTTTCCGGTATTGAGCCCCTCTGATGGATTTCAATGCCGGAAAATATTAACGCTAGCGTGAAAGTAGCCTTACCTACTTGCCATTGATATTGCAGTGGTGATCAGGTGTAATTACAAGAAGCTGCCTCATTCACTTCTATGGGACAGCTCGTTTCTATACACGGAATAGGAAGGAGCCGTCTTTTGAATTGAATGGGACGGCTTGTAATTACATCTGCTCACCACTGAGGTGTTGAAGGCAAGCAGAATAACAATGAAGGGAAGGCTGCGCTCCTATGAACGCTTGTTAACGATTATCTGGTGGATACTTGGTCCATGTAAAGGGCCCTTTACTGTTATCCTAGGCAACATTTTACCCTTCCAACAATAGTAAACTTACAATGCATTATCTATCTACATTGGAGGTCTTATCATTTGTACTGACTGATACAAAAGGACATTTTGTATTTAATTTTCAATGGTATAGTACTGCAGACATAAAAGAAAGTTGTGAAAAAGTACTCCTTTTTGATGGAAGTTTCCATTTAATTAAGTGCCCTACACATCCCATGTACACTTATAATTTGAGTATTACTAAAATCTTTAGCCAAACTAAACTTTCATATAACAATGGTATTTTTATTATATTTTTTTTGTTTACAAGCAAATGCTTTATACTGTCTGCCATTTTTATTAAAATAGTTGGTGTCATCTACAGTATAATACTTTTTATATTTTCTTTTCATAGCCTTGTTTTTCTCACTATTTGTTTCAACTGATTGGTTTTTCACACAGTAGCTAGATATATGACACTTGAAATGTCACATCAAATAGCTGTGAGTTGACTGGTTAGAACTTTTTAGTCTATGTTTATTATATTTTCTGACTTAAATATTTTATATTTGCCCAGACTTGATCTTTCGCAGAAACATATAGTATGTATATATATATATATATATATATATATATACACACACATATACACTATATATACACATATATATATATATATATATATATGTGCAGTATGTTATGTACACAAAGTGTTAAAGTAGAACGGCATTTCTTTGTCCTTCCAAAATCTTTCTGCAGACTTTTTTTTGTGATGTTTTATAAGACATGTACTTGTGTAATGGGTTTTTCAAGGTAAAAAAAATTACTAATATAATCTATTTCTCTATAGTAACTAGAGATGAGAGAATCGAACCTGACAAAGTGGAATTTATTTCGAATTTCAGGAAAAATTAGATTGACAACGAATACCACCTTTGTGGTAATGAATCGCAATTTTCCTAAAATGGCGGCTACACGTATAAGGACTAGTGTTGAGCGCGAATATTCGAATAGCGAATTTTTATCGCGAATATCGGCACTTCACTAATTCGAGGATATTTAGAATACAGCGCTATAAATTCGCTATTTCGAATATTCGTTTTTTTTGTTTTTTTTTTTAGTTATATTTTTTTCTTTCCCACTTCCCAAAAGTAGTTATTACCTGTCCTGAGGATTACTGGCTTCCTGGCTGCTCCAGTCAGTGCCTGTTGCCGCTTCTGCCCACTTCCGTGCTCATGGAGCGTCCCCATCACCATGGGAACGTCTCCATATACTAAAATGTACTGTCGGATTTGAGAATTACGTTGAAATTGCAATGCGATTAATTCAAGTTATATTAATCGCATTGCGATTACAACTTAGCTGTGCACTGCTATCTTACATATTAGGCTAGAATTAACGAATATGGAATATAGCAGCAGTGCTAAGTAGAAATCGCAATGCGATTACTCCAAGTTACATTAATTGCATTGCGATTTCAATTAGCACTGCTATAATATATTCCATATTAATTCTAGCAAGCTGACCCATTATAAACCCAGCTCGAGGTTGAAATCGCAATACGATTAATATAACTTGAAGTAATCGCATTGCGATTTCTACTTAGCACTGCTGCTATATTCCATATTTGTTAATTCTAGCCAAATATGTAAGATAGCAGTGCTAAGTTGTAATCGCAATGCGATTAATATAACTTGGAGTAATCGCATTGCGATTTCAACAGACATGGTTTACTATGGTTGCTAAAACGAAGATGGAGAATACTTCGTTATCTTCGTTTTGAGGAATATGACAAATACATTCGTCATATTCGCTAATTCTACCAAGCCAGCCATAGTAAACCAGGTCTAAGTAGAAATCAACGTAATTCTCAAACTCGACAGTACATTTTAGTATGGAGACATTCTTGGTTTCGTAGAATTAGCGAATATGACGAATGTATTCGTCATATTCCTCAAAATGAAGATAATGAAGTATTCTCCATCTTCGTTTTAGCAACCTATTCGTCAACTTCACTAATTCTAGCAATCAAATAGGAGGGTTGACCATAGAGACAGCTGTGTTTAATTTGCTATGCGATAATATACATTTTTTTTTAAAATAAATAGAATAATTATAATAATTATCAAGTAATATAATTATTCTATTAAAAAAAGCTAACTAATATAATCGCATAGCAAATTAAACACAGCTGTCTCTATAGTCAACCCTCCTATTTGATTGCTAGAATTAGCGAAGTTGACGAATAGGTTGCTAAAACGAAGATGGAGACTACTTCGTTATCTTCGTTTTGAGGAATATGACAAATATATTCATCATATTCGTCATCTTCTCTATAATTCTAGATATGAAACCAATAGGAAAGTAGCCTAAGATTAAATCGCATATTAAACGCGAAAACTAGAATAATGACGAATATTCGATTTCGACGAATATGAAACGAATATTCTTTTGAATATTCGCGAATTTCGTCGAAATCGAATATGGCACCTGCCGCTCATCACTAATGAGGAGTGAGGACATGGGGCAAGGAACTCTGGGAAGGTGGGATCACCCAGATTAACATCTCTGCATGCAGCCAATCAGCAGCCAGCCTGCCCTGTGATGTCACAGCCCTGTAAATACGGTGGCCATCTTACATTCAGACATTTTACAGCGTTCAGAGTGTAGGGACAGAAGTATGAAGGCGCTAGGGACAGCAAGTTGAAAAACGATTGTGGAAAAAAAAGACAGAAAAAACAATCTATAAGTGCAGGGAAAGGATAGGGAGGAATCATTTCACAGCATCTTAGTGCAGGAAGGGACATCAGAAAGCGCTAGGGACATTGATAGGAATTTCAGTGCAACAAGAAAAATATACACGCACTGCACTGTTGCAGTTATTTCTGGTGAAAGCGTATAGGGGCGTATTACAGTAAAAAAAGAAAAATATATATATGCACTGCACTGTTGCAGTTATTTCTGATGAAAGCGTATAGGGGCATATTTCAGTCCAACAAGAAACATATATTCTCTGGTCACTTCTGCAGTTATTTCTGTTAAAAGCGTATAGGGGCGTATTACAGTAAAAAAAGAAAAATATATACAGTCATGTGAAAAAATTAGGACACCCTTTGAAAGCATGTGGTTTTTTGTAACATTTTTAATAAATGGTTATTTCATCTCCGTTTCAACAATACAGAGAGATTAAAGTAATCCAACTAAACAAAGAAAACTGAAGAAAAGTCTTTTCAAGATCTTCTGTAAATGTCATTCTACAAAAATGCCTATTCTAACTGAGGAAAAAGATAGGACACCCTCACATGTATTCCCTCTTAAATTGGCTCAGATCTCACACAGGTATATCACACCAGGTGCACATAATTAGTAGATCGTTACTCTGCATGTTAAATGAGGCTTGCCCTATTTAAACCTCAGACATTTAGTTTGGTGTGCTCCTGACTGTTGAAGTGAGAGTGAGCACCATGGTGAGAGCAAAAGAGCTGTCAGAGGACTTCAGAAAAAAGATTGTAGCAGCCTATGAGTCTGGGAAGGGATTTAAAAAGATCTCCAAAGATTTTGAAATCAGCCATTCCACTGTCCGGAAGATAGTCTACAAGTGGAGGGCTTTCAAAACAACTGCCAACATGCCCAGGACTGGTCGCCCCAGCAAGTTCACCCCAAGAGCAGACCGCAAGATGCTAAAAGAGGTCTCCAAAACCCTAAAGTGTCATCTCGAGAACTACAGCAGGCTCTGGCTACTGTTGATGTAGAAGTACATGCCTCTACAATCAGAAAGAGACTGTACAAGTTTAACTTGCATGGGAGGTGTGCAAGGAGGAAACCTTTGCTTTCCAAGAGAAACATCGAGGCCAGACTGACATTTGCCAGAGATAAAGTTGACAAAGACCAGGACTTCTGGAATAATGTTCTTTGGACAGATGAGTCCAAAATTGAATTATTTGGACACAACAGCAGAGGACATGTTTGGCGTAAACCAAACACAGCATTCCAAGAAAAGAACCTCATACCAACTGTGAAGCATGGAGGTGGAAGTGTCATGGTTTGGGGCTGCTTTGCTGCAGCAGGACCTGGTCAGCTCACCATCATAGAATCCACGATGAATTCTACTGTGTATCAGAAGGTGCTTGAAGAACATGTAAGACCATCAGTTAGAAAATTAAAGCTGAAGCGGAACTGGACCATGCAACATGACAATGACCCAAAACATACTAGTAAATCAACCAAAGATTGGCTGAAAAAGAAGAAATGGAGAGTCCTGGAATGGCCAAGTCAAAGTCCAGATTTGAATCCCATTGAGATGCTGTGGGGTGACTTGAAAAGGGCAGTACGTGCAAGAAACCCCTCAAACATCTCACAGCTGAAAAAGTTCTGCATTGAGGAGTGGGGTAAAATTTCCTCAGACCGATGTCGAAGACTGGTAGATGGCTACAAGAACCGTCTCACTGCAGTTATTTCAGCCAAAGGAGGTAACACTCGCTATTAGGGGCAAGGGTGTCCTATCTTTTTCCTCAGTTAGAATAGGCATTTTTGTAGAATGACATTTACAGAAGATCTTGAAAAGACTTTTCTTCAGTTTTCTTTGTTTAGTCGGATTACTTTAATCTCTCTGTATTGTTGAAACGGAGATGAAATAACCATTTATTAAAAATGTTACAAAAAACCACATGCTTTCAAAGGGTGTCCTAATTTTTTCACATGACTGTATATGCACTGCACTGTTGCAGTTATTTCTGGTGAAAGCATATAGGGGCGTATTTCATTTCAACAAGAAAAATATATTCTCTGGTCACTTCTGCAGTTATTTCTGTTGAAAGCCTATAGGGGCGTATTACAGTAAAAAATTAAAACTATATATACGCACTGCAGTGTTGCAGTTATTTCTAGTGAAAGCGTATAGGGGCGTATTTCAGTGCAACAAGAAAAATATATTCTCTTTCTCATCACTTCTGCAGTTATTTCTGGTAAAAAGTGTATAGTGGTATATTTCAGTCCAGCCAGAAAAATATATTCTCTGGTCACTTTTGCTGTTATTTCTGGTGAAAGCGTATAGGGGCATATTACAGTAAAAAAATAAAAATATACGCACTGCTCTGTTGCAGTTATTTCTGGTGAAAGCGTATAGCAGCGTATTTCAGTCCAAGAAGATAAATATATTCTCTGGTCACTTCTGCAGTTATTTCTGGTGATAGTGTAAAGGGGTGTATTACAGTAAAAAAAAAAATATATATAAGCACTGCACTGTTGCAGTTATTTCTGTTGAAAGTGTATAGGGGCATATTACAGTAAAAAAAGAAAAATATATATACGCACTGCACTGTTGCAGTTATTTCTGGTGAAAGCGTATAGGGGCGTATTTCAGTATTACAAGAAAAATATATTCTCAGTTCACTGTTGCAGTTATATCTGGTAAAGCCTTTACTGGCCTATTGCAGTAGAAAGAGAAATTAATTCGCCATTAGCTAGTGCACTTATATCTTGAAAAACCTTTATTAATGTATATCAGTAGAAAAATAAAAATATATTCAGCGTTCACTGTTGCAGTTATATGTGGTAAAGCCTTTATTGGTGTATTCTGTAGAAAAATCAGGATATATTCAGCGTTCACCGGAGGATTAGAGGTCCTAGAAAGGGGGACTATAGATGTCATTTTAACTCATTAGATGCCTGTGGCCAGCAGAGGAGCACGGGAGTGAGCAGAACAGCTGTCGCACAGCCCGTCTCTCCATCATAAATACAAGACGGATGGCCCTTAGCAACGCTGGTATCCCTGAGTGCTGCTATGGGCATTTCAGTCCCTGTTTTCTAATAAAAATAAACATTTTCAATAAATAAAGTATATTACAAAAAAGTTTACTATTACTTGCCCCAACCATTAGTAAAAAAAATATTTAAACGGCAGTAACGCTTTAAGCACTGCGCTTATATGTGGTAAAATATTTTTTTAAATATTTCGGTGGAAAAAAATCTTGTATTCAACATTAAGCAATGCACTTATATGCTGTAATATCTTTATGATGTCTCTATGATAAATCTGTATAGTGTGGGCCCCTGTGGGGCTTCTACACACTTTCAAAATAATCCTTCAGCAGAGCAAATAGATTCAGGATGACAGGGATGCTCCATGACCTTCCAAGGAGTTTGTATTTGGCGATGCTCTTATATGTGGTAAAATCTTTAGTGACTTATTTCGGTGGCAAAAAATGTTGTATTCAGCATTAAGCGCTGCATTTATATGAGAAAAAATCTTTTTTTAATTATTTTGGTGGTGACAAAACTTGTATTCAGCATTAAGCGCTGCACAAATATGCGGGAAAATCTTTTGTGAATTATTTAGGTGGAAATAAAAATTCCCACCTCCTCCATTAACTTCCCCATCTCTTCATTATCATCGGACACACTAACTTTACACCCCCCCCAGCTCTTTATATAAGTGGTGCCAGCGCCACCTAGGAGCTAATAAAGGTAAATGACACTGCCAGCCTATTCAAAGGAATTACAGCATGATACCACAATACATTTGATATGACATTTAGCAAGAGTTTAAAGTGCCCACATACAGCACAAAGTGGGACACTGCAACAAGATGAATCAGGTGTGGATCAGCCAGGATTTCCACACACCAATACCTGATGCATCAGACTAGATCATCCATGGTGCCACACCATTAACATCAACAATTTGACAAAAGAGACCGGTTTCTTCAAGCTACCTGCCTCAGCTACTATTCTGATGCTGTTACCCGCCACATATCTGATGCCAAGTACTCCTTCTTTCACCCACCATCTTCAGCGGGTACTGGTATTGCCATCCACCTCCACAGTATGTCACCTTGCCACTCTGTGGCCTGTTGATGCTGCCACTACCTCCAGACTGTCATTGTGCCGCTCTGTGGCCTACCCATGCTGCTGCCACCTCCATACTCTCTTTGTGCCACTCTGTGGTCTCCTAAAGCTGCTGCAACCTCCAGACTCTGTCATTGCGCCGCTCTGTTGTCTCCTCATGCTGCTGCCACCTCCAGACTCTCATTGTACCACTCTGTGGTCTCCCCATGCTGCTGCCACCTCCAGACTCTGTCATTGTGCCGCTCTGTGGTCTCCTCATGCTGCCGCCACCTATAGACTCGGTCATTGTGCCACTCAGTGGCCTTCTCCTAATGCTGCTGCCGCCACCTACAGATTCTATCATTGTGCCACTCGGTGGCCTCCTCATACTGCTGCCAACTCCAGACCCTGTCATTGGGCCACTCTGTGGTTTCCTCATGCTGCTTCCTCCTCATCACTATGTCATAGGGCCACTCTGTGGACTTCTCATGCTGTTTCCACCCTTCCCACTTTATGACTGGTCCACTATTTTGGCTTTCGGCCTGGCTGACATCATCATTTATTTGACACTTCTTCTGATCTGTAAGAAGGAAGGAAAAAAGAGACGCACAACGGATCCTGTCTGTGTAGCAGCTTTAAGGCCTGTATGGCCCCATCAGAATTGGCTTATGATTTGGTAGCCAAAAGCAGGAGTGGGTACAAAACGCAGAAGACATGCAAATATTCCATTCATGTGTCATCTCTGTTTTAGATCCACTCCTGTTTTATTTGGCATTAGCAATACTGATAGATTATTGAGCAAATGCTGAACGAGTGAAGGAGGATGCTCCACAGACAGGATCCGTTTTTTGTGGGTTATTGTTTTGAAGGATCACAGGAAGGGCAAATTAACCAGTGACGTCAACACAAACTTAATGCTGACACCCTCTCTACTCTGTCGGGGGGCTCTACTTGTATAATCGTTTAATATAACAGGTTCTGTTGACATCTATGTGGAATCAGCTGAAAAGGGTGTAAAAGGAGTGTTCTTCTTCTTGACGCTAACATTGACCTGTAAGGCTGAGTTGATATTTGAGTTATTTGGTCAGTTTTGGCCCCATGATTGCCCAAATAAGTGAAGTATGCAGTGATTCTAAGAACGACGCCTGTCATCTGCATGTCATATGGACTCACAGTATTATTTTGCTACCAAAGCAGACTTCCTGTGCGTGTTACTGCAAGGCACAGTGTTCTACACCACTATAAAGGCTCTCAGCAGCCAGGAAATATAAAAATTTTACTTAATTCCCCGCGAATATATTCAGATGGAATCAAATTTTTCCCGAAAAATTCTGCGAACCGGCGAATCGAATTTTTGAAAAATTCACTCATATCTAATAGTAACCCAGTCTTCAATGTGCTGTCTGGTCTCGCATACACAGCCTTTCCTGTGTCAGCACTAGAGATGATTGATTCTGAATTAATCTTGACTTTCCCAAAAATTTGGATTCCAGCTAAATCTGAATCTTTTGTGATGTGATTCTGACGAATCTCTCAAAATGGCTGCCACTTTTTCACAGGTCAGAAGATATGGTAGAATGCATCTGCAACAAAAAAAAGGATAATTTGAGTCATATTTTAATTTACATAAAAATCCAATAGTGCTGTGTACCACTGGCCACTGACCACCCGTAGCAATATGCACTCCTCGACGCTGAAATTGAAACTCCAAGAAGGCAAATTCGCAGAATTATAGAAAGCACTGGATTAATAGACATGTTTATAATATGCAAACGATAAACAAATGGATACAAAATATTCAAAATATCTCAATTTATTTAATATCGAGTATGAAAGCCATGGGCAGAAATACAAACATTTACACACCTTTGCATGCTGTTAGTGAGGTTATTAATGGTTGTTTGAGGAATGTTCTTCCACACTGAATGCACTTTGGCACACAAATCATCAAGATGTGCTGCTGGCAGCCCCTTTTTCAGTTGCCGACCAAAGACTTCTCAGATAAGCTTGATAGGAGACATTTCCGGAGCTGCTACAGGCTATGGTAGCACGTTTAGGCCATGCTAGCTGCTGACAGTAGCAAGAGCAACCGGCATCCTGGTGTTGTGCTGTTTAAAAATGGTTCCTGGGACACTTTGGAGAAATTGACATACCACTGGTACCACGGCCAAAAACACTGTTACACTGAGCTGTTAGTTTACCTAAAATGAACACTAGAGGGGTCTGGCTACCATATACTTTGCCACCCCACACCATTATCCCAGGAATAGGACTGGTTTGACTTTCCCTTGTGAAGGCCTCTTCATGGTATTGCCCGTATGGTCTTCAGACCATTCTTTGGTCTGAGACAAAAGTAGGACTCATCGCTGCAGAGGATAGATCACAAATTCAGCCTCCATTGGCATCTTTCTGTGCACTATAACCTTTAAGAGTGATGGTATGAGGTCAATAGAACACCTGTAGCTAAACATATGGAGGGTAACCCAATGTTTCGCAAATGCATTCTGAAGATTTGTGTAGACACTGCTTCTGACCCTTGGCTTAGGATGTGATGTACAATTTCACTTGCAGTACAGAATGGATTACTATGCTTCATTATTCGAATCAGACAATCCATCTGAACCTCAGTTCGCCTCTGTAAACTTTGTGCTGCCATTCTAGTTCATTGTTGTTCTCCCAACTACTGGGGCACACAGTATTGAATAGTACTAACATCTCAGCCTAGGCGCATGGTGATCTGCAAGCGTGATAAACCAAATCTAAACACTTTCAATTCTGGCTGAATTTATTTGTACCCAAACACAAGTAACATCAGTTACCCAGTTCGTCAGAATCAAACTCAAAACAAATTTCAAGGAATTCACCCATCTCTAGTCTGCATATCACCTCTGCTAAGTGTGAAGATGACTGGCTGTCTGACTAATAGCTAAGCCAGCCCCCCTTATTGCTGGAGTGACTTCTGCTGGATTGACTGCTGTTCACAGTTATAACAGTAGATGTCGCTGTTACTAATGCTCACTTGTACACTCTCTCTATGCATTTCTATGATATGCTGTATTTCCTGCACATTGAGGTGAACTCACAGATTTTTTCCTGTCTCTGCCATTCACCATGTAAGGTGACCTTCCTCACATAAAGAAAGACTGCACTATATAGAAAGCAGAGCAAATGAGACAGTGTCCCTCTTATTCTAAACAAAAGGTGAAAGCCACAATCTCTAATCCATGGGTAGGAAACTCGAATGCCACATTAAAAGTGACAGGCAACCATAAATGTCAAGGCTGGTGCATCGACTCGGGGGTAACCAGTCACATGACGAGTGATAGAAGTTTTTTCACAGAACTTGAATAACAAAGAAACTATTCACCTTGCAGATGGAAGTAAAATATATGCAGAAGGATATGGACATGGAACCCTTGTATAATGCCCTGATGATGCGGGACATAATTTAGCCATACCAGTGAAAGATGTGCTTTATGTTACTGATCTAAAAGGAAGACTATTATCTGTGAAGCGTCTAAAAGCCAGAGGACTCACTGTAAAATTCCAAGATGACAAGTGTTCTATCCTGGACGACAAGCAGACAATAGCAAGTGCCAAGCTGGATGATCATCTGTATAAACTCAACACAGTGACGGAAAAGGTGAGACTATGTACACATAAGCACAATTACTGTATACAAATGTGGCACTAGGTCACAGACACCCAGAATGCATACAGGAACTACAAAAGAGGAATCTTTTCGACCAGTACCAATATTTCGGAGTAATAACGGAGGTGAATTCATAGGACATAAGATACAAGAGTACTTAAAACAGAATGGAATAGAACATCAAAAGACACCAGAGTAAAATGGGGTAGCCTAAAGAAAGAACAAAAGAAAGAAAAAAAATGATTAGATGTATGCTGTGCTGACAGACTCTGGACTACCACAAAAATACTGGGGCGAGGCAGTAATGACAGCCCCTCATTTGCAGAACAGACTCCTTTCCAGAACAGTGGAGAAAACTCCATATGAACTGTGGCACAATGAGAAGCCAAGTGCAAAGCATTCATCTACATTCCCAAAGAAAAACGCACCAAACTACAAAACAGAGCATTTGAAGGTGTCTTTGTTGGATACAATGTTAAGGGTTAGAGAATCCTGAATCCCAAAACAGACAAGGTTACCATTAGCAACAGCGTAACTTTTGTTGAAGATCTGAGAGACAATGTAATGACAACAGAAGAAGCAAGAACAGAATAGAAAACCGACACTGACCAGCCCACCTCTGTAACTTCTGAACAAACAGTTAAAGTGAGTGCAGCATCTACCAGTACTGAGACACTCAACAAGAGAAAACAAAGGTAAACCACCTGTATGTCTCTCATACAAGGCAAGCACTGCCAGTGGCAATGAACCTGCAACCTGGGAAGACATACAGTTGTGTTCAAAATTATTCAACCCCCAATGCTGTAAAGGGTTTTAGGGAATTAAGTGTACATTTGTAATTGTGTTCAGAATGAAATCTTACAAGGACTTTTTAAAGAACCAAATGCAACTAAAATGACATCAACTGTTTTTGTAATACAGTATGAAATGTTTTTTTTTGTGATTTCTTCATTGACACAATTTTTCAACCCTTCGAAGACTACCACTCTTAAGAACAGAGGTTCATTCAAGTGTTTTCGATCAGGTATTGAAAACACCTGTGGATGTCAAGGAGCAGCAATCAAGCATAATAAGCATCAATTAGGCAGATTTAAAAAGACTGTGATACTCAGCTGCTTCTAGACATTTACTGGTGTGTTTACAAACATGGTGAAGTCAAGAGAATGGTCCAGGAAGACAAGAGAAGAGGTGATTTCTCTTCACAGGAAGGGCAATGGCTATAAGAAGATTGCAAATATGTTAAACATACCAAGAGACACCATAGAAAGCATCATTCGCAAATTCAAGGCAAAGGGCACTGTTGAAACGGTACCTGGTCGTGGCAGAAAGAAGATGCTGACTTCGACTGCTGTGCGCTACCTGAAGCGCAAAGTGGAGAAAAGTCCCCGTGTGACTGCTGAGGAACTGAAAAAAGATTTGTCAGATGCGGGTACTGAAGTTTCAGCTCAGACAATAAGGCGCACACTGCGTAATGAAGGCCTCCATGCCAGAACTCCCAGGCGCACCCCCTTGCTGTCTCCAAAGAATAAGACGAGTCGACTGCAGTATGCCAAAAGTCATGTGGACAAACCACAAAAGTTTTGGGATAGTGTTCTGTGGACTGATGAAACAAAATTAGAACTGTTTGGGCCCATGGATCAACACTATGTTTGGAGGAGGAAGAACAAGGCCTATGAAGAAAAGAACACCTTGCCTACTGTGAAGCATGGCGGGGGGTCAATCATGCTTTGGGGCTGTTTTGCTTCTACAGGTACAGGGAAGCTTCAGCGTGTGCAAGGTACCATGAATTCTCTTCAGTACCAGGAGATATTGGATGAAAATGTGGTGCAGTCCGTCACAAACCTGAGGCTTGGGAGACGTTGGACCTTTCAACAGGACAATGATCCCAAGCATACCTCCAAGTCCACTGGAGCATGGTTGCAGATTGAAGGCTGGAACATTTTGAAGTGGCCATCGCAGTCACCAGTCTTAAATCTGATTGAGAACCTCTGGTGGGACTTAAAGAAAGCAGTTGCAGCGCGCAAGCCTAAGTATGTGACTGAACTGGAGGCTTTTGCCCATGAAGAATGGGCGAAGGTACCCGTAGATCGCTGCAAGACACTTGTGTCAAGCTACGCTTCACGTTTAAAAGCTGTTATAACTGGAAAAGGATGTTGTACTAAGTACTAAGATTGAATGTCACTTGGGGGTTGAATAAAACTGATAATGATGTGAGCACAGAAAAGACATTTGTGGTTATTTCATTATAAATGTTTTGTTATATTTGTCTGACTTACAAGTGCCTCTTTGATTTAATTGTAAACAAAATGACTGAAATGATCAAAATCAATGTCAAACTGGCCAAAACACTCAATTTCAGAGGGGGTTGAATAATTTTGAACACAACTGTATCTTAGCTTTCAGAACGGGAAGCCAGTAAATGGATAAAAGCTGCTGAGGAAGTGATAAAATCCATGCATGACACTAAAACATGGACACTTACAGAACTACCACCTGGAAGAAAAGCCATAGGCTGTAAATGGACTTTTAAAGTGAAGTACAATGCAGATGGCATAGTTGAACGATACAGAGCAAGACTCGTAGCCAAGGGACCACTCCTCTGCCAATTATGTACCCTAGGTAACGTGCTTCCTCCAGACCCAAAGTACACTTTTTAGGGTTTGCTGTCAACCCCACGGCTCTGAGAGAATCTACTACCGCTTGTACTTTCGGTAAGTGGCTCTCCCAATCTTCACTAAAGATAATTATATCGTCCAAATATGCAGAAGCATACCGACGATGGGGTTTAAGGACTATATCCATTAATCTTTGAAAGGTTGCTGGAGCCCCATGTAACCCAAAGTGCAAGCAGACATAATGGTAAAGCCCATCTGGGGTAACAAATACAGTTTTTTCTTTGGCACTATCAGTGGGAAGAACTTTCCAGTAGCCTTTGGTTAGGTCAAGAGTGGAAAAATATCTAGCATGCCCCAGTCTCTCAATGAGTTCGACAACCCGTGGCATAGGATATGTGTCAAACTTTGATACTTCATTCAATTTTCGAAAGTCATTACAAAAACGTATTGTGCCATTGGGTTAAGGAATCAACACTATGGGACTGGACCATTCACTTTTTGACTATTCTATCACACCCAGGGCTAACATTTTCTTGACCTCCTCAGATATGGCCTGTCTACAGGCCTCAGGGACCCTGTAAGGATTTAAATAGACTCGTACATGTGGTTCGGTAACAATATCATGCTCAATGACATTTGTCCGCCCTGGCAACCCTGAAAACACGTCAGTGTTCCTCTGCATGAACTCCTTGACCTCCTGTCCCTGTGACTTTGACAAGGAGTCTGACACACGCACTTCTGGAATTCCACTGCAGAGGGCGCTCACAGCTGACAGAGTTTCTCTGTCTTTCCAGGATTTAATAAGGTTCACATGATATAATTGTTCTGGATTTCTCTTACCATGCTGGTAAACCCTATAGTTTACCTCACCCACTCGGTCAATTATCTCATATGGCCCCTGCCACCTAGCGAGAAATTTGCTGTCTACCGTGGGCGCTAAAACCAACCCTCGGTCCCCTGGATTAAAGGTTCTTATTCTAGGGGACCTATTATATACCCGACTTTGGGCCTACTGAGCCTGTTCTAAATGCTCCTTAACAATCGGCATAACAGAGGCAATTCTGTCTTGCATTAGCGAGATGTGTTCTATCACACTCCTGTAAGGGGTGGGCTCTTGTTCCCAGGTTTCCTTTGCTATGTCCAGTAGACTACATGGATGTCTACCATACACAAGTTCAAAGGGAGAAAAACCTGTGGAGGATTGAGGAACTTCACGAATGGCAAACATAAGATATGGCAAAAGACAGTCCCAATCCTTCCCATCCTTGCTGACCACCTTCCTTAACATACTCTTTAGGGTCTTATTAAATCTTTCTACCAGTCCGTCTGTTTGTGGGTGATACACAGATGTACGCAGGTGTTTAATTTTTAACAGTTTACACAACTCCTTCATGACTCTGGACATAAAGGAGCTGCCCTGGTCGGCAAGTATCTCTTTAGGTATACCGGTACGGGTAAACATGTTAAATAATTATTTCGCTATAGTTTTAGATGAGGTGTTTCTTAGTGGGAAAGCATCAGAAAGTTAAAAGCAAACTCACTTCACCCAGAAGGGTAATGTGGGATAAGCACAATACACCCACATTGACACCTCCTGCGCCTGGGTCGACTGTAGATGTCTCAGAAAGGACGGCAAACACTCTATGGAGTTTCTGGAACCTTTCTTTATTCCAATAACAAGGGTAAGGGGAAGAGAAGCTCTTATTCCAATAGCCAGGGTAAGGGGAAGAGAAGCTCGAAATGAAGAAATGGAGCAGTACAATAAGGGAGTGACATTGGTACATTTATACAATGGAAATAAAAAAAACCCACCAAAGGCACAAGATGGCGTCACTCCTGGTAGGAATGACGTAACTTCCAGTCTTCGGTCTTAAGCATAAAATATACAGATAAAAACATTTTAGAACAATAAGAAGGTAAAAGAAATAAATCTGTGTATACAAGTTTAAAAAGGTAATTAAATAGTCAAATAAACAGAACCGGTTCTGGACATCTGGGTCCC
This sequence comes from Bufotes viridis, assembly GCA_033119425.1. Taxonomy (NCBI): domain Eukaryota; kingdom Metazoa; phylum Chordata; class Amphibia; order Anura; family Bufonidae; genus Bufotes; species Bufotes viridis. The sequence goes on from CM065589.1 coordinate 219,152,504, forward strand.
TCTGAAACCTTCAGTCAATAAACTCCCCTCTGAGCCACCTCCCTTAATGGAATTTTTAACCCCTTTATGAGAAGGAACAGTCTTACCGGGCGATCCGCGTGTTTTGCTGTTCCGAGGGTTAGAGTGTCCAGGAGGCACTTCTTGGAGTAGATCCTCAGTTGCTCTGTACCTTTCAAGTAGGTTGACAAGCTGATTGGCATCTGTTGGGTCTCCTTGACAGACCCAGCGCTGGATCCTAGGAGGTAAGGAACGGACGTACTTGCCCATTACCACTCTCTCCACCATCTGTGAAGGGGTTGCCTCCTCGGATTGCAGTCATTTTCGCACCAGGTGAAAAAGGTCATACGTTTGTGACCGAGCAGGTAGGTGTTCTACATAAGTCCAATTGTGCACCCGTCGCACCCGGACATGCATGTTAACACCCAGACGGGCAAGGATTTCACCCTTTAGCCCTATTAAATGCCCCTTCTTAGTGCCCCCATAATGTGCCTATATAATATACCCCCATAGTATTCTTCTCCCCTCCAACACCATAGTGTCCCCATAATGTGCCAGCAGTGCCCCCAGTAGATTGCCCCATAGTGTCCCCCATGTGCCAGTAAATGCCCCCATAGTGTCCTCCATGTGCCGGCAATGCTGGTATATATATCAGAAGTATAAATATATATTATATAAACTTCTGATATACATAAATGCATATTTTAGCCTCTATTTCTGAAGTTTCAACCAGGATTCGAACTAACAACCTTTTACATCAGAGGAAAGTACCGTAACCGCTGAGCTATTGGGGCTCAATCCTAAACTGTGCTAGAAAAACCTCATACTAGTTTATCATTTATTAGGAATTCCTCTACAGCAGAAGTATAATTAAATAGAAAAATAAATGTGTAATTACACATTTATTTTGTGTCATACACTTTTTTCTTACTATTACTCAAAAAAATATATAAAATTATACTTCTGCTGTATAGGAATACCTGATACTTGATAAACTACTATGAGGTTTTTCTAGCACAGTTTACCCTTGAGCTCTATAGCTCAGTGGTTAGGATTCTTGCCTCTGGTGTGTAAAAGGTTGTGAGTTCGAATCCTGGTAGCAACCTTTCAGAAATAGAGGCTAAATTAGATTACATTGGGTGTCCCCAAGCATACTGACAATGCTTAGGGATACCCCCTTCATGTTCATAGCACTGACTCCTTATATGGACACAACCATATATGGAGTCAGTGCTGGGACTCCTAAGCCGGGATTCCCTGTGTATGGAGCTTCTCTTCAATTAATTATAAATTATATTCTGCTGGCCCTGGTGTCACCCCCTCACAACGCTACTCACAACAACACAACGTCCTAGATATGGTTTGGTCAGCTCTGTAGTTCACCACAGCCGCACACTCTCATGCACCAGCATGTCAGTTCCAGATCTCCCTCTGACCCTGCATCTTTATGCAAGTGCTACAGGTACAGCTAATCAGGCAGCCAACACTTGTCAGAAGTGGACTGCGGATTGGGGAACCTGCCCAACTCTTCCCCAATCCAAAACTCCAGGCCCTACAAAGCCACCTCAAGAAAGCTTGAGTTTTTCACTACATACTGGGCAATCCCTGGAGCTAAGCAGCATATGACAGGATTCTGGGGGAACAATACCTGCCATCAATCACTTTTCCTGTCACTGTGTCACAGTGCTTATTTATGTGGACGATATCCTGATTTGTTTTGAGGAAGAAGGGGATGAAGTAGAAATACTGAAAAACCTAAATCAGCACTTTGAGACCAAAGATCTTGGCGACATAAAGAATTATCTCGGCATCAAGAAATAATTGAAACATTTGGAATGGATGATGCCAAATCAGTAAAGTCTCCCATGGAAACCAACTACCTGAATTAGATGAAAAGCCAAGATGCCCCGTTACCAACTAATACTCAGTACAGGAAAGCAATATGGAAATTGCTGTACCATACCACTGCTACAAGGCCTGACATTGCAGCAACTATTTGAATCCTATGCAGAAAGGTTTCAATTAGAGATGAGCGAATTTTCCAAAAAGATCTGATCCGAATTTATTCGTGGCGAGTCACGTTAAAAAACAGCTATTTCCTAGCTGCAGAGAGCCTGTATAGTGGTGTAGAACACTGTGCCTTGCAGTAACTTGCATAGGGAGTCTGCTGTGGTAGTGAAACAATAATGTAAGTCAGTATGACACATACATGACAGGTGTCGTTCTTAGAATGACTGCACATTTCCCTTATTTGGGCAGTTGTGGGCCCAAAACTGACCAAATAACTCAAGTGTGAACTCAGCCTCACAGGTCAATGTTATGGTATAAAGAACCGTGCAGAGGCCCAAGATCCTACTGTAATGTGAAAGAGCGCACTCCTTTTACACCGTCGTCAGCTGATTCCACATAGATGTCTACAGAACCTGTTCTTTTAAACGCTTATACAAGTAGAGCCCCCCCGACAGAGTGGAGAGGGTGTCAGCAGTAAGTTTGTGTTGACGTCACTGATTATTTTGCTCTTCCTCTGATCCATCAGAACAATAACCCCCAAAAAACGTATCCTGTCTGTTGAGCATCCGCCTTCACTCGGTCAGCATTTGGTCAGTAATCCTTTAGTATTGCTAAAGCCAAAAAAAAAAAAAACAGGAGTGGATTAAAAACAGTGATGACACGTGAATGAAATATTTGCATGTCTTCTGTGTTTTGTACCCACTCCTGCTTTTGGATACCAATTCATAATTCAATTCTGATGGGACCATACAGGCCTTATAGCTGCTACATTAACAGGATCCATTTTGCATCTATTTTTTCCTTCCTTCTGTCAGATCAGAAGGGTCAAATAAATGATGTCAACAAGGCCACACAGGGACACTAGTGGCCCAGTCAAAGAGTGGGGAGAGTGGAAACAGCATGAGAAGTCCACAGTGTGGCCCAATGACATAGTTGTGAGGTGGCAGCAGCATAAGGAGACCACAAAGTGGCCCAGTGACAGTGTTAAGGTAGCAGCAGCATGAGGAAACCACAGAGTGGTGATTTGGCAGCAGCATAAGGAGACCACAGAGTGGCACAATGACAAAGTTGTGAGTTGGCAGCAGCATAAGGGGGCCACAGACTGGCATGGTGACGTATTGTGGAGGTGGCAGCAGCAGCAGCATGAGGAGGCCACAGAGTGGCACAATGACAGTTGTGAGTTGGCAGCAGCATGAGGAGATCACAGAGTGGCAAGGTGACATAGTGTGGAGGTGGCAGCAGCAGCATGAGGAAACCACAGAGTGTTAAAGTGGCAGCAGCATGAGGAGACCACAGAGTAGTGAAGTGGCAGCAGCATGAGGAGACCACAGAGTGGCAAGGTGACATAAATTGGAGGTGGCAGCAGCAGCATGAGGAGACCTGAGTGGTGAGGTGGCAGCAGCATCAGGATACAACTGAGTGACCCAGTAACAGAGTGGGGAGGTTGGTGGCAATAACAGTACCCGCTGACGATGCGTGTAAGAAGGAGCACTTGGCATCAGATGTGTGGCATCAGGCGGGTGGCAGCATCAGAATAGCAGCTGAGGCAGATAGCCAAAAGAAACCGGTCTCTTTTGTCAAGGTTTGGGTGAGGCAGCATAGATAATCTAATCTGATGCATCAGGAATTGTTGGGTGGAAATCCTGGCTGATCCATGCCTGATTAATCTTGACAAAGGTCAGTCTCTCCACATTTTGGGTGAACAAGTGAGTTTTCCTTGGGGTAACTATGGCCCCTGCTGGACAAAACACTCCGATGCCACAGTACTGGCTGGGCAGGACAGCTTTTCCAGGGCAAACTCGGCCAGTTGCAGCCACAAATCCAGTCTGGCTGCCCAGTTGTCCAGCGGATCTTAAATGTGGGGTGGCAGGGTGCTGTCCAAGTATGCCACCACCTGCTGGTTCAGGTCTTGCTCCCGATTGAGCTGCTCCCGATTGAGCTGTTTCTTCACTAGGTGGGTGACAAAAGCTGCTTTTCAGCGACTCTAGACTCAAGCTGCTGCTGATGGAGCTGGTACTGCTCCTACCCCCTTCCCACCCCGCCACAGCAGCCATGGTAGTGTAATGAGAGCACAGAGGGCCCCCCAAGTCAGACCTGCGAGAGGATGGACGATGGCGCAGATAGGCTGCGGCCAACTAACTACATAGGATGTCTCTATAGTAGTTCAGTTTGTCCTTCCTCTCAGCGGGTGTAAAAAAGGCCCTAATTTTGAACCGGTAGCGAGGGTCTAACAAGGTGGATAGCCAGAAGTCATTCCTCTGCTGAATGGTGACAATTCGGCTGTCACTACCCAAGCAAGTAAGCATGTAGCAGGCAAGTGACTCGGAGCGACTCCCTGCCTCCATCACTGCATACTACCACAGTGTGCCTGGGTCATCTGCCTCATCTTCCTCATCTCCTTCCTGCTCCTCTGGCTCCTCCTGCTCCTCCTGTTCCTGTCACCTGTGTAGAAAAACCACCCATTTAGCTACATCAGGGGGAGGCAACCTCCAGCACTCCAGCTGTTGTGAAACTAGTTTCACAACAGCTGGAGTGCCAAAGGTTGCTGATCCCTGCGCTAGACATTGATTGTGTTCCAATGTTCTCCTCCTCCTCCAGTTCAGCCCCCCACAGGGCTCATGTGGGCATGAGATGTAGGCGCCACGTCTCCAGTCCCTTGACCAGCCAGATTTACCAGCATCTGTTCAAGGATATGAAGCTGTGTAATCCCGTAGTCCCTGCGACTGACAAATAATATGGCATCCTCAAAGGACCTGAGCAAACAGCAGGTGTCACGAATAACCTGCCACTTTCTGACATCGAAGTTACACAAGGAAGTACTCCTGTCTGCTTGGATCATCAAGAAATAGTTTATGGCCTTTCTCTGTTCGTACAGTTGGTCCAACAGATAGAGGGTGGTAATGTCGCATATCAGCCTATGTTCGGGGACCTTCTGCCCACCAATTCAGCAAATGGGCATGTTCACCTCCTCCGGCGGCATAACAAAAAACCACCGCACCTAAAAGTTTACCCCCAACCGTCTGCACTAACTGACTGCTACAGCCGCTGCCTCCGTGAACCCCTGCACCACTACTTTCTGGGCAGGTAGGCTTCTGCATAGTGGGCGGTCTACACCGGGCATGTTTGGCCCCCGACCTCCCACTGCTGCCACCCTGCTGACTCCCAGCCATGCTACCAACTTGCTGACTCCGTCACTGCTTCAAGCGCAAGCTGACACTCTCTTCTCCCCATGATGATGAAGCCCCTTTTTTCACACAGCTCCTAATTGCAATTGGCTACATCATCATGGAGTACTATCTGCACGTCACTGATATCCTCCTCAACAGTCTCTAAGCCAGGAGCCTGACCGCTCGCAAAACCAGCTCCCATGCAACTTTCCTCATCACTACTTGCCAGCCTACCGGAGGAAGCAGTGGATGTCTCCCCCAGATCTTGGCTAGGCAGTAGATGCTGACTGTCCTCTTGTAGCTCGTCCTTGCTGTGTAGTGGAGCTGAGCCCAAAGCATATAATACTTCTCTGAGGGAACATAATAGGACAGGGGCAGGTTGAGGACAGGTGAGGGCACAGGGCCTGCTCCCGGGCCATGCCAACTAAGTGTTGTGTCTGACGAACCCACTGACTCTTGGCTAGGGGTGTCTGATGTCACTTGGGATGAAGTGGATGACCGAATCAACCATTCAAGAACCGCTGGATTGCTGGTCAAGACACGACCGCTAGATGACACCGGGAGCTCAGGTCTCTCGAAGTGACCCCTGCTGCCAAGCCCGCTTACTCTGCTGCAACCTGTGCCTCCGCCTGAAACATTTAGGACTCTGCCCTTCCCCTGTGCAGGACAGCACTTCTCTGTCTGACATACTGTTAGATCAAATAAATAAATAAAAAGGAAATTAATACACCTCAAAAAAGTCTGTAATTTTGTCACTCCACCGCACAATGTCAAATAAGCCCTTTTTTTGTTTCCACTAATACACCACAAAAAAGGCTTTAAAACATATAACTGCACCGTTGAACGGCTAATGACACTTTTTTCCCCCACTAATACACTCCAAAAAGGTTGTAATTTTGTCACTTCACCGCTGAACGGCAAATAAGCCCTTTTTTCCCACTAATACACCCCAAAAAGGCTTTAGAGCATATAACTGCACCGCTGAACAGCTAATAATACTTTTTTTTCCCACTAATACACCCCATAAAAGGCTGTAGAACATATAACTGCACTTCACAACGGCTAATAAGACGTACAAATATTTCATAGTAATACACCCTGTTAATGGCTGTATCACACAGCACTTGTACACTAATAACAAGCAAGGTTTGCTGGAATTACAGAGGTATTATCTATTGCCTACTTAAAAGCAGTGGTATAATGGCAATTTGGATCCCCAGTCAGTGCAGCAAGGTGTAATAGAATTGAATCTAATACCCAGCCTGTATACTCTCCTTTTATAGTGTGGAATAATTCCTCCCTATCCTTTCCCTACACTTCTAATGATCTTTCCCTGAACTTCTATTAAGCCACAAAACAGTCTTTTCTACCACTTTCCCTAGCGCCTGCTAACGTCTCTCCCTGCACTAAGTACACTGGAAAATGGCTGAATCCAAAATGGCTGAGGCTATTTATAGGGCTGTGAAATCACAAGGGCTGGCTGGCTGCTGATTGGCTGATCCCTCGTTCCCAGAGTTCCTTGCTCCATGTCCTAACACGTGCAGCCATTTTAGGAATAAAATGTGATTCGTTGCTACGAAGCGTAAGGAAATTCAGATTTGGTGTAAATAAAAATTTTCTTGAAATTCGGAGAGAATTCCCCTTCGTCAACTTCGATTCACTCATCTCTTGTTTCAGTGCCAGATGAACTGGAATGCTGTAAAGCGAGTCATTCGCTATCTTAAAGGGACTTTGCAGTACAAGCTAAAGTTACCAGGGTGTGATGAGAGCACCCTGACAGGATATGTGGATGCTGACTGGGCCAGATACACCAGCGACAGAAAATCTACCAGTGTCTACTTGTTTCTTCTGTCAGGAGGTGCTATCAGTTGGACTAGCAGAAAGCAGCTCTCCATTACACTATCTTCTATTGAAGCAGAGTACGTTGCAGCAGCGCAGGCAAGCCAAGAAGTTATATGGCTGAGACAACTGTTAACAGACTTGGGTCAACCACAGTTCTTTTTCCTGTCTGTGCCATTCACCATGTAAGGTGACCTTCAGTTACTGCACGCATGTCCCAATAAAGCCAGTTCCTGTTACTCCACAACATCTGATCTGAATTGACTCCGCTGCACCTAGCAATCATACTCTGCAACAAACTCATGGAGAAATGTAACACACCTCTTAGAAGAAAGCAACAAGGATTTTGGAATCCTGTATGATACCTTTAATCAGGAGTATGTACATGATACCTACAGTATAAGGGATTATACTAAAACTTTTACCAAAGTACCATTAGGCCAGGGTAACATAAAACCTCAGCCCATCTAAAATGTGTATGCTGCATTAGTAATCTTATTTAAATTGCTAGCTATTCTGTTTACAATGCATTTGGAAAGTCTTCAGTTCAGACTAGATTCAGCAATTTTTTTAAAAAATTTGATTCATACTCAAATCGGTTCTACACAATTAAACTTGCCCCATTTGCCCTGAAAACTGGTATATAATACTCTCATAACAAAGTGTTATGGGGAAAAATACTATCTTGTTAGGACCAAGCATCTAAAAATGATGGTGGCAGAAATCTGCTCGTTGAAAGCTGCAGGAAAATGCGAACACTGCATTTCCTGGTAATAAAGTAATTTGTGCAAGAGGAAAACATTCCTTTATTTTGCTTTGATAAAGAGGGTCTAAAAGCATAGCTATCCAGTAGTCATCAGACTGATTCAAGTGAATGATACACCTGTCATTACGTAAGCAAACAAGCATATACCTTGCCATTCTGGCCATTGTGCTGGGGGACCCCATTCTTTACAGCTCTGCTCCCCACTGAGATGATTGTTTTTTGTGGCTTTCGTCGTTGTCCTCATCATCATCATTATCATTTCCTGCTCCTCCACCACCGACTTCTCCTCTTGCGGTGGCAGCTGCACATCCTCATTTGACTTTCTTCATGTGCGTTCCCAACAGCTACAGAGCAGCCAGCAAAATGGCTAAGCTGTTACTCTGCCGTCCCTTTTTGCTTTAGAGTGAGTGTCTGCTCTAAAATAAATATCAGAGGGATGGAAAATTTTGTGGCCTACTTGAATGTCTTCAGTACGCGGCAGGCATCTCCGATCATCTGCAACACCATATGGCAACGCTTCACTTTACACACGCTGTTGGGGACAGGAGGATGTCCATAGAGGAGGCGAATAAGCTGCTGGTGTGTGAACCTGACCAAATGTGGAGATGTCATTAGGACCTGGCCTTCTTGCTGCAGTGCTACCTCACTGTGAAAAGCATTGACCCAGTAGGCCATGAAATACACGTACTGTTCCTGTCTGTAACAGCTACCCCAGATGTCTACCATGACAGGCACCTTGCCACACAGTGGGGATTGCAAGGAGCCCCACACCACGTACAAGGCAGGGACAGCTTTTTGGGAAAAATAGTGCTGGTTTGGCATCCTACAGTAAGGCTGAACGCCAGCCCTCAGCTCCCTAAAGGCAGAAGATTTCAATAGGTAGAACAGCAGATACTGCACCACCAGAAACTTGGCCACGTGGGAGTTAAACTTGCGTACCAGTGGACTGCTGGCATGTAGAGTTGTTTCTTGGTCACACAATCAGTTATCGATGGCTGACATCAGAGCTGAGTAGGTGTAATCTGAGAGAGATAAGCAGTAAGTGATGATGACAAGGAAACTGTGCTGCATGTGAATGCGGCCTAGCTGCCACAAAAGAGATAGGGAGAAGGAGGACACTTTTGTTGTGCTAGCTGACGGCCACTTCTGTTTTCCCACAATAACTAATGATGCCACTTCATGTATTTTTATAGAGCCTTGGTGCCTATGGTGCCGATGGCTTATTTTTATCCTGGCGATCTTGCGCATAGCAATGCTTTCGTCTTCTGGCATATAGGAGATATTTGCATAGAGCTAGCGGCAGCCGAGCTTGGCTTTGGTCTGGCACGTTCTGAGCCTGTTTCAGTGTTTCAGTGAAATTTCTTTAAACTATGTATGCATTTAATATCAATGACTGGTTCAACAATGCTATATGCACCCATGACTACCAATATAATGATACAGTGTTGGCAGTGAAATTTCTTTGAATTCTGCCTGTAATATGACTGTCAACTACCAAAAAATAGGTACACAAAATTCCCTTAAAATATAGCTTTTATTTAAATTACAATATAAAATAATTCATTATCATAAATTGGGGAAACAAATAGAGGCGCTATACAATTCCCATAAAAGCTGGTGTATATATAAATAATTGTTATACGGGTTAACAAGCTCCCAATGCAATGCTGCCTGGTTTATAAATACTGACACAGGGCAAAGCTATGAACTCCCTATAATGAGATCACCTGGTGCTAAAAACGCTATCCAATATACCTCTACTAACATGTAGCAAGGTAGCCACGCTGCCCTTAAAACATACTAAATAACCACCGCAATGTAAATAAATAACCACCGTATGTATAATAACCACCGCAATGTATAGTTGGGGAAACAATGTTGATCACATACCCACAAATATCGTCCACCAGCTATTTGGGAATATGACTGGTATAAAAATAGCATTATCACCATAAAATGCTTTTGCTATAATGCAACACCTTTAATAACACAGATGGATGCAATGAAAAAAAAATGCAATCGCTCAGCGTTTGCAACAGAATGATATTTGGATGCTGCATTTGCAATAATGAACTGTAGAAACTTTAATTTTTTTTTTCTAATACCTGCCTCTTTATTGATATAAAACATATTTATCAAGAATGGGGTTGGTTTTGTAATGTACAACTGGTAGGCTGAATTGCTGCACCAAGCAGCTTTATGCACATTATGAACAGCCTCCTGTGACCAACTCCCTCAAAGCATTCCTGGATCAAATTCATTAAAATCAAGACAATTATTTTTTTCCATTATTTCCCTGTAGTTTCATTATAGTCTCCCTATCACACTACAATAGTTGCTTATGACTATGTAATCATTTTTTGGCAGACACAGTTCCGAAGCTGAACATACTATGGCGCTTCTGCTGGTTCAGCTAGGCCTCTCTCTTCTTCCTGCCCTCCTGAATGACTGATCTAGGCTATCTTTCAGCTTTGGAACGAATCAGGGCAAACCCTCCCCCCACTTCCTCCCAATGTCATGTGATCCTCTATCTTCTTTCTTCCTCATAGTTTTTCATGCACAAAATAACAGTTAAATTGCACTGGACCCGTTTTTTTTTTTTTTGTTTTTTTTTATAAATTTTATTAAGAGAAAATGGCATTACAATATATAGTAACAGTTATCTCTGAGTACAATCAATGTGAGATCGAGATAAGACATTGGTGAATCATGTAGCAAATAATTTAACCATAGTGTTGTCCTATCTTTTTTTTTTTTTTTCCTTTTTGACCGAAAAGAGGATCGCAGTGTATATTTAAACATCCTCCTCCCCAAACCAACAAAACCCGCAAAGCCGCTCCTTATAATCCAGCTCAACCATGGTATACATTTAAAACTGTAATCCATATTATAAGATATGTCTCTCCTTCAAATTAGTTGATGTCTAGTCTTCCTGAAGTTCCCTTCGTTTTCTCTAAGAGATACCACTGAGTATTCAGGAACGGGGAAACTAGTTCCTCAATCTCTTCACGAGATAGTCTCTCCACTATAAATTTCCTCTATTTATGGAAGAATGCCTTCGTGGCACTACCTTTGCGGTGTTCCGTATCAAGGCGCTTTAGATACAGAATCTGTTTTACTGCCCCTAAAACCTCTTCAATAGTAGGTACTGTAGAAGATAACCAATGTCTTAGTATACACTTCTTTGTGGATAGTAACATTATTTGTATCCCCTTAATGCTCACAACCTGCGAGGTGTTCCCTTCCGGGTCTATTGGTATATAATTAAAAACACAGTGCAGGGGCGAGAGATCAACCTCAGAATCCCATATCTCTTTTATCTGGGTCGTTACCTCTTTCCACAGCTGTGATAAAGAGGGGCATTCCCATAAGCCATGTAGAAGATCGGCCTTAGGTAGTTGACATTTCGGACAGGCTTTAAGATAGTGAGCCGGTGCATCTTTATATGAAAGATCAAAGGCATATGTCGCCTTATGGAGAATCCTGAAATGCATCTCTCTCCAGTTCTCACAGCTTACCACCTGCCTCACCCTCTCCAAACCTGCCCTCAATTTGACTGTCAATGAACTGTCATTTAAATCTCTTTCCCAATGCTTAAAGACCACATTCCCAAGTCCTATGGATTGGGTGCTTTGGAGCCTGCGGTACAAATCTGATAATGAGCTTGGTACACTATTACTCCCTATAAGACCATCAAACCAGGCAAGTCTGTCTGTATCACCCAGACTTTTTGCTTGTTCTAAGCAGTGAGAATTAATCTGGGCATAAGCTAAAAAGTGTGAAGGTGGGAGCTGATACTGAGCCTGGAGTTGGGGCCAGGAGCTCAAATTCTGTCCAGTAGTTGTTAAAATTTGTTTTAAAGCGGTTATACCTTTTTCCTTCCATTTGTGGAACAGTACCGATTGTCTACCAGCTGGGAAAGCTGGGAGCGTCCACAAAGGCATATAGGGAGTGATGTACATGGGCAATTTATATATTTTTCTAATGGCCCTCCAGGCAGCCATAGTATCTCTTATCAAGGTATATTTTTTATATCAGGGGGTGTATCTCTAAGTCTGGAGTGTAATAGAGCATCTAAATCCCATGGGGCTACCAACTCCCTCTCCAGGTCTGTGTTGGAGAAAATTTAAGTTCCCCAGACCCAGTCTTTTATGTGGCTCGTCAGAGCCGCCAAATTATAAAGTCTAATATTGGGGATTTGGAGACCTCCCTCCCATTTTGTCAAACTAAGTTTATCGTTGCTGATTCTGGGTCTCTTATTCTTCCATAAAAATTTTATAAAGGCTCTTCTAAGTTTATTCACATCCCGATGCTTCATGAGCAGTGGAATAGTTTGCATGGGGTATAATAACCTAGCAAAACTGATCATGTTGATGTGCCCTTCCAAACAGCGACAGCGGAAGGTTCGCCCACCCTTCTAGTTTTAGTTCTATCTTCCATATCAGAGGGTCATAATTTAGGGAGTACAGCTCGTTTGGGGACCTCCCAATTTTAATTCCTAAGTATGTTATATGATTTGGAACTATCTCCACCCTAGCATTTGGGTTCCTACCCAGGTGAAATTTTTTCAAGTAAAGTAGCTGACTTTTACTTACATTTATCTTATAGCCCGTGGCCTCTTCATAGTAGAGGAAAGTATCCAGCACCGCGTCTAAATGTTCCTCCGGGGAACCCAGGAAGATCAATATGTCATCTGCAAAGCAGATTAATTTCATTTCTCTTCAACGTATCTTCACTCCCCTGAAGACATCAGAGTGCACTAAATACCTAAGTAGCGGTTCCAGAGCCAGATCGAACAGAAGCGGGGATAAAGGGCACCCCTGTCTGGTGCCTTTTCTAAGCTGAAAAGTCTCAGACAGGAAGCCTGGGAGGCTTACTCTTGCTTGCGGGTTTTTGTAAAGTCCCTCCAAAGCCATTCCGATCTGGCCCCTAAACCCAAAGGCATCCAAGGACCATCGCAGCCACTGCCAGTTAACGTTGTCAAAGGCCTTTTCGGCATCTAATGACAGGAGGGCCGGACGGTCCCTGGAAGCACCTCCCCGTCCAAGAGAGTCCTGAACACTAAGCACCGTTCTAATGTTCTTAACTGCAGCTCGGCCTTTTATAAAACCTACCTGGTGGTTTCCTATTAGATCTGGCATATATGCTTCTAATCTATTAGCCAGGATTTTCAAAAAAATCTTTAGATCCTGGTTAATTAGTGAGATCGGTCTATAAGAGCTTGTTAAGTTAGGATGCTTTCCTGGTTTTAAGATAAACCTTAATATGGGCAATGTTTCCCGTAGGCATAATATCACCCCCTTTCAGAATCGAGTTAAAGATGGCTTTTAGAGGAGATACAGATCTCAGGGAGTAGCATCTTATAAAATGGACACAGTTTTTATGTGATTCATCCAAAACTAATCACAAAAGACTTGACTATTTGTTTGGTGGACACATTTTTGTAAAGTTTGTAATTAATCTAATTAGTTTAGAATCGATTCACTAATCCTTACATTGTATGTTCTTTGAGCTCAGTCTGCAGTGCACAACACCATATCAACAGTACCAGTAAGTGTTTTGTGAATAGACATGAATATAAATGAACCTGACTTTCTAGAAGGTATTTTGATGTCCTCTCTGTAAGCTAAGATCATCTGGTAAATTTATTTTTGTTGTTTGTGATCTGACATTTACTGCTGACCTACAAATATAGACACACAATCAAGCCATGCACATTTGAGGAGATATCTTCTATTTCTCAGAGGGGTGTAAATTGTATTTGAAAGGTCTTGTTTGCATATAATTTTAGTTGGTTGATCAGTAGGATCTTCAGATAACATATATTATTATACACCTTCAAAAAGATAAAAATTTTCTATCGGAGATTGAGGTATTTTAAGAGTTACACTATATGTGTGTGCCCTTTAATGTGAAAAAGAATAATAAAAAATAAAACCACAATAATATATCATAAATGTAGAATTACAGTATTATGTCCACCTATGCACATCATAGTACATCAAACTAAAGTGCCAGAATTCAGTTTAAGTACCCTATACTTTGCTAATCATAACTTGCAAAAACAGGAGTCGATCTGGGAAGGCACCCTCTTCTGTCCTCCTTATGTTTGACTGGGGTATATGTTGACAGGCAGCTAAACTCCCTCCTTGCAACTCATTGACTCCAACAGCCTGAAACATATCAGTGATGTAACATTAGGTCTGGTGAGGGAAACTAGTACAAATGTGCTGCTTGTCCTTCAATTGATTTTGGAAAGGGTGGCTGCTATGAGCTGAGCAGATGATGTCACCAGGGTCATAGTTATAACGATATAGTGGCTTTCATGAGATAAAAGGAAATAAATGCTGGCTAGCTAGAACATATTTCACAAACAGCCACTAAATGAAGCTGAAGCATCTTGCTGGAGGCATGGCACACCCTTTCTTCCCCATTAGAAGCAAATCAGTTCATTCATAAGATAAATGTTTCGCGTAGAGATGAGCAAACTTATTGAAATACATTTTGTGTCCGATTTGTGAAATCTTTTACAAAATTTGATTTGGGTTCAAAACAATTTTACCACAATCAGAAGTGCTTCACTCCAGTTGCTCTGAAAATTGGAATAGGACAATCTGAGGTCTCCTAAAACTTTTGCTATCTTGTCTTTCTCTCTCTTTTTTCCCTAAATTTGTGCTTTATCTCTCTTTACCCTGTTGTAAAGGTCTTTAACACCATTACAGCAATAGCAAATAATGTTACACTAACATATATAGTTATGGGTAAACACATGGTTGGCAGTGTTAACAAACATTGTGTTTAAAAACACACTGTGCTGTCACAGTTATAGTGGTTTTTCATATTAGAAACGTTCCAAAAATTGTCCCTTTTTGAGGCACATGGTGTTTAACCCGCTTAGTGACCAGCCTGTTTTTGGCCTTATTGACCAAGATTTAGTTTTTTTCATATTTTCATCTGCACATTTAAGGAGTTATAACTTTTCTATTTTCCCGTTGATGTAGTCCTATGAGTTGTAGCTTTCAGTTGACCTTTTGGGGTAAACATACTGATTAGCTTTTACAGTATTAACTCTTTTTGGGTGGGATGCAAAAAAACAGCAATACTGCCACTGAGTTTTTACATTATAAATTTTGCTACATTTCTCTTTTTGACATAAATAATATTATAACTTTAACTATGACTTTTTCTGGGTCAGTATGATTACAATGATATCAAATATGTATAGTTTTTATTTTAAAAAAAATATTTTACCACTTTTGCACAATAAAAGCCTCTTCTTAAAAAAAAGGCTATTTTTAAAAGTAGCATCGCAAGATCAATAACTTTTTATTTTGCATTCTACAGGGCTATATGATGGCTTAATTGGATTTAAATTCTAACTGTGTAGTGAAGATGGTTACAGATGCGGCGATACCAAATAATTTTTCCATTGAAAAGTGTGTTTTTTTAACTTGGATTTTTATTTATTTAATAAAACGTTATTTAACTTTTTTTTTTACAACTCACTAGTCCCACAAGGGCTTCTCTAAAAATCTGCACTGCTTATGCACTACAGTGGATTGTACTGTCAGTGCTATACCAGCAGTCACCAGCATGCTTCACCAGAGAGGCACAGCCTGATATGGGTAATACTGCAGATAGGCCTAGGACATTCAATAGGCCCTAGGCTGCCATGCAAAGACTTTGGTACCAAGTGATCTTATTTGCTTGGTGATGAATGGAGACAGAGCGACCTCTCTCAAAACCACTTAGATGCTGCAGTCGCTATTGCCTTTATCATCCAAGGTGTTAAATGGCCTGGATCAGCAGATCCATGATAGCAGAGCTTTAAGAAATTCTTTCTTGTTTTGGGAGCAGCAGAAGTACAGTATGGATGTGGAAAGGTTAAGGTAAGGTCTAAGGTGTGTAGGGGTAACAGTGGCATATTTCAGGAATAGCAGCATCATCAGTAGCAGCACAGAATGGGACAGACAAGGCAGTAGATGTGTGTGCGGCTGTATTAGTACTAGTATAAGTGGCAATTATGTAGTGCAGCAGCATACAGTATGAAACATGATGGTAGGCAGGCAATCAGAGCAATGCCCATCTGTGATTCTAGGAATGATATTCAAATTAGCTTTCCTAAGCCTATCTGATGCTAGCAGATGTTAGACATGATAATTTGCATATGCTTTTCCCAGAAATCAAGAGAAACATTGTGTAAACTACAATAGTCATCACCTTCCTATATTAACTGGTCTCTATAATAGAAATAGTAGAAACTGAGAGGTCTTCCCAAGGCCTTGCAACTAGAAAAGCTGTTTAAATGTGCTTTCCTCTGATAAAGGGCTTTTGTCCCAAAAGAGCTAGTTGCAGATATGAAGGCGGCATAGCTATTTTCCTAGTATTGCTACTGAGCATATTTAAAAGGCTGGAAGGCACCTCTGGCAATCAGCTGTGCGAAGATTATGCAGCTCTCATACAAGTGCTGTGTTTTATTCATTGTTTACTTGCTTTCTGTGCAGCAGCAAGCAGGTGTAATTACAGCTCTGCTGTCACTATTCATAGCAATGGGAAACTCTTTCCTATTCACCTGAGGATAGTTCATCAGTGTAGCAAAAGCAGATAACCCCTGTAGTAATGAGCAATTCCATTTTACAATTTCCGAATTAATTTCAGAGGAATTAGAGAGAGGCCCACAAAGTAATATTCAAATGAAAATGAGGCAAGAGAACTAGAACATCCCACCAAGCTTACACATCATTCAATGAAACATTCAAGCTGGTTCCCTTTCCAGAAGGACAAGATAACCAGAATATCTCAAGAGAAACTCCCCTTGCTTAGTTGACTGGCCTTGTGGAGTACTCTTCAGGGTGCTTTTTTTCATTAGAAAGACCAAAAAATATGCATAAGCACTGTATGCCAGGCAACACTACTCTTGGTTTCTAGGAAGACCAAATTTGCATATCTTAATTTAGCTGATAGGAGAAAAGATTAGCATTCTTTTTTTGTTTTGGAAGAAAAGCTAATTTTAATATCTTTCCTAGAAGTCCAAGGTATGCAAATTAACTTGCCTGACAAAGAGCGGATGTCCTATTTAATAGCAGAAGAATTAACATACGCAAATTTACATATATTCTTTCTAGAAACCATGGCATACAATTCTCGTGCTTTTTTTTTTTTTTTTGGTCTCCCTCAAATTGTTTGGAAAAATATGGCAAACCTGAAAGGAACTGAATCTTGACAGGTTCACTCCTCCCTACACAATCCAGGCTAAATGTTTGAGCCTGGCACAGTACCTGAAAAATCAACTCCATCATGTTCATAGTACTGAATTAGCTTCTGCTACTTATGATAGCAGAGATGGAGGGAGGTCTAAAAACATGGCTATCCAGTAATCATCACATTGCTTAATGCTAACAATATGCCTGTCAGTACATAAGCAAGCAAGCTTATAGTTTGCCATGCTCACCAGCATGCCCAAGGCCCCAGTTCATTCCAGCTCTGCCACCCATTGGAATGATTGGTTATCATAGCCAGTGTCATCATTATCTGCCTTGTGCTCCTCCACCACTAAGTTCTCTTCCAGAGGTAGCTCCTCATTCTCCAACTCCAGTTCCTCCTTCAAGGGATTTTGTCCATGTGGGTCTGCAGAAGCTTTTATTCTTCCTCCATCTCTTGTTGCAGAAGAACTGTGTTAAAATTTGATGTTTGACTAATCAATCTAGTAACAAGAACCATGTTCAGACTAGGATCTTGAATAAGTAACCTGCTTTTTACTGTTAGCAATGGGAACCATGTTCCAACTGAGTCAACTTAAACAATTGACTGTTTTTATTGCCCAAAATAAAAAAATCATGGTCACACCTGCTATTTGTACAATGTATTTAGTTCCTAATGCTTGTTACACAAACTATGTTCAGACTTGGTATTTGAATAGAGATGAGCGCACACCTGGATGTTCGGGTTCGAGAGGTTCGGCCGAACTTCCGGAAAATGTCCGGGTTCGTGATCCGAACTCAACCCGAACTTCCTCCCGAACCCGAACCCCATAGAAGTCAATGGGGACCCGAACTTTTGGGCACTAAAAAGGCTGTAAAAGACACCCAGAGGGATAATATACCGCAATAAACGCATTGCGATTACAACTTTGAGCTAACGATCACCATGGGAACGCCTCCTCCAGTAGAATGTACTGTCGGATCTGAGAATTAAGTTGAAATCACAATGCGATTCTTATATATTTGCTTAATCGCATTAGTGATTTCAACTTAGCATTGCTAAATAATTCCATCCATATCGTTAACTTACTGAGTCAGTAAGTTAACGAATATGGATGGAATTATTTAGCAATGCTAAGTTGAAACGGCAATGCGATTAAGCAGATATATAATAATCGCATTGCGATTTCAACTTAATTCTCACATCCGACAGTACATTCTACTGGAGGAGGCGTTCCCATGGTGATCGGTAGCTCAAAGTTGTAATCACAATGCGATTAAGCAAATACATAAGAATCGCATTGCCATTCCAACTTTTTAGTACTCAACTTTTAAAATCGTACACCACTTTAAGTTCCAAAGTTGCAATTGCTTTCGAATAGAACTTAAAGCTGTCTCTTAGTCAGTTTTAGTATTGGTGTGCTGTAATAGAAGTTACATTCGTACGCGAATATAACTTAGAGCAATACAGTCAACTTTACACTGTTAGTTTTATTATCGCGATAATACAACTATTCAAGAATCGTGTACGTGCGTCTGTACGTGTGTGCGTTACCTCGGACACTATTCTATTTTGCCAGCCACAGCTGAAACCACTGATTTATGGTATTGCTATTTTGGCAATTGAATTTAACCCCAGAAAATAATCTATCCTTTGCCAGACAGCAGACAGTATTATACTTGTCTAACCAAAGCTGGAACACCAGATTTAGGGGATTGGTATTTGGGCAATTGTATTTAACCCCTTAATAAAATATAGAAATTTCTTTCCTGAGTTTCTAGGGGTGACAATTAGCACAGCCAAGCCCCTGATGTAGGATATAGCAAAAAAAAAAAAACTAGTATTGATGGATTGATGGACTTGGTGGCAGCTTCTTCTGGCGCACCACAAGTCACAAAATGGCCGCCGATCAACCCAGAAAATAAGTGACAGAAAAACGCTCTGTGCAGCCTAAAAACCAGCGAGCAAGTAACTAGCAGAAGTTCAATGATTCTCAGCTGTAAATTGATCTGTTCATTAGGTGCTGTTGCTGACTTTAACCTGCCTAATCTCGCCCTGACAGAAGCTGCGTCCTCTCCCTACACTAATCAGAGCAGTGTGACGTGCGGCTCTACATGACTCCAGCTCAAATAGAGGCTGGGTCACATGCTGCACTTGGCCAATCACAGCCATGCCATTAGTAGGCATGGCTGTGATGGGCTCTTAGGGCAAGAAGTAAAACGCTAGCTGATTGGCTGCTGTGCAGCCCTTCAGAAAGCGGGAAGTAATCGACGAACACCGAACCCGAACTTTTTTGAAAATGTCCGGGTTCGGGTCTGGGTCCCGGACACCCCAAAATTCGGTACGAACCCGAACTATTCTCGAACTGTTCGCTCAACACTATATTTGAACAATTGATCTATTTACCCTGCTATTAAGAATCATGTTCACACTTGGTATTTGAACAGTCGATCTAGTAATAAGACTTACTTTGGTGCAAAGTTTAGGCAAGGTAGTGGGACAAGCAGCCCAGCTAAATAGGGAGACTGATCAGCAATGTAGCCAGCAGCTGGACAGGGAGCAAGGGGAAAGGATTAACTCTCATAGTGCTGAAATGAAGTTCACTGAGCACTAGTCCCAATACACATAGGGGGAGAGGAGAGATGCCAGTGCTCTGTGTCTGCCACCATCCTGCTGTCCCAGACAGGCATGGGCATGACTCCCTTCTCCCTGTGTGCACTGGGACTAGTACTCAGTGAACTTCCTTTTAGTACTGTGAAATGTAATCCTTTCCTCTTGCTCCCTGTCCAGCTGCTGGCTACATTGCTGATCAGTCTACCTATTTAGCTATGGCTATGTGTCCTATGCAATTGCCTGAGTATTGAGGTTTTCTAGTCTCTAGTAACCAGCGAAAAAAAATCTCTTGTCTGACTACCTTTGTACTATACCTTGCCTGTTTACCAATTCTACTCCTTGCCGCCAGCCCAACACCAACCCCACAGCATGATGCTGCCACCATCATGCTTTACTTTAGGAATAGTACTGGACAGTGCCTGGTTTCCTACAAACATGATGCTTAGAATTGCAGCCAAAAAGTTCTATATTTGTTTCTTCAGACCAGCGATTCTTGTTTCTCTGAGAGTTGTTTAGGTGCTTTTCTTTGCAAACTTTCATGTGTCTTTTACTGTGAAGACGGCTTCTTTCTGGCCACTCTGCTATAGAAGCACAGATTGGTGGAATTCTACAGTGATGTACGTTTCTCCCATCTGCACACAGGATCTTTGGAGCCAGAGTGACCATTGAGTTCTTGGTCATCTCTCTTACCATGGGTCTTTATCCCTAATTTCTCTTGGAAGAGTCCTGGTATTTCCAAACTTCTTCCACTTAAGAATTTTGAAATGCACTCTGCTCTTGGGAATTTTCAGTGCAGCAGAATTTTTTGTACCCTTTTCCAGATCTGTGCCTCCGCACAATCCTGTCTATGAGTTCTATGGACAGTTCATTCTGATATGTGTGTCTTTCTAAATTATGTCTAATCAACTGAATTTACCACAGACTCCGGTCAAGGTGAATAAACATTTCTAAGATGATTAAGACAAAATGGGAGGCCTCCAGCAAAATTTCAAGTGTCACAGCAAAGGGTCTGGATACTTATGTCCATAATCTTAGCTTTTCCTTTTTAATAAATTTGTACATATTTCTGAAATTTTAATTTTTATTAATTTTATTTTAGCACATGACTGCAACATAACGCCTAGTTTTTAATAAGATGTATACATCACGAAGTGATCTTCATTCGGCCATTCCATCAGAACAGGAGACCTTGAACAATCTAGTCTCCTTACTAGAAGAACAAGATGAAACCACATCTTTTGGTGAGTTTCCGAAGTCACTTATTCCAAAATCGACTAATTTTCCTGCCCTTTCCCTATTCTCTAATGTCGCAATTTTTGTGAAGTTAGTGGAAGGTGAATTATCAAGAATAACAAATTATGGGGGTAATGACAATTGTACAAGATGTGAGAGACAAGCACTTAAGGAAATAGAGCAATGGTCAGATGTTGTATTAAACCCGCAGACAAGGGTGGGAACATTGTTCTATGGCCTTCAACAATGTATGAAAGGGAAGCATTGCGGCAGTTACGTAACAGTAACTGTTATAAAAAATTGACCTTTAACCCACTCATAAAATTCAAACAGGAGCTTATGGATATCCTTCAAAGGGGAGTAGATGATGGGATAATAACAGCAAAACAGTCTAATTTTTTATTACCTGAACACCCGGTAATTCCAACTTTATATCTGTTACCAAAGATACATAAAGACCCTCTGAATCCATCTGGACGACCCATAATTGCTGGTATTGATGGAGTGAGTGATGCCATCTGCAAGTATGTTGACTATTTTCTACAGCCACTGGTGGAAGAATTGCCATCTTTTTTGAAAGATACAACAGACATATTGAAAAAAATGGAGGAGATCCACTTGGAACCTGATATGTATATAGCCACATACAAACACAGAAATGCAACAGCACTCTGCAACAAGAGCTCTGCCCCTCTGCATTTCTATGTTTGTATGTATAATTGCCATAACCTACGTGCACCTGCATACAGGGAGTGCTGACTGACCCCCCCTTGTGTTTTTGTTTAGTATGTGTTGGAGGTGTGGCGACCTCCTTCCCAGTCGTGCACACCTGACTAGTTCTTCTGCCCTAGATGCTGGTTTTTAATCAGAGTGAGTATAAAGCTGAATGTGTACTCACATTGCCTGCTAGTAGCCATCTGGCTCCAGGAGGAGTGCACAGTGGGCTCGGCATGCATGTTGGTACCTGCATCCCCGGATCTAATGGAGGCTGTTATAGCACCAGAAGGGGTTAATAAGTACGGTCTATCCCAACATGCATTCTGGGCTCACACTCCCTGGATTTTATGTGGCTGTCGTGGCCCATGGCAGGTAGGACTTAGCGTTAGGAGGATTTTATGTGGCTGTCATGGCCCATAGCAGGTCAGATTTAGCGTTAGTACCCACTCTAGGAGACAACCGTGTCGGGGTGAGTGGGCTTACTACCTTTTGATCAAAATGTAAACTAATGTCTCGACTGTTTGCATGTGATATCACTAATGTCCTCTTATAGCTCCCATCTAGGGCAGAGCTCTTGTTGCAGAGTGCTGTTGCATTTCTGTGTTTGTATGTATAATTGCCATAACCTACGTGCACCTGCATACAGGGAGTGCTGACTGACCCCCCCTTGTGTTTTTGTTATGTATATAGCCACATGTGATGTGGAATCTTTGTACACGTCTATCAACCATCGCGATGGGCTGAATGCAGTCTCATTTTATCTAAATAGTTCTAATATGGATAGACGTAAGTGTGATTTTCTCCTGTCCCTTTTGGAGTACATTCTTACGCATAACTTCTTCATGTTTGGGGGGTCCTTCTACCTACAGCTCCGGGGCACAGCAATGGGGGCGGCCTGTGCGCCCTCGTATGCTAATTTGTTCCTGGGGCTGTGGGAGAGGGGGATCCTCCAGACAGACCCCCTGCCAGAGGCCAATGGCGTCCAGTATTGGGGACGATATATCGATGACGTCGTTGTGATCTGGCAGGGGACCCCGGAAACCTTTGCTAATTTTGTGGGACAGTTGAATACCAACGTACTCAATATTAAACTTACCTTCAAGGTGGCCCGCACAAAGATGGAGTTTTTGGATGTCATGTTCCATGTGGATTCAGAGGGTCAGATGACAACTGATCTATATAGGAAAGAAACATCGGTGAATGCAGTATTACATGCCAGCTCTTCACATCCCGGTAATTTGATTAAAAACATACCTGTGAGGCAGTTCCTGAGGGCACGTCGGGTGTGTTCATCCGATTTTGCTTTTGAGTTACAGACGAAGGATTTGAGAAGGCGATTTCAAGATAGAGGCTATGGAAAAAGATGCATTGAGAGAGCATACAATAGAGCAAAATCTACCAATAGAAGAGACTTACTCCATAAAAAGGTGAGACGTGAGGACAAACCAGTGGTTAGATTTATCACAAACTTCAATCCTAAGTGGAAGGCGGTTAATGCAGCCCTGACCAAATACTGGAACATCCTCACACAGGATCCACAATTACAGGATGTGATACCAGGTCGTCCATCTATCACATATCGCAGGGCAAAGAATTTGCGAGACCATCTTACTCGGAGCTTGCATATTCGCAAATCCCCCAACCCTTTTGGCACAAAGGGAACTCCATGGGGGAGTAGCGCCTGTGGGAAGTGTGTAGCGTGCAAAAATATGGAAAAAGCTTCTCATTTTCATAATTTTGATCATGGGAAGACTTTTAAAATCACACATACCATTAATTGCGCTACAGTGGGTGTCATATATTGGGCCACCTGCCCATGTGACCTTATATATGTGGGGATGACGTCGCGGCAGTTGAAGAGAAGGGTGAGAGAACATATCTTATCCATAGAAGCAGCCAAAGACGAGGAAGATTTAACATCTTTGAAAACACTCCCCCGTCACTTTAAAGAATGGCACGGATCAGATGGATCCCTGTTGCAATTTAGAGGAATCGATAGGGTCATTATGTCACCAAGAGGAGGTAATCTTAAGAAGATCCTCGCGCAGCGAGAAACAAAGTGGATCTTTCTCCTCAACACAATATCACCTCATGGTCTCAACGAGGGAATTACTTATGCTCCATTTCTATAGATATTTTTATGGATATCTTTATAGACATCTATTGATATCTAATGCTTGGCAATATGGGATGATACTAGCTTTCCATTGTTGGGATGTCTAGTATATACTGGCATCCCATTTTCTGCTTCTTTTTTACTTTTTTTTTTTTTGCTTCCTTTTTTTTTTTTTACTTCCTTTACGTCCGGTTTGGAATGGTTTTTGTTAACCTCTTGGATTCCTTCTTCCTTTGGGCCTCTGGCTCTTGTGTCCTCATATATAGCTGTATACCCTTGGCTTTTTGTCGTATGAGAGCCACATGCGTGTTTCTGCTCCTCTTCCTCTCTCGTGCTCCTGTGGCCCGGTGATTTACACTGATGCTTACGGATCATTGTTTTTAATCTTTTTAATTATAGTATGTTTTTAACATAATATAATATATATATTGTATTGTTCTAACTTTCTAAATCCATGTTTTTTAGATCATGTTGGGTATAGATGAAATGGCAGACTGGAGATTTTTTCGGACATGTGACGGACTTCTTCTTTTTGGACTATGCAGTCGGGCAAACTTGTCATTCTTTTTATCGCATACATGCATGTATGCGTTACTGCATGAGAGGAGGAGAGATTTTGGATATAATTGTAGCAAGTGTGGGGTAGCTTCTGATATTTAGATGGGGTTTTCTTTGGATATATGAATTATGTTTATATTTTATATTTATGTATACACTGTATTTATGTATTAGCCAGCTGGCCATTCATAGCTATATTGGAAAATGAATTATCACCTTTATTATGGTACTGTTTTTGTATTTATTAATTATCATGTATTTATCTATTACTTACTTTTTATTTCATTTATTTTTCTTTGTCACTTGCATGTTCACATTGCACTGAGCACTTTAGGCACTGTCACTTTATAGGCTATCACACTTTATATTACTTCATAATTTATATGCTTTTATAATTTTATATGCATTAATAATTTTTTGATGATAAGTATATTTGCATTTGATTGGGATAAGGATTTTATGCAATAGGTTGACTTCACGTTTATGTCGATGGTCACATGATCGGATCAGGATCGGATGACCTCTTAATATAGGCTTTCACATCAATGCATATACATACATATTTTGTATTTTGTGTGGTGACACTACCCCATTTTAGGTAATGGAGCGATTATGCTACCCCCGTCCTATTTTTAATCTTATTTTTATTTTTATTCTTTTCCTGCCTTTTCTTCTACTTGCTATGTGGTCCTATATAATTGCAGGCAGCATCTCGCGAGCATTAGTTGGCTCGCATGCCTCTGTATTAGAGATGGATGAAGTCTCGCGAATTTTCCAATGGGGAGAGGACGCTGTCCTGATACATCACGAATGCGACGTAATGCCGCAACACGTGACTTGCTCCTTTCGACACGTACCTTTGTGTTGATGTCCGGTGGGCGTTGCCTTGCGGGTTCCCGTTGTGGCGTCATGATGCCGCGAGATCATGCGGCTGACTGGATAGGTGCTGGGCGTTGTTTCGCGCGTTTGTGATGTCACTGGTAGCGCGACGGTGTGGAAATATGACTTATTCCCAGCATGGTTGCGATGAGGAAGTCAGTTCAAATTTAAAATATACACATGTGTCCTACATTATACCTGATAGACATGGATATATATAGAGGTTAGAGTGATTGATTCAGATACGCCCCTTGAGAAAGCGGAGCGAAACGTACGTCGGGGTGGGCTCTCCTCTCTGCAAAAGAAACCCGTGTCCTCCTCTCCAAGTGTCCCTCAGGTATATATTTATTGAACATATGTGTCTTTTTGCTGCAGTGTATGTGCGGTTTCGCCCATCAGTTCAGCTTAAGTGGAACACTGTTCTGTTATACAATTCTTCTGTATTGGGGATGTGTCTGTTTATGTCAGCACTGTTGTAAAAGGTGTTTTACCTTATATAGGAGAGTACTCAGTGTTTTCTATGCATGGGAGGGGAGCCACATGTCTTGGCTACAATTTGTATTGCTGCCATATATATATTTTTAATATTGATATTGTGTATGTTGTTGGTCTTTTTATCAACTAATAAAGTTTATGTAATTGTATTGCGTGTCCCTTTTTGGTTATTCGGTGAACAATTTGCATAGTCACGCATTGTACTGTGATTGAATAGCGTTGGCATTAATAATAAAAAAAGTGAAAGAGTCTGAAGACTTTCCAAATGCACTGCATAGTGACTTGATAGAATCAGTAAGTTCTTTTACATGAAGGTAAAACTGAAATTATGTCGCACAAGAGTGACAAGGAATCAACCTGAGGTGCACCCACTGGCAGATAACACCCAATCTGACAGAAAACGTGGTAATTAAAATTAAAGATAGTGGGGCACTCTCAATAGTATTGAGAACAGCAGAATTTATTTATAAAATTTACAATATCTGATACGGTGAATATAGCAGCAATAACAATATAAAAATTGATCAATCAATTTACCATCAGTATATAACCTCTTTAATTTCTTTTACATGTAGGGTAAGGCTTCTTGAGCACCCGATGCTTGATAAAGATCTGGACAAAAAGTGCAACAACATACAATTTTACCACTAACTGATTTTGACAGTTTTATATGTAAAAAATACTGTAAAGGGCCAGAAAAAAAAAACTAATGTTAAAAACATTATAGGAGGGGAAGATAGTGCAGATAGAGACCAGGGGCGAGGTAATGTGACTGGGGGAGGAATGGAAGGGGGACTAGAACAGCTCAGAATAAAAGATGTAGGCTAAAAAATACACATAAACCTCTCAAATGTATGTATGCCAGAAGCCTGACTAACAAGACTGGTGAACTGGAATTAGTGATGTGTGAGGAGGACTATGACATAGTGGGAATAACTGAGACATGGCTGGATGATAGCTATGAATGGGCAGTTAATATAAAAGGTTAGAATCTGTTTAGAAAGGATCGTCAAAACCGGAGAGGTGGAGGGGTCTGCCTCTATGTGAAGTACTGTCTAAATCCCGTAATTCGAGAATACATCTCTGAGGGACATGAACATGTGGAGTCTCTGTGGGTAGAAATACATGGAGCAAAAAGCAATAATAAATTACTAATAGGAGTGTATTATAAACCACCTAATATACCAGAGTCCACAGAAAATCTATTACTAAACGAGATTGATGAGGCGGCAAATCATAATGAAGTCATTATTATGGGGGACTTTAACTACCCAGATATAGACTGGGAAACTGAAAGCTGTACATCCCAAAAAAGAAACAGGTTCTTGGCAATAGCCAAAGACAATTACCTTTCCCAACTGGTTCAGGACCCCACTAGAGGGACAGCCATACTGGACTTAGTATTAACCAATAGACCTGATAGAACAACAGATGTGCAGGTTAGGGGACACCTAAGAAATAGTGACCATAAAGTAATAACCTTCCAATTATCCTTCAAAGGAGAGTTTCTAAAGGGAGGAACAAAAATACCAAACTTCAAAAAAGCTAAATTTAGCCAACTAAGTGAGGCCATAGGCCTAACTAACTGGGAAAAAGTCCTCAAAAATAAAAATACAACCACAACATGGGAGATTTTTAAAAGCATTGTATCATCTATTGTGAGAGGTACATACCTTATAGCAGGCATGCTCAACCTGCGGCCCTCCAGCTGTTGTAAAACTACAACTCCCTGTAGTTTTGCAACAGCTGGAGGGCCGCAGGTTGAGCATGCCTGCCTTATAGGAATAAAAGGCTAAGGAACAATAAGAAACTAATGTGGATAAATAGAAGCAGATAGCAATAAATGACAAAAAGAAAGCATATAAATCACTAAAACAGGAGGGGAGCCAGGAAGCACTGATAAACTATAAGGAAAAAAATAGAATATGTAAAAAACTAATAAAAATTGCCAAACTAGAGACTGAGAGATTAATTGCCAAAAAGAGTAAAACTAACCCTAAAATGTTCTTCAATTATATAAATAGTAAACAATATAAATCTGAAGGAGTTGACCCTCTACATAGCAATGAGGGGGGTGTTACAGAGAGTGACGAAGATAAAGCCAAACTATTAAATATTTTTTTCTCCACTATATTCACTGAGGGAAATAAACATAAATAAAGTCAGATGAAATGCAGAATGTAAAAGTAAATTCCCCATTAAAAGTGCCCTGTCTGACCCAGGAAGAAGTACAACAGCGACTTAAAAATATTAAAATAGACAAATCGCCAGGACCGGATTGGATAGCATACATCCCTGTATCCTAAGGGAATTAAGTGATGTCATAGCCAGACCTTTATTTCTGATATTTACAGACTCTATACTGACAGGGAATGTTCCGCAGGAATGGCGCATAGCAAATGTGGTGCCAATATTCAAAAAGGGTCCAAAAACAGAGCCTGGAAATTATAGGCCGGTAAGTTTAACATCTGTTGTGGGTAAACTGTTTGAAGGGTTTCTAAGAGATGCTATCTTGGAGTATCTCAATGAAAATAAGCAAATAACGCCATATCAGCATGGCTTCATGAGGGATCGGTCATGCCAAACAAATTTAATCAGCTTCTATGAGGAGGTAAGTACTAGACTTGGCAGCGGCAAATCAATGGATGTCGTATATCCGGACTTCTCCAAAGCATTTGACACTGTACCTCATAAAAGGTTAGTATATAAAATGAGGATGCTCGGACTGGGAGAAAATATCTGTATGTGGGTAAGTAACTGGCTGAGTGACAGAAAACAGAGGGTGGTTATTAACGGTAGATACTGAGATTGGGTCACTGTCACTAGTGGGGTACCTCAGGGGTCAGTATTGGGCCCTATTCTCTTCAATATATTTATTAATGATCTTGTAGAAGGCCTGCACAGTAAAATATCTATTTTTGCAGATTACACTAAACTGAAGAGGACAGTTTTCTGCTACAGAGGGATCTGGATAGATTGGAGGCTTGGGCAGAGAAATGGCAGATGAGGTTTAACACTGACAAATGTAAAGTTATGCACATGGGAAGGAATAATGCAAGTCACCCTGTGAGAGCAGTGAGACTATGGAACTCTCTGCCTGAGGAGGTGGTGATGATGAGTACAGTAAAGGAATTCAAGAGGGGACTGGATTTATTTCTGGAGTGTAATAATATTACAGGCTACAGCTACTAGAGAGGGGTCGTTGATCCAGGGAGTTATTCTGATTGCCTAATTGGAGTCGGGAAGGAATTTTTTTCCCCTTAAGTGGGGAAAATTGGCTTCTGCCTCACATTTTTTTTTGCCTTCCTCTGGATCAACTTGTAGGAAACAAGCCGAACTGGATGGACAAATGTCTTTTTTCGGTCTTATATACTATGTTACTATGTTACCCTTACATATGAAATGGTAAAACACTCGGTAACACTGACATTGAAAAGGATCTAGGAATTTTAATAAACAGCAAATTAAGCTGCAAAACCAGTGTCAGGCAGCTACTGCCAAGGCCAATAAGATAATGGGTTGCATCAAAAGGGGCATAGATGCCCATGATGAGAACATAGTCCTACCACTTTACAAATCACTAGTCAGACCACACATGGAGTCCTGTGTACAGTTCTGGGCTCCTGTGAACAAGGCAGACATAGCAGAGCTGGAGAGGGTTCAGAGGAGGGCAACTAAAG
The DNA here is from genome assembly GCA_033119425.1 of Bufotes viridis. Lineage (NCBI taxonomy): Eukaryota > Metazoa > Chordata > Amphibia > Anura > Bufonidae > Bufotes > Bufotes viridis. The sequence goes on from CM065589.1 coordinate 219,181,775, forward strand.
TAATAACTGGAATGGGGCAACTACAGTACCCTGAAAGGTTATCAAAATTAGGGTTATTCACTTTAGAAAAAAGACGACTGAAGGGAGATCTAATAACTAAGTATAGATATATCAGGGGTCAGTACAGAGATCTGTTCCATCACCTATTTATCCCCAGGACTGTGACTGTGACTAGGGGACATCCTCTGCGTCTGGAGGAAAGAAGGTTTGTACACAAACATAGAAAAGGATTCTTCACGGTAAGAGCAGTGAGACTATGGAACTCTCTGCCTGAGGAGGTGGTGATGGTGAGTACAATAAAGGAATTCAAGAGGGGACTGGATGTATTTCTGGAGTGTAATAATATTACAGGCTACAGCTACTAGAGAGGGGTCGTTGATCCAGGGAGTTATTCTGATTGCCTGATTGGAGTCAAGAAGGAATTTTTTCCCCCTTAAGTGGGGAAAATTGGCTTCTGCCTCACAGGGTTTTTTTGCCTTCCTCTGGATCAACTTGTAGGAAACAGGCCGAACTGGATGGACAAATGTCTTTTTTCGGTCTTATATACTATTTACTATGTAATGACCGCTATCCATCTTTGTACCCCAATAAGCTAAAAATACAGTGTGAAATTTACAGAAAAAAAGATTAAATCATACTTACCAAGTCCATTTGCTTGCGATGGGCTGGCCGCTGTCATCTTGCTTGAAGATCTGGCAAGAAATCTCGCTCGGCCCGAGATGACATCATAACGCCCGCTGGTGTGGTGATGTCATTTGTCACCACCTCGGGATTTTGGCCGAGATAGTCAATCAAGATTGTGGTGGCCCGCACATCACGAGCAAATGGGAGGAGGTAAGTATTATTATTATTTTTTTACACTATTTCAGGTTAAATAGATTCGCTACCACGAAGCACGAGGAAATTTGGCTTTGCAGTGAATCTAATTTATCCTGAAATTCGGATCGAATTCCACTTTGACGGATTCGATTCGCTCAACACTATGATCAATAAAAGATAAACAGTTTTTGGAGGTATGAGTCCCATAAAACTCCACTTCGGCTCACATTTAGATGATAGATTTATACTTTTGTCTTCATTGCCACTACTTGTCTCTTATTAGAAATGCTGCGATTCAGATTTCTTATTCTCGACCATTCGATAATGTCTGATTATAGAACAGTTTGTCCGTGTTCCTAGACGCTGTTGTGGCAAAAGGATTTTCAAGACATGTTAGACTAAAGTTGAAAAGAAAAAAAAAATAGTAAAATAAGAATTTGCTGCATAAACTGGTGTGGCTGTACAAAATATATTTGATCTAATTGCTTTTAAGTTGAACAGAATATTTTACTGCATTCAAAATGTAGAATGTATTTCCATTTTGTAATTTGCTCTGTTATGCACAAAAAATCTTTTGAAATAGGATTGCAGACAGCAGATCTGAAGCAGTCTCTAATTTACAGCACTTGCAGCAGTTTATTAATATATTGGTGGAAGCAGCCAAGTAATTTTTTTTTCATATTACTTCCGAAACAATCATCAGTGTGTGCCTTGTTTCTCGTTTACACAGTAATTCCTTCAGACAGCCTATTGGTTCTGCACTTTGATGAGCTGGGAAATCGGAGTTGTACGTGCCATACATATCTGACAATATTTTACTTATTTTAACATCATCAAAATGTAATCCAAGTGTTATTTTTATATATGCTTCATAATCTGTCACCGCATTAATGAGATCTCAGCACAGCTCTACTAATGAACTTTTAAATTGGCAAATGAGCACTTCAGTATATATAGTTTTCCTCAGTTCTGTGGCTGGAAAAGAATCTTTTCATAATAAAATAACACTTTCTAAATAAATATTACTTGTTCACTAGGTTTAAAGGGGTTGTTCACCTTTGTGGATGTTTTCTACAGACCCCACAGTGTGGCTGAACCCACAGTAGTAATCATACTTACCTGATCACTGTCGCTGGGTTCTGGCTCCATCTCTGTCCCACCGGCTCTACAGGTACTCTGGGTCTTCCCGCTTCAACATCCCGTTTGTCACCAAAACGTCATTCCAGTTTATATCACTTCTTTAAAATAATCATTTATGATGGTAACTGTAAGTTTCTAATGTATCTCTATTACTTTTATTGCTTCTATCTTATGTTCTGGGCTGTGGTCACATGACCATGTCCATGTGGCTCTTCCTTATTTCCTTTGATATTATGTCCTTGGGTGTGTCAACACATCAACAGGGGCAGTGATGTAACTGTGCTATGTAACTAGCTCGTGGGAGGAGCTATTAACTAGCTGGGCGTTGTTAGGGAAAGGGCTGGAGCTGTGACAGAAAGAAGAAGTACATCATGGGTTTGATTGGAAACAGCAACAGGAAGTGCTACATACAGGATGTAAACCAACTGGAGTGATTTGTTCACATGGTGAAAAAACGGGTCTAGAGAGTCCAAATAGAAAAAAAACACAGGGAATATGTAGATTAGGTAATTAGATTAAAACCACAGTAATTCTGAAAAATGGCTTAACAAATAGCATTTATTTTACAACCCCATTTTCCACATGGATTTAAGTGCAGAAAATCCGCAACATAACACAGTACAAGCTAAGACAGTGAAGCAGTTATCTCAGCTGTCATCTGCACATAATAGAGAGCTTCACAGTGCTGATACCGGCAGACTTTACATAGGGCTCCATGCTCTGCTTCCTCATACACCTTTTCATTCACAGTGGGGCCCCCTTCTTGAAATAAGACAGAGACCCAGAAAGATTCCTATCAATAAACCATGAATGTCCTGATGTCGCCATACTCTGAAAGCTCTGTTTGAGGGCTTGTGTTTTGCCAGACAGACAATACATTTTAGGGTACAATTTTGAGGTATTATACATGAACAGCATGCCAGATAAAGTAGGTGTTACTTGGAGAATTTCTGTGATTTGCTTAAAGAAGATTGCAGTTGTTGTAACGAATTTAAAGGGGTTGTCTGAGTGTTTAATACCAATGACCTATATTCAGGATAGGTCATCAGTATCTGATTGGTGGGAGTACGACTCCCAGCAATTAGTGCTGCAGCCTCTTCCTAGGCCAGTGATGACATGTTCATCAGTGGTCTAGGTGCAGCTCAGCTTTGAGAATGTCTTAGTGCTCACCAAAGAGCCACAGCCTCTTCTAACAGCTGATTGGTGGGGTTCTGGGAATCGGACCCCCACTGATCACATACTAATGATGTATCCTGAGAATACATCATTAGTATTAAATACTTGGACAACTACTTTAAGAAGCTTTAATAAAGTCTGTACTGTACTTTTTCATACTGCACAGGGTCCCCTAGGAGACAAGAGGGGTCTGTCCTTATGGAATGGGGGCACCCTTTTCAGCGGATAACTCTGCAGTTAGACAGGTAAATGTATGTCTGGTCAAGGTATTGCATAGGGACGGGATAGTATATAAAGTATTCTTAAACCCTGCTATTGCTCATAACTGTGACCAGCCTACCAATTCGGAATACCTATTATCTAGTAAACTGCATTTTTTTTTCTTTGAATTCTGCAGGATATAGTGCATTGCAAAAGTATTCACCCCCTTGACTTTTTTCGCATTTTGGTACATTACAGCCTTAAGTTCAATATTTTGTTGATTTGAATTTTATGTGATGGATCAGAACACAATAGTCTAAGTTGGTGAAGTGAAATGAGAAAAATATATAAATAAAACTATTGTTTAGAAATAGAAAACAGAAAATTGGCATGTGCGTATGTATTCACCCCCTTTGTTAGGAAGCCCATAAAAAGCTCTGGTGCAACTAATTACCTTCAGAAGTCACATAACTAGTGAAATGATGTCCACCTGTGCGCAATCTAAGTGTCACATGATCTGTCATTACATATACACACCTTTTTAACCACTTCCCGACCGCCTAACGCACAACTGCGTTCTCGCGGCGGTCGGGCTGTTCTGGGGCGCCGCAGAAGTGCGTCATCTCGCGAGACGCGAGATTACCCGTGAACGCGCGCGCACGAGCGCGCGCGTTCACAGTAGCGCGCGTCTCAGGAGTTTAACTACAGCCTGCCAGCGATGATCCTTCGCTGGCAGGCTGTAGATGCGATATAAATCGCATCAAACACGTATATCAGACGCTGTTTTGTGAACAGCGTCTGATATACCTGCTACCTGGTCCTCTGGTGGTCCCATTTGCTGGGATCGACCACCAGAGGACCAGGTAACTATGTAAAGTTGCACCAAACACTACACTAACCCCCCACCCCCTCACCTATTAACCCCTTGTTAACCCCTTGATCACCCCATCTAGACCCCTGATCACCCCCTGTCATTGATCACACCCCTTGTAAGGCTCCATTCAGACGTCCATATGTGTTTTGCGGATCCGTGGATTCACGGATCCGCGGATCTGCGGATCCACAGATCCTCAAAACACGGACACCGGCAATGTGCTTTCCGCATTTTGCAGATCCGCACATTGCCAGAACTATATAGAAAATGCTTTTTCTTGTCCGCAATTGCGGACAAGAATAGGACATGTTCTATATTTTTGCGGAACGGAAGTGCAGACCCGGAAGCGCGGATCCGTAATTCCGGATCCGAGCGGGACAAAGTCTGTCCCCATAGAAATGAATGGGTCCGCAATTCCGTTCCGCAAACAGAATTGCGGACGTGTTAATGGGGCATAAGGGTCCCTTATCCCCGCCAGTTAGTTAGCTACTTGTTAGGTAGCTAGCACCCAGCCCACCGCACCGCAGTCACTGATTTTGGCAGAGATTTTTTCATCCACATTGATTGATGCGAATGAATAAATCTGTGCCGTTCATTTTTTTTTTTTTTCAGCCCAGCGGCTGAACGGAAAAAAATCTCATTACCCGTATGCTCAATATACGGAGAATCGCAGAAACTCCTAATGCTAGCCATACGTGTAATGATTACGGAGAGCGTCAAATGCCAGGGCAGTACAAAAACCCCACATGTGACCCCATTTTAGAAAGAAGACACCCCAAGGTATTCTGTGAGGGGTATGGTGAGTTCATGTAAAATTGTATTTTTTGTCACAAGTTAGTGGAATATGAGACTTTGTAAAAAATAAAAATCAATTTCCGCTAACTTGTGCCAAAATTTTTTTTCTTTCTGTGAACTCGCCATGCCGCTCACGGAATACCTTGGGGTGTCTTCTTTTCACAATGGGGTCACTTGTGGGGTATTTATACTGCCCTGGCATTTTAGGGGCCCTAAAGCGTGAGAATCCAAATGCGTAAAAATGCCCTGTGAAATCCTAAAGGTACTCATTGGAATTAGGGCCCCTTTGTGCATCTTGGCTGCAAAAAAGTGTCACTCATGTGGTATCGCCGTACTCAGGAGAAGTAGCGCAATGTGTTTTGGGGTGTATTTTTATATATACCCATACTTTGTGTGAGAAATATCTCTGTAAATGACAACTTTTTAATTTTTTTTATACAAATTTGTCAGTTTACAGAGATATTTCTCTCACCCAACATGGGTATATGTAAAAATACACCCCAAAACACATTGCCCTACTTCTCCTGAGTACGGCGATACCACATGAGTGACACTTTTTTGCAGCCTGAGTGCACAAGGGGCCCAAATTCCAACGAGTACCTTTAGCTTTACAGGGCTGCTCACAATTTAGCCCCGCCCAAAATGCCAGAACAGTAAACAAACCCCACAAATGACCCCATTTCGGAAATTAGACACCCCAAGGTATTCACAGAGGGGCATAGTGAGCCCGTCTGAGATTTTATTTTTTTTTGCCAGAAGTTAGCAGAAATGGAAACTTTATTATTATTATTTTTTTCCTCAGAAAGTGTCATTTTCCGCTAACTTGTGAAAAAAATGAAATGATACATGAACTCACCATGCCCCTCCGTAAATACTTCGGGGTGTCTTCTATCTAAAATGGTGTGATTTGGGGGGTATTTATACTTTCCTGGCATTCTAGCACCTGAAGAAACATGACAGGCGCTCAGAAAGTCAGAGCTGCTTCAAAATGCCGAAATTCACTTTTTTGCACCATAGTTTGTAAACGCTATAACTTTTACCCAAACCAATAAATATACACTTATTGGATTTTTTTATCAAAGACATGTAGAACAATAAATTTAGAGAAAAATTTATATAGAAATGTAGTTTTTTTTGAAAAATTTTACAACAGAAAGTGAAAAATTTCATTTTTTTTGCAAAAATGTCGTTAAATTTTTATTAATATCAAAAAAAGTAAAATTGTCAGCAACAATGAAATACCACCAAATGAAAGCTCTGTTAGTGAGAAGAAAAGGAGGTAAAATTTATTTGGGTGGTAAGTTGCATGACGGAGCAATAAACGGTGAAAGTAGTGTAGTGCAGAATTGTAAAAAGTGGCCTGGTCATTAAGGGTGTTTAAGCTAGGGGGGCTGAAGTGGTTAAAAGGCTCCAGATGCTGCAAAATCTAACCAAGAGTCATCACTCATAGGGTTGAGCGAACCCGAACTGTAAAGTTCGGGTTTGTACCGAAATTTAGGGTTTTTGGTACCTGAACCCGAACATTTCCGTAAAAGTTCGGGTTCGAGTTCGGTGTTCGGCGATTTAATAGCGCTTGTTGAAAGGTTGCAGGGCAGCCAATCCACAAGCGTTTAACTAGTGGGCCTTAGAAGCCATCACAGCCTACTATTGGCTAGTGTTGAGCGCGAATATTCGAATAGCAAATTTTAATCACGAATACCGCAACTTTGAGAATTACCTGCTTGCTTCTTGCTTGTGGGCCAATGTGAGAAGGCTGCAATATCTAGTCAATTAGAATGTTCTTCATTATTTAATATAGTTTATGTTATGCGAAAATTCGGTAATTAAATATGCGCATTAATGGAATTGCGTAAGGGCGTTAAGCAACTTTCCTATTGCGTTAGCGCTATATTCTACATATTCGACAATTCTACCAAGCCAAGCCAAGCCAATAGGAAAGTTGCTCAACGCCCTTACGTGAAATCCATTAACACGCATATTTAATTGAAGATTTTTCGCATAACATAAACTATATTAAATAATGAAGAAAATTCTACAAGTCAGGGTTAGGTTTTAAAAAATATCCAAATCTTTGATGATCCCCAGGAGCACCATCAAATCTATCATAACCAAATGGAAAGAACATGGCACAACAGCAAACCTGCCAAGAGACGGCTGCCCACCAAAACTCACAGAACCGACAAGGAGGGCATTAATCAGAGAGGCAGCACAGAGACCTAAGGTAACCCTGGAGGATCTGCAGAGTTCCACAGCAGAGACTGGAGTATCTGCACATATAGGATGACAATAAGCCGTACGCTCCATAGAGTTGAGCTTTATGGCAGAGTGGCCAGAAGAAAGACATTACTTTCAGCCAAAAACAAAAAGGCACGTTGTGAGTTTGCGAAAAAGCATGTGGGAGACTCCCAAAATGTATGGAGGAAGGTGCTCTGGCCTGATAAGACTAAAATTTAACTTTTCGGCCATCAAAGAAAACGCTATGTCTGGCACAAACCCAACACATCACATTATCCAAAGAACACCATCCCCACAGTGAAACATGGTGGCAGCATCATGCTGTGGAGATGTTTTTCAGCAGCCGGTAATGGGAAACTGATCAGGGTTGAGGGAAAGATGGATGGTGCTAAATACAGGGATATTCTTGACCAACACCTGTACCACTCTGTGCGTGATTTGAGGCTAGGACGGAGGTTCACCTTCCAGCAGGACAATAACCCCAAACACACTGCTAAAGCAACACTTGAGTGGTTTAAGGGGAAACATGTAAATGTGTTGAAATGGCCTAGTCAAAACCCAGATCTCAATCTAATAGAAAATCTGTGGTCAGACTTACCCTGGGAACACACTTCGCGTGTTCCCAGGGCGCGCATATGACGCGCGCTTCTGCCGCGAAGTGGCTGTTTTATGGAAGCGCGCGTCATATGCGCGCTCCCATAATAGAATATGGGTTGGATCGCACGTGCTGCCGCGCGATAGTCACGGCAGCCGACGCGATCGCGTAGGGCGTTTTACAGCGCGGTCGTCCGCGCTGTAAAAAGCCGACAAGTGAACCATGCACATAGGGATGCATGGCTTTTCACATGTTGAGCGTTTTTCAGCGCGTATGAACGCGCTGAAAAACGCTCAGGTGTGTTCCCAGGGTTAAAGATTGCTGTTTACAAGCGCAAACCATCTAACTTGAAGGAGCTGGAGCAGTTTTGCAAGGAGGAATTGGCAAAAATCCTTGTGGTAAGATGTGGCAAGCTCATAGAGACTTATCCAAAGCGACTTGGAGCTATGATTGCCAAAAAAGGTGGCTCTACAAAGTATTGTGGGGTGAATAGTTATGCACATTGACTTTTTCCGTTTTTTTGTCCTATTTGTTGTGGGCATGTTGTGAGCATGTTCTGTAAATTAATGATGCAAATCCTCAAACAATCCATGTTAATTCCAGGTTGCGGGGCACCAGCATACGAAAAAAGTGACGGGGGATGAATACTTTTGCAAGGCACTGTATGTCAGTTATATTATTGTCATGCTAGCAAGTACTGCCAGTATTTGGGAGCCAAGGGTGGTAACAAAATACATACAGTATTACTTAAAACACTTGCTGGGTGAATATTATTTACTTTACTATTTTGCTGTTAACACATACTGTAAAACTTTGCATAGTACTTGCTACTGTACACACTGGATTCTTTGATCTACTGGATGCTGATATATCCAAGCTATTGGTGACTAGTGTTGATCACGAATTTTCGAATTGCGAATTTTAATCGCGAATATCAGCACTTCGAGAATTCGCGAATATTTAGAATATCGCTAAATATATTCGCAATTGCGAATATTCGCTTTATGCGAATTTTTTATATGAAAATTTTCGCATGCAAGAAAATAATGTAATTATTTTCTTGTTTGCGAAAATTCGCATAAAAATTCGCATAAATTAGCATAAAAATTCGCATAAATTAGCATTAAAATTCGCATAAGCTGGTATTTAAAAGGTATCTTTTAAATGCCAGTTTATGCGAATTTTTGCAAACAAGAAAATATTGGAGATTACGAATTTGCGAATTTTCGAATATATGGCGAATATTCGCCCAAATATTAGCGAAATATCACGAATTCGAATATTGCCCCTGCCGCTCATCACTATTGGTGACTATCTGTGTCTCTAACCCTTTTTTTCTATGTTTAGCTTTTTAGAAGATTTTTTTAATGTTCTACGGAAAAAAAAGAAATAAGTGGAATGTCTGGGGTTTATAAAGGATATCAATTCGTTGAAAGGCTTCCATATTTTGAAAGGTTAAAGCATTGGGTAGTTCTCGTATACAGATGAGTGAATTATCCAAAATTTCTTTTTGGTCCAATTCTATTGATTTGGCCTTCAGATTCGATTTTGATCTGAATAAATACGGCCTGAATCAAAAGTGCACCAAATTTCTCTGAAAAGTCATGTATGACATCCTGGAGTCTCTTATGACTGTATTCAACCCCTTTCAAGCTCTCCAACACAAAGACAGCTTTGGTAATGTCATAGTGAGAATGACATACATGGCTATGGATAAATAGATTATAGCAGGTGGTAACAAACAGCCCAGCCTTTTTAAATTAAGAAAACTGTCCAAAAAAAATGATCATGGTGCAGAACAATATTAACATAGATGAACAGGTAGACTGGTACTATAGGTAAGTTGAAGACTGTAGTAAACCATAGTTTAGAGTTTGCTGATGGGTTTTTATTTCCCAGCTATGCAACCCTGCAAAAAAAGTTATAATGGAACGCCAATAATTAAGCCTTTTCTGACATGTGACTTAATAGTATGTCACATGTCGGGTTTTTAAAGATGGCACATGCACGGAGTGGAGTGGATGCCATAGCAATCGAGTGCCTGCTGTTTCACATAGTAGCCTAATATCCTAATATCTGCAACTGGCGGTATTGCCAGCCGAGGACATTTAATCTTCAAATGGGACGACGGCATCTGGGGGGTGGCAGATGGTGTGTGTGGCAGTCTTCGTCCTCCTGAATGATACGAGGCTGCCGCACAGAGGTTCCTATGGAGATCCTGCCTATGGGCTCCATAGGAATATAGTGTAAGTCTGATAGACCTCAATGCAAATGCTTTGGGGGCTATGAGAGAAGCAATCTGATGCTTATTCAAGTTCCTATGGTAACTATTAAAAAGTGTAAAAAAAAATTTTTTTTTTTAAAATATAAAACATTATTGCCAAAATAAAAATAAACAATACAATAACAATATTTGCCATTTGAGCTCAGTCACAGGAGACTAGTGGAACTTGTTGAGATTGAGAACATTCAGCTCTGTGTTTGAAAAGTTGTTTTTATTTTGTGCAACCCTGCCTGTGCCTTAAAATATTTTGTCAGCACTGCATATTTAACGACAGAAAACGGCATCTTCCTCATCTTCAGCCTGTTCTTTGGCCTTTTACCTGTCTGCTGGCTTTCTTTAAATGTTTAAAAATCTCATCATCAGTAGCTTTGTCTAGGAAGAAGAGGGCTGCAGCAGTATTGTGAGTATGGCACTTTAGGTTGTTATTGTTTGCCAAGTTTCCCAGTGCAGAGTGTGTCACAGGAGGGGGATACGGAAGGACACCACTACTCAGTGAGACACGTGCCCCGATCATCCGGGCCTCTGAATTGACGGTTGCTCCAGGGAATATCACACTTCCATGGAGTACTAAATTTATATCCCAATTTGGCCACTGACAATCGGATACAAAAACTGGTTCTCAGACTTGAGACTCCAAAAAATTGCAAAAACTAAAATAATTTAAAAAAAGTATACAAATTAGGTATCGCTGCATCAGTAATAATCTCCTCTATAAAAATACCCCATGACCTAACCCCCGAGATTAACACAGTCAAAAAAAAAAAAAAAAAACTTTTTTTGTCACCTTATATAACAAAAAGTTTAATAGCAAGCGATCAAAAAGTCATATAGCCTCCAAAATAGTACCAATAAAACTGTCCTCTCATCCCGCAAAAAGGATAATATAGTCAAAAACCTAAATAATTGTAAAAAAGTAGACTTATTAGTTATCGCCACATCCTCTATTAACCCCCCAGATTAACACGGTCAAAAAATAAAAATAAAAAATGGTGCCAAAACTGCTATTTTTAGCACTTTTTTTTTCAATCCGTTTTTTACGGTAACAAAGCACGGGATAACAACCAAACAAAACTTAATATTTATTACCCTGATACTGCAGTTTACAGAAACACCACATTTGTGGTTGTAAACTGCTTTATCACTAAAAGGCAGGGCGCAAAAGGAAAGGATCAACATTGTTTCTGGAAGGCCTATTTTGATGGCTTTTTTTATTGATACCATGTCCCTTTTGAAGCCCCCCTGATGCACCCCTAGAGTAGAAACCCCTCAAGGTATTAAAAACTGATTTTACAAACTTTATTAACCCTTTAGGTGTTCCTCAACAGTTATAATGGCAAATGGAGATGAAATTTCAGAATTTCAATTTTTAGTAACCTTACCTCACAAAAATGTAATATAGAGCAACCAAAAATCATATGTACCCTAAAAATAGACCCAACAAAACCACTACCTTATCCCGTAGTTTCCAAAATGGGGTCACTTTTAGGGAGTTTCTACTACAGGGGTGCATCAGGGGGGGTTGAAACAGGACACGGTATAAATAAACCGATCCATAAAAATCAGCCCTCCAAAAACCACACGGCGCTCCTTTCCCTCTATGCCCCGCCGTGTGGCCGTACAGTACGGTACGACAACATATGGGGTGTTTCTGTAAACGGCAGAGTCAGGGCAATAAAGACACAGTCTTGTTTGGCTGTTAAGCCATGCTTTGTTAGTAGAAAAAATGGGTTAAAATGGAAAATTTGGCAAAAAAATGAAATTCTCAAATTTCATCCCCATTTGCCAATAACTCTTGTGCAACACCTAAAGGGTTAACAAAGTTCATAAAATCAGTTTTGAATATCTTGATGGGTGTAGTTTCTTAGATGGGGTCACTTTTATGGCGTTTCTACTCTAGGGGTGCATCAGGGGGGCTTCAAATGGGACATGGTGTAAATAAACCAGTCCAACAAAATCTGCCTTTCAAAAACCATATGGCGCACCTTTCCCTCTATGCCCTACTGTGTGCCTGTACAGTAGTGTACGACCACACATGGGGTGTTTCTGTAAGCAGCAAAGTAAGGGCAATAAAGATACAGTCTTGTTTGGCTGTTAACCCTTGCTTTGTTAGTGGAAAAAATTGGTTAAAATTGAAAATTTGGCAAAAAAATGAAATTCTCAAATTTCATCCCCATTTGCCATTAACTCTTGTGCAGCACCTAAAGGGTTAAAAAAGTTTGTAAAATCAGTTTTGAATACCTTGAGGGGTGTAGTTTCTTAGATGGGGTCACTTTTATGGAGTTTCTACTCTAGGGGTGCTTCAGGGGCGCTTCAAATGGGACATGGTGTAAATAAACCAGTCCAGCAAAATCTGCCTTTCAAAAACCATATGGCGCACCTTTCCCTCTACTCCCTACTGTGTGCCCGTACAGTAGTTTACGGCCACATATAGGGTGTTTCTGCAAACTACAGAATCGGGGCAATAAATATTGAGTTTTTTTGGCTGTTAACCCTTGCTTTGTTACTGAAAAAATTGATTAAAATGGAAAATTTGCCAAAAAAAATCAAAATTTTGAAATTTTATCTCCCTTTGCCATTAACTCTTGTGGAAGACCTAAAGGGTTAATGACATTTGTAAAATCAGTTTTGAATTGCTTGAGGGGTGTAGTTTCTAGAATGGAGTCATTTTTGGGTGGTTTCTATTATATAAACCTCACAAAGTGACTTCGGACCTGAACTGGTCCCTAAAAATTGGGTTTTTGAACATTTCTGAAAAATTTCAAAATTTGCTTCTAAACTTCTAAGCCTTGTAACATCCCCAATAAATAAAATATCATTCCCAAAATGATCCAAACATGAAGTAGACATATGGGGAATGTAAATTAATAACTATTTTAGTAGGTATTACTATGTATTATAGAAGAAAAGAAATTGAAACTTTGAAATTAGCATGTTTTTTCACATTTTTGGTAAATTTGGTATTTTTTTTTATAAATAAAAATGAATTTATTAAACTTAATTTTACCAGTGTCATGAAGTACAATATGTGACGAAAAAACAGTCTCAGAATGGCCTGGATAAGTCAAAGCGTTTTAAAGTTATCACCACTTAAAGGGACACTGGTCAGATTTGCAAAAAATGGCCTGTTCCTTATGGTGAAATAGGGCTGTGTCCTTAAGGAGTTAAGTAATGTCAAAGCCAAACCTTTATTTCTGATATTTAAGGACTCTATACTCTATAAGGACTCTATACTGACAGTGAGTGTTCCACAGGATTGGCACATAGCAAATGTGGTGCCAATATTCAAAAAGGGTCCAAAAACAGTGTCACTATAGGCCGGTAAGTTTAACATCTGTCATGGGTAAACTGTTTGAAGGTTCTCTAAGAGATGCTAACTTGGAGTACCTCAATGAAAATAAGCAAATAACACCATATCAGCATGGCTTCATTAGGGATCGGTCAAGTCAAACTAATTTAATCAGTTTCTATGAGGAGGTAAGTTCTAGACTTGACAGCTGCAAATCAATAGATGTCATATATCTGGACTTCTCTAAAGCATTTGACACTGTACTGCATGAAAGTATAGTATATAAAATGAGAATTCTTGGACTTGGAGAAAATGTCTGTATGTGGGTAAGAAACTGGCTCAGTAATAGAAAACAGAGGGTGGTTATTAATGGTACACACTCAGATTGGGTCACCGTCACTAGTGGAGTACCTCAGGGGTCAATATTGGGCCCTATTCTCTTCAATATATTTATTAATTGTAGAAGGCTTGCACAGTAAAATATCAATTTTTGCAGATGATACTTAACTGTGTAACGTAATTGACACGGAAGAGGACAGTATAATGTTACAGATGGATCTATTTAAATTGGAGGCTTGGGCGGATAACTGAACTTGACCCCAAACCCCATTGAAGTCAATGGGGACCCGAACTTAGGGGCACTAAAATGGCTCTAAAAAAGTAATGGAAAGGGCTAGAGGGCTGCAAGAGGAAGCAAAATGGGGGTAAGAGCTGGACAACGGCCCTGCAAACAAATGTGAATAGGAAAATGACTTAAAATAACATAAAATGCATAAAATATTAATCCTGAATAAGGAGGAGGAGGTCCATATGGAGTAGGAGGTTGAGGAGGCGGTGGACGTGGCGGTGTAGGTGGAAGCGCTAGTGGAGGAGGTAATCGCCAACAACACAGTTTTTTTTTGCTTTTTGTCTTTTTATTTAGGTAGACCCCAAAACATTGGGAAATATAGAAAAAAAAAATAGAAAGTGCGCTGGAGTATAACAAAGGCTGGGTGAGGCTGGTATACATGTCCCTGTATGTTCCTGGGGGATTTTAATGAACGTGAGCTTGTCCACATTGGCCGTGGACAGACGGCTTCCCTTGTCTTTGATAACGCCCCGTGCCATGCTAAACACACTTTCAGACAATACACTGGCTGCACGGTAGGCCAGCACCTACAAGGCGTAAAGGGCAAGCTCAGGCCATGTGCCGAATTTTGAGACCCAGAAGTTGAATGGGGCAGACCCATCAGTCAGTACGTGTAGGCGTGTGGACACACACTGTTCCACCATTTTGCTGAAATGCTGCCTCCTGCTAAGACGTTCCATATCAGCTGGTGGTGCTGGTTCTTGTGGAGTTTTGACAAAGCTTTTCCACATTTCGGCCATGCTAACCCTGCCTTCTGAGGTGCTGGCTTTGCCCCAGCTGCGTTGGTGACCTCTTCCTCCTTCGTTGCCTCCGCCTTGTGTTTCCACTGAGGCCCCGGTGTCAGGTGGGAATGCCATCAGCAGCACGTCTAGTAACGCTAATCACGTCATTATCGGCACTGGCCATGTTGGTGGAGTACTCGAAACAACGCAACATGGCACACAGGTCTCGCATGGAGGTCCACTCATTGGTGGTAAAGTGGTGCTGTTCCACAGAGCGACTCACCCGTGCGTGCAGAAGCTGAAACTCCACTATCGCCTGCTGCTGATCACACAGTCTCTCCATATGCAAGGTGAATTTCCACCTTGTGGGCACGTCACATATGAGGTGGTGAGCGGGAAGATACGTTGCAGCACAGACAGGCGAGCAGCAGCAGGGTGAGAACGGCGAAAGCGCGCACAGACGGCTCTCACTTCCTGCAGCAGCTCTGACATAACAGGGTAGATTTTAGGAACTTCTGCACCACCAAATTCAGCATATGGGCTAGTCAAGGAATGTGCGTCAAACCGGCTAGGCTCAGAGCTGCTACGAGATTTCACCCATTATCGCACACCACCAGGTTGGGGCTTGAGGCTCAGTGGCACCAACCATTCATCGGTCTGTTGTTCCATGCCCGTCCACAGCCCCTGCGCGGTGTGGGGTTTTACCCCCAAACAGATGAGTTTCAAAACAACCTGCTGTCGTTTCCCCCCGGCTGTGCTAAAGTTGGTGGAGAAGATGTTACGCTGACTGGATGAGGAGGTGGTAGAGGAGGAAGCAGAGTAGGAGGAGGAGTCAACAGGAGGCAAAGAGAATTACCCTGTAATCCATGGTGGCGGAAGGACATGCGGCAAACTGCTATCTGCCTCAGGCGGTAGGCAGTAGCAGGCGTACTTTCTAGAGGACGGCCACTCTGCTTTTGCACCCTGCTCCCTCTTTTGCTGTGCTGGTGGCTCTGTGCGACCACCACCTCTTTCTCCAAACTGCACACGTCACTCGCATGACCTTGATTCCATGTGGGGTCTAGGACCTCATTATCCTCAACATCATCTTCTACCCACTCTTCACCCCTGCCCTCCTTGTCAGTCTGCACACTGCAGAAAGGCACAGCAGTTGGCACCTGTGTTTTGTCATCATCAGAGATGTACTGCGGTGGTCCTACCATGTCTACATCCTGAAATATAAGTGGTTCGGCATCGGTGCACTCAATCTCATCCACTTCTGTGGCAGGGCTATGTGGATGGCCCACGGAAACCCTGCCAGCAGAGTCATCAAAAAACATAAGAGACTGCTGCATGACTTGGAGTTCAGACTGCGTGGCTGATTTGCAAGGTGGTGAGGTGAAAGACAGATGCCCATGGGCTGCAAGTGCCAACTCTGTGTTTTCAGCAGGGGAGCGGGTGAGAGACAATGTGAATGAAGTGAAGGCACTGTCAGCCTCCCAATCGCCTGTACGTGTTCTGGCCTCACTATTTGTAGAGCGGCATTTGGGTCGCCTACTCGCACCTGAGGAAGGTGTTTCATTTGTGTGTGTAGGTTGCACAGATCGACCACGTCCTCTCCCTGCACCACCAGCAGCAGCACCACGACCATGGCCATGTCACTTATTTGACGCTTTCCTCATTCTTTGCGTTCACCCACCAAACTAACAGACGTATTTACAAAATTTATTTTCCAGTCAAGTATGCAGTGCAGGGGTAGTTTGAAAGAAAAGAGGGGTACAGACGCTGCCGAATTTACAGAATATTTTTCCCTGTCAGGCATGCAGTGCAGCAGGAACACACCCTCCAAGCCACTTGTGAATGACTGGTCTCATAACCGTGGAAATGTCCACCCACAATCTAAGAGCTGGATTTACTGATTTTCTTTCACAATCAGAAATGCTGTACAGGCCGCAAAGGTACTTTCTAGCAAAAAAAAGTGTTTTTTTTTTTCAAACAGAATGTCACAGTTGTATTTACTTTTTATATTTCACTGTGCAGTGTGGGCCACAAAGGTACATTCTGGCAAAAAAAAGGTGATTTTTTCACCCACAATGTCCCAGTTGTATTTACTGATTATATTTCACTATCACAAATGCAGTGCGAGCGGCGTCTGTACTTTCTAGCAAAAAAAAAAAGGTGATTTTTTTGACCAACAATGTCACAGTTGTATTTACTGATTATATTTCACTATTAGAAATGCAGTGCAGGCCGCAAAGGTGCTTCATGGCCAAAAAAAGTGTTTT
Source organism: Bufotes viridis (assembly GCA_033119425.1). Taxonomy (NCBI): domain Eukaryota; kingdom Metazoa; phylum Chordata; class Amphibia; order Anura; family Bufonidae; genus Bufotes; species Bufotes viridis. The sequence goes on from CM065589.1 coordinate 219,198,794, forward strand.
TTTTTTTTCAACCATAATGTCACAGTTGGATTTACTGATTATATTTCACTGTCAGAAATGCAGTGCAGGCAGGAAAGGTACTTTCTAGCAAAAAAAAGGTGATTTTTTTTTCACCAACAATGTCACAGATGTATTTACTGATTACGTGAAGCATAGCTTGACACAAGTGTCTTGCAGCGATCTACAGGTATTTGCGACCATTTATCATGGGCAAAAGCCTCCAGTTCAGTCACATTCTTAGGCTTGCGCGCTGCAACTGCTTTCTTTAAATCCCACCATCAGATTTAAGTCTGGTGACTGTGATGGTCACTTCAAAATGTTCCAGCCTTTAATCTGCAACCATGCTCTAGTGGACTTGGAGGTATGCTTGGGATCATTGTCCTGTTGAAAGGTCCAACGTCTCCCAAGCCTCAGGTTTGTGACGGACTGCATCACATTTTCATCCAATATCTCCTGGTACTGAAGAGAATTCATGGTACCTTGCACACGCTGAAGCTTCCCTGTACCTGTAGAAGCAAAACAGCCCCAAAGCATGATTGACCGCCCGCCATGCTTCACAGTAGGCAAGGTGTTCTTTTCTTCATAGGCCTTGTTCTTCCTCCTCCAAACATAGTGTTGATCCATGGGCCCAAACAGTTCTAATTTTGTTTCATCAGTAACACTATCTGAAAACTTTTGTGGTTTGTCCACATGACTTTTGGCATACTGCAGTCGACTCTTCTTATTATTTGGAGACAGCAAGGGTGTGCGCCTGGGAGTTCTGGCATGGAGGCCTTCATTACGCAGTGTGCGCCTTATTGTCTGAGCTGAAACTTCAGTACCCGCATCTGACAAATCTTTTTTCAGTTCCTCAGCAGTCACACGGGGACTTTTCTCCACTTTGCGCTTCAGGTAGCGCACAGCAGTCGAAGTCAGCATCTTCTTTCTGCCACGACCAGGTACTGTTTCAACAGTGCCCTTTGCCCTGAATTTGCGAATGATGCTTCCTATGGTGTCTCTTGGTATGTTTAACATCTTTGCAATCTTCTTATAGCCATTGCCCTTCCTGTGAAGAGAAATCACCTCTTCTTTTGTCTTCCTGGACCATTGTCTTGAATTCACCATGTTTGTAAACACACCAGTAAATGTCTAGAAGGAGCTGAGTATCACAGTAATTTTACATCTGCCTAATTGGTGCTTATTATGCTTGATTGCTGCTCCTTGACATCCACAGGTGTTTTCAATACCTGATTGAAAACACTTGAATGAACTTCTGTTCTTAAGAATGGTAGTCTTTAAGTGGTTGAATAATTGTGTCAATGAAGAAATCACAAAAAAACATTTAATACTGTATTACAAAAACAATTGATGTCATTTTAGTTGCATTTGGTTCTTTAAAAAGTCCTTGTAAGATTTCATTCTGAACACAATTACAAATGTACACTAAATTCCCTAAAACCCTTTACAGCATTGGGGGTTGAATAATTTTGAACACAACTGTATGAAGTGCAGGTACACTTAAAAAATAGGTATATGTCGCCCACTGATCTACAAGAACAGGATTAAATTATTGTCCCTGGCACACATGCAGGTGCAAGTGCACTGCACTTTCACAAAATGGCTGCCGACACCCTCCTAACTAACAGGCGGATTAAAACCTATTTTTCTGTGTCACTGGACTCAAGGCAGGTTACAAAAATGTTGCATTGCACCCACACAAATAAAATCGCTTTAGATCGCAGACTTAACACCAAGTTCTGATATCATATTCTTTCCTAATCTCTCCCTCACAGCAGCATCATGACGTGACATGCAAAGTTATGTGACTCCAGCTTATATAGAGGCTGGGTCACATGCTGCACTGGCCAATCACAGCCATGCCATTAGTGGGCATGGCTGTGATGGCTTCTAAGGGCACACATCTTAAATGCTTGTTGATTGGCTGCCCTGAATCAGTAGGCCACAGAGTGGCATAATGACCGAGTATGGAGGTGGGAGCAGCATGAGTAGGCCACAGAGTGGCACAATGACAGAGTGTGAAGGTGGCAGCAGAATGATTAGGCCACAGAGTGGCACAATGACCGAGTCTGGAGGTTACGGCAGCAGCAGCAGCATAAGGAAGAGGCCACAGAGTGGCACAATGACCAAGTGTGGAGGTGGAAGCAGCATGAGGGGACCACAGAGCGGCACAATTTCAGAGTCTGGAGGTGGCAGCAGCATGAGTAGGCCACAAAGTGGCACAATGACAGAGTCTGGGGGTGGCAGCAGATTCAGGAGGCCACAGAGTGGCACAATGAATGAGTCTGGACTTTGCAGCAGCATCAGGAGGCCACAAAATGGCAAGGTGAGATAGTGTGGAAATGGCAGAGCAGCAGGAGACCACAAAATGGCAAGGTGACATAGTGTGGAGATGGAAGCAGGAGACCAAAAAATAGCAAGGTGACATAGTGTGGAGATAGCGGCAGTAGCAGCGGCATTAGGATACCACAGAGTGTAAAGGTGACATAGTGTGAAGATGGCAGCATCAGGATACCACAGAGTGGCAAGGTGACATAGTGTGGAGATGGCAGCAGCAGGATACCACAAAATGGCAAGGTGACATAGTGTGGAGATGGCAGCAGCAGCATCAGGATAACACAAAATGGCAAGGTGACATAGTGTGGAGATGGTGGCAGCAGCAGCATCAGGATGCCACATAGTGGCAAGGTGACACAATGTTCTTCCCGTTGTCGGTCACCATGGGTCCGATTTTCAGTTGTCGTGGAGAAATCCAGGATTTGATTTCTTGATGAATCACACGGAGCAGTTCCTCCACTGTGTAACATAGTAACATAGTATATAAGACCGAAAAAAGACATTTGTCCATCCAGTTCAGCCTGTTTCCTACAAATTGATCCAGAGGAAGGCAAAAAACCCCTGTGAGGCAGAAACCAATTTTCCGCACTTAAGGGGAAAAAATTCCTTCCCGACTCCAATCAGGCAATCAGAATAACTCCCTGGATCAACGACCCCTCTCTAGTAGCTATGACCTGTAATATTATTACACTCCAGAAATACATCCAGTCCCCTCTTGAATTCCTTTATTGTACTCACCATCACCAGTTCCTCAGGCAGAGAGTTCCATAGTCTCACTGCTCTTACCATAAAGAATCCTCTTCTATGTTTGTGTATAAACCTTCTTTCCTCCAGATGCAGAGGATGTCCCCTCGTCACCGTCACAGTCCTGGGAATAAATAGATGATGGGAGAGATCTCTGTACTGACCCCTGATATATTTATACATAGATATTAGATCTCCCCTCAGTCGTCTTTTTTCTATGGTGAATAACCATAATTTTGATAACCTTTCAGGGTACTGTAGTTGCCCCATTCCAGTTATCACTTTAGTTGACCTCCTCTGAACGCTCTCCAGCTCTGCTATGTCTGCCTTGTTCACAGGAGCCCAGAACTGTACACAGTACTCCATGTGTGGTCTGACTAGTGATTTGTAAAGTGGTAGGACTATGTTCTCATCACGGGCATCTATGCCCCTTTTGATTTGTGACTCCGTTCGCCCAGGGAAACGAGGTGCAGAACAGCGTGACACCACCGTGCCCTGCACATGTGGTATGCTGGAAGGACACTGTGACTTGGCCCTGCAGTGGAGGCTGAGGACATGGTGAAGGACGAGGAGGCAGAGGCAGACATTGTCGCTGGACCAACGGTGTGTGAGAACGTGGAGGCGGAAGCGGCATGACCTGGCGACGTTGCTGCTGTAATTCTGCAAGAACCACATTAACCCACTCGGCCTGTAAAGGACATATACTGTCGTGGACTGTAGTTAGCTCCACACGGCGGCGGCGCTGTGCACTTTGGCAGATACGGCAGGCTCAAGGATTGGCCCACCTCCTGTTCTACATATTCATGCAGGGCTGGTACTGCCTTTTTGGCAAAGAAATGATGGCTTGGAACTCTCCACCTCGGCTCGGCACAAGCCATCAGTTCTTTGAAAGGTGCAGAGTCCACCACTTGGAAAGTTAGGGGCTGCAGCACCAGCAACTTAGACTGGAGCACGTTCAGCTTCTGCATAGTTGGATGCGTGCACGCATACTGCTGTCTCTTGGCAATCGCTTCAGTGATTGATTGCTGACCGACTGACTGACGAGAAGTAGAAGAAGCAGGATCATCTGGACCAGCAGAAGATGGGAATGACAGAGAGCAACCTTCGACTGAGGTGGTGGAGCCTTGAATGCCTGAAACCCGATGCATGCCACTGAGTGATGCAGAGGTTTCTGTGGCAGGCTGGACCACCACATCAGAGCCACAGTTCTCCCAGGCCACTCTATGGCAACACAGCATATGTTGACGCAGGGCCGTAGTGCCAACATTGGCACCCTGGTCACGCTTCACTTTCTGCCCACAGATTCAACATATGGCCACGTTCACCTCCTCTGGTGCGTTGAAAAAAAACTGCCACACCGCCGAGTACGTGATTTACCCCCCAACAGTCCGCACTGACTGACTGCTACCGCCGCTGACTCCGTGAACCCCTGCTCCACTACATTCTGGGTAGGTAGGCTGCTGTGAAGTAGGTGGTCTACCCTGGGCACGTTTGTCTCCCAACCTCCCACTGCTGCCACCCTTGTGACTCCCAGCCATGCTACCAACTTGCTGGCTCAGCCACTGCCTCACAGGCAAGCTACCACCCTCTTCTCCTAATGATGATGAAGCCCCTTCTGCACCCGGCTCCCAAGTGCGATCGGCTGGATCATCATTAAGTATTGTCTGCACATCACTGATGTCCTCCTCAATGGCCTCTGGGTCAGGAGCCTGACCGCTTGCAACACCACCACCCACGCCACTCTCCTCATTACTACTTGCCCGCCTAGCGGAGGAAGCGGCGGATGTCTCCTCCAGATCTTGGCTGGGCAGTAGCTGCTGACTCTCCTCTAGTAGCTCTTCCTCTTTGAAAAGTGTAGCTAAGCTACATCATATACTACTTCTCGCGGTGAGGGAACAGAAAAGGACAGAGGCAGGTTGAGGACAGATGAGGGCACAGGGCCTGCTCCCGGGCCATGCCAACTAAGGGTTGTGTCTTACAAATCCACCGACTGTTGGCTGGGGGTGTCTGATGTCACTTGGGAGGAAGTGGATGACCAAGTTAACCAATCAAGAACCGCTGGGTTGCTAGTCAAGACACGTCCGCTAGATGACTCTGGGAGCTTAGGCATCTCGCTGCGACTCCTGCTGCCACGCCCCCTTACTCTGCTGCGACCTCTGCCTGTTCCAGAAACATTTAGGCTTCTGCTTCTCCTCTGTGCATGGTCTGGCACTTCTCTATCAGACATACTTTTAGCTGAACAAAATAAATTAAAAGCAAATTAAAACACCCCTAAAAGCAACAAATATATTTTTCTTTTTGTAATGAAATAGGCCAGAAATATGTCACTAAATGCTCTTAGCACATATAACTGCAGAAGTGAACTGAGTATATATTTTTCTTTTTGTAAGGAAATAGGCCACTAAACGCTTTTACCGCAAATAACGGCAACAGTGAACCGTGTATACATTTTTCTTGTAGTACAGAAATACGTCACTAAACGCTTTTACCACATATAACTTCACACATGAACTGCGTATATATTTTTCTTTTACCACAGATATAAGCCTCTAAAGACTTTTCAACATAGCATTTGCACCCAAAGAACAAATTGCTGGAATGACAGAGCTGTACAGTATAATGGCTATTTGGATCCGCAAATTATCTTTCCCTGCACTTGTAAATCTCTTTTCTAGCAATGTCCCTAGCATCTTCTGACGTCTCTGCCTGCACTAAGATACTGTGAAAAGATTACTCCCTTCCCTATCCTTTCCCTGCACTTATAAATCGTTTTTTCATTTTTTTTTTCACTATTAGCTTTTTCCAATTGCCGCCTTTAGCGCCTTCTCACATCTGTCCCTGCACTCAGAACTCTGGAAAATGGCAGAATCTAAAATGGCTGCCTTATTTATAGGGCTTTGATATCACAGGGCTGGATGGCTGCTGATTGGCTGTATGCATGCATGTCAATCTTGGTGATCCCGCCTTCCCAGAGTTCATTGCCCCATGTCCTCAGTCCTCACATGTGTGGCTGCCATTTTAGAAAAAATTGCGTTTCGTTACCATGAAGCGCGAGAAAATTAGCATTCATTGCAAATCGAATTTTTCCTGAAATTCAGATCGAATTCCACTTCCTCTGATTCGATTCGCTCATCTCTAATTATGATTATTATTATTATTATTACTATTATAACTTCGGGTCATCAGAGCCAATACATTCTAATACTGTATGGCGCGCCGGCTCCGTACAGTATTGAAACAAAGTTTTATGCGAGGTCTTTATGCAAGGTTTTACATTAAAACTAGTAATTTTTGTTTTGCTATAACTTTACTACATCTAATATAAAGGAGGGTATTTATCAAAGCTGGTGCAGAGAAAGACTGGCTAAGTTGGCTTTAGCAACCAATCAGATAGATCCTTTCATTTTCCAAAGGACCTGTGAAAAATGAAAAGTTGAATCTTATTGGTTGGCAGCTTCAAAAGGACCTGTCACCACTTTATTAAAGCAATACCTCAGACTGTAGCTTATGATTAGGAGATGTCACTTTTTGTATTTTATTTGACCATCTGCTCCTCCATTGCAGCGCTGTGCCCCCATGCTCTGTTTAGCACCCTGTATGCTAATCAATAGTATCAGTACAGAGAGGAACAGATGGTAGCTTTTCTCAGGGGAAGTCTCCTTCTCCCTGGCTGTGAGCTGTCTAAACGCTTTTTTTCATCCTAGCTGTCACACGTTGGCCCAGCGTGCCTGAAGTGGATTGAGTCTCTATGCAAACTGCATATACATTACATTTTAGTGGTCAGTGGTGATAGCAACATGACATTTTGTTACTTCCAATAGAAGTAACTTGATTTTTCAGCAGAAGAAATCTACACACTGAGCAATTTTGTCAGATATCTATTTATTAGAAGGAGAACTTAGTATGAGCCAGGGTAATCCCAAGAAGCAATGGAATAAAAAAATATTGATGGACCAGTAAAGAGATCTCTTTGACATGAAGAAACCTCTCTTAAAGTCATACTGGAACCATTTGAAGGGAAACTTGTCTTTCATATGGTCAAATAAACTCTTAGGCCTCTTTCACACGAGCGTGATGGATTGGCTCCGTGTGTGTTCAGGGTGCGTTCAGTAAAACTAGCACCATTTTGCAAGCAAGTTCAGTCAGTTTTGTCTACGATTGCATTCAGTTGTTCAGTTTTTTTCCGCGCGGTGCAATGCGTTTTGATGCATTTTTCACATGCGTGATAAAAAACTAAAGGTTTACAAACAACATCTCCTAGCAACCATCAGTGAAAAACGCATTGCATCCGCACTTGCTTGCGGATGCAATGCATTTTTCACGCAGCCCCATTCACTTCTATGGGGACAGGGCTGCGTGAAAAACGCAGAATATAGAACATGCTGCGATTTTCACGCAACGCAGAAGTGATGCGTGAAAAACAACGCTCATGTACACAGCCACAGGATTCAGTGTGGGTGTTATGCGTTCACATCACGCATTGCACCCGTGCAGAAATCAGGTAAGGTTTCAAAGTATCCAAGTGATCTGATATTACCTGAAGATCTTTTGTTCTACTATTTCTCCTCATCAGTATCATGTTTTATTATGGTCATTCTTATTGTTGATGCTTCTCAGCCAGTGTGATAAAAGATATTAGACTATGTTCTTTTGTAAATTTTATACATTGTTTATAGACCATGTAGTCACAGTGAAATAAAATAAAATAGAATTAGAGGCTTCCCAATCTCAACATTTAAGGCATATAGCTACAGATATACCACCAATCTCAGATAAGTCCAGGCCCCACCTCTGGAACCTGCTCCTATATCCAGAATGTACGTGGCCGAGTATTGTTTTATACAATGGAGGGAGCTCATGGTGGCCTGGTTCCTTCCATGGTATAAAAGTGTCAGTGTTGGTGTTATTTAAATAAAGATTTTCTTACCTGAACTTAGGAAAACGTGAAGGCAACGGTCATCTTGATCGGGTGCCAGCTTCAAGATGGGTGATTGGTGGATCCAGCAGAGAAGCCCTCGTGAAGACGCCTATAAAAGAGGAAGGTAAACGGTCACTGAGCATTCTCTGCGCAGAAATCAGAAGATCCTGCACCCCCCCCCCCTTTTTATTTATGAATTCCTTCATCACGGTGGTTTGTTATGGGGTAAGTCACTCCTGTTGGAGTGGACAGTTTTTGGTTTAAGGTTGTATTATACTTATATTTCGTAAATAATAAACCACCACAGCCTCTTCCTGCCAACAATAGTTTAAATTATTTAACCACTTGAAGACCACAGGTTTATACCCCCCTAGTGACCAGGCCCTTTTTTACAATTCCGCACTACACTACTTTCACCGTTTATTGCTCCGTCATGCAACTTACCACCCAAATGAATTTTACCTCCTTTTCTTCTCACTAATAGAGCTTTCATTTGGTGGTATTTCATTGTTGCTGACATTTTTACTTTTTTTGCTATTAATAAAAATTTAACGACATTTTTGCAAAAAAATGACATTTTTCACTTTCTGTTGTAAATTTTTTTAAAAAAAACTACATTTCTATATAAATTTTTCTCTAAATGTATTGTTCTACATGTCTTTGATAAAAAAAAAGTCCAATAAGTGTATATTTATTGGTTTGGGTAAAAGTTATAGCGTTTACAAACTATGGTGCAAAAAGTGAATTTCGGCATTTTGAAGCAGCTCTGACTTTCTGAGCGCCTGTCGTGTTTCTTCAGGTGCTAGAATGCCAGGAAAGTATAAATACCCCCAAATCACACCATTTTAGAAAGAAGACACCCCAAAGTATTCGCGGAGGGGCTTGGTGAGTTCATGTATCATTTCATTTTTTTCACAAGTTAGCGGAAAATGACACTTTCTGAGGAAAAAAAATAATAATAAAGTTTCCATTTCTGCTAACTTCTGGCAAAAAAAAAAAATCTCATACGGGCTCATTATGCCCCTCAGTGAATACCTTAGGGTGTCTACTTTCCGAAATGGGGTCATTTGTGGGGTGTTTGTACTGTTCTGGCATTTTGGGCGAGGCTAAATTGTGAGCCGCCATGTAAAGCTAAAGGTACTCATTGGTTTTAGGGCCCTTTGCACCCAGGCTGCAAAAAGTGTCACTCATGTGGTATCGCCGTACTCAGGAGAAGTAGGGCAATGTGTTTTGGGGTGTATTTTTACATATACCTATGTTGGGTGAGAGAAATATCTCTGTAAACTGACAACTTTGTATAAAAAAATTTAAAAATTGTCATTTACAGAGATATTTCTCACACCCAGCAGGGGTATATATAAAAATACACCCCAAAACACATTGCCCCACTTCTCCTGAGTACGGCGATACCACATGTGTGACACTTTTGCAGCCTGAGTGCAAAGGGCCTAATTCCAATGAGTACCTTTAGAATTTCACAGGGCATTTTTACGCATTTGGATTCCAGACTTCTTCTCACGCTTTAGGGGCCCCTAAAATGCCAGGACAGTATAAATACCTCACATGTGACCCCATTTTAGAAAGAAGACACCCCAAGGTATTCCGTGAGGGGTATGGTGAGTTCATGTAAAATTTTATTTTTGTCACAAGTTAGTGGAATATGAGACTTTGTAAAAAACAAAATAAAAAAATAAAAATATATCAATTTCCGCTAACTTGTGCCAAAAAAAAATTCTGTGAACTCGCCATGCCCCTCACGGAATACCTTGGGGTGTCTTCTTTCCAAAATGGGGTCACATGTGGGGTATTTATACTCACCTGGCATTTTAGGGAACCTAAAGCGTGAGAATCCAAATGCGTAAAAATGCCCTGTGAAATCCTAAAGGTACTCATTGGTTTTAGGGCCCCTTTACGCATCTTGGCTGCAAAAAGTGTCACTCATGTGGTATCGCCGTACTCAGGAGAAGTAGGGCAATGTGTTTTGGGGTGTATTTTTACATATACCCATGCTGGGTGTGAGAAATATCGCTGTAAACGACAACTTTTTAAATTTTTTATACAAAGTTGTCAGTTTACAGAGATATTCTCTCACCCAGCATGGGTATATGTAAAATACACCCTAAACACATTGCCCTATCTCCTGAGTACGGCGATACCACATGAGTGACACTTTGCAGCCAAGATGCACAAAGGCCCAAATTCCATGAGTACCTTTTAGGAAGGGCATTTTTACGCATTTTTCTTCTCATGCTTTAGGGCCCCTAAAATGCCAGGGCAGTATAAATACCCACATGTGACCCCATTTTGGAAGAAGACACCCCAAGATATTCCATGAGGGCATGGCGAGTTCATAGAAAAAAATTTTTGGCACAAGTTAGTGGAAATTGATTTTTATTGTTTTTCTCACAAAGTCTCCCTTTCCGCTAACTTTTGACAAAAGTTTAATTTTCATGGACTCACTATGCCCCTCAGCGGAATACCTTGGGGTGTCTTCTTTCCAAAATGGGGTCACATGTGGGGTATTTATACTGCCCTGGCATTTTAGGGGCCCTAAAGCGTGAGAAGAAATGCGTAAAATGCCCTCCTAAAGGTACTCATGAGATTTAGGCCCTTTACGCATCTTGGCTGCAAAAAAGTGTCACTCATGTGGTATCGCCGTACTCAGGAGAAGTAGGACAATGTGTTTTGGGGTGTATTTTTACATATACCCATGCTGGGTGAGAGAAATATCTCTGTAAATTACCAACTTTGAATAAATTTTTTTAAAAGTTGTCATTTACAGAGATGTTTCTCACCCAGCATGGGTATATGTAAAATACACCCAAACACATTGCCCTACTCTCCTGAGTACGGCGATACCACATGTGTGCACTTTTGCAGCCAAATGCGCAAGCCTAAAACCAATGAGTACCTTTAGGATTTCAGAGGGCATTTTTACGCATTTTGCTTCTCATGCTTTAGCACCCTAAAATGCCAGGTGCAGTATAAATACCCACATGTGACCCCATTGTGGAAAGAAGACACCCCAAGGTATTCTATGAGGGGTATGGCGAGTTCATAGAAAAAAATTTTTGGCACAAGTTAGTGGAAATTGATTTTTATTGTTTTTCTCACAAAGTCTCCTTTCCGCTAACTTTTGACAAAAAGTTTAATTTTCATGGACTCACTATGCCCCTCAGCGAATACCTTGGGGTGTCTTCTTTCCAAAATGGGGTCACATGTGGGGTATTTATACTGCCCTGGCATTTTAGGGGCCCTAAAGCGTGAGAAGAAAATGCGTAAAATGCCCTCCTAAAAGGCACTCATGGAATTTAGGCCCTTTGCGCATCTCGGCTGCAAAAAGTGTCACTCATGTGGTATCGCCGTACTCAGGAGAAGTAGGACAATGTGTTTTGGGGTGTATTTTTACATATACCCATGCTGGGTGAGAGAAATATCTCTGTAAATTACCAACTTTGAATAAATTTTTTTAAAAGTTGTCATTTACAGAGATGTTTCTCACACCCAGTATGGGTATATGTAAAATACACCCCAAAACACATTGCCCTACTTCTCCTGAGTACGGCGATACCACATGTGTGCCACTTTTTGCAGCCAAGATGCGCAAAGGGGCCCTAAAACCAATGAGTACCTTTAGGATTTCACAGGGCATTTTTACGCATTTGGATTCTCACACTTTAGCACCCCTAAAATGCCAGGTGAGTATAAATACCCCACATGTGACCCCATTGTGGAAAGAAGACACCCCAAGGTATTCTGTGAGGGGTATGGCGAGTTCACAGAAAAAAATTTTTGACACAAGTTAGCGGAAATTGATATATATATATATTTTTTACAAAGTCTCATATTCCACTAACTTGTGACAAAAATAAAATTTTACATGAACTCACCATACCCCTCACGGAATACCTTGGGGTGTCTTCTTTCTAAAATGGGGTCACATGTGGGGTTTTGTACTGCCCTGGCATTTGAGGGTCTCATAATCATTACACGTATGGCCAGCATTAGGAGTTTCTGCGATTCTCCTTATATTGAGCATACGGGTAATGAGATTTTTTCCGTTCAGCCGCTGCGCTGAAAAAAAAAAAAATGAACGGCACAGATTTTTCATTCGCATCGGTCAATGTGGATGAAAAAATCTCTGCCAAATCAGTGATTGCGGTGCGGTGGGCGCTAGCTAACTAACAAGTAGCTAACTAACTGGCGGTGATAACGGGACCCTTATGCCCCATTCACACGTCCGAAATTCTGTTTGCGGAGCGGAATTGCGGACCCATTCATTCTATGGGGACAGACTTTGTCCCGCTCGGATCGGAATTACGGATCCGCGCTTCCGAGTCTGCACTTCCGTTCCGCAAAAATATAGAACATGTCCTATTCTTGTCCGCAATTGCGGACAAGAAAAAGCATTTTCTATATAGTTCTGTGCGGATCTGCAAAATGCGGAAGCGCATTGCCGGTGTCCGTATTTTGCGGATCCGCAGATCCATGGATCCGCAGATCCATGGATCCGCAAAACACATACGGACGTCTGAATGAGCCTGTAGGGGTGATTAGTGACAGGGGGTGACAGGGGGTGATCAGGGGGTGACATGGGTGATCAGGGGTTAATCAGTGATGGGGGTGGGGGGTGTGTGTAGTGATTGGTGCACTTTTCCTATGTTTCCTCTGGTGGTCCCAAACAAAGGGACCACCAGACGAGCAGACAGCAGGCATATCAGACGCTGTTTAAAAAACAGCATCTGATATGCGATTTAAATGCGGTTTTTTCCGCATCTACAGCCTGCCAGCGCATGATCAGCGCTGGCAGGCTGTAGTTTCAGTTGTCCCGGCTCCGATCACATGAACGCGCACGCACGACGCGCGCGCGTTCATGTGAAATCTCGGGTCTCACGAGATGACGCCGATAGGCGGCAGTGAGACCTGAGAGAGCCGCCGCGCTGACGCCCATCGGCGTTAGCGTGGCGGCAAGTGGTTAATTGAGAAGTTTCAGGTCTATTTTAATAAATTTGCCTTTATGCAATTTCTGGTAATGGCGTATGATTTATGGAAACTAGGCCACCATGTACGTGACCGAGTATCGTTTTATACAATGGAGGGAGCTCATGGTGGACTGGTTCCTTTCATGGTATAAAAGTGTCAGTGTTGGTGTTATTTAAATAAAGATTGTCTTACCTGAACTTAGGAAAACGTGAGGGCAAGGGTCATCTTGATCGGGTGCTAGCTTCAAGATGGGTGATTGGTGGATATAGCAGAGAAGCCCTCGTGAAGACACCTATAAAAGAGGAAGGTAAACGGTCACTGCGCATTCTCGGCACAGACATCAGAAGATACAGATCTACGCCTCTTCAAGTCATGGAGGATCTACTTAAAAAGCTTATTTTCAAAGCGGAAGTCAAAGGAGGGGAGGAATGGTTAATGAAGTTCCTTGATTCATCCCCCCCTTCACCCATTTTGGATCGTGGAGCCTCTGTTCATCTTAGCAGCGCAGCCCCGTGCGCGGTCTCAGAAAATGTCGATTCAGTCTGCGTCATTGGTGCGTGCATGCGCGATGACTCAGACCAACCGCCGGAGTCTGTCAAGAGAAGGAGAAAGGAACGGGTGACTTATTCACCAGATCCTTCCTCTCTTGGCAGGACTGCGCACAGAAGCAGATCCCCGGATCCTAAGAAGTCTTTAAGCAAGAAGAAGAAACCTATCCATGCACAGCAGACGTCGTGCGGACCCGCTACAGCCGTTCCAGGATCCCTTGCACAGCCTTCAGAGGGTGAGGACAATGTTGCAGTTGTTCAAAATTCAGATGTTATTTCTTTGGCAAAATCTGCTATTCCCTCTGATAAGATAGGGCTATTCCAAGATTTCTTGTATGTTGCTATTAAAGAGAAGAAGGTCTCCTCCCAAATCGCAGGAAATAGCAATTTGCCTGGTTCTTTGACTTCTCAAAATGAGGCTTCTTCAGCAATCAGACGCATTTTACCAATACAGGAGACCAGTCACAAGGATACTCTTTTTTGTCAGGTCTCCCCTTTGGGGTTTCACCTATCGGTAGCTGTTAAGGAAAAAATCTGGAATAGGGAGTTTGTAGATTTGTACTCCCTGTTACCAGCTGCTAAGGATAGTTTAAAAGTTGATAAGAAGGAGTCTAAACCTGATGAGGATAAAGCCAAGGGAAAATCTATATTCAATTGGATCCAGGCGTTCTCGATTTATTGTGCAGTTTTAGGCGAACGTCACCCTGAGCTTTGCACTAAACTGTTTTATCATCAGGATTTAGGAACTTCGGTGGTTCCGCCTGGAAGTCTTATGACGAAATGTATAGACAGAAATTGGCAGTTTACCCACACCTCGATTGGGGAGAAAAGGACGTGGGCCTCTGGCTAAATTTAATGCTGCCGAATCATTCCCAGTTTTTTCGTCCCCAATCGAAAAAAGGAATTTGCTTCTCTTTTAATGAGAGTCAGTGCAAGTGGGGCGCAAACTGCAAATACAAGCACGAGTGTTCCTTTTGTACAGGTTCACACCCAGTCTTTAGGTGCTTTAAAAAACATGGAGCTGCTTCAAAAGATAACGCGGGAAAAAGCACCGACTCCAGTGAAACTTCAAGAATTAATCCCCTGGCTAAATTCTTATCCAAGTAAATTGAAGGCTAAGTTACTTTATTTAGGTTTTTCGGAAGGTTTCTACGTCCCCAGTTTTAAAGGGACGGGTTGTGTTGTTCTTGAAAATTTAAAGTCTGTTAACTTAAACTCATCTGCAGTAAGGGAAATTTTTTTTTAACGAAATTCAGGAAGGCAGAATAGCAGGTCCTTTTTCTGCACCCCCCTTTCTGAACTTTCGTATCTCTCCTATAGGTTTAGTCCCGAAAAATGAAAAGGGTTCCTTTCGTTTAATACACCACTTATCCTTTCCCAAGTTTTCTTCAGTAAATGATGAAATAGACAAGGACTTGTCGTCAGTTTCTTACACTTCTTTTGATGTGGCGGTTTCCTTACTAAACAAATTGGGCCAAGGTACTCTTTTAGCTAAAACTGATATAAAATCGGCTTTCAGACTTCTCCCTATACACCCGTCAGGATTCAATTCGCTTGGCTTTCACTTTCAGGTAGAGTATTATTTTGACAAGGCTCTACCCATGGGTTTCGCGTTATCTTGTTTTTATTTCGAAACCCTTAGTACTTTTCTTAACTGGGTTTTATACCAACCTTTTGCCCCAGGGGAGGCAATTCACTACCTTGACGACTTTCTTTTTCTCGGTAGAAGGGATACGGACGAATGTGTTTTGATGCTTAACAAATTTGTGACTATGGCCGAGCGTTTTGGTCTCCCTTTAGCCGAGGAAAAGACAGTTCTTCCTTCTAATAATTTAATTTTTCTGGGAATTGAGATTGATACTTCGATCATGGAATTCAGGGTTCCCAAGGACAAAATTCAAAAAACCTATAGTGATATTCTGTTGATTTTGTCCAAACCTAAAACCACTTTGAAGAAATTACAATCGGTTTTAGGCTGACTTAATTTTTTCTGCAGAGTGATCCCCATGGGTAGAGTCTTTTTCAAAAGATTATATGGAGCCACTAAAGGTTTCTTCTCTCCGTATTCTCATATACTGCTAAACAGAGAAATGAAAAGTGACCTAAACATTTGACTCAGCTTTCTGGCCAACTTCAATGGACACTCCTTATGGCAACAAGAGTTTGTTTCCATTGATGCTCTCCATCTGTTTTCTGACGCAGCGGGCTCCGTTGGCTACGGTGTCATTTTCGGCATCCAATGGTCTTCTATGAGGTGGCCAGATAGCAGGATTAAGAATGGAATTACCCGTAATTCGGTTTTAATTGAATTATTCCCAGTTCTTGTTGCTTTGTTTATCTGGAAAGATGAGCTTGCTAACAAGAGAATTTTACTAACCACTGATAACCAGGGGGTGGTTTTCGCTCTCAACTGCCAGTCGTCGAGATCAGAGCAAGTACTTGTTTTGTTGAGAGAAATCTTTCTTCAATGTTTAGTGAATAACATCTGGCTTAAGGCCAGATACATTGAGGGATCTTCTAATTTAACCGCTGACGCTTTATCTCGGCAGGACTGGCAGTTATTCCGAAAATTGCTCCAGGGAGCAGCAGAATGGAACATCGTCTGTCCGAGTTTCCTTTGGGAAATACTTTGAAATCTGCATTAGACCTTTTACAAAGTTCGTTAGCTGGTAATACTTGGAAATCATACGTCTCTGCTTGGAATAAATGGAAACAATTTTGTTCAGCAAAAAATAGGGATACATTTTCAAATAATGGATTTTTGTTGGTCAGTTTTGCTTTATTTTTGGAAAATAATAATTATTCTTCAAGCTCTATTTCAAAAATTCTCTCCGGAATTTCCTTCTTTTTCAAAATTTTTGGTTTACTTCCAGTCAAATCCAATTTTTAAGAGAAGACAAATTCCTAAACATAAAACAAGACCTTTGTCTTTGGTTAATTTATGTAATTCTTTTTATGAATCCAGTTTATTTCAAGCGGTGTTTGTCTTGTCTTTCTTCGCGGCTCTCAGGATTTCTGAGTTTACTGCAAGAAATAAGAATGAGGCGTCACCAATTTTGGTTTCTGACGTGGAGTTTTTTACTTCGGTCTGAGTCTCTTGATCAAGAAGTCTAGGAATGATCAGTTTTCAAAAAGGTAGATGGGTTGATATAGCCAATTTCAGTGATACTAACTTATGTCCAGTTAATACGTTAAAAAACTGGCTTGAGTTCAAAAAACCTCTCTTGCCAGATTCTCCTTTATTTTCTCACATAGATAATTCACCGTTGACTAAATACCAATTTAACTTTATTTTTAACAACTGTTTAAAGCTGATTGGTTTATCTGATTTAAAATATTCCTATCACTCGTTCCGCATTGGAGCAGCTACTTTTGCGGCTCAGGAAAACATGGACGTAGAGTCTATTAAAAAGTTAGGACGTTGGGATTCTGACCGTTATAAAATATACATAAGGCCGAATCTCCTAACATCTTAGTCTTTTTCAGGTAAATGCATTGTTTGGATTATTGAAAAACCACATATTGTGCGATGCCAATGTTAGAGCGAAAGAAAGGAAATACCAATCCAACCTGGGATTAAAGAAAAATGTGTCTATTTTTTGGTTTGGAGATTCAAATCTGAGATTAAATGAAATAAACTTTGTTTGCCACAAGTTAAAACTTTCTCTTCCTCATCCAGACATGTTAATTCTTCATATAGGGGAGAATGACTTAGGTAAAATCAGCTCCATAAACTTCATCAGGGAGTTTAAAGATAGGTGGAACAGATTATGTTGTTTATTCCCGGGAACTTATTTAGCTCTGTCGGAAATGGTGCCGAAGGGTAACTGGGGCCATGTAAACCTTTCTTTTTTGGAGAAAATGAGGAAAAAGATCAACAAGTATTTACAAAAATACCTGATTCCGAAAGGATACAGCTCTTTGAGGCATGAAGACGTTGAGGGATTTCTCTCAAGAATGTACGCGGAGAATGGAATTAATATGTCTAAAATTGGTTTAGACATTGTGATTGTTGGCTTTCAGAATTTAATTGAAGAGGGCATGCGTGTGGGGGCGGGTGCCATGTAATTCTTACATGGCGCATGGGTAAGTCACTCCTGTTGGAGTGGACAGTTTTTGGTTTAAGGTTGTATTGTATTTATATTTCGTAAATAATAAACCACCGCAGCCTCTTCCTGCCAACAATAGTTTAAATTATTTAATTGAGAAGTTTCAGGTCTATTTTAATAAATTGGCCTTTATGCAATTTCTGGTAATGGCATATGATTTATGAAAACTAGGCCACCATGTATGTGACCGAGTATTGTTTTATACAATGGAGTGAGCTCATGGTGGCCTGGTTCCTTCAATGGTATAAAAGTGTCAGTGTTGGTGTTATTTAAATAAAGATTTTTTTACCTGAACTTAGGAAAACGTGAAGGCAACAGTCATCTTAATCGGGTGCCAGCTTCAAGATGGGTGATTGGTGGATCCAGCAGAGAAGCCCTCGTGAAGACGCCTATAATAGAGGAAGGTAAACGGTCACTGAGCATTCTCGGCGCAGACATCAGAAGATCCCGCCCGCCTCCCCCCCCCTTTTATTTATGAATTCCTTTGTCTCGGTGGTTTGTTATGGGGTAAGTCACTCCTGTTGGAGTGGACAGTTTTTGGTTTAAGGTTGTATTGTATTTATATTTGGTAAATAATAAACCACAGCGGCCTTTTTCTGCCAACAATAGTTTAAATTATTTAATTGAGAAGTTTCAGGTCTATTTTAAAAAATTTGCCTTTATGCAATTTCTGGTAATGGCGTATGATTTATGGAAACTAGGCCACCATGCATGTGCAGCTTAATCTCCATTAATTGATATGGGGCTTCTGAAAATAGCTGAGAGAGCATGCTTAGCTATTTTTGGAAGTCGTAGTGAATAGAGGATGACTGCACATATGCGGCTACTTCACCTTTAAAGTCCCCACCTACATTATCTTAAATTTGCAGCATATCCTAGTGATGTCCCATAAGTGTTGAGATGTGACAATCCCTTTAAACCCCAACAACTTCTCCTTAAAATGTCACCTTTTTATTGTAGATTTTGAGATTATATAACTGAATTAAATATAGATGGCACAAATATCAAGTGACTGAAATGCATTTCAACCCCTTAGTGACATAACTAAAGGGGTTTTGTCACTAATGTATTGTTATTATCCATGTTGCTTCCTTTGCTGGCTGGAGTAATTTTTCTATAAAATTATGCACGGCTCATTTCCATGGTTACGACAACCCTGAAAAAAGCACCAGCCTTTGTGAGCTTCCATGGTACTGGTCACCAAAGAGGCTGACATTTTTCCTGTAGTGTGCAAGCACGAAGGCCACTGATGCATTGCAGGGTGGTTGGAACCATGGAAACAAGCAGTGTATAATATGATGGAAAAATGAATCCATCCAGCAAGGAAGCAATATGGATAATAACAATAGATTAGTATGTGGCTTGTATTAACTTTCTCTACATGATTAAGGATCATTAGCATATTTTCCCTCTGTGTCCCTGCTGTCATAACTTTTTATTATTTTCTTTAATTTAGCTTTATGAGACCACAATTTTTTTTTTAGCCATTTTGGGGTACATATAGGATATTAAATAACTTTTATTATTTTATTTTAGGGGGGAAGAACAGCAATTTTAACATTATTTTGTGGGATTTATTTTTATAGTGTTCTGTATGTGATGTAAATACCGTGATAACTTTCTTCTGTGCGACAGTACGATTATGATAATGGCAATTGCCAAATTTAAATATTTTTTTTTGTGTTATACTAATTCCAGAATAAAAAAACACTTGTTTTTGCAAAATAATCAGTTTTTTGTGTTGATACATTCCAAGACCTAGAACATTTTTATTTCTCTGATGACATCACTGTTTGAGGACTAATATATTAGATTCCTCTCTAGTGATAATTGTTATCATTAGAGAGGATATTTTTCTGTCTTACTGCAGGGTGTCAGCTTTCCCCTGCTCCCATTTCCTCCTCTAGTGCTAAGATACTGATGGGGTAACGCTTTAAGTCTTCATATATCAGGATCTGTATAAAATACAGATTTTGGCCTAGTCTTCTTTAAAAGCTAGAAGCTTTATCTCTTTTACATTGGGAGTTATAGCCTTTAGAAATTGGGTCTTTCACTTTCAGCTTCTGTCACTCCTAACTTGATTTCTAAAGGCTATTTCTCCCAATGTAGAGGAGATAATGCTGCAGTTCTGGTTTTGTTTTAAAGCTTATTTTGCTCTATTTCAAGATGGCTCATAGTTTTATCTTCTACAGACGCTTAGGTCCTTTTCCCAAAGCCCAAATAGAGCTGGAGCAAATTGTTAGGTGCTTAAATTGTTGCCCAAACAGTCAGTCTGCCTCAGACACTCTGTATCCACAGTGATATGTATTTCTAAAGTTTTTCATATAGATTATATTCCTGTGTGACAACACTTTTATGACAGTAAAGAAAACAAAAAATCAACACAACAAAGCAAATTGGGATTTTAATCTGCCATGCATATTTTCTGTTTGTTAAATTCTTTTAATTATCTGCTGCGATTTAAACATTTAGGTAATTCACTCTGAATATAGACCTATGATTACTCTGTTCAAATTCACATACTACTTTATTAAAAGATAAATCTCATTTAACGATTTTAAATACTAATTTTATATTGTACTTATAAAAAATGAAAAATATATCAACTCTATTAAGAGCATTAAGTAATAAGCTTCATAACTTCCATTGTGTTCAGTTTTAGCATCATCAGATATTCCATACACCATAAAGTAACTTTATCTAAGCAAGAACTGTATTCCATAATGTGAAAAAAACATTTTTATCACTCAATTATCAGGTGCTAACATAATTATTGATGCAGCAAAATATAAAACTCAAGAATAATCCTACTGCTGGACCTAAACATTGGTGTGCCCTAATGGAACAATAAATAGATCACAATTTTTACTGACTGCTAAATTGCTTTTATAATTCTAAGCATCATAAACCGTGCATATGAACCACAAATTTCTAAAGCTTGGCATTACATCTGCCTTCTGAAGAATCAACACCCTGTGAGGAAATTTCCAGTCTCCATAAAATATTTTTAAAGGGTCTCACTGCTGGAAATTCTGTGAGCAGCTGTTGTAGCCAGAATAGCCACAAAGGTTATGCTCATTTTCCCTTCAGTGAAACATATGCTATCCACTTTATGCTGAAAGTAGGGGTTCTCCGAAGCTGGGAATGTCTTTTAATATTGTCAAGTATGTTGCAGGGATAAAAAAAAAGTTGGACCCAAGGATGAGTGAATTGATTCTGAATGAAACAGATTCATTATGAATTTCACAGAATTTTGAATGAATTGCATAAAATGGTATGCAGCACTATTTTACTGTCCATGTTGGCAGGCAAAACCATGGGGAGGAGAAAGAATAAGGAAGGTAACATGACACTGAGAGAAAATGAAGAGAAGGTCTCAGCCTGAGTGGCTCAGAGGCTGACATACAGCCTATATCATCGAATTTGGGGGGCAACAGCCAAGGGGGTACCTGGGCAGAATTAGCAGAACATCATTCTGCTTTGTACTTGCAACCTAGCAGGAAGCTGTGCTGTGGCTCTGCCTCTGGTGACTGATATACTGAGCTGGGGACACTATCAGAAGATTATATGGAGTGAATAGGTGACAGGGATAGTATAAGATGACAATAGGAAGAGAATTGGAGCTAGTTTTTGGAATTGTGGGTATATTAAGGGCCATAATCAAGGAGAGGGAGTGAGAACTGGTCATTATCAGGTGTATTTTCTGGCAGGCTACTGTCAGCTCAGTTTCTGACAACAAGTTCTGCATTACAGATTCCTGCAAAAACAGAAAAATTCTTGCAAGCACTAAGGGATTGCCCTCTAAGAATTTTTCACAGGCTTGTTCAGAACAAGCCACTCTTTCTTCTGACAATTAATACTTGTGCATGTATAATACAGATAAGCAATCTGCCCCCATTAAGGCATCATTTTTGGATGGTTGTGCAGAACAAGCCACTCTTTCTTCTGACATTAACATGTGTATAATAAACAAGGGCAGGTATCTGCCCCATTGAGGCATCATTCCCATAACACTGTATGTGTTAAAACACTATCTGCTCCCAATCAGGGACAATTCTTTGAAGCTTTTTTACATGAAAAAGCATAACACATGCAATGGTGCAGTGTGTGTTTAAACATGCTGTCTGTTAAAATTGTCAAAGATACGTTTACTCATATCTATGTATGTCAGTATCACGATCTTAGGGAGGGGCAACTTAAAAAGCAAAAATTAGTTAAAAAATAAATATCTTTTCATAAAATGGATCCTCGGAGACTAGAGGCTGTTATATACCAATTTTCAGGGCAATTGGAGCCGTTTAGATTTTTTTAGAATTGCTTAGGACACAAATTTAATTTTTAAAAAATTTGGAAAATCGTAGACAAAATAAATTTCAATAAATTAATTCAGCTGTAGTTGAAATGCCACTGACAGGTTATTTTAATTTTTTTATCTATTCAACCTTAGTGGCAATAAGAAACTGTCTCCGAGAAAAACTTTAATATTAATAAAGCAATTGATAGGTAAAGAAAGAAAGGTAAACTGTAGCTGTGAAAAAACTTACTGTAACAGAGTGTCCTGCTGGAACCTCCAGTGATCTGCTGTAGTTTGCGGTATAAACCTGGAGGCAAGTGCCCCAATTGGAGTAGATCTCAGGTATAATGTCTGGAAGTTTTCTGGTGGGGACAAGAGGAAGTAAAAAGGAGACTCTTTGGATGAAAAGGGTCTGGGATATCCAATGTAAACTCAACTACTGGGGAGGTGGTAGGCTGCCGCAGGCATACAGTCCAGATAGGAGGGATCCAAAGTGGACATGGTACAATGTTAGAAACACAAAAAGGAAAAAAAGAAAAAAGCCTGTCAGGTGCCTCAGGTGCCTCAGGAGAAAAAACCCACTGGAGAAAGTGACTAATTGTGGGATAACTTCGCTGTATTTTACTTAAAAACAATTAGCATTGGTATTAAGAGTGCATATATCTTTTTTGTATAGCCTGGCCAGAATTAGTAGGATAGTTGGAACTTTGTATAATAAAGTGAGATAGAGAGATACAATTGTTACAAATGATAAAATTGATGGAAATAAAAACTAAGAAAGACACTCACTTCACCCAGGAGGTGCAGGGTGGGATAAACTCAAGACACCCACTCTGTTTCCTCCTGCACCTGGGTCGCCTGTAAGGTCATTGGAAATAACGGCAGTCACAAAGGTGCCTCTGGTTGATTTCCTTTTAATTAACCCAGGGTAGGGTAGGGTGTAGGCTCAACGCGTTTCGGGGTTACTGGGATCCCCTTCATCAGGAGCTTTCTGGTGCACATGTTGTTAAATCTGTCATGGCCCGTCTCTACTTTCCATGCCTCGGTTGTTTTGAATTGGTAAAAAGTGGCACATTTTGGAGCAAAACAGAGCTTGTGTGAATTTATGACTTTTCTATGCCACAAAACTGGTGTGGATGCTCAATAATTATCCCCCTGTCTGTTATAGTGAGACTGTGTTTATACTGCACCCACTATCCACATTACCTAATTAAGTCAATATTTTTTACTAGTGTATTTGCAAATTCAACAATAATCCATTAGAAATATTTCTGTATATATGGTGCATATTACTGAACTTTTTATTTTATGATTGTATGTTTACAGCATAGTGCACTGGTCATTCAAACCACAACAATCCCTAGGCCTTTTAGACATGCCTTAAAGCACAACTTTGATAATAGCTAAGCCAGTATCTCATCTGCACACAGCTCTTTCCAGATTATTACCCTTTATCAGAGCAGAGCAGAAAAAGATAGTTTAGCTAGGCGGAGAGGGCCCAGCATGTGTGAGGAATATTGTAGGCCAAGCAACACTGCTTTGGGTTTCTGAGAAAAATATACACAAATTAGCACATCTTACTTCTGTTGGCATCAAAGAGGCTTAGCTTTCTTTTCCTTTTCGAAGGAAAGCTAATTTTAATAGCTTTCTCATTTCCCCTGATGCGAAACACATGTTGGGGTGTTTAGGAGGCGCACACTTCTTGGTCTATATACTGTCATGTAGTATTTGCAGTGCCATATTTTGGCTTATACTTTTATATTGATCTATTTTCATAAAAATCTGTGCATGCAGTGTGCTTGAGGTTTATTTATCAGTGTTTATCTTTCTCAGAAAGCCAAATATATGACAATCACTGGCCTCAGCGGTGCACTGCTTAAAGCCAGTGATTGCCTGCTACAGCCACGTGTTGATGGTGCAGCCAAGTTCGCCCGGCAGGGAGAACTTGAGCACTGGAGGTGTGGGATCTGCTAGGTAACTCATGGTCTATATTTTTATTTTAAGCATAGTAGTTTGATCCAAATTTATTAAAACGCACGTACCTTAATAAATATGACAAATTTTGGACTGCTAGTCAGAAACTTCTATTTACATCTAGTATGAGCTGACACACAGAAGCACATTGTATGGCAAAAGCACATTCTTTTGGTATGCACATGATTGGTTGGGCCCACATTTTTTGTATATGCACTGCAAGTTTATCAAGGAAATTCATATTCCTGATGATACAGTGGACTGGGAGGCCAGACATGGATGAACAATGTCGTCAGCCTCTACTGTACTTATGACAGTTTGGGGCTTTATTGGTGGAATCCAGGGCCGGTTCGACTGGGTGTCACCTCACTACCTCTAAAGGGGGCGCCCATTTATTATAATAAAAATAATAACTTTCTAATTGATTGAATGAGTTCTTCCCGGTGGAAGTGCTCATTAGTACAGGAAGCCCAGGGAATGGCGAGTATGGCGCTCCTAGCGCTAGAAGTACTCACCGTTCCCTGGTCTTCCTCTTGTCCGGGCGCCCACACTGCACATTTCTTTTCCAGTGTACAGCATGTGGACGTAGTGCATGTAACCTGTGATCAGGTCCCAATGCAGCGTGGGTTTGATCTGGAGGTCTTCATTAATTTTGGCCTCTGTTAATTTTTGAGTCTGTCTAGAGGTCTCTATTAATTTTGGGGTCTGGCGGCCGGTATTAATTTGGGGGTCTGTCCGGAGTCTGTATTAATTTTGAGGTCTGGGGTCTGTATCAATCTTGGGGTCTAGGGGGTCTGTCTGGAGGTTTGTATTATTTTGACCTTGGGAGTCTGTATTTATTTTGAGGTTTGCCTGAAAGTCTGTATTAATTCTGGGGTCTTTCTGTATTAATTGTGGGGGTTTCCTGGGGGTCTGTATTAATTTTGAGTGTCTGGAGGTCTGTAGTAATTTTGGGGCCTGTATTTAGGAGTTGTCCAGCCATGGAATATCGTAAAATAATAAAAGTAGTGATACCTTTCTGTTTCACTGCTGCTTATTTTCCGCTGCTTCCTGTGTCCTTGCTTGTAATTGTACTTCCAAGTGTCTCTCGATTTAGACATGTGACCTATCCGGCCAATGGTTGCAAAGCAAGTGGTGAGGATCAGTAAGGTATGACTACTTTTATTATTTTATCAGTACTTTTATTTACTTTTACTTTTATTTTATCACTATTTTATTATTCTCATCAGTTAAAAAAAAAAACAACTAATGTGGGCACATGGGGCAGCATGGTGGAAGCTACAGGATGGCAGGGTTAAACGAGGCAGCTGAATAGGGGGTTATTTACCATAGAAGGTGAGGGTTGACTGAAGAAGCAATGAGTGAAGGCAGAGGTCCTGTGCCCTCATGCAAAATCTGTAACAGTCCCTATCTGCGCAATTCTCCTATTCTGCCTAGGGCACCAAAATACTTTGTCCTGACCATGGTGGAATCTGCCCTTCGTTCATCAAGAGTGCAGTGTTCCCAGTAAATAACCACTCAGATGTTGTGGTCACAAATTGATTATGACTTTTAAAGGGATAAGACTCCATGATTAGAGTTGAAAGATACAACATACACCTTACATGTATGGTGAATGTCAGTAAGGGGTAAAAACTGCTTGTTGTGAATTGTTGTTACTATTTGTCTGGAATATGTTGAAAACTGTTTATACTGTATATGCTTTTGAATAGAGGATGGATTTTATACCTAAAAGGCATTTTCAAGTGTTATGCAAATATGGCTTAAAAGGAATGTATTTATAATTTTTTACTAATTAAAACCAGATAAGGAAACATATCCCTTTTTTAAATAAAGTTTGATAAATCTCCCCAATTGACCCAGATGTACTAATTCTAAAGATGGAGTAAGCTTAGCCAGGCTGTCTAGACCTGCATCAGATTTATCACACTGGTTCAGGCTGGAGGATAAATGTGGTGCAGGGATAAACACTTTTGTCAATTTGCCAATTTTAATGCAAAATGGCACATCTTAGGCCCCACACCCATTCCAATGAAGCTCCTTCCCTTTCCACTAAGCTTCGCCCCATTGCCGATCATGTTGGAAAAAAGTATAGATGGAAATGGCGCCATTAGTAAATTAGACACATTACTAAATTAGGCTTATTGATCAGCTCTCATTCGATTTGACCAGTTAGGGCTCATTCACACGGCTGTTGCCCTGCCATGCCCGCATTGCGGCCCGCAAAAAACGGGTCCAAAATATGCGGGCACCGGCCGTGTACTCACCGCATCACAGATGCCGAACCCATTCACTTGAATGTGTCTGCAATCTGGAAGGTACAGTGCGGAACTGAGGCATAGAACCCCACAGAAACACTACGGAGTCCTTCTAAGGGGTTTCTCTCTGTGCCTTCACATCGCAAAAAAACAGAACATGTTCTAATTTTTGCAGTGTGGACGGATTACGGACCCATTCAAGTTGAATGGGTCTGGATCTGTCTGAGGAATCCGCACAGATGTTGTATTGGGAACTGAAAATTGCGGTCCCCAATTCACGGAACAGCTGAGTGAGCAATAGCAGTGTGCATGAGGCCTTAGACTGTGAGTGAATGGGGACACTCTTTTCATTAAGAGGCTGCAACTTCATAGCTAGTCCTGATCTTTGCTGAGGTGTAGATCCAGTCTAGGCAATGTCCTGTGAGCTAAGTATATCAGCAGCAGCTGCACAATAGCTTGGATAGTTTGCTACAATGTATCAGTCAATGCATCCACTTATCAGCTGAGAGCAGAACTGTGTGTGTATGGGTTTGCAGCCCCTAAGAGCTCATGCACAAGACCGTATGTATTTTGTGGTCCGCAAAAAACGGATCCACAAAAAATAATGATTGTGTCCGTGTGCATTCCATATTTTGCGGAACAGAACAGCTGGCCCCTAATAGAACAGTACTATCCTTGTACACAATGCAGACGATAATAGGACATGTTCTACTTTTTTGCGGAATGGACATACAGAAACGGAATGCACGCGGAGTAACTTCCTTTTTTTTAGTGGACCCATTGAAATGAACGGTTCCGCATGTGGTCTGCAAAAAAAAAAAAGAAACGGACACAGAAAGAAAATACGTTCATGTGCATGAGCCCTAAATGAGTGTTCTGATTCACTGACAGCAAACCAATATCTTGAAAATGGTAAAGAACTGAACCCTATTTTGTATGGTTATAGATTGGTTGAGTATAATTTTTTCAGGTTTGGATGTTTTAAATTAAAGTAATATTGTTATTAAATATAACTACATGACAAAGTGTTATTTACCAGACATAAAAATGCTTAGTTGCTCGTCTGTGTATGTGACGATGATGAGCAGGCAAATGTCATTTTACCAATAACAGTTTGATGGATACTTTTGCCATCAGTAACTCTGGTAATAAGAACATGGTTTATGTATGAGCATGCCCTCTTTCTCGCCTTTGTAAGGTCATAGAGACAAAATCATCAGGCTCTTTTCCTTAAATCAGAAAACAAAAGATCACATATGCCTTCAAGTACCTGAGTACAATTTTACAGTGATTGATTCTGTACCTCTACCTTACTCAAAAATCAAATACCTATTGTAGAAAAGATTTATTGAAGACATTGGCTAATACATTACTAATCAGTCTGCCGCAATGAAATAAGAATGTGTACTTAAATGATCAAATCCCCCGCTCTTAGCACAGTGAAAAGGGTAAAGTGTTTTAGAACCAGTCTTCAATTTAAAGCTTTGCACATAAAACACATTATAGATCTGCACAATGCTTACTAGTTTAGATATAAATAGGATGCCCTGATACTGTAGAAGGGAAGTGAGCCAGGAGCCAGAATTTGCCATGGATCAAAGCTGTCCATTGGAACGAGAGGTGGAAAAGTCAATTCAATTATGATTTAATGTCAGAGATCAAAAACCTCGATGGTGACTTGTGAGACCTCATTAAATGCATGCCATTTTCTTTTCAATATGCAGTCCTTCTGAATCACAGGGAAATAACTGGTATTGAATCTTCATGTTTTTATTTTAAATTGCTATTCGCTTTAGGCAACAATATAAGACCCCAGGATATATAGCCCACTGATTGTGTATTATCATTTGGACCAATAATCTACATAATAAATAAGCCGAGTGATAAACTTTATTCCACATACTTCAGATCCCATGGCTGTAATGACACCTTCAGTATTTTATAAATAATTGATATTTGCTTGCAGTAGCTCTCTGTAATTTTAGTCATAAATGCCTCCTTTTCAATACAATAGATGAGAATCTCAGCAGCCAAATAAATTACCCTGCAGTGGATCTATCATTTATTATCAGAAAAGGCTGTATTAGTCAGAGTGCTTAGCACTCTCTTATATGATATGCATGCATAATTCTTTTTTAATATCTACATCTCCTAAAATACTTTTATGCCATTTATAAATTCAAAATGTGTGCTTGCTGTATTTAGGTGCAGTTATTTGGCTGCCTTGTTTATGGTCAATAAAATATTCTAGCAATATGTTATGCAGTATACTGAACCTGCTTCTTGGGGAATGCCGGCTTTTATTCAATTAAAAAATATTTAAAGGCTATGTACACCTTTGGGTTTTTTTTTTATTATTGCCTTGTCATCATTTTGAGCTAAAATGATTTTTTAAATGTTTAAATTTATTGCAAATGTGGAACCCTTTTTTCTCTACATGACTGAGATGCTCTAATAGAGAGATCTGAATTTTCTATCTGCTCCATCAGCCAGCTAATCTGATGGGCTCCTTTTCTCTGCTCTCTGGCATTAAAAACACTCATTATAGCTCAGTTCTTATCTTACTGATAAGAATGTGGCTGAAATTAGTGTTTATGACCTCTTAGTAAATTAGTAGTAATGAGCGAGCATGTTCGGCCGAGTACCGGCTCGGCTCGAGCATCGCTATGCTCGGCCCATGGCGGTACTTGGCAGCCAAGCAGCCAATCAACATGCAGGTAAGTAATGCCCTTCAGTGTAATGCCGTAGCCATGTTAGCTACTGGCATTACATTGTGTGTGTGCATTTTACAGAAGCTATCAATTTAACTCTTGCAGTCTCAGGGACAGTGATTCTGAAGAGACAGATAGTGCAGGGAGAGAAATTAGCTGTTTTTTTCTACCAGAAGCTTTTCCAAGACCCTAAAGTCCTATTTAGGACTACTGAGTGTGTTTGACAGCAGCAAGATATTTTATTGTGTACCTATTAGTGACATATAGGGCCAGATTTATCATTAGCTAAAGTCACTTTAATGGAGTGAAAAAGTCGCAAAAAATGTGCAATCTGTAAAATTGCATATTTTTTTGCGGCATTTTCAAACTCTGCACTAAGCTCTCCAGTTTTGTGAAAGTGGGGTGTTTTCTTATGTAAATGAATCTCTAGACAGATTTACTATTGCGACCATCCGCAGACTAGAATAATCTGGTCCACATCTAGTAACCATAGTGTGTGGCTTTGTGTACAAATACTGTACTACATCAGCAAACAGTGTCTGTAGCGCAAATTCCAATAATCTGGGCATAATAGTGTTCATATTCTGTGGATTTCTGTGACATCTACTGTCTGGCATCCCAAAACAGTGTCTGTATTTAAAATTACATTAATCTGCCCATAATATACTGTCCTTTTTCTGTCAGTTTCTGTGACATATAGTGTCCGTCATCCCAAAACAGGTTCTGTATTTTCAATTACATTATTTTTGCGTAATATACCGTCCATATTCTGTTTTTTTTTTTGGTGACCTATACAGTCCCGCATCCGAATACATTGTCTGTATGTAAAATTACTTTAATCTGTCAATAATATACTGTCCATTTTCTGGGGGTTTCTGTGACATATAGTGTCAGTCATCCCAAAACAGGTTCTATATTTCCAATTACATTAATCTGGGCATAATATACTGTCTATATTCAGTTTTTTTGGGGGGACAAATTCAGTCTGGCATCTGAATACATTGTCTGTATTTAAAATTACATTAATCTTGGCCTAAAATATTGTAAAAATTCTGGTGTTTTTTGGGACCTATACAGTCCGGCATCCCAAAACAGTGTCTGTATGTAAAATTACATTAATCTGGCAATAATATACTGTCCATATTCTGGTGTTTTGTGTAAAATATACAGTCCGGCCTCCCAAAACATTGTCTGTATTTCAAATGACATTAATCTTGGCCTAATATACTGTCCATATTCTCGTGTTTTTTGTGACATATATAGTCCGGCCTCCGAAAACATTGTCTTTATTTAAAATTACATTAATCTGGGCCTAATATACTGTCCATATTCTGGTGTTTTTTGTGACATATACAGTCCGGCCTCCGAATACATTGTATGTTTTGAAAATTACATTAATCTGGGCCTAATATACTGTCCATATTCTGGTGCTTTATGTGACATATACAGTCTGGCATCCCGAAACAGTGTATTTATCGGACAGTAAAAAAATCTGCGCCACATCTTGTGACAAAACCATTAATATGAAGAAGGCGAGCACTAGAGGACAGGGAAATGGGCGTGATGCTGATGTTGCACGCAGAGGACGTGGACCTGGGCTCAATGAAACTGTGTCTGCTGCCAGTGCACCAGAAAAAATAATCCACTGTACCCAGCTTCATGTCCAACTTAGCAGGGCAGCGCAGGACAACACTGTCCAAGTCGTACCAGTGCGAACAGTTGGTCGGTTGGATTGCTGAAGATAATGCTTCCAGTCAGTTAAGCACTATCCTCTCTTCTACCAGGTCTAGTCTCTATAGCCAAGATTCTGGTTAACCGAATCCTCACTCTGATCATCCTTCCTCCCACCATCCTTCCTCCTACCATGTAGAGGCTTGCCAAATGAGTGATCCCACACTCGGATATTCCGAGGAGCTGTTTGCAGCCCCACTATTGGATTTGGACCTCTCGCCCAGCAAGCTTGAAAAGGGACCTGAGATATTGTGCCCCGATTCCCAACTTCTTGAGCCTTCACAGTCGCAAGAAGATGATGGTGGTGATCGGCAATCATTTGTTCACGAGGTGGATGATGATGAGACACAGTTGCCAATCACTCAGGTTGTGGTTAGGTCAAGTCAGGAGGATGAGCAGAGTGATAAAGTGGAAAGGGGGGCGGTGGGCGATCAGGTTACTGACCCATCATGGGAAGGTGAAAATTCGAGCGAGGACAGCCGTACAGAGGGGGAGGGATCCGCAGCACTGCAACAGGCTGGAAGAGGCAGTGGGGTTGCAAAAGGGAGAAGTCGGCCCACGCCAAGAAGGCCCGCAAGCATAAAACTGAGCACCCTCATGTGTAAATCTACCTTGCAAAGGGGTAGGTGTTACGCAGTATGGCGGTTTTTTGAGGAAAGTGTAGACGACAAAAGAGTGGTAGTTTGCAACCTGTGCCATACTAAAATTAGCCGGGGTGTGAACACTAGCAACCTGACCACCACCAGCATGATCCGCCACATGGCATCTAAGCACCCTAATAAGTGGTCCAAACGCCTGGGCCTGTGGGTCACACCACTGCCTCCTCTTCCCCTTTTCTACGCACTGCTGTCCAATCCCTTCTCGAAGACGCCAGCCCGGATGCCCCTCGCCCTGCACCTAGACCTTCGCATGAACCGTTAGCAACAACATCCACTTCCCTTTCCCAGCACAGCATCTAATCGTCCATAACACAGGCATTTGAATGAAAGCACAAATACCCATCCACCCACAGGCCATAGCCTAAATGAGCAACTTTGGAAATTACTGGCCCTTGAAATGTTGCCATTTAGGCTTGTGGACACTGAGGCCTTCAGCAGCCTTATGTCGACGGCCGTCCCTCGGTACGCAGTCCCTAGCCGTCACTATTTTTCACGGTGTCCCGTGCCCGCCTTACACCAGCATGTGTCCCAGAACATCACCTGTGCCCTGACCAACGCACTTACTGGGAAGGTCCACCTCACCACGGACACATGGACAAGTGCTGGTGGCCAGGGACACTACATTTCCCTCACCGCACACTGGGTAAATGTTGTGGAGGTCGGGAGTGAGTCGTTCCCTGGGATGGCACAGGTGCTACCCACACCCAGAATTGTGGGCCCTACATCCATCAGGGTCACCACCAGCAGCTAAGCTACTGGCTCCAACCCCCACTTCTCCTCCTTCGCCGCCTCCTTCTCCACTTCCACTTCTAACAGCAGTCAGCCATCAGTCGCTAGCTGGAAGCAGTGTAGCACTGTTGGAGGTAAGCGTCAACAGGCCATGCTAAAGATGATCTGCTTAGGGGACAAACAGCACACCGCCGCAGAGTTGTGGCAGGGTTTAAGGGACCAGTCTGAGCTATGGCTCTCGTCACTCAACCTACAACCAGGCATGGTTATGTCTGACAATGACCGTAACTTGGTGGTGGCTTTGGAGCTCGACAACCTGACAAACATTCCATGCCTAGCCCACGTCTTAAACTTAGTGGTTCAGCGGTTTATCAAAACCTACCCCAATTTGCAAGAGCTACTAGTGAAGGCGCGACGCTTGTGTGCCCATTTCCGAAAGTCGTCCACATCTGCAGCCGGTCTGTCAACGCTGCAGCAGCGCTTGTGGCTTCCAAGTCACTGATTGTTGTGCGACATACTGGATCTCTGCGTTCTACATGTTGTGTAAATAAAAAGGAGGTAGAGTACACACAGCTAAGATAGTGCGTGTACCCTGTAAATGACCACTTTTGGAGGCGCCAATCTGTCATAAGAAACAGTTATAAAAGTGCGGTAATAGGAAAATTCAGATCAACATAGGTGCAAATAAGAGTAACAGCAGTAGCTAAAGCTGTAATAAAGCAGGTTTAACTCACTTCACCCAGGAGGGTAATGTAGGATAAGCTCAATACACCTACATTAACACCTCCTGCGCCTGAGTCGCCTCTAGAATGTCAGAGGACGGCAAACAATGATGTCTTCTAGAACCTTTCCTTTATTAAATTCGCCAAGGTGTGGGGAGGAGGTTTATGCTCCTGACGAAGGGGTCTTGTTGTATGACCCCGAAACGCGTTTAGATCCTCCTCCCCACACCTTGGCGAATTTAATAAAGGAAAGGTTCTAGAAGACATCATTGTTTTGCCGTCCTTTCTGACATTCCTAGAGGCGACTCCAGGCGCAGGAGGTGTTAATGTAGGTGTATTGAGCTTATCCTACATTACCCTCCTGGGTGAAGTGAGTTAAACCTGCTTTTATTACCGCTTTTAATACTGCTTTTATTACTCTTATTTGCACCTATGTTGATCTGAATTTTCCTATTACCGCACTTTTATAACTGTTTCTTATGACAGATTGGCGCCTCCAAAAGTGGTCATTTACAGGGTACACGCACTATCTTAGCTGTGTGTACTCTACCTCCTTTTTATTTACACTTCTACCCACCCGACCTTGCTATAGGGAAGGTGTAACCACTGGCAGCCTGTCTTACGTTCATCTCACCATCATATACCCATATACCCTGTCCAAATCCTATTGGCGCACTGCCAAAGTTAACCTAAGGCTTCCACAACCAGGAGACCTATAGTGTTTAACACTCTGTTTTTGTTTCCCTCTGTTTCTGACTTCTACATGTTGACCAGGCATTGTGAGTAGCAGAGGGCAGTTGTGGAATACCAGCTGCAACATGGTCGTCGCCTTTTGAGTCAACTGCCACTATTCACAAGCGAGGAGTGGGCATTGATGTCAGACCTATGTGAGGTTTTAAAAAACTTTGATGAATCCACAAAGATGGTTAGTGGCGATAATGCTATTATCAGCATAACCATCCCACTTCTGTGTTTCCTCAAACGATCGCTGCTCACAATTAAGGAGGACGCTCTGACCGTGGCAGACAAGGTAATGGGGGAGGAGATGACACAGGGTGATAGCTAGACCACCCACAGTTCATCTTAGCGCAAATTGGACCATGAGGAGGAGCTGAAGGAGCTGGATACAGTTGCCTCTGCTACAGAGGATAGTACCCATGGAACGTTAGTTCCATCTGTTAAGCGTGGATGGGCAGAGGAGGAGCAGGAGGAGGGGGAGATGGAGAGTAATACGGATGTCGACATCGACGTTTTGCCTGTTGGTACTCTGGCACACATGGCTGACTTCATGTTAGGCTGCCTATCCTGCGACCCTCGCATTATACGCATTTTAGATAACACAGATTACTGGGTGTTCACCCTTCTCGACCCCTGCTACAAAGAGAACTTCTCATCTCTCATTCCTGTGGTGGCGAGGATGAGTAAAATGTTGCAATACCAGAAAGTACTTGTTGAGAGATTGCTCCAAAATTTTCCATCTGACAATGTGGCCGGCAGAGTCCGTACTTCCTTAGGCAACCGAGGAAGGGAGAGAAGGGGAACATACAGCAGTTGCAACAAAGGCAGGGCAACACTCTCCAAGCCATGGGACACTTTCATAACACCCCGCCAGCAACCTCACCCTGAAGCGTGGCCTAGTGGTACAAGGAGGGAAAAGTTTTGGAAGATGGTGAAGGAATACATATCAAACCGTGTCAGCATCCTAAATGATCCCTCAGTGCCTTACAACTACTGGGTGTCCAAGCTGGACACATGGCACGAACTTGTGCTCTACGCCTTGGAGGAGCTGGTCTGCACTGCCGCCAGCGTTTTGTCTGAGCGTGTATTTAGTGCTGCTGGTGGCATTATAACAGATAAGCATATCCACTTGTCCACTGGCAATGCTGACAGATAAAAATGAACAAGGCCTGGATTTCTCCTGATTTCTCAAATGATTTCTCAACTCCACCAGAGGAGAGCTGAGCTGATGATGAAAATAAAGGCAATTTTAATATCTCATTTATAATGTACTCAATCTGCTGTAGTGTATTCCCATGCACCTTTTCCACCACAAAAAAAAAAAAAGATATATATGGTTGAATCTTGTTTTCTCCTCCTCCTCCTCCTCATCCAGATTGTATATATTCCCTCCACTCAAATTTTTTTTGATAGGGTCAGCTCAACTGCAGGCCCTCAACTCAAATTTCTTTATAGGGTCCGCTGAACAGCATGCACTCGCATCTAATGTTTTAGTGCGTCATTTGAACAGCATGTTTTAGAGTGGCAGCTAAACACCATGCACTTGCATCTAATTTTTTCGAGCTTCAGCTCACCTGCAGGCACTCGCATGTCATTTTTTAGAGCGTAAGCTCAACTGCAGGCACTCACATATACGTTTTTAGAGTGTCAGCTCACCTGCAGCCACTCACATATAATGTTTTAGAGCATCAGCTCACCTGCAAGCACTCGCATATCATGTTTTAGAGCTTCAGCTCACATGCAGGCACTCGCATATCATGTTTTAGAGCGTCAGCTCACCTGCAGACACTCGCATATAATTGTTTAGAGCGTCAGTTGAACAGCATCCACTCACATTTAATGTTTTAGAGCGTCAGCTCACCAGCAGACCCTCGCCCCTAATATTTTAGAGGGTCAGCTCAGCAGCAGGCCCTCACCCCTAATATTTAAGAGGGTCAGCTCAGCAGCAGGCCCTCGCCCCTAATATTTTAGAGGGTCAGCTCAGCAGCAGGCCCTCGCGCCTAATGTTTTAGAGATTCACCAGCAGGCCCTTGCTCCAAATGTTTTTGAGGGTCACCTGCAATCAATTTTTCCAGGGTGTGTGTGATGCCCTCCTTTTTGTGTAATAAAGGGTGTATTGCCGTGCTGGTTCCTTGTAATTTTTGGCAGCCCTTTCACTTAGTGCATATGCTTTATGAGTGTAGGAGTCCAACTACCTGAACAATTGTACCACGATGTGAATGAGGCCCTCCTTTATATAATATACAGGCTGTTTTGGAGTGCCTCTTCCTTGTAAGTTTGAAAATCATTTTCATAAATAAATTTTGGAGTGTAGTTACTAAAGTGGGGCCACTTATTGGGGGTTTCCACTGTATGGGTATCTCAGGGTCTATGCAAATGTAATGTAGCCCGCCAAAACCATTCCCACAAAATACTTGCTCCATACTAATAGTGCTCCCAAAAGTTCCACAAATTGTAATCTTTTCCCATTGTGCACTCATAACTAATTATGCCCCTGACAGTGATAATGCTCCTTGAGAGTGCCCCTATTAGTAGCAGTGTCCTCCTTATTGTACTGTAGCGGACCGTTACGCACACAACTCCGTTTAGGCGATATTCCCTTTTCAGACACACCGGCAGTTACTGCAAATATCAATTTCCCGAACTGCAAGCACATGAATGCTCCAGACTTCCGAACCGGAAACAGTATACAGCCGAACAGGAAAAACCCTAGGAACAGTTTACACACCTGGCAGTCGCACTGTAACAGCATACACTCCGATTCCCCCCAAGAACGAGACGACACTTCGCTTGAGGGTTAAGCAGAACATATGTACTGCCCATACAGCCTCTTTTATTACCATGTTCAGTCCAGAGGAATACCCCCTGGACTTCTACATTAACCAATCATAAAATAACAAAGGAATGACCCTCCCGCACAGAGTACACATTCCCTCCCCTCTGCCGGTGATATAATTACTAAACACAATAATAATTATATATATATATCAATTATATCGTCCTGCGGAATGAAGTTTTGCCTGTGCTCCAGTACACCGCACAGGCATGGCCCCCTTTTGCCACCGTTTCCAGGGCCATCACCAGAACAGTGTTTCGTTTCTGCTGGGGATCCAAGATGGACAGAGTGAAGCGAGCCATCATGTACAAAGAGCCCCGCAAGGGCGGAAAGAGCATTCCGGACCTGCCCACTTTACTGCGGACCGCCTTTGATTGTGACAGCGTTCGTCGGACTCTCAAAACAGCAAACGGCTCTGCGGGCAAGGCTATGTCTCGCTTCTTCCTCCTGCCCCTCTGGAGGGGTCTGGGTTGGGTCAAGTGGGACAGCTCCATCCCTTACAACTGGCACGCTCCTTGGTTCTATGGAGATGTTGTCAGGTTCGTGAGGGAACATCAACTGGAGGGCCTCAAGCCTGACTTGTGGAAACCAAAGACTATCCACAAGCTCATCCGAGCAAAGGTGGAGTCAATTCCAGGGGTCCATGATGACACAGTAGAGACAGTTTGGACTAATGTGTCGTCAGACAGGTTAACCAACTGGCACAAGGACTTGTCATGGATGGCCATCCAGAGTGGCTTGCCCATCCGGTCATTCATGCACGCCCGCAACCTGTGCAAAACCCGGTACTGCCCCAGGTGCCCTTTTATGGAGGAAACATCTTACCACCTGTTTTGGGAGTGCCGCTTTGCCCAGGGCCTGTTGGATGCTCGGAACTTGAACTCAAAGACTCTGTGCCCAGGAACAGCCTGCAACACACTTCGGTGCTGTACGGACTATTTCCTGGGATTCATACTGTTGAGGCCATCCAAGAGGCCTGGCGCCTTATGAACTGTTTTAAGGACGCTATATGGGTCGCCAGGAACCGGCTTATACTCAGGAGGGAGACCATGTCCGTCCTGGACTGCGCAGGCTTATCCATAGTCTGCTGCGGGACTACAACATCTTGGAGGACGTCGACAACGAAGAACAGGACTAAACCCCTCTCCCCCCGTTTGTTTCTGTCTTGTCAATAAAGCTTCGGGCATGTGTTTTCCCCCCACCTACCCCCTCCTTCCCACACCCCACCCCACATCACTGTCTGTATGCTTTGTTGAAAGGTTTACTGTGATTGAATAGGTATGCAAGTGTAGCATGTATTGTGATGTATAGCATAGGTTAGCCTGTGATTTACATGACAATGCCATGCTCACAAATAAGATTGAATGTAATTTATTGAATGCTGAATAGCACCAAAAGTATGTATGTATATTGATTGACTGAAATAAAGTTGTCTTCAATCAAAAAAAAAAAAAAATGGGCTGATGAGAGGGGCCATAATCCTGGGGCAGCAGGCTGGCAACCAGACTTCTCCAGCACCCAGTGGCCAGGTTGGTTTCACCACATTTCTCCCCTTTTCCAAAAGGACTAACAAGGTACCTAATCTTCTGTCAGTTAGTGCTTTGGTTAGTCCAGCAACCCACCCATAAAACACAATCAGCAGTGCAGCCCCCCCACAATACTTGGTTACTGAACCTGGGACACTTTGTAGCCTGTTTCTGTCTAATGTCTCCAACATGGCTCTGTTGGGTACTGGTCTCCTGGATCTGGGGGTTGCTGAGTGGGCAGAGGCCAGCGATACTCTGCCCTGGTGCACGCGCTTCAGCTGAAGTAGCCTGGTTGGAGCCTAGCTGGGAAGAGCGGATAGTAGACTCCTCTCCCTGGACTTGGTCTTGCTGCTGGAGGGGGAGACGACTGTCTCCCCTTTGGATAAACCTCCCTGCTGCTGGGGGACAGGACCGACTGTCCCTACCCCCTGTAGCCCAAGTGCAGAGACCACGGTCCCCTTTGCCCCATCTAAGAGAATAAGGTCTCCCCATTGGGAAATAAGCTGCTGCTGGGGAGAGGTGGTAAGAAGTGCCTCTCCCTGACATACTCTATGCTGTTGGTTCATTTTGGAGCAGAGCTGCTTCACTGTAGAGTGTCGGTCTTCTCTCGCACACCTTTATATGGGATGTTCACCTCTCACATCATGGTGCTCCACAGTTTCCATGTAAGTTATTCCCAATAATGGCATTTGTCCACTCATAATACAGTTTCACCACATCAGCATGAAAACAGTTCACAAACTGCACAGTTTCAGAAACACTGCCTCTCTTGGCATGAAATCCAATAATCATTCCTTTTTGTACTCTTATAAATCACCCCTTTTGCCCAGGGATATGTGTGCAGACAGCCTATCGCACACCTTAAATACATACGAAGCCAACTCATCATGCATGACTTCCTTCATGAGCTACGTGCTGCCAACATCGAAAGTAGGAAGTGGTCACATAAACCCTTTATGATATATTGACATACAGCAAACCAAACAAAAATTATTACAATAAATATAATAATAAAAAGTAATGTCTTGATATCTTGTCATTTTATTTGTTTGTGGAAGAGCATAAAATAACAAAGGTAAGTAAGTATGACAGTTTTGCACTCAGCAATATAGTCTTCATGTTGGACTGGAAAAAATCCTCAGTGGAGAAGGCTTATGAGCAAAAGCGACTGCCATGCTGGGCACATTAACTGAAAGCTACACTAAACAAATTGGAGTTGAATTGCTTTGAGACTTGTGATGAAATGTGTTTAGAGGCTCCCAGAATGACTAGGAATTAGCTGGTGGACAAATCGCTAAAAGAAGTAAAAAGGAAAACAAATGAAGTGTTATTAGAAAAAGGAGGATGGGGACACATATGATCACTAGATTGTATTGAATTATTTCCTAAGTAAAACTTGTAATAAAAGTGGCTTGTGCCATGGAGATTTCCCTAAAACTGGCACAACCTACAGTAAACAGCTGCAGCAGTCCATTCGAGATGACCATATTCAGAATTGCTCCAGCAGAAAGCTATTTTAGAATAGCTGCAGTCGCTGACGGCTGATTTTTGCATGTGACCAGTGATCAAATCATGCAACATTTAAGCACTTTGGTGTCTAGAGAATTGTCATTAATTTTCTGGTCTATTAAAATAGGTTTAACTATTTCCTAACTGTGACACGCCAGTGCACACCCCACCAGAATGCACTATTTCCTGAGACACTGTTTTGCCAATGTGCTTGCATAGTGATCAAAGCTGAAACTTTTGATATGGAATAAAAGCTTCTTTTGAAGCATCACCACCATTTTGTAGATTTTTCCTTAAATTTAACACAGGCTGTTAACCACAAAGTACAATACACTGCAAGTGAATGAGGTTTTGAGTACCCAATTTACATGTAGAAGAAAAAACCCTCATGAATTTGAGATTAATTCTAAACTACTGTACTGAGAAATAAGAATTCTGCAAGCTCATGATGAAATCTGCCCCAAAATGTGCATGTTTATAGAGATTACACGTTTCCTGTGTGGTGGATTATGTTTTTAGCAATATGCCACCAATGCCTGCGGTGAGACCACCCCTTTTAAACAAATCTACAGGAATATGGCTCAAAATATAGGACATATAAGTGTCAACGTGTGTTCAGTTCAAGTCAGAACTTTGATGTTAACATGGTGACAAGTGGGTGAAAATCTGAATATTAAAATATTTCAAAGATGTTAATGGTAACTACAAAAAGAGCTTGCAGTGAAACATAAAATAAATGCATCTGGGATATGCAAAAATTGAAATTCATAGGGGTCAAGTTAAGGATCAGAATAAGTGGTTTGGAAAAAATGCTGTTAAAGCATTAAACTCAATAGATTCATAAACTGTATACTGATAAGCCCTATGGAACCAACAGAAATGGTCTGCTCAGCACTTTTTAGCCTGGAACTTAACATCCACATTGATCACTATGAAAAAAATAATTATGATACATTTCTGCTCACACACAATAGAATTATTCACCATTGTTAGGACCTTAGTCTGCAATCCAACAAATTAATATAAGATATATGAAAGTCATTTATAACATCACTTAACTTAAAGGACACATTATAATTTCATTATTCTTTTAGTCTATAATGTTTTCCAGTGAAGTGGTTTACCATTTAAAGGGGTTTTTCGGGACTTAGATATTGAATATCTATTCTCAGGACAGATCATCAACTTAAGATCATGGGGGGTCTAACACCCACCCTCAGCAATCAGCTGTGAGCTGCCGGTTATGTAAACAACAGTGGTTGGAGGCAGAAGACTGCTGTGTCTTGGACATGTCAGGGTACTGCAGCTCAGCTCCCTTGAATGAATCGGAGCTGTGCTGCAGTTCACCGCCATCGGAAACTACACAGTTGACTGAGCTTTCTGTCCACTGTATAGTTTCTGGCATCGGCCGAACTTCAGGTCAAAGTTCGGGTTTTGGACCTGAACTTGACGCAAACACTGAACCTGAAACTGGACCCCCTTAAAGTCAATGGGGACCCAAACTTCACTTTATTATTTTCTGTTATAACATGGTTATAATGGAAAATAATAGCATTCTTAAGATAGACTGCTAAATAAAATGGCCATTGAGGGGTTAAAAATAATTTTAAAAAAGTCACCTCATCCACCTGATCACACAGCCGGTATCCTCCTCTTTCTTCAGGACTTGCAAAAGGATCCTGCTGAATGAAAATAGAAGGATCTTCCATAAAAAAAAAAAAAACTCACCTCATCCACTTGATCGTGCAGCCGGTATCCTTCTATTTTTATTCAGCAGGACCTGCGATGACGTCATCACAGGTCATTTTGCAGGTCCTGAAGAAAGAAGAGGATACCGGCTGCGTGATCAAGTAGATGAGGTGAGTTTTTTTTGTTATTTTTAACCCCTCAATGGCCATTTTATTTTGCATTCTATCTTGAGAATGATATTATTTTCCGTTATAACCATGTTATAACGGAAAATAATAAAATTACCCGAACACTGAACCTGAATTCCAGTGAAAAATTCCAGGTACCCGAACTCGCAAAGTTCGGTACAAGCACAAAAATGTTCGGTAAGAGCCTTAAAAAGATTTCTTTAAGTAGGTAGTCAAATAATGTCAGTGTGTATGAGATACAGTAAATTCAGACAGCATTGGGGATTTATGTTCTTATTATACAGTTGCATATGTCGACCATCAGACTGCTTTATTAAATTTTCTGCATATAGCGATATTGAAAAGTATAATTGACTGCAGATGGTATGTGATGGCCCAGTGTACAGTGGCCAAACATGCCAATAGATTTTTAACGTCAGTGGTGTAAAGTAAGCATAAAGGGGTTATCTTATGAATTTTAAGCCTTTTTTTTATTCAAGTATCAGCTTAACAGGAGGACTTGCTTGGCTTTCTGTGGGTGGGCAGAAGCCCATCAAGTACCTGCATCTCCCAGGAAGCATTGCAATTAGATCTTGTTAACCCATACCTTGCATAGAAAATAGTCCCTCACAAATAGCACCAAAGATACATATGGTATGCAGTGCTCCCACAATTTCCTTCTTCACTGTCTAGAGAGAAATATAGAGATACAGTACATTCTATGAGTTTAGAAATTGGTATGAATAAATGAAAGGTACAGTATCTGGACCACTTCACCTGCTTCTCTATGAAATCAGTACACCAGCACTGATTAGAGGGGAAGGGAGCAGAGAAGCTGCTTTGCTTTTTAGACCACCTCTAATTTCTGGTAAAGGTGGACTATAAATAGTAGATAGTTGAGTATGCTTTTACAGTTGAATTAGTTACATAGTCTGAAAAGTACAAATACTTTATTGATTTACACTAAAAGACTATCAGGACAGAGCTATCTGTCCTGATAGTAACCATATCAGACATGTGGTAGAAAAACCAATGTGTTACACAATAACCCTAATAGATAACCGGGTACCCTGAGGCCTATTCCCACTGCTGGCTTCCTCCCCAAATATGGTATGGTATCCCTAGGGAGCTCTGAGGAGTAGGGGGCAGATGTTAACCATCCATTTGGTGCAAACACCAAACGTATTGGCGCCAGATTAATACAGATAGTGAATTCCCGAGTTTAGGGTTTATCTTGGGTAATCTGGATCCACTAATTGGTGTTATGATAAATAAAATGCTGCACACAGAATGAGATGTCCCATATATAAAGTAGGCTGTCAGGAACTTGTCAGGGCTGTGAGTCACTAAGCCAAGTAGCTACCTATTCAAAGTGAGTCTGTATTGACTGCTTGATTCATTTTCAAACTCATATAAACTGACCAATTCATCAGGAGCATGTCATCCACGTCAAGTTAGCTATGAAAAGGTTTGTATGCTAGCCATTGCTTATGTCAGTTGGCAGCAAAGCTCTTCGGCGCTATTGTAGTTGTTACCGGCTAGCAGAATGCTGGCTTTTATGTAGGACAAACTCCTCCCAAACAGGAGGCTTCTGATCCCGGCGGTGCACCAATAAGATGTGAAAATGTTGCCAAAACTGCATCTCTGATATTGCACCATCCATCAATGATAACAAACAAGCCCCTTAACTGGACCAGAGTGTCCTTAGCAATCCAAGAGTAGCTTTAGGCAGAAATAAATAATTTTCTGATCAATCAGTACAGGGGACAATATGCATAGCGACAGGTAATTTAACAGATATAAGGGACTTGGTACTATATGTGTGCTGACCATTTCATGGATCCTTGCATCTGCTTACTCACATGTTAAAATACAGCTAATTAACTGCATGTATGAGGGGTGTTCAATAAGTTATCTACCCCAGCATGTTCTGTCAGTGTTAGTCTGTGCAGGTTGAGACA
This sequence comes from Bufotes viridis, assembly GCA_033119425.1. Taxonomy (NCBI): domain Eukaryota; kingdom Metazoa; phylum Chordata; class Amphibia; order Anura; family Bufonidae; genus Bufotes; species Bufotes viridis. Next base: position 219,241,934 of record CM065589.1, read on the forward strand.
TGTCTGCCCAACACACTAACTAGCAGTTCAGTCCAATGGAGCAGTTCAGTCAAAGCACTGGAAGTGACAGGATGGTACATTAAGTACAGTACAGTTTGGGTCTACAAAAAAAAAGAGATTTGATTAAATTCCTTACAAAGGCAGAAAGGAAGCCTAAAGAAATCCCTGAAAGGATGATTGCTATATATGGGGATGATGTACCAAGTAATATTTTGGGTCAAGCAGTTTAAATGGGGTAGGGAATCAATTGAAGATGACCCCCATTCAGGAAGACCTGTCAAAGCATCAACAGAGAAAATAAAGTGCTATAAAGTTTATAGCTCATGAATTAGGCATTTCATTTGTCACAGTTTGCAGTATCAATCATGATGTTTTGAGGAGGTCAAAGGTCAGTTCCTGGATGATGCCATGAACAAAAAAAATGTCGCCAGCAATTTACCCATGAGAATTTAGATATGCTCAGAGAAAATCCAGGATGCTTCTATTCTCGAATTATTATGGGTGATAAAACATCAGTCCACCACCAGGATCCTGAGACTAAGGCCCCTTTCACACGGGCGAGTTTTCCGCGCGGGTGCAATGCGTGAGGAGGACGCATTGCACCCGCACTAAATCCTGACCCATTCATTTCTATGGGGCTGTGCACATGAGCGGTGATTTTCACGCATCACTTCTGCGTTGCGTGAAAATCGCAGCATGTTCTATATTCTGCGTTTTTCACGCAACGCAGGCCCCATAGAAGTGAATGGGGCTGCGGGAAAATCGCAAGCATCCGCAACCAAGTGCAGATGCGTTGCGATTTTCCCGCATTGTTGCTTAGCAACGGGACCCAATCTCTATTATTTCCCCCTATAACATGGTTATAAGGGGAAATAATAGCATTCTTAATAAAGAATGCATTGTTAAATGATGAGGAAGGGGTTAAAAATAATAAAAGTTAACTTACCTTAGCCACTTGATCGCGTAGTCGCGATCTGTCCTCTCTTTCCCTGCAGCATCTATGATCTAAAGGACCTGTGATGACGTCACATCACATGGCCCAATCACGTGCTCCATCACTATGGTGATGGAGCATGTGATTGGGCCATGTGATGCTGTGACATCATCACAGGTCCTTTTCCTACAAGCAAGCTAACGGAGAGGATGCCGGGCTTCGCGATCAAATGGAACAGGTATGTTAATATTAGTTTATTATTTTTAACCCATTCGGCACCGGGTTCTACATTAGGAAGATGGCCAAGGGTATTATTTCACATTATAACTATGTTATAATGTGAAATAATACCAGCGGGACAATTTCTGACCCGAACATGCACTTCTGTGAAGAAGTGCAGGTTCGGGTCTGGGTACCAAAAGTGCAGATTTTTCTCCAGCGCGTGCAAAACGCATGACAGCGCTTTGCACTCGCAGGGAAAAATCGCTGCGATTCCCGCAACGCACCCGCACTGTTTGACGGAGTGCACCCGCAACACCCGTGTGAAAGGGGCCTAAACAAGAGTCCATGCAATGAAATCTTAAGGGGGTCACAAACGCCAAAGACATTTTGTGCACAGCAGTCAGCTGGAAAGATCATGGCAACATTTGTTTAGGATACAGAAGGCGTTTTATTACTAGAATTCCTTCCACACAAGACAACAATTGATGGAGACACCTATGCTTCAACAATGAAGGCATTACATGAACGAATCAAAGAAAAATGCAGTGGGAAGTTTTCAACAAATATGTTGCTGCTTCACGACATTACAACAGCTCACAAGTCGAAAATCACAAGCTGCTATCAAGAAATGCGGCTTCATGGAGCTTAACAATCCCCCTTACAGTCCAGACCTGGCTCCCACTGATTACTTTCTCTTTTGGAGCCTGAAGAAATTTCTGCGCTGGCAACGATTTCCTGATGACAAGGCTCCATTTAGACGTCCGTGTGTGTTTTGCGGATCTGCAAAACATGGACACCGGCAATGTGCGTTCCGCATTTTGCGGACCGCACATTGCCGGCACTCTCACAGAAAATGCCTTTTCTTGTCCGCAATTGCGGACAAGAATAGGACATGGTCTATTTTTTTGCAGAACGGAAGTGCGGACCCGGAGGTGTGGATCCGCAATTCCGGATCCGGGCGGGACATAGAGTGTCCCCATAGGAATGAATGGGTCCGCAATTCCGTTCCGCAAAATGCGGAACAGAATTGCGGACGTGTGAATGGGGCCTAATGCAGTCAAAGAATCAGTAACAGGGTTCCTGCACCAGCACAAAGTCTCCTTCTATTCTATTCTCCTTCTATATCCAATCACTGGAGGCAAAGTGGAATAAGTGTGTCGAAGTCAAGGGGGATTACATTAAAAAGTAGTAAGTTCAATTTTCTCAGAATTTTTTTTCATAGTCAAGTAGATAACTTATTGAACACCTCTCGTATAACTAGTCTAACAGGTGTGGGGAGTCGCTCTGGTAGATAGCGGTGCGGGTGCAGTACAGAGGCAAAACAGGGAGTCCAGAAAGTGCAATAATCAGTGTTTTATTCACACTTGCACAAAATAAACAATAAACAGTCTCTTAGTGTTAAATCACACACATCCGAAATCATGAGGCAAAACAAAACAGTCCAAAACAGGTTCCAGTCACCTGGGAGGTTTTAGGTGCAGGTTCGCACCTGGCTGTCAGTCCAGCCGCATGGCGATCGACCTCAGGCTTCCAGGCCGTCTGCACTCCTACTTGCTTGGGCTCTTGCTTTCAGCCCAGAGAACTCCACACAGCACAGAATGGATCAGAACTCCCAAACTCAAATGATTCCACAGCCTAACAGCAGCTCCAGGACAATCACCTCCTCAGCTGCTGAGGAGGCTGCCTTTTAAAGGCCCGGATAAAGTCCGGCCTGGACCGTGGGGAATAGGCACCCACCCAACTCTTTGCCTACTCCCAGTAAGAGCCGGCCCGGATTGGCTTTGCAGCCAAACTAAATATCAAATTGTCAAGCAGCACTAGCTGCTGCTGAAACACAAAAACCCGGCTCTTACCTCACCGAGGCCAGGAACCTCGGTGACACGTACCTCCCATCGACAACGGTACCTTGCACCTTACCACACAGGGTACAGAGATGAATGGACCATGATTCTTGTTGTGTTTTTTAGGTGGTACACCCCTACCTCATCCAGGGCAGAGCTGTACAATATACAATGAGGTGTGGTGTATCTAGAAAGAATGCAGCAGTATTGGATAACAAAAACGGTCGGTTGACCAAATAATCCCTATAAGGACCCCAACTTACATATATCGTAAAACTACATTCTTTATTATGTTTATTAAAACTACACAAACCAAAACGCTGAATGCTATTAAAAATATCAGGGAGTACAGGGATTATAGTTGCTTTCATTATTTGTAGCACTAATAGGGTTAGTAGTTTATATCCTAGTTGTTATTTGCAACATTAATTACTTTATTTGGAACAGTGTATTGTGTGGTATTTTTGTTTTTTTGTTTTTTTATATTATTGTTTTGTGTAGTAGTATGGCCACGAACTAGACTCGTTATAAACTCCTTAATTAATTACAGTGTGACCTTTGCGGCTTTGTCAGGGGAGTTTGGCTACCCCAGTGTGTGCATAGTATCCTACATAAAATATGTCAGAGATTATTAAACAGAACAAAGGTCACACTGTAATTAATTAATTAAGGAGTTTATAACGAGTCTAGCTCTTGGCCATACTACTACACAAAAAAATATATAAAAAAACACAAAAATAAAAATACCGCACAATAAACTGTTCCAAATAAAGTAATTATAGTTGCAAATAACAACTAAGACATAAACTACTGACCCTATTAGTGCTACAATTAATGAAAGTAACAGTAATCCCTGTACTCACCCTGATATTTTTAATAGCATTTAGGTAGTGTTGAGCGAACAGTTCGAGCATCGTTCGGGTTCGTACCGAATTTTGGGGTGTCTGGGACACGGACCCGAACCCGGACATTTTCAAAAAAGTTGAGGTTCGGGTCCGTTGTTCGGCGATTTCCTCCCGCTTTCTGAAGGGCTGCACAGCAGCCAATCAGCTAGCGTTTTACTTCTTGCCCTAAGAAGCCATCACAGCCATGCCTACTAATGGCATGGCTGTGATTGTCCAAGTGCAGCATGTGACCCAGCCTCTATTTAAGCTGGAGTCACGTAGCGCCGCACGTCACTCTGCTCTGATTAGTGTAGGGAGAGGATGCAGCTTCTGTGAGGGCGAGATTAGGCAGGGAAAAGTCAGCAACAGCACCTAATGAACGGATCGATCTACAGCTGTGAATGATTGAACTTCTGCTAGTTACTTGCTCACTGGTTTTTAGGCTGCACAGAGCGTTTTTCTGTCACTTATTTTCTGGGTTGATCGGCGGCCATTTTGTGGTGCACCAGAAGAAGCTGCCACCATATCCATCAATCCATCAATACTAGTTTTTTTTTTGCTATATCCTACATCGGGGGCTAGGCTGTGCTAATTTTCATCCCTAGATAGCAATTTCTATATTTTATTAAGGGGTTAAATACAATTGCCCAAATACCAATCCCCTAAATCTGGTGTTCCAGCTTTGGCTAGACAAGTATAATACTGTCTGCTGTCTGGCAAAGGATAGATTATTTTCTGTGGTGAAATTCAATTGCCAAAATAGCAATACCATAAATCAGTGGTTTCAGCTGTGGCTGGCAAAATAGAATAGTGTCCGCCAAAACATATATTTTGTTCTGGGGTGAAATTAATCTGGCAAAATAGCAATACCCTGAATCTGGTGTCCCAACTGTTGCAGGCCAGATTTCATAGTGTCCGTCAAAACATATATTTTGTTCTGGGGTGACATTCAATTGCCAAAATAGCAATACCATAAATCAGTGGTTTCAACTGTGGCTGGCGAAATAGAATAGTGTCCGCCAAAACATATATTTTGTTCTGGGGTGAAATTAATCTGCCAAAATAGCAATACCCTGAATCTGGTGTCCCAGCTGTTGCAGGCCAGATTTCATAGTGTCTGACAAAACATATATTTTGTTCTGGGGTGAAATTAATCTGCCAAAATAGCAATACCCTGAATCTGGTGTCCCAGCTGTTGCAGGCCAGATTTCATAGTGTCTGCCAAAACATATATTTTGTTCTGGGGTGAAATTAATCTGTCAAATTAGCAATACCCTGAATCTGGTGTCCCAGCTGTTGCAGGCCAGATTTTATAGTGTCTGCCAAAACATATATTTTGTTCTGGGGTGACATTCAATTGCCAAAATAGCAATACCCTGAATCTGGTGTCCCAGCTGTTGCAGGCCAGATTTCATAGTGTCCGCAAAAACATATATTTTGTTCTGGGGTGACATTCAATTGCCAAAATAGCAATACCCTGAATCTGGTGTCCCAGCTGTTGCAGGCCAGACTTCATAGTGTCTGCCAAAATATATATTTTGTTCTGGGGTGAAATTAATCTGCCAAAATAGCAATACCCTGAATCTGGTGTCCCAGCTGTTGCAGGCCAGGATTCATAGTGTCCGCAAAAACATATATTTTGTTCTGGGGTGACATTCAATTGCCAAAATAGCAATACCCTGAATCTGGTGTCCCAGCTGTTGCAGGCCACGTTTCATAGTGTCCGTCAAAGCATATATTTTGTTCTGGGGTGAAATTCAATTGCCAAAATAGCAATACCATAAATCTGTGGTTTCAGCTGTGGCTGGCAAAATAGAATAGTGTCTTGCAAAACATACATTTTGTTCTGGGGTGAAATTAATCTGCCAAAATAGCAATACCTTGAATCTGGTGTCCCAGCTGTTGCAGGCCACGTTTCATAGTGTCTTTCAAAACATATATTTTGTTCTGGGGTGACATTCAATTGCCAAAATAGCAATACCCTGAATCTGGTGTCCCAGCTGTTGCAGGCCACGTTTCATAGTGTCTGTCAAAACATATATTTTGTTCTGGGGTGACATTCAATTGCCAAAATAGCAATACTCTGAATCTGGTGTCCCAGCTGTTGCAGTACAGATTTCATAGTGTCTGCCAAAACATATCTTTTGTTCTGGGGTGAAATTAATCTGCCAAAATAGCAATACCCTGAATCTGGTGTCCCAGCTGTTGCAGGCCAGGATTCATAGTGTCTTGCAAAACATATATTTTGTTCTGGGGTGACATTCAATAGCCAAAATAGCAATACCCTGAATCTGGTGTCCCAGCTGTTGCAGGCCACGTTTTATAGTGTCCATCAAAACATATATTTTGTTCTGGGGTGAAATTCAATTGCCAAAATAGCAATACCATAAATCAGTGGTTTCAGCTGTGGCTGGAAAAATAGAACAGTGTCCGCCAAAACATATATTTTATTCTGGGTTGAAATTAATCTGCCAAAATAGCAATACCCTGAATCTGGTGTCCCAGCTGTTGCAGGCCAGGATTCATAGTGTCTTGCAAAACATATATTTTGTTCTGGGGTGACATTCAATTGCCAAAATAGCAATGCCCTGAATCTGGTGTCCCAGCTGTTGCAGGCCAGGATTCATAGTGTCTTGCAAAACATATATTTTGTTCTGGGGTGACATTCAATTGCCAAAATAGCAATACCCTGAATCTGTTGTCCCAGCTGTTGCAGGCCAAGTGTAAATCTGTCCATAAAAGGATACCTTTCATCCAGGGCCTAAATACTAGCCCTAAAAGAGATATTCCCCTAAATCAGTGGTTACTGCTGTGCCTTGATTAGTGTAATACGCTACATAAACAAATAGGCAGATAGTGTTAGGTGCCTGTAAAAAAAGGCCTAAATTTGAAATCAATACATTGGGCCAAATATTTTTTTCCTTATTGTGGTGCTTGGTGAATGGTAACAATGAGGAAAACATCTAGTAAGGGACGCGGTCGTGGTGGTGTTAGTGTACACTCTGGTGCTGGGAGAGGACGTGGCCATTCTGCCACAGCCACACGTCCTAGTGAACCAACTACCCCAGGTTCCAGTACCTACCAGAATTTACAGCGATATTTGGTGGGGCCCAATGCCGTTCTAAGGATGGTAAGGCCTGAGCAGGTACAGGCGCTAGTCAATTGGGTGGCCGACAGTGGATCCAGCATGTTCACAACATTATCTCCCACCCAGTCTTCTGCAGAAAGCGCACAGGTGGCACCTGAAAACCAAGCTCATCAGTCTATCACATCACCCCCATGCATATCAGGGAAACTGTCAGAGCCTCAAGTTATGCAGCAGTCTCTTATGCTTTTTGAAGACTCTGCTGGCAGGGTTTCCCAAGGAAATCCACCTAGCCCTTCCCCAGTGGTGGAAGACATAGAATGCACTGATGCACAACCACTGATGTTTCCTGATGATGTGGACATGGGAATACCACCTCATCGGAGTCCGCACGTCTCTGATGATGACGAAACACAGGTGCCAACTGCTGCGTCTTTCTGCAGTGTGCAGACTGAACAGGAGGTCAGGGAGGAAGACTGTGTGGAAGACGATGCAGGGGACGATGAGGTCCTAGACCCCACATGGAATGAAGGTCGTGCCACTGACTTTCATAGTTCAGAGGAAGAGGCAGGGGTGAGACCGAGCCAACAGCATAGCAAAAGAGGGAGCAGGGGGCAAAAGCAGACCAGCCGCCGCCAAGAGAGTTCGCCTGCTACTGGCCACCGCCACCAGGGAACTAGCACCCCAAAGGCAGCTTCAAGGAGTTCCCTGGCATGGCACTTCTTTAAACAATGTGCTGACGACAAGACCCGAGTGGATTGCACGCTGTGCCATCAGATCCTGAAGCGAGGCATTAACGTTCTGAACCTTAGCACAACCTGCATGACCAGGCATCTACATGCAAAGCATGAACTGCAGTGGAGTAAACACCTTAAAAACAAGGAAATTACTCAGGCTCCCCCTGCTCCCTCTTCTGCTGCTGCTTCGGCCTCTTCCTCCGACTCGGGAGGAATGTTGGCACCTGCCGCCCACCAAACAGAGGATGTGCCACCGACAACACCACCTGCGTCACCAAGCATCTCCACCATGTCACACGGCAGCGTTCAGCTCTCCATCTCACAAACCTTGGAGAGAAAGCCTTAATTCCCACCTAGCCACCCTCGAGCCCTGGGCCTGAATGCCAGCATTTCTAAACTACTGGCCTTTGAAATGCTGTCATTCAGGCTGGTGGACACAGACAGCTTCAAACAGCTGATATCCATGGCTGTCCCACAGTATGTTGTTCCCAGCCGCCACTACTTCTCCAAGACAGCCGTGCCTTCCCTGCACAACCAAGTATCCGATAAAATCAAGTGTGCACTGCGCAACGCCATCTGTGGCAAGGTCCACCTAACCACAGATACGTGGACCAGTAAGCACGGCCAGGGACGCTATATCTCCCTAACTGCACACTGGGTAAATGTAGTGGCGGCTGGGCCGCAGGCGGAGAGTTCCTGGCGCACGTCCTTCCGCCGCCAAGGATCGCAGGGCATCATTCTTTGCCTCCTGTAGCCTCCTCCTCCTACTCGGCTTCCTCCTCCTCTGCTTCCACCAGCTCATCCAGTCAGCCACACACCTTCACCACCAACTTCAGCACAGCCCAGGGTAAACGTCAGCAGGCCATTCTGAAACTCATATGTTTGGGGGACAGGCCCCACACTGCGCAGGAGTTGTGGCGGGGTATTGAACAACAGACCGACGAGTGGTTTCTGCCGGTGGGCCTCAAGCCCGGCCTGGTGGTGTGCGATAATGGGCGAAATCTCGGCGCAGCTCTGGGACTAGCTGGTTTGATGCACATCCCTTGCCTGGCGCATGTGCTGAATTTGGTGGTGCAGAAGTTCATTCACAACTACCCCGACATGTCAGAGCTGCTGCATAAAGTGAGGGCTGTCTGTGCGCGCTTCCACATCCTGCCGCTGCTCGCCTGTCTGCGCTGCAGCGTAACTTCGGCCTTCCCGCTCACCGCCTCATATGTGACGTGCCCACCAGGTGGAACTGCACCTTGCTCATGCTGGAGAGACTGTGCGAGCAGCAGCAGGCCATAGTGGAGTTTCAGCTGCAGCACGCACGCGTCAGTCGCACTGCGGAACAGCACCACTTCACCACCAATGATTGGGCAATCCATGCGAGACCTGTGTGCCCTGTTGCACTGTTTCGAGTACTCCACCAACATGGCCAGTGGCGATGACACTGTTATCAGCGTTACAATACCACTTCTATGTCTCCTTGAGAAAACGCTTAGGGTGATGATGGAAGAGGAGGTGACCCAGGAGGAGGAGGAGCATGAGGGGTCATTTTTAGCACTTTCAGGCCAGTCTGTTAGGTTTTTTGCAACAGCAGAGGCCAGGTACAAATGTGGCCAGCCAGGGCCCACTACTGGAGGACGAGGAGGATGAGGAGGAGGTGGAGGAGGATGAGGATGAAGCAGGTTCACAGCGGGGTGGCACCCGACACAGCTCAGGCCCATCACTGGTGCGTGGCTGGGGGGATACGGAGGACGATGACGATACGCCTCCCACAGAGGACAGCTTGTCCTTACCTCTGGGGAGCCTGGCACACATGAGCGACTACATGCTGCAGTGCCTGCGCAACGTCAGCAGAGTTGCCCACATTTTACCGTGTGCAGACTACTGGGTTGCCACCCTGCTGGATCCCCGGTACAAAGACAATGTGCCCACCTTACTTCCTGCACTGGAGCGTGATAGGAAGATGCGCGAGAACAAGCGCACGCTGGTAGAGGCGCTCCTGAGAGCATTCCCAAATGTCACAGGGGAACAGGTGGAAGCCCAAGGCGAAGGCAGAGGAGGAGCAAGAGGTCGCCAACGCAGCGGTGTCACGGCCAGCTCCTCTGAGGGCAGGGTTAGCATGGCAGAAATGTGGAAAAGTATTGTCTCCACGCCACATCTAACTGCACCACCACCTGATACGGAACGTGTTAGCAGAAGGCAGCATTTCACTAACCTGGTTGAACAGTATGTCTGCACACCCCTCCACGTACTGACTGAAGGTTCGGCCCCATTCAACTTCTGGGTCTCCAAATTGTCCACGTGGCCAGAGTTAGCATTTTATGCCTTGGAGGTGCTGGCCTGCCCGGCGGCCAGTGTTTTGTCTGAACGTGTATTCAGCACGGCAGGGGGCGTCATTACTGACAAACGCAGCCGCCTGTCCACAGCCAACGTGGACAAGCTGACGTTCATAAAAATGAACCAGGCATGGATCCCACAGGACCTGTCCCTCCCTTGTGCAGAATAGACATTTATAACTGCCTCCCCCTCTCAACCATGTATTCTTGTACTCCGGGGCACTTCTTTATTGAATCCTCATTTTTTTAACTTTACCATGATCTTGCGGTGCAACCCAAAGTTGAATGAACCTCTCCTCTGTCTGGGTGGTGGGGCCGAAATAACTGAAAGTGGCCTTCTCTGGTGGTGGTTGATATGACGCATGATTCCTTGCTGTGGGACCTCTCTCCTCTGTCTGGGTGCTGGGCCGAAATAACTGAGAGTGGCCTTCTCCGGTGGTGGTTGATATGACGCATGATTCCTTGCTGTGGGACCTCTCTCCTCCGTCTGGGTGCTGGGCCGAAATAACTGAGAGTGGCCTTCTCCGGTGGTGGTTGATATGACGCATGATTCCTTACTGTGGGACCTCTCTCCTCTTTCTGGGTGCTGGACTGAAATAACTGAGAGTGGCCTTCTCCGGTGGTGGTTGATATGACGCATGATTCCTTGCTGTGGGACCTCTCTCCTCTGTCTGGGTGCTGGGCTGAAATAACTGAAAGTGGCCTTCTCCGGTGGTGGTTGATATGACGCATGATTCCTTGCTGTGGGACCTCTCTCCTCTGTCTGGGTGCTGGGGCCGAAATAACTGAAAATGGCCTTCTCCTGTGGTGGGTGATATGACGCATTATTCCTTGCTGTGGGACCTGTATCCTCGGTCTGGGTGCTGGGGCCGAAATAACTGAAAGTGGCCTTCTCCAGTGTTGAGTGATATGACGCATGATCCCTTGCTGTGGGACCGCTCTCCTCGGTCTGGGTGCTGGCCGAAATAACTGAGATTGGCCTTCTCCGGTGGTGGTTGATATGACGCATGATTCCTTGCTGTGGGACCTCTCTCCTCTGTCTGGGTGCTGGGCCGAAATAACTGAGAGTGGCCTTCTCCGGTGGTGATTGATATGACGCATGATTCCTTGCTGTGGGACCTCTCTCCTCTGTCTGGGTGCTGGGGCCGAAATAACTGAAAGTGGCCTTCTCCAGTGTTGAGTGATATGACGCATGATTCCTTGCAGTGGGACCTGTCTCCAATTGATAATGGTTAAATTTTATTTATTTTATTTTATTTTATTTTAATTCATTTCCCTATCCACATTTGTTTGCAGGGGATTTACCTACATTTTGCTGCCTTTGGCAGCCCTCTAGCCCGTTCCTGGACTATTTTACAGCCTTTTTAGTGCCTAAAAGTTCGGGTCCCCATTGACTTCAATGGGGTTCGGGTTCGGGATAAAGTTTGGGTTGAGTTCGGATCCCGAACCCGAACATTTTCGGGAAGTTATGCCGAACTTCGCGAACCCGAACATCCAGGTGTTCGCTCATCTCTACATTTAGTTTTTTTTTTGGTTTTGATAGTTTTAATAAACATAATAAAGAATGTAGTTTTACGATATATGTAAGTTGGGACCCCTAAAGGGATTATTTGGTCAACCGACCGTTTTTGTTATTTGTATATTATCCCGAGGGTTCCAATTAGGGCACTTTGGTTTAAGCCGTATTGGATGCATCAATATATATTTCTGATCAACCAATGCTATTGGGTTGTTTTGCAGGGTTTGGCCTAGGCCCCCTAGTTCCAGTGGAATCTTAATGTTTCAGCATACCAAGACATTTTGGACAATTGTATGCCCCCAACAGCTTGGGCAGGGTCCTTTTCTGTTCCAGCATGCTTATGCCTCAGTGCACAAAGCAAAGTCCATGAAGATATGTATGGTTGAGTTTGGTGTGGAAGTACTTGACTGCCTGACCTCAACTTTATTGAACACCATTGGAATGAACTTGAATGGATACTGCAAGTCTTGTCCTTTCGTCCAAAATCTGTGTCTAACCTCACAAATGTCCTTCTGGATGAATGGGTAAAACCCTGACAGACATACTCCAAAATCTTATAGAAATCCTTCCCAGAAATTGTTTTACCTGCAAAGGGGGGAACCCATTTCATGTTATGCCAATGGATTTAGAATGGGATGTCATAAAAGCTCTTATAGGTTCAATGGATAGGTGTTCCAGTACATTCATCCATATTCACATGCAGTACAGGCTTATAAAAGAGAAAAGTAAAAGGTATGGTTTAAGCTTCATATTTTTAAACTATTACAAAAAAAATATATAAAAAAGTATGGTATTGTATGTATTGTGTTCTACTTAAACTTTTCAAATAGAAATGCAGGCATCCAATTTATCACTGTTTATTAAATTATATTATACAAAAAAACTTTCAAATTTTGTAGGTGATATTACAATGGTAAGATGCAAAGATTGTCATAATAGGTGTGCAGTAAATGTGAGATAATAAAATAATATAAGCTTAGGCAGATAAGGAAGGAACACAATTATTGCTGTCAAAATGCCTGCTTCTGCATTATTTTCTAGATAACAGATATATCGCTCATTACTTCCACTTTTGTGTCAAGCAGACAAAAAATAAATTTGCTTTCTGTATTTCTCAACATACAACTGATAAGAGCGGACCGATATAATGAAATAAGCACAATGGAAAGTTTAACACATCAATTACCAGCAATTTCAATGGGAATGTATGATACATATTGTTACAAAACAGTTTACTGACAATTATAAATATTAAATGCTAATTTGTGATTATGTATATAGTAATTTAGCTATTAATGTATTATAGTCTAAAAATATCTTAAATGTTTAGTCACCTGTATCCTCCTCCTTCTCCTTCCACTTTCTAAAATTCAACATGGAAAAATGGAATACACCAATCTTTCACCCATCTCACTCATACCCATCAACAGACCTATCAAGTACACACAGGGTATAATACATTGCTTTGTAACAAGAGCTTAAAGTAAATGTGTAATCAGATAATGACCTACTGCCATTCTACTTTGATTTCTGTAATGCATAGGGGCCATGATGTTGACCATTTTTCTAATATACTCTAATTAGGGAAATCGTACATTTATATTAGAAAAATAGCTCTAAAGTTGCCAATTTTGAGCATTAGCAACGCTTCTCTGTCTTCTGTTTGCATAACTATGGAGACTTGCTGAACACTGACTGTCTTATGTAAACAGAAGACAAAGGAGCATTGGTAAGGCGTGGTGAACTGTCCTGTCTGCAGTCCAGACCTTTAACTAATAGAAAACATTTGGTGTATCATGAAATGAAAAATCTGCAAAGAAGAAGATCAAGGTCTATTGATCAGCTACAATCCTATATCAGACAAAAATGGGACAACATTCCTCTTCCAAAACTCCAGCAATTGGTATTCTTCTGCTACATGCACATTTTTTTAACTGCCATCACACATCCGTTTTAAGACCAATGGTAGTCTTTGGGGTTATTCACGCAGCAGTTTTTTTTGGACGGCCAGTGAATAAAGGACGTAAGAAAATAGAACATGTTCTATCTTGTCGGTTTTTCTCTGACTGACTACCCCCATACAATTGAATAGGTCAGTTTTTATCAACTGTTTCTCAGAAAGGCATCAGAAAAAAAGTCCTTTAGAAATGGACAGTTTATCCATTTTGTTGTGTGCATGTAGTCTTAGTTCCCAAACATTTAGAGACTGTTGTCTGTACCAGCATTTTTGAGATGCGCTGCTGCCATCAAGTTCTACATGCGTACATTTTTTTTTTTATGAAATGGTAAAAAGTCTCACTTTCAACATCTGATATATGTTCTATGATCTATTGTGAATAAAATATGGGTCTATGAGATTTGGAAATCATTGCATTCTGTTGCATTTTATTTACATTTTACACAGCATACCAAGAGAGAGATTATACAGCAGACATTTGCTGTGGATGGTGAGAGTACAGCTCCTGTGCCCCTACTATCCTGGTGCCATACAGTAACTACATAGCATCAGCACTGCAAATGTGTAGAATGTGAGTCCACAGGCTTTTAAACAAAGGGGGCATGCACAAACAGTGGAGGGGCAATAACAAACAGAGAAATGTCATAATGATGGAAAAAACTAAAAAAAAAAAACATTACTTAAAGGGTTATCCGAATCTGAAAAACCCAGTTACAATGCCCGGGCCCATCATACAGAGAATACATACCGGGTCCCTGACATGATGTAAGCGGAGAAGGTCAGTGGCGTGGCCTGTTATTGGCTGCAACCCCCCTGCCCCAGTCAACGGATGTTGGGATCTGCACACCGGGGAGATGTGGTGACTGATCTAGAAGGACATCGGTGTCTTGGACCAGGTACGGATGTAGCAGGGTTAACACTCCTGTAAGTATTCTCTTATGAGGTGCTCACACATTGTCGGTGGGTTTTTGGGTTTTGGATAATCCCTTTAATGTAATAAGTAGTAATGTCATGAGCTATCTATACTTTTCAAGTCAAGTGACAATATATGGCATTGAAGTTGTGGGTGCGCATCTTCAAAATCTCAACCCTGCAATAAATGTCAGAATCTAAAACACTTTGAAATTAGAAGAAACATAGTTTCGGTGCTTCAGTGTTTTTTTTCTAAGCCATACGTGCATCAATTCACAAAACACTGCAGTGTTTTGAACTCAAATTGGCCCTCAGGCAATACATGTGCACAGGTCAGCTTTCCACAGTGTGCTATCTGGCCACCTTCTCAGAGTCAAGTGATGAAAATAAAGTATATTGAACATAAGAAGCTTATACAAAGATAAAAAAGGCTTTTGTTGAGAGCCTCTGTCTGTTTTTTTGTTGTATTTGCTAATATTTTTCTTTACAGCAAAATAACACAGTCTCCTTTATAAGCCATTGGGATTGTCAGTGTCCATTTGGATCTGTCATAGCATCTTGGTTTCCATTATATTCAAAAGCCATAGTACTTGCATGAAAATAACCTAATTTACAGAGATATATGGTATGTGCCAATTATTCCCTATCTAAATATTTGTGCATTAATCATATCATGTCATTACTCAATAATGTTCTTTAAAACCTACAATAATAAATATACAATATCTATTGGATGGAGAATATTTTAATTGTATAAACTGAGATAAAATATACAGTATTTCTAGAGCTCAGAAATAAACACTGACGGGTAGACATAAGCAAAGTTATGAAAACTTTGATTTGGCTGCTTTGCCAAGTTTAACAAAGAAATTTACTTTGTGAAGAATTACTTGGTCACAAAGCCCATTTCTTTGTAAGTAGGGGACAAAATGATGGGGAACAGCGATTGCGTTGCCCGCCATCATTGAATCCCTCAGATGCCACGTTCAATGCTGATCGTGGCATCTGAGATATAAAATTAGGGTTTACAGGGATTATTGGTAAAAAAAAATACCTTATCAATTTAAGCGCAAAGAGGCTGCTGCGGCAATTTGAAGGCTGGCGTGGTGACGTCATACGTCACCGCACATGAGATTTCACGCAGGATCTTCAAGCAAGATGGCCACGGTGGCCTCTTCGCATTCAAATGGATTAGGTGAGTATGACTTTTTTTTCTTTTACCACCTTTTCAGTCAAAATTGATTTGTTACCACAAAGCACAATTAAATTTGGCTGAGCGGTGAAATTCGGATCAAAGTCCACTTCGGATACTTCAATTTGCTCCATTACTGATGAGTTATAGGCTCGATTTTGACTATATTCTGAACAAATAAACACAACATATTACATGAGCAACTCCATTTATAATGGCATTTAACTGTCCTTAAAATAATGTGTAGTACAATGCCTGGTGGGATGAAAACAAAAACCTGATGATTACTAGAGGCAAAAATTGCATTGTTTCCCAATGTATAAACTGTATAAGCAGGGGCGTAGCTAAAGGCTCATAGGCCCTGGTGCAAGAGTTCAGCAAAGGCCCCCCTTCCCTCAGTGCTATGTGTGTCTTTTTATGCGGCACAAGTGTCTTTGGGCCCCTTTAGGCTCCTGGGCCCGGTCGTGACTGCTACCTCTGCACCGCTATAGCTACGCCACTGTGTATACGGGTTATGCAATTGTTTGCGAAGTACAATATAACTAAAGAATGACATAAAGCTTAATTATTGCTTGTGCTCTAAATTGAAATTCTTTAACATTCGTAATATATTTCTTTGTATTTAAATAACTCACTATTTCAAAGACATGCTGGTTGTCAGTGAAGTAGGCTAAAAACCTTTGCAAACCCATTCATTCTCACAACTGGATACATTTTATCCAGTTTAGAAAACCCACTAAATAGAGACTACACATAATACATCTGCTTAGAGGGCAGGGAGAGAAAAGGGTTGGGAGGGTTATGGTCAGTGGTATATGCTGGACTTGGGGTCCACTGGTTCTCTTTCAGCTTTCCTAGTGCTCTGTCAATAAGATGATCACATCCCCATGTTAAAGGGGTTTTCTCATGAGGGCAACCCCGTCCATATGTCCTCTTCATGTCTAGGGACATCATTGACCCAGGTTCCCTGCTTGGGCCCCCCTCTATGAGCAGGAACAGTGAGTTTACTGTACGTAGCTGTAGGAGTGACACCTGGGCTGGCAGAGTCCAGCTGTCCTTGTATTGCGTGGACTGCCATTTATCTAATAAGGCAATCCTTGAATCCTTAAACATCTTGGTGGGAGGTTCCCTTGACTGTTAAGGTTTCTTCATATTATCATCATAAAATATTATTTTCTTTCTGTTAGATTATAAATTCGATTTGACAGCTTCCCGAAGTTTGACAAGAAATTTGATCATTACAAACAAATTTGCGCATATCAGCTTATCAATATGCCCGTTCAGCCAACCTGAATTTTTCTTTTTTCTAGAAAACTTATTACAGATGAACGAATAAAAGTTGACAGGGTGGAGTTCGATCCAAATTTCAGGAAAAATTTGATTCGCACCGAATCCGAATTTCCTCACGCTTCGTAGTAACGAGTCGCATGTTTTCCTAAAATGGCTATTGCACGTGTTTGGACATGGAACAAGGAACTCTGGGAACGAGGGATCACCCACAATGCCATGCATACAGCCAATCAGCAGCCAGCCCTGTGATGTAGCAGCCCTATAAATAGCCTCAGCCATTCTGGATTCAGCTATTTTCCAGTGTACTTAGTGCAGGGAGAGATGTCAGCAGGCGCTAGGCACAGTGGTAGAAAAGACTTTAAAACTTTTATTTTGCTGCATAGAAGTTCAAGGACAGGATAGGGAGGAATCATTCCACAATAGTAAAGCAGGGCAGTGTTTAGTAGGGGACTTTACAGCCTAGGTAAAAGGAACAATCCTAATACATTTTGCTGCACTGACTGCGGATCCAAATTGCCATTATACAGCTCTGTAATTCCAGCAAACCGTTCTTGTTATTAGGGTGCAAGTGTTGTTTGATACATATTTATACGTCGTATTTGTCCTTGTGCGGTGCTGTTATATGTTCTAAAGCATTTTTTGTCTTGTATTATTGGGAAAACAGGGCTTATTAGCTCTGTGTGGTGAAATAAGAAAATTACAGCCCTTTCTGGCATGTATTAGTGGGAAAAAAAATATATATTTGCCATTCAGCGGTGCAGTTATATGTTCTAAGGGCCTTTGATGCGTGTATTAGTGGCAAAAAAATATATATTGGCCATTCAGCATTGCAGTTATATGTTCTAAAACCATTTTTGGTGTGTAGTAGTGGCAAAAAAATATATATTTGCCATTCAGCGGTGCAGTTATATGTTCTAAAGTCCTTTTTGGCGTGTATTAGTGGCACAAAAAAAAGTATTTGCAGTTGTGTGGTGAAGTGAGAAAATTAAAGCCCCTTTTGGCATGTATTAGTGGCAAAAAAATATATATTTGCCATTCAGCGGTGCAGTTATATGTTCTAAAGCCCTTTTTGGGATGTATTATTGGCAAAAAAATATATATTTGCCATTCAGCGGTGCAGTTATATGTTCTAAAGCCCTTTTTGGCGTGTATTAGTGGGGGAAAAAAAGACTTATTAGCCGTTGTGTGGTGAAGTGAAAAAACTACAGACTTTTTTGGGGTGTTTTAGTTTCCTTTTTATTTATTTATTTGATCTAACAGTATGTCAGACAATGAAGTGCCAGGCACTGCACAGGGGAGTGGCAGAAGCCTAAATGTTTCTGGTGCAGGCACAGGTCGCAGAAGAGTAATTGGTGTGGCAGCAGGAGTCGCAGCGAGAGGCCTGAGCTCTCGGTGTCATCTAGCGGTCGTGTCTTGACCAGCAACCCAGCGGTTCTTGAATGGTAGACTCGGTCATCCACTTCATCCCAAGTGACATCAGACACCCCCAGCCAAGAGTTGGTGGGTTCGTCAGACACAACCCTTAGTTGGCATGGCCCGGGAGCAGGCCCTGTGCCCTCAACTGTCCTCAAACTGCATCTGTTCTTTTCAGTTCCCACAGCTAGAGAAGTATTATATGCTGTGGGCTCAGTTCCACTATACAGAGAGGACGAGTTAAAAGAGGACAGTCAGCAGTTAGTGGCCAGCCAAGACCTGGAGGAGACATCTGCCGCTTCGGCAGTGATTAGGAGAGTGGCGTGGGAGCTGGTGTTGCGAGCGGTCAGGATCCTGACCAAGAGACGGTTGAAGAGGACATCAGTGACGTGCAGACAATACTCGATGATGATAATGTAGCTGATCGCACTTAGGAGCCTAGTAAATTAGGGGCTTCATCATCATCGGGAGAAAAGGGTGGCAGCTTTCCAGTGAGGCAGCGGCGGAGCCAGCAAGTCGCTAGCGTGGCTGGGAGTCAGCAGGGTGGCAAAAGTGGGAGGTTAGGAGCCAAACGTGCCAGGGGTAGACAACCCGCTTCGTAGGAGCCTACCTGCCCGGAAAGTAGTGGTGCAGGGGTTCACGGAAGCAGCAGCAGTAGCAGTCAGTCAGTGCAGAATGTTGGGGGTAAAATCACTTAATCGGCGGTGTGGCAGTTTTGTGTTAAGCCGCCGGAGGAGGTGAACATGGACATTTGTAGAATCTGTGGGCAGAAGGTGAACCGTGGCCAGAGTGTCAACATATGCAGCGTCACCATAAAGTGGCCTGGGACAAACGTGGCTTCGATGTAGTAGTCCAGCCTGCCGCAGCAACCGCTGCATCACCCAGTGGCAAGCACTCGATTTCAGGCAGTCAAGGCTCCATCACCACAGCCAAAGGGAGCTGTCTGTCCTTCCATCATCTGCTGGTCCTGATGCTCCTGCTCCTTGTCAGTCATTCCGTCAGCAATCGATCACCGAAGCTATTGACAAAAGACAACAGTATGTGTGCACTTATCCAATGGCGCAGAAGCTGAATGTGCTCCTGGCTAAGTTGCTGGTGCTGCAGTCCCTCCTCCAGGTGGGGAGTTCCAAGCCATCAACTTAGATCTACAACTTAGATCTGAGTTCCTAATGGTTGTATTGCTATAATATTACGAAGATTTAGAATATAGCGCTATATTCTCAATCTTCGTTATATTCTAGCAATACAACCATTAGGAACTCAGATCTAAGTTGTAATCCCAATTCGATTAATACAGGTTATATTAATCGCATTACGATTACAACTACTAACACTGCAGCTTCAAAATGAATCTAAGATGGATGCCATCCTTGCTTTTTGATAGGAGGTGGGAGGGTCTGGGAGGGAGATTGATGTACTAGCCCTAAAAAGTGCTTTTTGGGGTGCTGTCAGGGCGCTGTCTTTACAGCAGAGATCTGATGAGTCTTTCAGGACTGGACTGGTCACTGAATACACTAGCCTAGCTATCGATTTCCCTATTAAATCAGCAGCAGCTACACTGTCCCTCCTCTCACTAAGACTGCAGCTTCCCAATTAATATAAAATGGATGCAGTTCAGGAGATGGGAGGGTCTGGGAGGGAGGGTATGCTGCTGATTGATTGGAATGTGTCTGCTGACTGTGAGGTACAGGGTCAAAGTTTACTCAATGATGACGAATAGGGGGTGGACCGAACATCGCATATGTTCGCCCGCCACGGCGAACGCGCACAAGCTATGTTTGCCGGGAACTGTTCGCTGGCGAATAGTTCGGGACATCTTATTTGCGAATTCAACTTAGAGCTGGGTTCCTAATGGTTGTATTGCTAGAATATAACGAAGATTGAGAATATAGCGCTATATTCTAAATCTTTGTTATATAATTCTAGCAATACAACCATTAGGAACCCAGCTCTAAGTTGAATTCACAATGTGATTAATATAACCTGCTGGGTTCCTAATGGTTGTATTGCTAGAATATAACGAAGATTGAGAATATAGCGCTATTCGTCAATTCTAGCAATACAACCATTAGGAACTCAGATCTAAGTTGAATTTGCAATGCGATTAATACAGGTTCTGTAGCTTCAGATTGAATCTAAGATCGATGCCGTCCTTGCTTTTTGATAGGAGTTGGGAGGGTCTGAGAGGAAGGGTATGCTGATTGGCTGGAATGTGTCTGCTGACTGTGAGGTGCAGGGTCAAATTTTGCTCAATGATAAAGTATAGGGGCGAACGCGAACATCGCATATGTTCGCCTGCCGTGGTGGACATGAACAAGCTATGTTCGCCGGGAAACGTTCGCCGGTGAATAGTTCGGTACATCTCTACCGACTATATGAACAGAGAAAGGCCATAAACGATTTATTGATGATCCAAACAGGCAGGAGTACTCCCCTGTGTAACTTCGATGTCAGCCAGTGGCAGCTCATGTGTGACACCTGCTGTTTGCTTAGGCCCATTAAGGAGGCCACGTTATTTGTCAGTCGCCAGGACTACGGGATGAACAACGTCATTACACGGCTTAATGTCCTGGAACAGATGCTGGTAAATTTGGCTGGTCATGGGACTGGAGACATGGCGACTAGATTTCATGGGCACATGAGTCCTGTGGGGGCTAAACTGGAGGAGGACATTGGAGCACAAGCAATGTGTAGCAAAATGGGTGGTTTCTCTACACGGGTGACAGGGGAGCAGGAGCAGCCAGAGGCGCTACAGGGCAATGAGGAAGATGATGCAATGGACCCAGTCACACCGTGGCAGTATGTAGTGGAGATGAAGGCAGGGAGTCCCTCCAAGTCACTTGCACAAATGGCCCAATGCATGCTCACTTGCTTGCGTAGTAAAAGCCGAATTGTCACCATTCGTCAGAGGGATAACTTCTGGCTCTCCACCAGCGGGTGTAAAAAAAGGCCCCCATTTTGGACCGGTAGACCCTCGCTACCGGTCAAAAATGGGGGCCATTTTCACACATGCTGAGAGGGAGGACAATCTGAACTACTATAGAGACATCCTGTGTAGTAAGTTGGCCGCTGCCTAACTGTGCCATCGTCCACCCTCTCGCAGGTCTGACCGGAGGGGCCCACTGAGCTCGTGTTCCACCATGGCTGCTGTGGAAGGGTGGGGGGGTAGGAGCAGTTCCAGCTCCATTAGCAGCAACTTGAGTCTAGAGTCGCTGAGGAGCAGCTCTCTTCACCCGCCTAGTGAAGAAACTACTCATCAGCAGCAGCAGCAGCTAGACCTGGAGCAGGACCTGAACCAGAAGGTGGTAGTATACTTGGACAGCACCCTGCCACCCCACATTGAAGATTTGCTAGACTATTGGGCAGCCAGACTGGATTTGTGGCCGCAACTGGTAGAGTTTGCCCTGGAAAAGCTGTCCTGCCCGGCCAGTAGTGGTGCATTAGAGCGGGTGTTTAGTGCGGCGGTGGCCATAGTTACCCCAAGAAGAACTCGCCTGTCCACCCAACGTGTGGAGAGACTGACCTTTGTCAAGAGGAATCCTGCGTGGATCAGCCAGGATTTCCACCCACCAATGCCTGATGCTTAAGGCTAGATCATCCATGGTGCCACACCAACACTTTCACAAAAGAGACCACTTTCTTCTGGCTACCTGCCTCAGCTACTATTCTGATGCTGCCACCCGCCTAATACCACACATCTGATGCCAAGTGCTCCTTTTTTCACTCACCATCTTCAGCTGGTACTGGTATTGTGCCACTATGTGGCCTCCTGATGCTGCTGCCACCTCCACACTGTCATTGTGCCACTCTTTGGCCTCCTCCTGATGCTGCCACTCCACACTCTGTCATTGTGCCACTATGTGGTCTTCTCATGCTTCTGCTGCTGCCACCTCCACACTGTCATTGTGCCACTCTGTAGTCTCCTGATGTTGTTGTTGCTACCACCTCCACACTGTCATTGTGCCACTCTGTGGCCTCCGGATGCTGCTGCCACCTCCACACTGTCATTGGGCCACTTTGTGGTCTACTCATGCTGCTTCCACCTCACTACTGTGTCATAGGGCCACTCTGTGGACTTCCCATGCTGTTCTCACCCTCCCCACTTCATGACTGGGCCACTATTTTGTCTTTCGGCCTAGCTGACATCATCATTTATTTGACCCTTCTTATGATCAGAAGAAAAAAAAAGGGATCCTGTCTATGTAACAACTGTAAGGCCTGCATGACATGGTCCCTATTTTGCATCAGAATTGCCTTATGATTTGGTAGCCAAAAGCAGGAGTGGGTTCAAAACACAAAAGACATGCAAATATTCCATTCACATGTCATCTCTGTTTTGGATCCACTCCTGTTTTTTGGGGCTTTAGCAATACTGATGGATTACTAAACAAATGCTGACCGATTGAAAGCAGATGCTCCACAGACAGGATCCGTTTTTTGTGGGTTATTGTTCTGAAGGATCAGAGGAAGGGCAAAATAATCAGTGACGTCAACACAAATTACTTCTGACACCCTCTCCACTTTGTCGGGGGTGCTCTACTTGTATAATCGTTTAATAGAACAGGTTCTGTAGACATCTATGTGGAATCAGCTACCGACGGTGTAAAAGGAGTGCGCCTTTTCTTGACACAAACATTGACCTGTAAGGCTGAGTTCACACTTGAGTTATTTGGTCAGTCTTGGCCCCGTAACTACCCAACTAAGTGAAATGTGCAGTGATTCTAAGAGCGCCGCCTGTCATCTGCATGTCATACTGACTCACAGCATTGTTTGACTACCACAGCAGACTCCCCATGCGTGTTACTGCAAGGCACAGTGTTCTACACCACTATAAAGGCTCTCTGCAGCCAGGAAATAGCTGTTTTTGCAACTCGAGTCGCCACAAATAAATTCGGATCGAACTAAAGCGGCCGAATCAAGTTTTTGAGAAATTCGCTCATCTCTACAACTTATCACAAAATCACAGACAGCCAACATTTTTTACAGACAAATCGGAACAGCTAACACCTCATTACCAGCCTTTATTATGAGCTGTAAAGTGATGATAATTATTACCACAAAATAATCTAGTCATATACCACCAGGCTCAAAAAAAAAAATTACGGACACAGCTGTTTTTTTTTGACGGACATAGGAAAAAAGTCGCCTATTTTTACGGACTGTCCAGAAATCTCTGGATGGTTGGCAACCTTGCGTTCAGCCTATCAATAGGACGGTTTTTAACAGCCGCTTAGACAGAAGTACACCCGTCTAACAGCCGTTGCAAATGGTAATAAGCTAGTGCAATATGGTCGCTTGAGTTTAAAAAAATAAATAAAATCATTCACCTTATCCACTTGCTTGCAAAGAGGCAGTCCACCCCTCTCTTGATTGAAAACGATCTGCTGAAGGACCTGCGCTGAGTTTGATGACATCACCGTGCGCTCCCAGCATGATCAGGTGGTGCTGATGATGTCACCAGGTGATCACGCTGGGAGAACGCAGTGACATCATCACGCTCAGTGTAGGTCCTTCGGCAGGTGTTTTTCAATCAAGAGTGGAGCGGTAGATGAGGTGAGTATTTTTTTTCCTTTTCCATTCTTTCTTAGACAACTCTAGCAAACATATTAAGAAAAGTGATTCGTTACCACAAAGTGCAGGAAAATTCAGCTTTGCAGTGAATCTATTTTTCCTAAACTTCGGATCGAATTCCATTTTTGATGCTTCAAATAACTCAACACTAATTAGAAATAATAAACATCCTTTAATAAAACATTACTGAGCAATGCTGAAATGGTTAATCTAGTAATAAGATTGGGCTTTAATTTAGGCTGATTACAAAGTAATTCCCTACTAATTATTATGGCAGTAATGACTGAGAAATTCAATTCCCAAGTTTTCTGTATGGTTCACAACTAAAGTCTAGAAAGATTTGCTGAGTGCATTATTCAGCCTACCGCACACAAAAAAAAATCAAAAAAAAAATCTACAGCACATCAAAATAATGTAACGGATTCTGATTAAGATTGTTTGGGGCTTTTATCTGCTTAGAACAGGGATCAGTTACAAATACAGCCGAGTAAGTGTGCACTCTGGGAGTTATAGTTTCACAGCAGCTGGAGTGCCAAAGGTGGCTAATCCCTGGCTTAGAAAACTCTCTCCATCTCTTTGCATATACATACAGTATGGGTCTATAGTACACTACAGTATATGTAAAGGTCTATTTAATCTATTTTGTTTGTATAATAGTGACATAACCTTGCCCCCATAACAGTGACATCCACAGTGCTCCATAACAGTGACATCCACAATGCTCCATAACAGTGACATTCACAGTGCCCCCATAACAGTGACATCTGCAGTGCCCCCATAACAGTGACATCCACAGTGCTCCATAACAGTGACATCTACAGCGCCCCCATAACAGTGACATCCACAGTGCTCCATAACAGTCACATCCACAGTGCTCCATAACAGTGACATTCACAGTGCCCCCATAACAGTGACATCTGCAGCGCCCCCATAGCAGTGACATCCACAGTACCTCCATAGATGTGACATCCACAGTGCTTCCGTAACAGTGACATCCACAGTGCCCACATAACAGTGACATCCGCAGTGCCCCCATAGCAGTGACACCCACAGTGGCCCCATAACAGTGACATTCGCAGTGCTCCCATAACAGTGACATCCATAGTGCCTCCATAACAGTGACATTCATAGTGCTCATGCACCAGTGACACCCACATTACTCCCATAACAGTGACATCCACAGTGCCCCCATAACAGTGACCTCCACAGTGCCCCCATAACAGTGACTTCCACAGTAGCTCCATAACAGTGACATCCACAGTGCCCCCATAACAGTGACCTCCACAGTGCCCCCATAACAGTGACTTCCACAGTAGCTCCATAACAGTGACATCCACAGTTCCGCCATAACAGTGACATCCACAGTGGTTCCATAAGGGTCCATTCACACGTTCGTAGTGTATTACGGATCCGCAAATTGCGGATCTGCAAAACACCCGGGTGGCACCCCCATAGAACTGCCTATTCTTGTCTGCAATTGCGGACAAGAATAGGACATGTTCTATTTTTTTCCAGAGCGGCGGACCGGAAGTTTGGGGGTGCGCACCGGAAATGCGGATGTGAATAGCACACTGTGTGCTGTCTGCATCCATTCCTGCCCCATAGAGAATGAATGGGTCAGCACCCGTTACGCATAATTGCGGAACGGGTGCAGACACATTCACGAACGTATGAATGGACCCTTACAGTGACTTCCACAGTGCTCCCCTTAACAGTGACATCCACAGCATTCCCATAACAGTGACATCCACGGTGCTCCCATAACAGTGACTTCCACAGTGCTCCCATAACAGTGATATCTACAGTGCTCTCATCACAATGACATCTATAGTGCTTCCATAAGTGACATCCAAAGTGCCGCAATAACAGACATCAACAGTGTTTCCATAACAGTGACACCCAAAGTGTTCCTATAACAGTGACATGCTCAGTAGTGACCAGAGGAGAAAGTTCACTACTGAGCATGCCTAGAGTTATCTCAGAACTGCAAGTCAGAAAAGGAAGACAGTAATAAAGGGATATTGATGACTTATCCTCAGGTTATAAGCTGTTTGAAGAGCCTGCAGCAAGCTACCAAACGCTGCTGCTTTTTAATGCATGCACACAGCCATCCCCTTTATTTCTATGGGAGTTACATAGAGAGCTGAATAGAACGGTTAGATCCCACCAATCTAATATTTATCCCCTGTCCTTTGGATAGGCCAGGAATGGGAAAACTGCGGCTCTCCAGCTGTTGTAAAACTACAATTCCCACCATGCCCTGCTGTAAGATGCAAGATGTAAGCAGTCTTTTAATGCTGGGAGTTGTAGTTTTGCAACAGCCGGAGAGCCACAGTTTGGCCATCCCTGGGATAGGTGATAACTTCACACAACTGGAATACCCCTTTAAACTGATGGAATGCTATGTTCAAAACCTGTGAAGCTGTAACTATGAAGATTTTTGGAACTGTGTACCAATGAAGCCTTGAAGCTACATAATTTACAGCAAACTTATTGTTGTTTTTTTTTACATATTATCTAACAAAAGGACCGGCCGGCGTGATGACGTAATCTCACTCCGCACGTGATTTCAGCCGAGATCTTCAAGCAAGATGGCGGCGGACAGCCTGTCTTGAGCAAATGGACGTGGTAAGTTTGATATAAGGTTTTTTTTAATGTTAATTTCACACTGTTTGTACTCTCCGATGCCGCGATCATGTATGAATGCGACATCTGAGAGGTATAATGATGGGGGCAGTGCTATCGCAGCTCCCTGTCATTGTACCCACTACTTACAAAAGAATGCGCTTTGTGGAGAAATAATTCATCATGAAGCACTTTTTTTTTTAAATTCGGCGTATCTGCTGAATCAAATTTTTAAGAAATTTGCTCATCTCTAATCATCACGTCAGCCAGCATGCTGAAGTCAAATGTCACCGTGCACAGGATTTTGCGAGATCTTCAATGAAGTGGAGATAGTGGATTCTTTGCTCTCAAACGAATAAGGTAAGTATCATTTTTTTACATTTTTTACCCTATTTCAGGAAAAATCGATTTGTGACCACCAAGCAGGAAAAAATTCAGCATTGCAGCAAATCAAATTTTCCCTGAAATTCAGATCGAACTTTGTGCACCTTGATTCGCCCAACAATAATTACTGTATACATTCTTCCTTATTTGAAACAAGGATGACTCAGACCTGTAAAAGAAATCTTCAGAATCTCTGGGTGCGTCCTACTGAAATCTTATGGGGTCATTTATCAAACTGGTGTAAAGTAGAACTGGCTTAGATGCCCACCTTTCATTTTTCAAAGAAGCTGTCCAAAATGAAAGGTGAAATCTGATTGGTTGCTCTGGCCAACTTTACACCAGTTTGATAAATGACCCCATTAGTCTCCCCCCATTGAAATTGCATGACTCAGCTTGAACAAGCATTAGACACTTCCTTAAATGAATACTACAGAGCTTCTTTAGTCGAGTCTAAGCCAAAACCCCCATTAGCACTTCTTACAAGGCCCTTTTATATTTTAATAAAAGGAGCTCTCTAAGGAAATGAAGCCATATTCCATAACAAAGAAACAAAAAATAGGGTTAAACACAATAAAATCTTTGTATTACTTTTGTTCTTCCTTCACAGCCATGGAGTCATTTACGGCAGCACTTAAAAGTACAGCCACAAATTGAAATGGTCTCCAGTGATTGCATTAAGTATCTGCTTGAGAATAGCATGCTGTGTGCAAGACATTTTGAATATATCTCTAAGTGAAAGGCTAACACCGGCTTGTGACTGACTGCAAATTAAATTCTGCTTTCATGAGAACTGTGTGTTATCAAGAAGAAACTGTACAGATGGATAGCCAAAAGAGCATTACTAAGTGCTACATTTTAAATTTCCCCCAGGATGACTTGGAAAATGACTACTTCTTATACTTTTTTAACTTAAAATCTCTTTTAAGTACTCTGTACAAATAACCCGTTAAATCTGAGGTTTACTCGTGAATCTGACAAAGGTGCGTGAAGCATCTAAAGGTAACATTTTATCCTCGCTTTGAAGAATAACGCCATTACCACTTGTGGCTCATTCTGATTTCCTTTTAGTCCCCTGAAGTAATTTCAAACAGGACTTTATGTGATGTCAAGTTTCTTGTTTTACCTTAATTTGGTTCCCTTTTGATATACAGGTCATAACAAGTATCATTTCCACTTTCAAGGCATGGCCTTTGGCTAAGCAAGACTAGCAAGCTTTATCAGTTTTTTGCATTTCTGTGTGAAGTCATATTTCTCAAGAAGAGGGTAGGCTTGAGAGCAGGATTGCCTGGAGTCTACAGAGAGCTACCTGGCACTCTCTGATACCTGCTTAACTAATATTCAAAGACAGATACTTAGGATATTCTATGTATACTAAGATTAGTAACACATAGTATGGTTGAAAAAAGACATACTGTAAGTCCATCAAGTGGTCCATTACCAAGTGATTAGCACGGATGTGAGTTTTAGGAAAGCGGAGTGAGAGCCTGATTTCTATACATTTACCTAAGCATTAATGTTATTAAGTTCTAAGAGCTCATATAAGCATTTTTTAAACCATCAACTGCTCATGCAGATACCAAGTCCTGAGGTATACTGTTCCACAGATTCACAGTTCTTACAGTAAAGAAGTCTAGACACCTCTGGAGGCTGAACTTTTCCTTCTCCAGTCGGAGGCAGTGCTCCCTTGTTTTTTAGGCCCCTTTCACACGGGCGAGTTTTCCGCACGGGTCCAATGAGTGAGGTGGACGCATTGCTCCCGCACTGAATCCGGACCCATTCATTTCTATGGGGCTGTGCACATGAGCGGTGATTTTCACGCATCACTTTTGGGTTGCGTGAAAATCGCAGCATGCTCTATATTTTGCGTTTTTCACGCAACGGAGGCCCCATAGAAGTGAATGGGGCTGCGGGAAAATCGCAAGCATCCGCAAGCAAGTGCGGATGCAGTGCGATTTTCCCGCATGGTTGCTTAGCAACGGGACCAGATCTTTATTATTTTCCCTTATAACATGGTTATAAGGGAAAATAATAGCATTCTTAATAAAGAATGCTGTGTAAAATAAGGATGAAGGGGTTAAAAATAATACAACTTAACTTACCTTAGCCACTTGATCGTGTAGTTAGCGATCTCTCTTCTCACTTCAAGCTTTAGCTGTATTCTAATAGGACCTGTGGTGACGTCACATCACATGGTCCAATCACATGGTCCGTGATGGACCATGTGATTGGACCATGTGATGTGACGTCATCACAGGTCCTTTAGCTGGTAGCTGAAGCTTGAAGAGAGATGACAGATTGCCAACTACGCGATCAAGTGGCTAAGGTAAGTTCGTTTTTTTTTTTTTTTAACCCCTAATCCTCATTTTACACAACATTCTTTATTAAGAATGCTATTATTTCCTCTTATAACCATGTTATAAGGGAAAATAATAAATTCACCAGAATATTCTACCCAAAACCGGACTTCAGTGATGAAGTCCGGCTTCGGGTCTGGGTACCAAACATGGCGATTTTTCACACGCGCGTGCAAAACGCATTACAAACGTTTGCACATGCGTGGAAAAATTGCGCATATTCCCGCAACGCACCCGCATCCTATCCGGGCGTCATGTTTGAAAAAGGCCTTAAGGGTATTTCGCATGTCACTATATTTTTTATGGCCCATCTATATATTAGTATAGGTGATTCATGCCCCAACTTTAGATGCCTCTTCTCAAGGCTAAATAAATTGAATTCCTTTGAAGGACACAGAAATGTCACTATTATAACTACCAGCAATGGCCCAGCTGTACGAGTATTCCTTTTCAAATTGCCCAAGCCCGCTGTCTTTCCCCACTGTCTGCTCTGCCCATAACCTCCCAAGTGTTATGACATCACAGTGATGCAGGAGAAGAAGCCTTGGGAGGTGTTTTTCATAGGAATAAAATTTCTTTTCCTGGACATAGAATGAACACCCAGGTTTCACAAAGGCATAGTTATAACCCTTTTACAATGTGCTGATGGCCATTGCTGGTAGTTATATTCGTTGTACTTTTTCCAACTCTAGGACATCCTTTTTATGGAATTTGCCCTTAACTGCACATTCCAGATGAGACAGCACCATTGTAAAATGGTAGTATTACATCCCTGTCCTGCGAGTCTATGCCTCGCTTAACCCTTTCAGAACCAGGCAATTTTCCATTTTTGCAATTATTTTTTTTTTACTCCCTGCCTTCTGAGTGCCACAACCTTTTTCTTTTTCCATTCACAGTCGTAGGAGGGAATGGTGTCTGTAAGACAATTTGTACTTTCTAATGGCAGCATTTAATACAACATACAATGTAGTAGTAAGGTGGAATTGTTTTTACAGATTTCCTTTTCGGTAATACTGAACAATTATCTGGGTCAGTAAGATTACAGCGATACCACATTTGTATGGTTTTAATACTACAACATTCTGCTGAGTTTTAATACTGCAAAAAAAAATCTTTGGAAAAAATGATCTTTTTCTTTTCATCACTATATTCTGACCACTATACCTTTTGTATAGTTACATCTAGGGAGTCTGCAGTACTCATTTTTGGTGATGTGATCTGTTTCAGTGACACCATTTTGGGTACGTATGAGTTTTTGATTATTTTTGCCTCAAGCAGCTTCCTAAAATTTAACAGCTTGTCCAATCTCTAGGTGGGAGCACAAAGCTCTGTTCAGATGCTTGGTCACTTTTGACCACAGAATCAGAGGGGTTAAATGTCTATGGTCATCGTTATGGTCAATCTTAGACACTAGCTCCTGGCCTCTGCTGTGTAACAGGTGCAAAAATACAAAAGGGGGGTCTAACCACCGAAGGGGCGCCAGTCACCAAAGGTCAATCAGATGAGACGGGTGAAGAGAAATAAAACCAATGGATATAAAGAAACAGGTGAAAGTGATCATTATACCTATGAATTAATATAACCTGTATAAAGATGGACAACGGTGAGACAATATAAAAAGACGAATATTAAGAAATATGGTAAACCATGTACCTACACAGTGACAAGACCAATACTCAATTGATATTATAAATTGAGAAACCGTTTTTTACTCACTTCACAAGGAGAGAACGTTTAGGGGATAAGCTCAAGACACCCAAAGACTGGTCTCCCCTGCCAGGGAGTAACCCAATATCCATTGGTTTTGTCTTACTTCACCATCTCATCAGATTGACCTTTGGTGACTGGCACCCCTTCGGTGGTTAGACCCCCCCTTTTGTATTTTTCCACCTGTATCTACCAATACATACCTCATTAGATGTATTCCTAACCAAACTTGGCAGCCACTCACCCACATAATCTTATTTGTACACAACTACTGGAGCCCGGCTGTTACTCACGGAATTTACCTCTGGTGTGAATTTTGTTGGTAACACTCTGTTTTTTCCCCTCTCTACTTCTGCTCTACTGTGTAAAACAGCATAGATCCAGTGGCTTATGGCTCCTTCTGCACTCATGAGCCGGTGCCATGTTTAAAGACAAGATCAAGCTTACTTGGATGGTGGATGTTCTGAAGGGGTTAATACATGAAAAGGGTTAATACATGACATTATCCTGCGTGCCTTAGAAACAGCTAATTGGCATTGCATGTTGTAATTTAGTCTATGATCTACAAGTATACCCAAATCCTTCTCTACAAGTGATTCTCCCATTGTTGCTCCTTCTAGGACATAAGATACATGTAAATTATTTGTACCTACATCATTCTGCTCCAAGAGTCACCATATACTGCAAACTGCAAAGAGTTAACAAAATGTATATGCTTTAATATGTAATACCTGCATATTTATATATGTGGACATGGTAACAACAGGCCATATTCGTAGCCACCACTAGATGGGGTGGTGTCACCCGCTGTAAAAAAAAAAAAAAAAAAAAAGAGGAGCTGGAACATTCTAGTCAGTTTAGACCAGCGGTGCACAACATTTTCTGGATGGGGGCCACATTGCTAGACTGAACCAATGACGAGGGCCGAAAATAAAATTTAAAGGGGTATTAACAACTGAAATACTGTATTTATGGAATATTGAATGCACAGTATATACCATTAATGTCTAGTTACAGTCCCAGGACTCCCATCTAGTGGGAGAAATGCATGAAAAATACATGTGAGCAGCCACAAGACATAGACATACATGTCTGTTACCAGATGGTTGGGGGCCGCAGAGAATGGTATCAAGGGCCACATGTGGCCCCCGGGCCGCAGATTGTGCACCCCTGGTTTAGACCAAAGAATAAGTTAGCACTGCAGTCCAGCCTAGCTATGGCTAGGAGGAGAAAGCACATGTGTGGAGCTGACAGCCAAGCTCATCCTGGACCTTGTATCACCCAGGACAGGGCCAGAACAACTGCAAAAAACAAACAAAAAACAGACCAGATGCAAGAAGAGATGTAAAGGAAGTCCATTAGAGATAACTGTCTAAAAACAACCTAGAGGCATATGTGTCCAGAAGTTAGCCTCTGGTGTCTGGATTTGAATTTAAGCAGCTTAGTCACCTATCAGAACCTACACAGCCCAAGGTGGATATTGTGGTAGAGTACTTTAAGTGCAGCAACCTGTTCAAAAAAGGCACAGAACAGTTTGCCCTTGAGGTAATAAACTACCTCTGGTTGCATTGTATTGTCTGAGATATGCACCCCACTTCTGGATGCTTATGTCAGAGTCAACTAGTGAAGTTCAGATTATGAAAGACTGCATTAAAGAGACACCTTTGGGTGTGTTACTACCTGATGAACTGTGAAATCTGCAAGTCCATGGCAAGATAAGAACTGCCCTGCTTGATTTGTGTGTGAGTGAGCAAGTGGCAAGATGGGTGTAATAGTAGTTTCGCTCATGGTTCTGAAGGTCCCGGGGCCGTTGTGCAGTAATGGGAAGGGCGCACATTTTCTTCCCTATGGGGTATGTTCTGGTTTTGAGGTGCAAGACAGGGTCCCAGTTGTCAAGATGCCAGCACTTTTCAGTGTAAAAGAAGTGTAGAAAGCAATGATGAAACAGTTGTGCATATAAGTTCTTTTTCTGAAGAATGCACGCAGCAGTTTTTGTCTGAATCCTGGCATATTTTCCAGGTGTCCACCGGATGCCATTATAGTCATTGGTGCTGATAATTGATGACTTGGGCCATTTATCAGGCCTACGAATAAACTGGACGAAATCGGTTTTGTTGCCGATGGGTGACACCGGGTCGGTGGATCCAGTCGCGTCTGGGGGATTACAGGTGGTTCCACAGTTTAAATATCTAGGGATACAATTTTCTAGGGATAGCAGAGACTTTATTAACCTGAATGTAATGCCGCTATTGGACAGATTTAGGAAGAAAACACAGTCCTGGTCGAAGCTGCCCCTATCGATTGTTGGCCGTACTAATCTGTTGAAAATGATTCTCATGCCCCAACTCCTTTATGTGCTGCACAATGCCCCACTATGGATCCCCCTAAACGTGTTTTATACTATTAACGCGATCTTTAGGGATTTGATATGGAAGAAAGGAATCCCTCGTATAAAACTGGCTACCCTGTGTAGGCCTAAAACTCAGGGTGGACTGAGTGTTCCTGATCCATTAGCTTATTATCTGGCAGCCCAAATGCAGCACTTGAGGGGGTGGGGCGAGGAGGAACAGATAAATAAGACTGGTAGAATAGTGAAACACTTGCTTAATAGGAAATGTTTATTATCAGCGCTAGAGGACGGTACTTTCAAGGACATAGGAGGAAAGTATGGAATATTAGGTATGATTCATGAGGTATGGTGGAAAGCCAGGAAAATGGCGGGAATTACAGGCTATACAAAATTTACCCCCATATGGCCAAATCTTATGTATACTGAACTTAATAGGGTATCCAGTGCTAGGGCTTGGAGGAAATATGGCTTAGACAGGCTATGTCAGCTGTTCGATGACACATCCCTAAAAGACTTTTCTAAGTTACAACAGGGGTTTAGCCTTCCTAAATCTCTCTTCTATGTATATTTACAAGTGCGACATGACATAAGGGTGCAGGAGCGACAGGAGAAACTAATGCCCGCTCAGAAACATACGTTTTTAGACCTCACGGCTACTGGTGGAGGTTCGGGGGGAGTGATATCGCTGCACTATCTCAGCCTAATGGAAGCTTTGCAGAAAAGGACGCCATTACAACTGCTTGATAAATGGAAAAAAATATTCCAGACTTGCGGGGAGATCATTGGGAGAAGGTGCTTGCTGACTTCCTCCGATATAGCGGTTAGTGAGGCTCATAGGGTTTCACAGTTACTATTGTTACATAGAGTGTACAGAACCCCGACACTACTATACAAAACTGGTTTTCGTTCTGATGATAAATGCCCGAGGTGTGGAGCTATGTCTGCTGACCTCATGCACCTGATATGGAACTGTCTGCGCTTACGTAGATACTGGACTGACGTGGTTGACCTTATTACAAAGGTCTATGGGATTACGATTAACGACTCGCCTCTCGTATGTATATTAGGTTATGTAGGTGAATTGACCGGGACCAGGGAGGTTAAGCTGGCAATTCAGCGTATCCTGTATCAGGCTAGAAAACGAATTGCAGCTAGATGGATTACTCCGGATCCTCCAACGATCCAGGAATTAATTGAGGCAGTTCACACTCTGGTCAAACTTGAGAATTATGTATATCAAAAAAGAGGGAATAACAAAAAAATTTAACAAAATCTGGTATGCCTGGATTGAACATTTCCATATCGTAGTTTAATGCTCTGCATCAAGAAAATGTTATACTGGATACGATTGTTTGGCGATCGGGGTTACATCGAAAGGGTAGAGTATGTCTGTTTTAGGAGTGCATGAAGTACGACTGCTGGGCGTAGTACATTTCAACATTTGCTATGAACTTTTTCCAAGATGGACTGCACCTGAACTACAGAGGCGAGGGGTGGGAGGGCTAAGGGGTTTGTGTTTTATGTTATGCATATTCAGAAAATCAAATAAAAAGATTTGATCAAAAAATAGTCATTGGTGCTGGCAAGCATCTGGCTATGCCTGATAAA
Source organism: Bufotes viridis (assembly GCA_033119425.1). Lineage (NCBI taxonomy): Eukaryota > Metazoa > Chordata > Amphibia > Anura > Bufonidae > Bufotes > Bufotes viridis. The sequence continues at coordinate 219,276,843 of CM065589.1, forward strand.
GAGAGCTTTGGCAAGCTGTTCTCTAACAAGAAAACTCCCTTCTCATATTTTGTTTAAATACTCAGCCACCCACACTGTGGCAACAACTAGAGATGAGAGAATTAAAAAAAAAACTCAATTTGGCTATTTCCTGGCTGCAGAGAGCCTTTATAGTGGTGTAGAACACTGTGCCTTGCAGTAACACGCATAGGGAGTCTGCTCTGGTAGTGAAATAATACTGTAAGTCCGTATAACATACAGATAAGAGATGGCCTTGCGGTTTGCCCGGTGGTCGTTTCACGGCGAAATTGTCGCGTTCGCGATTTGCCAAACATGCGAACGTATGGCGATGTCCGCCGACGCCATATTCTTTTGAATTGTGCCGAACTTAGACCCAAGACACATCCATCAGGTGGGACAGGACAGCCAATTGAGACGTTTCAGTACATGGACACACCCCCACCCTATAACAGAACCCGATCTGGCAGCCATTTTACATTCTGTGTTTTGCCAGTGTGGGGAGAGGTTGCTTTGGGGAGCAGGGAAAAACTGTTAGGGAGACCAAAATCTAACTAATAGGGCCACAAAAGTCCTTTTAAGGACTGGTATACGTTTTCTATCAATAGGTGTGATATACTGAGGGGAGTGATATACTTAAGATATACTTTCTAACATAGAAAGTATATTATAGTGCATTTGTATTGTGCAGTAATTGTGTGCAGTTCTGCTGCGATACCGCAACTATATAGACGGACAAACGATATTGGAACAACTAATTGAAACGGGTGTGATATATTTGTTGCCCCCCAAAAAACTGATTGAGGGGTGTGATTTACCTTCTTCCACAAAATACTGATTGAGGGCTGCGATATATCTGTTGCAACACAACCGAAATAATGGCAAATAGTGTATTAACAAATATCATCTTTATTCAATCATTGATACACAATACATGATTCTCATAAAATTACAATTACACTGCATGATTAATGTGACTGATTAAAAACCCACTACTCCAGATCCAACTCACAGGGTATAACCTATATAAATGAAGTCAACCTTGTGCACAGAGTATGAATCAAGGCATATACTATTGTTCAAGGAGGGGAGGGAAGAGACATGGGGAATGTCAAGGAAGTACAATCACAATCTTCCCCAACAGAAAATCACCATCCCAAACTGGTCTCCCTGGGCTAACTCAATCTTATCACCCAGAAACTGCACTTATAACCAGAAATAACCCTCGTTACCTCCAAAAAGACCCAGGAGCAGACCGGAGAGTGGTACCCCGACGCGCGTTTCGCCTCACTTCCTCAGGGGGCGAAACGAGATATATCTGTTGCCCCAAATACACAGGGTGGTGTGATAGAAGAAAACTTGTAATGTCCAGCTCACCTTGACAGCTTGATTTCCCCGTGTGCCTTTGAGCCTGGGTGGAGACCCTCAAGTGAAAATCCAAACCAAAGGAAAAAGTGGCTCTGGCACCAAGCACCACTGCTTGGTGCCAGAGCCACTTTTTCCTTTGTTTTGGTGTGATATAACGGTTGTGGCAAAAATAACAAATTGAGGGGATGTGATATACCTGCTTCCATAAAGTATTGATTAAGGGGTTCGATATACCTGCTTCCACCAAATAATGATTGAGGCCTGCGTTATACCTGCTTCCACAAAATACTGATTAAGGGGTTTGATATACCTGCTTCCACAAAATACTGATTGAGGGCTGCTATATACCTGCTTCCACAAAATACTGATTAAGGGGATTGATATACCTGTTTCCACCAAATATTGATTGGAGCCTGCGATATACCTGCTTCCACAAAATACTGATTGAGGCCTGCAATATACCTGCTCCTTCAAAATACCAATTAAGGGGTTCAATATACCTGTTTCCACCAAATATTGATTGAGGCCTGCGAGATACCTGCTTCCACAAAATACTGATTAAGGGGTTCGATATACCTGTTTCCACCAAATACTGATTGAGACCTGCGATATACCTGCTTCCACAAAATACTGTATATACATAAGACAAGGACCATTCTTTGTTCTGGGTGGTGGTGGATATGTGTGGGCTGGCATGAGGAAATTCAATTACACATGGTCGTCATAGGTGTTGAATTCCTCAGAGATCCATGCCTCATTCATTTTTACAAATGTAATGTAGTCCACACTGTCGTGAGCTAGGTGAGTGCGCTTATCGGTCACAATCCCCCCTGCTGCGCTGAACGTCCTTTCGGATAGGACACTCGACGAGGGGCAAGCCAAGAGTTCCTTGGCAAAGTGTGCCAGCTCTGGCCACAGGCCACGCCTGTACACCCAGTAGTCCAGGGGTTCCTCGCTTCTCAGAGCGTCAACATCGGCCGTTAACCCGATGAAGTCGGACACCTGTCGGTCTATGTGTTCCCTGAGGCTGGATCCGGATGGGCCGCTGTCGATGGGTTGGGTACAAGAATGATCTCATATCCGAAGTGACACACCTGCAAACTGCCCTCTTCTTGCAGGTGCGGTAGGATTGGACCCGCACCTGTTTCGCTGTGGGTGGAAATTCCTCTGCCAGCACCCGCAACAGCAGAATGTAGCATCTCTCACAGCAAGGCCTGGAAATTATGCATTCTGCCAGCCCTCTGTAATGTAATGTCTGCCATTTTATATTTGTACTAGGGGTACGTTGCCACCCAGTACTGGTCGTTGCCCTTTATGCTTTTTATATGGAGGTCCCTCTTCAAACACTGGAGCATGAAGGTCCCTATTTGCACTAAATTAGAAGTGGTTCAGCGCCCTGGCTCCTGCTCATCTCCCAGGAGAATGTCATCCTTGGTCTCCTGCCCCCGGCCACGGACAACACCAGGGAGCCCCAAAAAGTTTAAAGTTCCCCTCAAAGCCTGCTCTTCTTGCTACTCCTCCTCCTCCCCCCAGCCACCATCCCCCTCTGACTCCTCCCTCCAGCCACCATCCCCCTCTGACTCCTCTTCAGACTCCTGCTGACTTGTCTCAGATGGAGGAGCCCCCCCTGAGAATTCATTTAGCATTACGGCTTCCTCATCTACCAGCTCCTGCTCCTCGATGGCTTGATCAATGACACGATGCAATGCACACTCCAGAAAGAAGGCATAAGGTACAATGTCACTGATGGCACCCTGGCTGAGACTGACCAGTTTGGTGATCTCACCAAATGGCCGCAGAAGTCTGCATGCGTCGCGCATGAACAGCCACTGGCGTGGTGAAAAGAAACCAAGCTCCCAGAAACTGTCCTGCTGCAGAGTTCATACAAGTAGTCGTTAATGGCATGTTGCTGCTGGAGCAGACTATCAAGCATATACAAGGTGGAGTTCCAGCGCGTCGGAGTGTCACAAATCAGACGTCTGACAGGCAAGTGGTGTCGCCGATGAACGTCAGCAAGGCGAGCCATGGCCGTGTAAGATCTTCTAAAATGGCCAGGAAATTTCCTGGCCTGCCGCAAGACATCCTGGATCGCAGCACGACTAAGTTCAGGACGGCACGTGTGTCATTTTACCACTTTACCAACTGTCAAATTGAGCGTGGTTAGGCACTGATCGGCATGTGGCCGCAGAGCTGAAAGCAGAGCAAGACCGGTGTGGCTCTTGGCTTCCAGGCACAACAGCCGCAGCACAGCATGGAAACGTCTCACCTGGGACATAAAATAGATTCTGGGGAGCTTGGGGGGTGCAGCGGAAGAGGCAGTAGCAGTGGAAAAGGAGGAGTCAGCCGAGGAGGAGAAGGAGGATGGAGTAGGAGGAGGAGAAGAAGAGGCAGGCCTGCATGCAATCCTTGGTGGTAACACCAAATCCACACGGGAGCCATGGGTTACATACTTGACAGCTGTCAGAACGTTCACCCAGTGGGCAGTAAAAGTTATGTACCTTTCCGTGTTTGCTAGACCACGTGTCTGTGGTCAGATTTATCTTGGCACCAACACTGTGTGCCAGGGATATATTCACTTGCCGCTGAACGTGGCCATATACCTCTGGGATGCTCTTCTCTGAGAAATATTTCCTTCCGGGGACCTTCCATTGCGGTGTCCCAATGGCCACAAATTTTCTGAAGGCTCAGAGTCCGCCAGTTTATATGGCAGTAGTTGGCGGGCTAGCAGTTCCGACAAGCCAGCATTCAGTTGTTGGGCAAGAGGGTTATCCGTCCCTGGTCTCTTCATCGGGAAAAAAAAGAGTTCCCAGTCATCATGGATGGGAAGGAGGATATCCTGTGGTGCATGAAGGAGAGGGTCTTCGGATTACTCCCATAATATACGGGCGTCTCAGAAATTAACCACTGCACCCAACAGAAGCTACTGGGAAGGTCATGGAGTGTCCTGGTCATCCGGCATCTATTCGCCCCACTCAAGGATTATTTTGAAAGTGTGTAGAAGCCACAATTGGCCCCCATGCTGCAGATTTATCTTGGAGACAGCGGATTTTATAATATTACATTATTTTATAAAGAAAAAAACAGAAAGTGCGATCAGCTGCATCATCATCATCGAGAACTGTCTGGACATCACTGATGTCCTCCTCAACCGTCTCTGGGTCAGGAGCCTGACCGCTCGCAACACCAGCTCCCACGGCACTCTCCTCATCACTACTTGCCTGCCTAGCGGATGAAGCGGAGGATATCTCCTCCACATCTTGGCTGTCTAGTAGCTGTTGACTGTCTTCTAGTAGCTCATCCTCACTGTATAGTGGAGCAGAGCTGAGCCCACAGGATACAATAATCTCTGGCTGAGGGAACAGAAAAGGACAGAGGCATGTTGAGGACAGGGGAGGGCACAGGGCATTCTCACGGGCCATGCCAATTAAGGGTGGTGTCTGACGAACCCACAGACTCTTGGCTGAGGGTGTCTGATGTCACTTGCGACGAACTCGAAGATCGAGTCAACCATTCAAGAACCTGCGGGTTGCTGGTCAAGACACGACCACTAGCTGGTACTGAGCACTCACGCCGCTCGAAGTGACGCCTGCTGCCACGGCCCCTTACTCTGCTAATCAAATGTTAGATCAAATATTTTTATTTTGCCACTAATACACGGTAAACTGGGCTTTAAAATATATCACTGAACCGCAGAATGGAAATTAGGCCCACATTTTTTTCCACTTTTCCACAACACAAAAGGCTTTTCAACAGATAAGTGCAACGATGAACGGCGTATATATTTTTATTTCGCCACTCATACACGGCAAACTGGGCTTTACAACATATAACTTCACCGCACAAGGGCAAATAAGATGTACTGTAGAAATATTTCCTTGTAATAAACCCTCTTAATGGCTGTATCAAACAGCACTTGCACCCAAATTACAATTACGGTTTGCTGGAATGACAGAGCTGTATAATGGCAATTTGGATCCCCATTCAGTGCACCAAGGTGTAATAGGATTTTTCCTATTATCCAGTTTTTAACCTCCCCTACTGAACCCTGTTCTACATAAATGCTGTGGAACGATTCCTCCCTATCCTTTCCCTGCACTTATAAATCGTTTTTTCACCACAATTAAGTCTTTCCTATCACTGTCCCTAGCGCCTGCAGACACGTCTCTCACTGCACTAAGTATGCTGGTAAATGGCAGAATCTAAGATGGCTGCCGCTATTTATAGGGCTGTGACATCACAGGGCTGGCTGGCTGCTGATTGGCTCCATGCATGTCAGTATGGGTGATCCCGCCTTCCCAGAGTTCCTTTCTCCATGTCCTCACATGTACAGCAGCCATTTTAGGAAAAAATGCGATTCGTTACCACGAAGCACGAGGAAATTCTGCTTTGGTGTGAATCGAATTTTTCATGAAATTCGGATCGAATTCCACTTCGTCAGCTTCGATTCGCTCATCCCTAGCAACAAATAAGGAGGGCAACTATGTTTCAAGTGCCTTTAAGAGACTTTGTAAATGCCAAGAGTATATGCCGTCACTAGAGAGATTAACGGAGATGACTACTGTGCCTAGAGACTACATTCATGTTTATTTTAATAGGGAAAAGGGAATACGGAGCTGTGACACACCTGTGTCTGTTTACTGTTTATCTCCTGCAGGAACAAAGGATTAGCCATGTTTAAATCCTGAATTGCTCAAATTGTAGTTCTTAGTGATCAGCGAGCACCAAAGTATTCGGGTGTTCGGGTACTCGAACCGAACACATAGCGATATTCGTGCGCTCGGCCGAGCACCCGAGTATAATGGAAATCAATGGGAGACAATCAGGCACCCCCTGCTTGGATGAGGGGAGGGTGCCTGGTCATTGGGAAAGGTCAGAAAGTGACAGAAACACCAGCGAAATTTATCTGGAACAGCATGGGGACCATGTCTGGGTGCATCTTGTACTCCAATGTCACTGCTGGGAACCATGTTGTCCCAGTTGTCCAGTTGTCCGCCACTTTTACAGACTGAAAAAATTACACCCAAAATCTTGCCCCCTTTAGAGGTAAAATTGTTATGAGACATTCCTTCCTGTATATTCAATTGTATATACAGTGCAAGTGCTGCCAAAAATTACAAGGAAGAAGCACTCCGATACACCCTGTATATCACATAAAGGAGAGCCTCATTCACATGGTGCTACAATTGTTCAGGTACACTGCTACACTCAAAGTCTATGCACTAAGTGAAAGGGCTGGCCAAAATGACAATGAACCAGCACTCCAATGCACCCTTTATTACACATTACACACAAGGAGGGCATCATAAACACCCTTGAAAAATTATGATTGATGGCCTGCTGGTGACCCTCAAAAACATTTGGAACAAGGGCCTGCTGGTTACCCTCTAAAACATTATGGGTGAGGGCCTGCTGCTGAGCTGACCCTGTAAAACATTATAGTTGAGGGCCTGAAGGTGAGAGAACCCCATAATTGCAGTGATGGCCAACAGGTGAGCAGACCGTATAAAACATTAGTGGTGAGGGCCTGAAGGTGAGCAGACTGTATAAAACATTGGAGGTGAGGGCCTGAAGGTGAGCGAACCCCATAAAACATTGCAGTGATGGCCCACAGGTGAGCAGACCGTATAAAACATTGGAGGTGAGGGCCTAAAGGTGATCGATCCCCATAAAACATTGCAGTAATGGCCTACAGGTGAGCAGACCATAAAAAACATTGGAGGTGAGGGCCTGAAGGTGAGCAGACCGTATAAAACATTGGAGGTGATGGCCTGAAGGTGAGAGAACCCCATAAAACATTGCAGTTATGGCCTACAGGTGAGCAGACCATATAAAACATTGGAGGTGAGGGCCTGAAGGTGAGTGGACCCTACAAAATATTGTAGTGAGGGCATAAATACTGTATGGAAGAGGAAAAGGAGGATGAGAAAACAAGAATAAAACAGATACCCTTTTTTTATTTTGAAAAGGGTGCATCTGAATCTTGTGGATTGAGTACATTATAAAGCATACAGTTAAATTGCGTTTTTGTTCATTAGCTCAGATTTCCTCTGGTGTAGTGGAGAAGTCAGGGGCAATCTAGTCCTTGTTCATTTTTATCTGAGTCAAACTGTCAGCATTGTCAGTGGACAAGCGGATACGCTTATTTGTTATAATGCCACCAGCAGCACGAAATACACGCTCAGACAATACGCTGGTGGCAGGGCAGGCCAGCACCTCCAAGGCTAGAACGCAAGTTAGTGCCACGTGTCCAGCTTGGACACCCAGTAGTTGTGAGGCACTGAGGGATCATTTAGGACGCTGACATGGTCTGCAATGTATTCCTTCACCATCTTCCAAAACGTTTCCCTTGTAGCATTAAGCCGCGCTTAAGGGTGAATTTGTTGGCGGGGTGTCATGAAAGTGTCCCATGCCTTGGAAAGTGTTGCCTTGCCTTTATTGGAACTGCTGTGTGTTCCTCTTGTCTCCCTTCCTTGGTTGCCTAAGGAAGTACTCTCCCAGCCGCTATGTCAGATGGAGAATTTTTGAGCAATCTGTCAACAAGTATCTTCTGGTTTTTCACGGTTTTACTCATCCTCCACCACAAGAATGAGAGATGAGAAGTTCTCTTTGTAGCGGGGGTCGAGAAGGGTGAACATCTAGTAATATGTGTTATCTAAAATGCGTATAACGCGAGGGTCACGGGAAAGGCAGCCTAGCATGAAGTCAGCCATGTGTGCCAGAGTACCAACAGGCAAGATGTCGATGTCAACATCAGGATGACTTTCCTTCCCCTCATCCCCTCATCCTCCTGCTCTTCTGTCCATCCACGCTGAACAGATGGAATTAAAGTTCCATGGGTACTAGCCTCTGTAGCAGAGGCAATTGTCTCCAGCTCCTCCTCCTCTTCATGGCCCAATTCGCGCAGAGAAGACAAACTGTGGGTGGTCTGGCTATCACCCTGATTCATCTCCTCCCCCATTTCCCTTGTCTGCCACATTCAGAGCATTCTCCTTAATTGTTAGCAGCGATCATTTGAGTAGACACAGCAGTGTCATGATTACGCTGATAATAGCGTTATCCCCACTAACCATCTGTGTGGATTCATCAAAGTTTTTTAAAATCTCACATTGGTCTAACATCAATGCCCACTACTCGCTTGTAAATAGTGGCAGTTGACTCGAAAAGTGACGACCATGTTGCAGCTGGTGTTCCCGAACTGCCCTCTGCTGCTCACAAAGCCTGGCCAACATGTAGATAGTAGAGATCCAGTGCCTGCTCACGTCGCACAACAGTCGATGAGCTGGAAGCCGCAAACGCTGCTGCAGCGTTGACAGACCAGCTGAAGCTGTGGATGACTTTCGGAAATGGGCACACAAGCAGCGCACCTTCACTAGTAACTCCTGCAAATTGGGGTAGGTTTTGATAAACTGCTGAACCACTAAGTTTAAGAGTTGCTGAGCTCCAAAGCCGCCACCAAGTTACGGCCATTGTCAAACACAACCATGCCTGGTTGTAGGTTGAGTGGCGAGAGCCACAGCTTGGTCTGGACCTTTATACCCTGCCACAGCTCTGCAGCAGTGTGCTGTTTGTCCCCTAAGCAGATCAGCCCCCGAAACAGATCAGCTGTTGACGCTTACACACAGCAGTGCTACATTGCTTCCAGCTAGCGACTTATGGCTGACTGCTGTTGATGGAGGAAGTGGAGGAGGAGGCGGCAGAGAAGGAGAAGTGGGAGTTGGAGCCAGTCACATACCTGCTGGCGGACACCCTGATGGAAGTAGGGCCCCGCAATCCTGGGCGTGGGTAGCACCTGTGCCATCCCAGGGTACGACTCACTCCCGGCCTTCACAACATTCACCCAGTGTGCGGTCAGGAAAATATAGCTTCCCTGGCCACCAGAACTTGTCCATGTGTCCGTGGTGAGGTGGACCTTCCCAGTAAGTGCGTTGGTCATCAGGGCACGGGTGATGTGCCCAAAATGGGTGACATGCCCAAAACTCGTTAACTATGGACAAAATATAAATCACTCTCTGCTGGAGTAATTAATATAACGATTGTGGATTGAACGTACACACAGATGTGGCACAAATTAGGTTAATTTCCACAGAAAAAATATTTTCTCTGATGGTGCTGTGTATATCTCACTAGCAGGCACAACGTAGTGAATAAGCTCCTTTTTATAATGTCTACCCAACACACTGCTTTTTGATGGTGCAGTGTATATCTCACTAGCAGGCACACTGTAGTGAATAAGCCCCTTTTTATAATGTCTGCTCCACACACTGCTTTCTGATGGCGTACTGTGGATGTCACTAATCTGAAATCTTTCTATCTTTTAGAAGTTTGGGTACTTAAAAAAGCTATTTTCAAGCCCTGTACTATCTGTCCCTTCCTGAAGATGGCTGTCCCTGACAGTGCTGAATTAAACCCCTTCTTAAAAATAAAAAGGTGCCGCACTGCTATCAAACACACACTGTAGTCCTTAAAGGGACTGTTTGGTCTTTCGATAAGGTTTTTGGAGTAAAATCAATAAGTTTACAGCAAAACGCTATCTGTCCCTACCTACTGTCTGCTCTCCCTGACGCTGAATGATCCAAAAGCCAGACCTCAGCTTCTATATCAACTTGTATCACGTGTTCCGGCCAGCCAATCAGTGTAAGGCTTACAGCTAACATGGCTATGGTCTTACACTGAAGGGAATTACTACCCTGGACCTTGATTGGCTGCTTAGGAGGCGCCAAAACGTGTGGGAAGGAGACTCGAGCAATGCAACGAACACACGTGGTGCTCGGCCGAGTTAACTCGAGCATAGTGATGCTCGAGCCGAACCTATACCCGGCCGACCATGCTCATTCATCACTAGTTGTTCGTTCCTACATGTTCTTTCTTCTCTAGCTTTTTAGAGTATAAGCTACTCCAAACAAGTTTATGGAGGCATTTTGATGCATGGTACAAGTTAGGAGTTGAAGTTGTGTGAAAAATTTGTTTTTTGCAAAATGTGTCATTTTGCTCTGAAAAGAGTGCAATGTGGAACATGTACAGTATAACTATGAACACCACTCATTTATAGAGTTACTCAAATGTAAAGTCCAACCAGCGTTAAACTAAAGAGCAGGCAGCAGGACACAAATATCACCCTTTGAAAGCTTTATTTGACATTTCTGAAACTAAATCAAAGATACCATGCTGAACAAACCAACTGGGCACGAAGAAAAAAGATCTCATCTACAGATGGTAGGTAGAGAAACTTTGACAGTTTTGGGCTATGGAATATTTTTTTAGTGGTTGGTTTGCGGGATATATAAATAATGAAGCGGATCGTCTTTTTCCCACATCCAGTTTATTTTATTTTCACCATGGCAGCAGACTGTATGTGTAATGTATTCCCATATGAATGATCTGCCACCAACTGTTTGTGTGTTTCTTCACTGCTGGCATCTTTATAAAACCCAGTGTTATAATTGAATACATTTATACAGCCAGTCACATCTATTACTTATTAAGTGTTTCACTAATCTCCTACAGTAGAAGTGTCATGTCAAGACTACATGAATCCTTGAGACATGTTTAAAAGAGTAAGGAGAAAAATGTATAAGTAGATTTACAAATATTTATAAGAATTAAAGTGTCCACACAATATTAACAGGGCCGAATAAATATCTTCTGTGTACCAACCCTTCCTCAATAACATACTGTATGTTGGGGAAAGAAGAATCAGACATGTTAAACTTTAACATGCCCAATTTTTTGTTCCCAAAAGAGATACTTTCTCCCCAGTTGGATTCATATTTACACTTAGCTTTGCTAAGCCAAGGATGACTGTGTATGGTGGAAACAGACGGAATAACTGTATTGAAGCTAGGTTCAAACACAGCAGTTTCTGATATAACTTTTGTAGCCAACAAGAGATAGAGACAAAAAATCTAAGTCTTAATCAGGGTCTGCTTGGAGCTCTGCTCTGCCCCTGACATCCAGTGATCATGTGATCTCTGCTTCCTCTATTCACTGCATAGCACTTAGTCATTAAGCCTTTAAAAAGTGCTTCTGTCTCCTCCTTTGGGCCTTCTCCCAGACCTGCTCCTGCTAGATTGCAGGAGCAGAAGCTTTAGGCTACATTCACACGTCTGTGTGTGTTTTGCGTATCCACGGATCCGCGGATCCGCAAAACATGGACACCGACAATGCGCCTTCCGCATTTTGCGGACCGCACATCGCCTACACTCTCATAGAACATACCTTTTCTTGCGGACAAGAATAGGACATGTTCTATATCTTTTGGGAACACGATTGTGGACCCGGAAGTGCGGATCCGCAATTGCAGACCCGGGCGGGACATCGCCTGTCCCCATAGGAATGAATGGGTCCGCAATTCCGTTCCGCAAAATGCGTAACAGAATTGCAGACGTGTGAATGGGGCCTTAATCAGGAACTCCCAATTAAAGTAAATCACCTACACTGAGACATGTAACTGCCGCAGCAGTCATGTGCCCTAACCTCTCCCCCCCCCCCCCCCTCCTGAAACATGTTGATTTCAGCCTTACAGGGAGAGGAAAACAAAGGAGCAACATAGACCGAACCCAGCAGCGGGAACCAAGTGAGTTTGATCATCACAGCAGATCTGCCACTCTCGGAGGTCTGTATTACTTTTGGATAACCCTTTTTAAGCCAGGCACTAAGTGCTGTCGGCACTTAGCCATTATGGAGTTAATTAGAGTTTTATGGTGGGGGCCTAAATGACCTAAAATCATATCTTTATTAAGTCTGTACAATGCACCATTTCATAGAAAAGTATTGGGGTCATTTATGAAACTAGTGTAAAGTAGAACTGGTTGAGTTGCCCATAGCAACCAATCAGATTCCACCTTTTATTTTCCAAAGGAGCTGTTAAAAATGAAAGGTGGAATCTGATTGGTTGCTATAGGCAACTAAGCCAGTTCTACTTTACCTCAGTTTGATAAATGACCCCATCTGTTTTTATTAATATACTACTTAGCTAGATGGAGCACTGATGGGCCAGCCAGAGCCCTTGGGGCACTAGTTTGTAAAAAACAACTTTAAAGCTTTAGCCACTCCACCTTCCCCTGAGATATCCAGCCCTGGCAGTCCAGAGGATGGGGAGAGCTACTGGTTGCGTCACTATAGGCATTTGCTACATGCTAGAAAGGAACACAGCCTAAGACTCGCGGTCCACGAGGGAACCAGGCATGCATGCTCTTATGATTCATCAGTGTACTTGCTCAGCATTCTCATATGCTGTAGGCCTCAGCTAGCCTGTGTTCAGTCCGCGGCCTGTGACTGAGTCAATGCCCTTCAATCCTGCACCAACAGTGCACAGCTCACATCTCTCGATGGCCATTCAGAGAAGAGTATTTCTAGTGACAGAATGAATGGTATTGTTTGTAAAAGTGTCCTAGTGTCCAGGTGCCCGTTTCCCAGTTTGGCACCTGGGACAACCACCCCTCTGGCTCTCCCATGAGCTACACCACCAACTTTAGGAAAGAGAAAACAGAAGGTGAGATAAAATGGATACATCCAGGTTAAAAAGATAATATTTTTTGGTAGATTATCAAGGTAAAGGAGGATATCATACTTGTTACAATGTTTTATTCTTTACATGTTAATATTCTTGTAATTCCTTTTATTACTTTAGTTCAGTGTTAGTTCAACTTAATGTTTTGGCATTTAGTATGTAATTCTTCATTTAATTGTGATTCGAGGCTCTTCCCTCCCAAATCACCTCACCTGCTATGCGGGCCATGGCGGGGAGTGGGAAATCAAGTCAGTAGTTTTTATTTTATCCTCACAAAGGGTTAAATTTAAATACTGGTGGCACTACTGAGGGGCATTATACTGACTAGAGGCACTGCATGAGGACATTATACCTCTTGGGGCTCTACAGAGCGACATTTTACTGACTGGGGGAAATACAGGGGATGCATTGTACCTATTGGGGTCACTACAGGGGACATTATACCTCCTGGGGGCACCATAGAGGGCCATTATACTGACTAGAGGCACTAGTTATGGGTTTTATAACACTTTAGGTCTCTACAGAGGGGCATAATATCTATTGGGGGCACTACAGTGGAGCATTATACCTCCTGGGGCACTACATAAGTACAGTATACTGACTGGGAACACTAAAAAGGGCATTATACCTACAGTGGAAAATACAGGGGGCATTATAAATACTGAGGGCATTGCAGAGGGACATTGTACTGACTGGGGAAACAGAGAGATATTATAGAAACTGAGGGTACTACAAGGGGCATTATATTGGCTGGGCTTTATATTGACTTTGTGCACTACAGATGGTCATTAAACCAACTGGGGACAATACAGGAGCATTATACCTCCTGGTGTACTACAGAGGCACACTATACCAACTGGGGGCACTACAGGTGGTAATTTAACTGTAGGGGAGCATTATACTGATTGAGGGAATAGGGCACTATAGAGGCACACTATATCGACTGAAGGCACTACAGAGAGCTTGTATTACTAGTATTACTAGTAATACTATTAGTAATGAGGGCACTTTGTGGGAGAATTGTTTCTATTGGTGGGTCTTCTGAGAGTACTTTGGGGACTGTATGGTACTGTTAATTCTTCAATTTAGTATTTTGGTGCATTGGGGAGCACAGTGAACATGGTGTGGGGGAAGCAACAAGATAATACTGTCAGGGCACCAGAAGGAGAAGGCTGATGGAAGAGTGAGGAATATAAGATATCTGTGTGAATAACTCTGCAGAGACAAGACATAGCTAAAAGAAGCCATGTTTTGTCTGGGCTCAATGGAGAATATGAGAAAAGAGAATATCTAGAGGGATGTAATGCTGTATTCTCCTGTAAATGTCATAGCAAGGAATGTAATATCCATTCAAATATGCCTTTAGCACTGGGGCTGGGGGTTGGATCGAGAATTTGACACATATCCATTGGGGCATGTGTCCCAAATCTTTTGAAACCCTAGAAATGCTTCTGCTTCTCTGCTGATTACTTTCTAAAACTTAGTGCCATAGTGGTCAAAATACAGTATTTGTCATCAATAAAATGGAACATATTCCTACAAAGTTAGAATACTGACAATGCTGTAATGTCTATGTCTAAAGCAGTGAATAGTGGCTCTGGTGGCTAAGTTCCATAATACACATGGATGTGCTGTACCTACAAGTCATGGGTGCACCTAGCCTTTTTGCTGCCTGAGTTGAAGATTGAAACTGAGCCCCCTTCCCCATGCTAAAATCTCAACCTAACCCTTCCCTCCAGCCCTAAAGACATACTTCGAAAACATTACATACAGCACTACATCATATACAGGGTAATAAAGTACTACATACCTCTGACATCTAGTGATGTGTCCTCTGATGTTCTCTTTCATCATCTTCTCCATTCGGAACAGAATTTGACACACAGACACCTTAATTTCCTACTTTTCCATTCTCCCCACGTTACGAGCAACCCATCCTACCACCCCCAACAGTGTCCTCCCCAATATGAAAATATAAGTACCACACAGATAATGCCCCCTTCAATAATGATTGGCACATAGTGCCTGCAAAAATAACTGTGTCCAGCAAATGCGTCCCTGACACTAATAGTGCCGTAAACAGAGTTTCTAGGGATGAGCGAATCGACTTCGGATGTAACATCCGAAGTCGATTCGCATAGAACTTTATTTTAATACTCCGAACAGTATTAGACTGTATCAGCTCTGATGAGCTGAAGTTATTACTTCATGAAGTCTCGCAAGATTTTGCATAGAAATTGATTTAGACCAGGGGTGCACAACCTGCGGCCCGGGGGCCACATGCGGCCCTCAATACCATTCTGTACTGCCCCCAACCATCTGGTGACAGACATGTATGTCTATGTATTGTGGCTGCTCACATATATTTTTCATGAATTATCCCATTAGATGGGAGTACCAGAAATGTAACCACATATTTATAGTATACTGTATGTGCAATAAGCCATAAATTACAGTATTTAAGTTGTTAATACCCATTTAAATGTTATTTTCGGCCCTTGTTGTTGGTTCAGTCTGTCAATGTGGCTCCCAACCAGAAAACGTTGTGCACCCCTGATTTAGACTGTAAAAACCCATTTCCCGAACTTGAACGGGAAATGGGTTTTTACAGTTACCACAGCCCCCGGTAGTAATAATTCCCCATATAATTTGTGCCAGTGCAAAAAATGTCCCATATAATGTGTGCAAACACCTCCCTAAAAATGTGTTCCTGTACAAAAAATACCTCCTTATAATGTATGCCACTATAAAAATACCCCTTTATGTGTCTGTATATATACAGTATATATATATATATATATATATATATATATATATACTTTCCTCCAAGCTGTTGTTAGCAGTGGCCCCAGGAGGTCTGTGTACAGAGCTGTATGCTGCCCGGCTCAGGCAACATGATGGAGCAATGTCTCCCTTCCCTGGAGACAATGCTCCAGTGCACCATTGCAGCAATTAAGTGTACTGACATACAGAGGACTGCGATACAGTTGAATTTCTAGAGATAAGTTCCTTCACAATGGAAACGCTCATTGCCCATGGCCCTAACACCACCCCTACTTTTCCCTAGGGTGTGCCCTTGCCTACAGTGGTGCTTGAAAGTTTGTAAAACCTTCAGAATTTTCTACGTATTTCCTGGAGTAGTCCCAGCATAATTGGCAGCTGACCCATGGAGGTCAGATACACTTATGCAAAGCACCAAAGGATCAGGCAAAACTAGCAGACTTTGGGGGGTCATTTACAATCAGAAATACGTTATTTGCGCTGTAATCTGCAACTTTTCCCAGCTCACACCAGGTCTAAAAAGGTGGTTTGTGTGTGTGGGGAAGGGGGGGGGAGGGACGGCTGAGACGTGTTTTAGGCATAGAAAACGGTCTAAATGTAAGCCAGCAAGGGATCTGGCTTACATTTAGGCTGGTGCTGGATAAGCTGAAGTTATGTAAAGCCTTGCACCTCTACATAACTTCGGCAGGTACACCGCTAGTGCAGGGACTTACTAAGACTGGCATCTAAAACGCCGGTCTTAATAAATGATCCCCTTTGTGCATATGCAAGAAATATGAAAGAGTATAAGGCAGGAAGAGGGTATCAGAGTCGATAAACCTGCAAGAGTATGGTACACAAGCAGTCACAACAGCTCACCTTCACTGGTTAACAAGAACACCGGGAACCTAAACCGCACTTTCCACCTTGAGGTAACTAGGGTGCGCACATGCTGACCCTTTAAGCATTGAGGAGCATGTGCGTGCAAAGACAGGTCTCAAAAACCTTACAGAGAAGCACAAGCCTGCAGAAGTCACATGGGAGGCCAGTGGCTTGAACCATCACTGGTGAGTAGCAGAGGTAAGTAACATGGCGCCCATGCCTGCCTAGAGGAGTGGAGAAGCAGTGTGCACTGACTGCTATAGTAAGGCAACTCTCACACTGCTGTAAGGAGTTCTGGCAGGCTGTTCCAACAAAGAATCCTCTCTGAATCGGGCATTGCCAGTTTTTTCTAAATTCACTTGACTGCGGCCTAATAGGCATGGCAGGCCTGGAGACCTTTGTTAGGCCTCTGGCTGACATGACAGCCCAGAGTCTCCCAATTATGTTTGAGAGGGGGTAAGGGCACCCTATCACTGTGTGAACACTTATATGCTGTTGTCACTATTGACCGCAACATCCAGGATCCAAGTTATCTCTGATCCCAGATATTATAACAGGACCCCGGCTTCTGAACTACTTGCCCCTACAATCACCATGAATGAACTGTATGTCATGGAGTGCGTCTTACAGCCTTTTAGATATATTATGGCATTATTGCAGCAGTAATGAATTTTATTGTGAGCCAAGACAGTTACAAGGGAGGTTCTTACTTTAACTCATTAGGTTTGCAATTGGAAAGAAAGGGGCATGCGTGCTGTTTTTGTACTGGGGTCAGGGGTGCACCACCAATGAGGCCAGGTGAACAGATCGCCTCAGGCAGCACCAGGAAGGGGCAAGAGGGGCTTTCATTGTGGCAAAGGGGTTAGGTTAAGAAATTGGCATTGGGGAGGGGTGGGGGGGCTTCACCTCAGGAAGCAGAAAGGCTAGCTGCACCTCTGACTGATACACATACGATGTTAATTAGAGTAATACTATTATTAGAAATAATTTTTTATTTTGGATGTTGGCAAGCTATATTCAGTATCAGGCAGCTTTAGAGAACACTCCATTGATAGTATATTTATGGTTTGCAGTGGTAAAACCATACGACTCCCTGATGTCTGAGGAGTTTTTATAGAAGAATGTATCCAGACACAAAAACCTTGGAGGATCATAAATTACCAGGATTTCAATGCATTTCGTATTGAGTTATGCTGTATGCATTTTTGCTATTTTCTCTAGTACTAGTAGGCAAACCAGATTTGAAAATAGGACTACAAATCATATGTACATTTTGCAATCTATAAAACTAAATACTGTTTATGACAATCAAATGGCCAGACAATTGATAAAAACAGTATGAATATAAGAAATAATAAAGAGAGGAACAAACTAAATATACATGTATGGGCTAAAAAAAAAACAATGAATATTTTTTTTCTTGCCTGGTTTCATAGAATAAATGACGGATACAGCCCCAGAATTTTTCTGCACAATAAAAGATGAATGGCAGATCTACGGCTGTAAAAGCTCCATTATAACAACTTATTCTTGCTGAAAGACATTTGAATAAAAGCAATAAGATGCCATATTTTATGTTTTAAAGAGCAGACAGAAGAAGCCAATCACTTCTACACAATCAAGAATAATCACCGTGCAGGGTACTGAACAGAATACTTGAAATAATTTTGAAAGATAAAGACCCACAGACTGCGAATAAGATCATACATTCAAATTCCCAGAAAAAGTCTGTCATATATTCTTAATTAGAAACCACAGTCTATTGACATTATAACTGCATCATCTTCCAGTAATTAAAATCACTGATTGCACTCAATTGCTGTACTTATATTTTTCAAGAAATCAAGTGTTATGTAATTGTCCAATTGATTTACATTCACACGAAATTATATTTTCAATTGCTTTGGCCAAAATAAAACATTTTATTGGTTGAAATATAAAATATTATAATTATTTCACAGAGAATAAATCATAGAGATGGATCTTAACCTAACTGGCGCAAAGCTAGTTGGAACTTGGTACAATAACACCAACTGCATGCTGCGGTTTGCTTTCGGTCCTGGGATGCGGAGCAAGACGGATCCGTCATGACCCAGAATGAAAGTCAATGGGGACAGATCCGTTTAACTCTGACACTATCAAACACAATAGAAAATGGATCCGTTCCTCATTGACTTTCAATGGAGTTCATGACGGATCCGTCTTGGCTATGTTATAGATAATACAACTGGATCTGTTCATAACGGAAGCTTTTTTGCTAAACCCTGCCGGATCCAGCAGAAACGCTAGTGTGAAAGTAACCTAACTTAAAAGTCCCATGGCCTAATGCAACATTTGTAAAAAAAAAAAATCTAAAAGATCTAAGGACATCTATGATTTGGTAGTCTTCTTAAATGGACAATGTATCGTGCATTCCCTCTAATTATGCAGATGAAGTGACTGACTCCATGACACCTTTAGTAGATATGTTCCATGGAGTAGGGCAGATTATCCCTCTCAACTAATTGGGCATTTTTTTTTCTAGTGGTTTGGAAGAAAGTCTAAATTAAAGGGGATTTCTGATATATATAAAAAAAAACATTAAAAGAATGAAATTCCTATACTCCCCCCCCCCCCCACTCCTCCACTACTTGTTTAGAAGTCACAGGTAGCCACTTTAGTAGCTGCAACAAAACAACTGCTGGCTGCTGCTGAGACATCACATCCCACAAGAGTGAATAACTATGAATGTTGTATGAAGTCATTGTTCTGAGTCATATGTTCTAATGCAGCTTTCCCGACAATGAAAGGTAGAGGACAGAGTAGACTGGTGAAAGGGAAAGGATGAGAATTGCTAATACAAAAATATGACTCAATTCAAAATAACATTTGATGGGTTTGGTAGCCATGCGTATAGAAAAGACCTGCAGGATGCATTTTCCTATGGAGTTTAAAAAAGGTATTCCGGCACATACCTGCCTGGATGATGTCAAAAGGACATATTTTTGGCATCTACACATCTATAGAGGTCAATGACCTATTCAACCTATCCATTGGAAGATACTCCAGGTGCATACTCACTGAAGTGTGACATTAACATTAAACGCAGGTAATCTGAATCTTATCTTATGATGCATTTTGCATTTAGTCTTCTTGAAAGTCAATCTGGCACCGATTGTGTATATATCTTATCAAATACCTTACATACCTTATGTTAAGGCCTCTTTCACATCTGCGTTTTAACTTTCCGTCCTAGAGTTCCGTCCTCGGGGCTCTAGGACAGAAAGATACTGATCAGGATTATCCCAATGCATTCTGAATGGAGAGAAATCCATTCAGGAAGCATCAGGATGTCTTCAGTTCAGTACCCAAATGTTTTTTGGCCGTAGCAAAATCCGCAGCATGCTGCGCATTTTCCTCTGGCCAAAAATCCTGAAGGCATGACGCAAGGACGAATTCAGAATTAATGCTGATTGAAAAGCCTTAATTCGGATCCGACTTTAAGCTAAACGTCGTTTCGGTGCATCGCCAGATCCGACGTTTAGTTTTCTGAATGGTAACCATGGCAGCCAGGATTCTACTAAAGTCCCGGCTGCCATGGAAAAGTAGTGGGGAGCCAGGGGAGAAGCTACTTACCGTATGTGCGACGTAGGGGTGCTGTGACATTATTGTGGAGCGCTGCGGGAGCCGCACGGACGGTAAGTACAGTAGCTTCTCCACTGCTCCCCACTAATTTTCATGGCAGCCGGGTCTTTAGTAGCATCCTGGCTGCCATAGTAACACTGAAAGCATATTGAAGACTGACCAGTGCACGCCGGATCCTCACAACACTAGTGTGAAAGAGGCCTAAGGGAGTTATCCAGGAATTTGATATTGAAGACCTACCCGCCAATAGCCTATCCAACTTCTGGGAGCCCCACCAATTAGCTGTTTGAAGAGGCAACTGTGCTAACCTCATCTGATGAGTACTGTGGTCTCGTCACAAGTTACCAAGCACAGCGTTGTACATTGTATAGTGACTTTGCTTAAAGGGATTTTCTAGTCTTTTATTATTGGTCACCTATCCTCAACATAGGTCATCAATATCAGATCGGTGGGGGTCAGACGCCCCACCAATCAGCTGTATAAGGGGACTGCAAGCGCAGTGCGCACGTAATGTCTCTGTTCTCTCTTTTTGTCCACTCCTGGTTTTTGCCATAGACAGCAGTGGTGGACAGGAAGAGAGATGGGAGATAGCATGTGCACACTGTGCACTCTGTCTCCTCATACAACTGACCGACCCAGTGTTGGACCCCCGCCGATTTGTAGTCTAGCAGCAGTCGAAGCCACAGGCCAGAGCTACCACTGTCATCCAGCAGTCGTGTTTTGACCAACAATACAACTGTACTGGAACGGTTGACTCACTCTTCAACATCATCTCAGGTGAAGACAGATAAACACAGCCAGGAATGGGTGGGTTCCCCTGACACCATACTTAGTTGGCATGGCACATAAACAACATCTGTGACTGTTCTGTTTCAGTATCTTACATTGTGTATTGGTATGCTCCTCTCTTCTCCTCCCCCCTCTCTGTTTCAGCTTCTAGTTGGTTCAGTCTAGCCACTTCCTGTTTTCCCTGTCATGCATTGCTGTTTGTGTATGCTCTAATTCTGAGGAGAATCTGAAGAGAATCTTAGTAGTATCTCATATTCTTGTCAAGGAGAATATTGTTGGCATAATTCTTTTACCATCTGGATTCCCTGCATATCTTGTAATACAATCTATGGATTAAAAACTACTTGATTAACTCCTGGGTGTCTGATGCGTAAACTGTAAGTGGAGAATGTCTGATTCAACAAGTCACCTCACAGATGCGTGATTGTTTAAAGCTGACATTTTGAAATGCCACAGTGACCTTACCTGTCCTGCAACTGCCTCTTTCTTTTGCTGCTCCTTCCTTTTCAGCAAGGATGAGCTAAGTGAGGACAGTCAGCAGCTACAGGCCAGCACAGAACATTATGGGCCAGATTTATCATTAGCTCAAGTCACTTTAATGGAGTGAAAAAGTCGGAAAAAAATGCGCAATCTGTAAAATTGCGCATTTTTTGTGACTTTTTCAAGCACTGCACTAAGCTCTCCATTTTTATGAAAGTGGGCGTGTTGTCTTATGTAAATGAATTTCTAGACATATTTACTATTGTAACCATTTAAAAAGTCGCAAAAAAGTCTAAAAAAATGCGCAATTTCACTCCAGGCAGGACCATGCTTATTTTATGCACTACTTTTTAATAGAACATGCGACTTTTTTGTAAAGACGTGCGACTTTTGTAAAGCCGCTTACTGAAGGATAAACTGCTACCGTCAAACCACATTTATCACAGTATTAAAGTTCCATTAATAAATATGACTATCCTAAAGTGACTTTGGGCATATGTAAAAGGGGAGTAAGATGTAAGTGTAATGATAAATCTGGCCCCATGTCTGTTCTGCACCAGAGAAGGCTGACCCATGCATCCTGCATGTCGCACATCTTCAATCTGGTTGTCACCCGGTTCGTGAAGTCTTTCACCCAATTGCAAGATGTCTTGAAAATGTCAAGGAAGCTGTGCATGCCACTCTTACCATGCAAAACACTCCCTCTATGAGCTGTAAAGGCAGGTTTTCCCCTACACTGCCTCATATGCAACGTTTCCACACATTGGAACTCCATCCTCCACATGTTGGGCTGCCTGTATGAGCAGAGGAAATCCATGACTGATTTCTTAATGCAGGTGGACAGGGCAGCTCATGCTGTTTGCTCAGGTCCTTTGAGGAGGCCACTTTATTTGTCAGTCTACGAGATTTGTCAGGATTATGGGATAAATTATATCATTCCACTCCTTCACATCCTAGGGGGGATTCTGATAAATCTGACTAGAGGAGAACAACATAAATGCCCATTAATTGTATATACAGTAGAACTAGGTATGAGGAGCCAGAGGGTGAATAAGAAGACTCCACAAATGAACCGAACAGACCATTGCAGTATGAAATGGAGATGGAGGCAGGGAGTCCCTTCAAGTCCCTTGTGCAAATGGCCAGATGCATGCTGAGTTGCTTGTGTAGTGACAGCTGCATTATCACCATTCAGCAGAGGGATGACAACTAGCTTTCCACAATGTTAGACCCTCACTACCGGTCCAAAATGCCAGCCTTTTTTCACCTTCTGAGAGGAATGAAAAACTCAACTACTATCGAGACATCCTTTGTAGTCGATTGATCACTTCCTACGCACCCCATCACCCATCTTCATGAAGGCCTAACTGGCGGGACCCTCTGAGCTCATAATCCACTGCAATGACTGCTGGAGGGGGTTGTAAGGGGCAGGAGCAGCGCCAGTCCCATTGGTGGCAACTTAAGTCTTGAGCCTTGAGTCTCTGATGGGCACTTTTCTTCACCTGCCCATTGAAGAAACCACCCAGCAGCAGCAAGACATGACACACCCTTGTCACCCCAGATCCAAGATATCCTGGACTACTGGGCAGCAAAACTTGAAATGTGGTCATAACAGTTTGCACTGGGCAAGCTTTCCTGCCCAGCCAGTAGTGTGGCATCACAGCGGGGGTTTTGTGCGGTGGGTGGCATATTTACACCAAAGAGAACTCCCCTTTAAACACAAAATGTTCATAGACTAACCTGTATAAAGATGAATCAGGCCTGAATCAACCAGGATTTCCAGAGACAGGTGCCTGATACAACAGACTAGATGATTCTGGCAGTAATGATCTGACTGTAGTGTACTGACACACCAGAAAATTGTGAGAAATGGCCCATTACTTCTGCCCATGTCCTGCTGCCACTTTTCTGATGCTGTCACCCACCTGCTGCCACACAACTGCTGCCTCTACTGCCATCTGCCGCTACTGTGATCTGCCACCATCTTGTGCTATTACTGCCACTGCTGTTGCCTCCCTTCCCTACTCTGTTCCAGGGCTACTATTGTGGCTTTTCATGATGTTGCCATCCTCTCCACTCTGTTACTGGGCTACTATTGTGGCTTTTCATGTTGTTGACAACCTCAACAGTCTGTTACGGGGCCACTTGTGTCCCTGTTTGGCCATGTCAACATCCCTATTTATTTTTACATCCTTACATCAGATACATCAGAAGAACCAAAAAATGACAAATAGTATGGTCAGCATTGTACGTCAGGATTTGATCATAATTTGGAGGCCAAAAGCAGGAATAGGTCCAAAACACAGAAGACATGCAAATATTTCCATAACATGTTATCTCTGTTTTGGACCCACTTCTGTTTTTGTCTTACCAATATTGATCCAATACTGATTCAAAAAACTCGCCAAATATTGACCATGTGATAGAGGCCATTAAAGTCCTGCATGCAGGACTTCTTTTCCATCTAAATAAAGCAGAGTTAGGGGGAAAATGGCCAAAACTAATGCAAATTGAACATGAGGCCTCTATCACACAGTCAGTATTTGTGCATCAGAATCTGATCATGATTTGGAAGCTAAAAGCAGGAGTGGGTCCAAAGCATAGAAGACATGCAAATATTTTCATCACATGTTATATCTGTTTTGGACTCACTGCTGTTTTTTCCATGCTAATACTGATCCAATTCTGACCAAATACTGATGGTATGAAGATGGATGTTCAAACTACAGGATCTGCCTTTTTTGGTCCATTTTTCTGAAAGATCAGAAAAACAGAAGAATAACAGTGATGTGAACACAGCCTTACTGCTAACACCCTCACTACTGTCATGGGGCCACTACTTGAATTTTGGCAATTTTCACAGTTAAGTCCACGCCGATAAATTACAGCTGACGCTAACAGTGACCTGTAAGACGAAGTTCACACTTCTGTTATTTGGTCAGTTATTACCATCACTTAGGAGCCAAGCCTACTCTTGGATTAAGTGTCATAAACAGATCTGCACCTGTGCTGTGGGTTTGACATCTGCTTTGGGATGACAATTACTGACCAAATAAGTGAAATGTGAACTACTGTAAGTCACACACAGTCATTCTACATCTAACAGAAGGGATGCAAACGCATATGTTAACATGGATTAAAGGAACCTTTCATTTCTCCACTACTTTATTGGCACTGCCTCCATGTATTTTATTTTGTTCCACTAAAGAGTCATTGGGACAACCGCTGGGACACGCAGCATTTTCTTTTTTTGCATTACTGAAGGATGCTGTATGCTTTTTTTTTTTTTTTTTGGTTTAGCTAGGGTTTAGCTAGGACTGTTGGTGGCCTGTACAATGATGTGCATGGCCAAATATGTGACTTGCCTGTCATTCAGACCAATAGTAAGTGCTTCGCCACCAGAAAAGGACTAGTTATGCATTTTTCTGCACTGCACATGTGCACCAGGATACATTCTTCCTAAACTTTAACTGCAGGCGGGGATAGACCTGCGCTTCATGATAAATCAATTCAGATTGAAGCAAATTTAAAAAACATACCTACTGTTATTTTCTTGCATTTTATTTTAGTAAGATTGGATTACATTAAATAGCCAAATAAATGAACAAATGCAATTAAAAGTAAAATAACATAATCTAATTATGTTTGGACGATTTGCAGAATATGAAAATGGTGAATAAATATTTTTTTTACAAAAAATAAAAAATAGAAGTCAATTTGTAAATGTTTTTTGTCTATTTTTTGTCTTTCAATACGATTTCCGAAACACACAGAGGAGAACTGTCAACTACCTGATAATCCTCTTAAACTGTCATCTTGCATTAATTCCACACTATACAGGGACTAATTTATGAGCTTTACACAGGAGGCAAACAAATAAAACAGGACCACCATAGAGGCGTTTGAATTTTTATGCATAATTTAAAGAAGTATTGTTTCATATGCAATCAGATGGAGATCACTGACATGAAACCAATGATAGCAAAGGAAAGCATGCTATAAAAATAAAAGTTTGCATCTATGATACGCTCAAGAATGGTGTGTTCCTTGTTTACAGTTCAATATTCTAATAGTCTGATTATGTTGTATGCATTTTTTATGCTTCTGAACACTGGTAAACATAAGCAACTCATATACAATCAATAGTTATTTATGGGTTATAATTAGAGATAAGCTTATATTTAAAAAACTCGATTCGCCGATTAACCGAATTTTTCGGGGAAAATTTGATCTGAATATATTTGCGGCGAATTGCGTAAAAAAATGGCTATTTGCTGGCTGCTGAGAGCTTTTATAGTGGTGTAGAACACTGTGCCTTGCAGGAACACGCATAGGGAATCTGCTTTGGCAGTGAAATAATACTGTGAGTCCGTATGACAAGTAGATAAGATGAGTCTCTCTTAGAATCCCTGCACACTTCACTTAGTTGGGCAGTCACAGGGCCAAAACTGACCAAATAAATCAAGTATGAACTCAGCCTTACAGGTCAATGTTAGCGCCAAGAAGAAGCATACTCCTTTTACACCATCGCCAGCTTATTCCACATCGATGTCAACAGAACCTGTTCTATTAAATACGTATACAAGTAGAGCCCACCTGACAGAGTGGAGACGGTGTCAGTAGTAAGTTTGTGTTGACGTCACTGATTAATTTGCCCTTCCTCTGATCCGTCAGAACAATAAACCACAAAAAAACGGATACTGTCTGTGGAGCATATGTCTTCAAACGGTCAGCATTTTCTCAATAATCCATCAGTATTGCTAATGCCAAAAAAAAAAATCTGATGGGACCATACAGGCCTTACAGCTGCTACACAGAGAGGATCAGTTGTGCATCTCATTTTTCCTTCCTTCTGACACATAAGAAGAAAGATCAAATAAATGATGATGTCAGCCAGGCCGAAAGCCATAATAGTGAACCAGTCATGAAGTGGGGAGGGTGGGAACAGCATGAGAAGTCTACAGAGTGGACCTATGACATAGTGGTGAGTGGGAAGCAGCATGAGGAGACCACAGAGTGGCCCAATGACATGGTCTGAAGTTGGCAGCAGTATGAGGAGGCCACCGAGTGGCACAATGACAGAGTCTGGAGGTGGTGGTATCATGAGAACGCCACCGAGTTGCACAGTGACAGACTTGGGAGGTGGCAGATGCAGCTGCAGCATCATGAGAAGGCCACCGAGTGGCACAATGACAGAGTCTGTAGATGGCAGCAGCATGTAGAGACCACTGAGTGGCAAGGTGACATAGTTTAGAGGTGGCAGCAGCATGAGGAGACCACAGAGTGGCAAGGTGACATAGTGTGGAGATGGCAGTAACAGCAGCAGAATCAGCATCTGGAGGATACCACTGAGTGGCAAGTTGACATAGTGTGAAGTTGGGAGCAGCAACAGGATACCAGAGAGTGACAAGGTGACATAGTGTGGAGAGGGCAGTAGCAGCAGCAGCATTTGGAGGATACCACAGAGTGGCAAGGTGACATAATCTGGAGATGGCAGCAGCAGGAGGAGACCACAGAGTGGCAAGGTGACATAGTTTGGAGGTGGCGGTAGCATCACGAGGTCACATGGTGGCAAGGTGACATAGTATGGATATGGCAGCAGCATGAGGAGACCACAGAGTGGCTAGGTGACATAATCTGGAGATGGCAGTAGCAGCAGCATCAGGAGGATACCACAGAGTGGCAAGGTGACATAGTTTGGAGATGGCAGAAGCCACTGCATCAGGAGACCACAAAGTGACCTGGTAACAGATTGAGGCGGTGGGTGGCAATACCAGTACCCGCTGACGAAGGTGGGTGAAATAAGGAGCACTTGGCATCATATGTGTGGCATCAGGTAGGTTGCAGCATCAAAGTAGTAGCTGAGGCAGGTAGTCAGAAGAAATCGGTCTCTGGTATCAAAGTGTTGGTGTGGCACAATGGATGATCTAGTCTAATGCATCAGAAATTGGTGGTTGGAAATCCTGGCTGATCCACGCCTGATTCATCTTGACAAAGGTCAGTCTCTCCACATTTTGGGTGGACAGGCGAGTTCTTCTTGGGGTAACTATGGCCGCCGCCTCACTAAACACCCGCTAGCCGACTTCATCATCCTCATCATGGAAAGGCCTCATGCACACGACCGTTGCCTGCCTCCGCGTCCGCTCCTTCTTGAAATTTCGCGTCCGTCAAAAAAAACGGATGACGGACCGTTTTTTTTGACGGATCCGATTTTTATGGCAGATCCATTGTAAAAATGCCTATCCTTGTCCGCGACCGTGAAAAAATAGGACATGCACTATTTTTTTGACGGAATGAAAACACGGATCACGGAAGCGGAACGAAAACGGTTGACCATCCGCATTTTTTGACGGACCCATTGAAATGAATGGGGAAGCATCCTATCCGTGAAAAAAAACGGAACGGACGCGGAAACAAACAACGGTCGTGTGCATGGGGCCAAACTCAGAGGTGGCGGAGATTACAGTAACCTGCTATGCATTGAGGACAATATACTGTAATGTACAGTATACTGTCCCCTTCATCACGCACGTGGCCAAAAAGAAGAAACCGGGTGTCGGGGGTGGAGGGGAAGTTCACCAAACAGCTACACTGTACAGTACAGTGGTCATTGTTGCGGTCCGAAAAAAATAAAAAATAAATAAATAAAGGGTTCGATTTATTAATAATATTCCTAGAAAAGTGGCGACATTCCGGTACAATTACTTAAATAAACTGGCATTTTCTTTCCCCTAATATCTTTATATATCCCTAGGTGTGCTCTCATTGGCTCTTGGAGCCATGTGGCCCCTTTTGGCCAATCACATTTCATTCAAAAATGCTCTGTTCAAAGAATATGGTATTTTCACCCAATGATAATAAAGTTCCCACGGTCAGGTGAACTAATCATCATAAAGTTCCCACGCTATTAAGGTTAATTGGTTGTGACAGGTCATCAAAACAAATAATTAACCTTAACAGCATGGGAACTTTTTATTCATTGGTTCACATGACCGTGGGAACTTTCACATCATTGGATGATTATGCCATATTTTTTGAATGGAGCAATTTTTTCATCTATGCGAATGGCCAAAGTGGGTCACGTGTCTCCAAGAACCAATAAGAATCTTGTCCTATAAAAAGATTTGACTGGAAATAAAATGGCAGTTCCTATAAGTAATCGGGCCGGAATGCTGCCATTTTTTTTTTTTTTTTGACTTTCGATTTATTAAATACATTTAATACATTTTGTGGTGGGCGCCCGACTGATATCCTGTCCACTAATCATTTCCTCTACCGGCTCACAGGCTACATGGTGATGTACTGTACTGTATACTGTACTGTATGACAGTACTGTACATTCATAGCGGTCCTCGTAGTTTTTTTTGTTAGTTTTTTTTTGTTTTTTTACAATCTATGTCATTATCTACTGTACAGTACTTGCGGCTGCTTGAATAACTTTTTTTTTTCTTCGAAAAACAAAGAAGCACCATTTCCATGCAGAAATATAAAATATGTCGTTGGACGGTGTATGCAGAACTGTTTTGTGGACAAGGAATATGTTTTTTCCCCCAAAATTACACGGATTCTCTATTTCACCGCAGAAATGTCAAATATATATTTTGGTGGTGTAAAATGTGATTGGTGGATCAGGATGCACTATTTGGTAGCTGAAATGGAATATACGGTTTAGTGCTTAGTATACAAAAGTGCTCTGTGACACCACAGAGCCCAGGCTAGACAAATGGACTATGTCACCCCTTAACCACCTCCCGACCGCCTAACGCAGGGATGCGTCCTGCGGGCGGCCGGGATGCTCCTCGTTGATGCATCGGCGCACCATCTCGCGAGATGACGTGCTGATGCTGCCCGCGCATGCGCAGTGCGCGGCGGTAAAAGTTGCACAAGAAGTTGGTCATCAGCCTGCCAGCCAATGATCAGCGATTTTAAAAAACCCAGTCGGATGAGGAATGGGAAACCTCATCTGACGAATCCAGCGGGTTAGAATACGAACCTGTAGAAAGCAGTGGCAGTCTGACCCAAAGTTCGGACGATGAGGTTGAGGTCCCTGATACCACCAGGCGTACCCGGCCCCGTGTTGCTAGATCACAGGTTGCGCAGGATCCGCTTCAAGGGCAGCAGAGTGGGGCTGGCGCTGTCGGATTACGTGGTGAGGCATACACCAGCAGCGCAGCCCATCCTGGACCTAGTACCAGCACTGCCGTAGAATATGGTAAAGTGGCGAGCACCAGAAGGGCAGTTGAAGCTGGTACGGTGGCACATGCAGTAGTTCCCCCGTTGCAGCCACCGCACAGACAGGCCCGTAGAGCCCCTATAGTCCCTGAGGTGCTGGCAAACCCTGATTGGCAGCCCCCATCTTCAGCCGCACCAGTAGTTCCCCCTTTCACCGCCCAGTCAGGAGTTCGGGTGGAGACAGCTCAGATCGGATCGGCACTGGGATTTTTTGAGCTGTTCTTCACTGCGGAGCTCTTTGACCTAGTTGTGGCAGAAAAAAACGGTATGCCATTCAATTTATAACCGCCAACCCGGGAAGCTTTTATGCCCAGTCTTTCCGGTGGAAACCCGTCCAGGTTTCCGAAATTAAAACTTTTCTGGGCCTTCTCCTCAACATGGGCCTGGCAAAAAAGCATGAATTGCGGTCATATTAGTCCACGAACCCAATTCATTACATGCCCATGTACTCGTCTGCCATGTCCAGGACACGATTTGAGACCACCCTGCATTTCCTGCACTTTAGTGACAACAGCACCTCTCGTCCCAGAGGCCACCCAGCTTTTGACCGGCTCCACAAAATTCTGCCCCTCATAGACCACTTTAACACCAAATTTGAAGATTTGTATACCCCTGAGCAAAACATCTGCATAGATGAGTCCCTAATACATTTTACCGGGCACCTTGGCTTCAAACAATACATCCCAAGAAAGCATGCCCGGTATGGGGTCAAATTGTATAAGCTCTGTAAAAGAGTCACAGGCTATAAGTACAAATTTCGCGTCTATGAGGCTAAATATCAGACCCTGGACCCGGTCGGTTGCCCTGACTACCTGGGGAGCAGTGGGAAGACAGTCTGGGACTTTTTGTCACCCTTATTTGGCAAGGGGTACCACCTTTATGTGGATAATTTCTACACAAGTGTGCTCCTCTTCAGGCATTTGTTCCTAGAACAGATTGGCTGCTGTGACACCCCGCGACCTAGTCGCCGGGGCTTCCCCAAACGGCTCGTTACCACTCATCTTGCAAGGGGGGAGAGGGCTGCCTTGTGTAACGAAGAACTGCTCGCGGTGAAATGGAGAGACAAGCGTGATGTTTACATGCTATCCTCCATTCATGCAGACATGACAATACAAATTGAACGGGCAACCAGTGTCATTGAAAAGCCCCTCTCGGTCCACGACTATAATTTGCTCATGGGAGGGGTGGACTTCAATGACCAGATGTTGGCTCCTTATTTACTCTCCCGCAGGACCAGACGCTGGTATAAGAAGGTGTCTGTATACCTAATTAAATTGGCTATATATAATAGTTTTGTTCTCTACAGTAAGGCTGGGAGAACAGGATCCTTCCTCAAATTTCAGGAAGAAATCATCGAGAACCTCCTGTATGCAGGAGGTTCTGTGGCCCCAACCACCAGTGTAGTGAGCCGTCTACATGAGTGACATTTCCCCAATGTCGTTGCTGGTACCTTAACCCAACCGTCACCCCGAAAAAGATGTCGTGTCTGTAGCAGGAGTGGAATAAGGCGTGACACCCGCTATTTCTGTCCTGACTGCCAAGACCACCCTGCCCTATGCTTAGGGTAGTGTTTCCGGAAGTACCACACTCAGGTACACTTAGGGACTTAGGGACCGCAGGACACAGGTAGAATTTACACAAGGGTCTCTCAGAATACTAGGTTTTGAGAGACCCTAACACACAGGGGTGCTAGCGTGCTACTGCAGATATGTGAAACGGTAGAAACCTCTCTTTTCACTTGGGATAAAGTGCATAATGTCCATCTCTGTGTGATTTACACTTTACACATTGTCCCATGGGAAAGGAGAGGTTTCTGCTAGGAAAGTAAAGAGTGAAAAGTTAAAAAAAAAAAAATTAAACAGGTAGCAAGAAAAAGAAATTGTGAGTTAGTTTAGGTTTTAAAAGTTTTATGATGTTTAGGTTTTATAAAGTTTGTAACGTTCAAATTTATGAGCCTGCTGCTTGTTTTTCTTTTTTTTTTTTTTTTTACTAACCATCCTTTACTTACCAGCTGGACCAACCGACGAAAATGCTACAGCACTGATGTGCATTCTGAGAGAAGCATTGCGCTGCTGTCAGATTACATGTAAAGTCGGTGTATGCGGCGCTGCAGGACGAGATTTCTTCTCCGCAGTACAGGTACGTTTACCCAGGCATATGAGCTGAGGAGATGTGTTGGAGTTCATATGCTTTGGCAAACACTTTGTATCAAAAATCTGGCAAAGATGTCTTCCTCCACAATGATCGGTTGATCGATGGGAGTTGAGAAATCACGTTTGCCAGGACATAGGAGCTGAAGTGGGTATTGATGTTTGGGTGGAGCCCCTATGTCCTGGCAATCACCAGGCCCCTCTTTTTTTTTTCTTGCATTTTTTTTGGCAGAGATTTTTTCATCCACATTAATCGATGCGAATGAAGAAATCTGTGCCGTTCATTTTTTCTTTCAGCCCAGAGGCTGAACGAAAAAAAAATAACTCATTACCCGTATGCTCAATATAAGGAGAATAGCAGAAACTCCTTATTCTGGTCATACATGTAATGATTGCGGAGACCCTCAAATGCCAGGACAGTACAAACACCTCACATGTGACCACATTTTGGAAAGAAGACACCCGAAGGTATTCGCTGAGGGGCATATTGAGTCCATGAAAGATAGAACTTTTTGTCACAAGTTAGCGGAAAGAGACTTTGTAAGTTAAAAAAAAAGCAAATTTCCGCTAACTTGTGCCAAAAAAAAAAATCTTCTATGAACTCGCCATGCCCCTCACGGAACACCTTGGGGTGTCTTCTTTCCAAAATGGGTTCACATGTGGGGTATTTATACTGCCCTGGCATTTTAGGGACCCTAAAGTCTGGAATCCAAATGCCCTCCTAAAAGGTACTCATTGGAATTAGGGCCCCTTTGCGCATCTTGTCTGCAAAAAAGTGTCACTCATGTGGTATGACTGTACTCAGGAGAAGTAGGTGTGGTAAGGTGCAAGGTGTCATATGTGATGGCAGGTACGTGTCACCGAGGTTGCTGGCCTCGGTGAGGTGAGAGCCGGGTTTTTGTCTGCAGCAGCTAGTGCTGTTTGACTTTGTTAAATAGCATGGCTGCAAAGCCGATCCGGGCCGGCTCTTACTGGGAGCAGCTAAAGAGTAGGGTGGGTGGCTGCTCCCCACGGTCCAGTCCATGTTTTGGGCTGGATATAAAACGCAGCCAGCAGCTGTGTCTGGGGAGTGTGATTATCCTGGAGCTGCTAACAGGGCTGGGAGTTCTCTGTCCAGGAGGAAAGAGCTCAGTAAGGAGGCATTTTGTTCCTTGCTACCTGAAGCTGGATTCTCCTGCGGCTGGGCCGACAGCGTGGTGCGAACCTGCACCTACACCTCCCAGGTGACTGAACCTGTGTTGGACTGTTTTTGTTTGGCTACGTTATTTCCGTTGTGTGTGAACTGTCACCAAGAGACTGTTTTTCATTTTGTGTGCAAGTGTGAATAAAACACTGTTTGTTGCACAATCTGGACTCCTTGTTTTGCCTCTAAACTGCACCCGCACCGCTGTCTACCAGAGCGACTCCCACATTTGGTGTCGGATGCGGGCATGCGCAGTGAGGCTGGCGTGAACGCCGAACTTTGTTTTTGCTGAGAAAAAGTGAATGTCCTATATTAAGCCGGCAAAGTTGCAGCCTGTGATCCCCGACAAAATGGAGGCGGCTGTGAAAGCCCTCATAGAGGCTAACGTGCAGCAGCGGGAGACCAACCAGCTACTGCTACAGCACGTGATGGCGTTGCAAGCGGCAGGAGCGTCCCACCGCGTCCATGATGCCCGGAAAGCTGTCCGTGCCGCGATCCCTAAGATGACCCCCTCGGATGATGTGGAGACCTATCTGGCGGTGTTCGAGAAGGTGGCCGTGAGGAGAAATTACCCGAGAACAGTGGGCAGAGGTCGTCGCTCCGTTCCTGGCGTCTGGACCCCAGCAAGTATTTTTGACCTCCCAGATGACCAAGCAGCTGACTACCCAACTGTGAAAGGTGAGATCCTGGCAAGACTGGGGGTGAATGTTTTGGTCCGGGCTCAGCGTGTCCACCAGTGGGACTTTAACGTGGCTGAACCCGCCAGGCCACAATACTATGACTTGCTACAACGGTTGCAAAAATGGCTGCAGCCAGACATACTGACTCCCACTGCTATGCTCGACCGTCTGTTAGCCGATGTCTTCTGGAGGGCTTTGCCTTACCCTCTCCAGCACTGGGTCGGCCAGGTATCGCCCACCAATGCCCTGGAGATGGTCGACCTGGTGGAGCGATGCGAGGCCACCAGAAACCTGCAGGGGAGTCTTGCTGGGAAGGGGTCAGTCAAACCCCGGAGGCCTCTGCCCCAGTTCCGACGTCCGGCGACAGAGCGGCCTGTGCGGAAGATACCCCCTGCGAGTCCGCCTCCCGTGGTATGCTGGAGGTGTCAGGAGCCAGGCCACATCAGGGCCGACTGTCCGCATCGGGATGAGCCGATGGAGGTGAACTATGGGGTCGCCACTCCTTGTATGCACGGAAGCTGTGCGCAACTGGCACCCGTGAGGTGCAAGACCATAACCACCTGTGTCAGGTAGAGGTGGGAGATTCGCTGGCGGTGGCTCTGCTGGACTCCGGGAGTTTAGTCTCCCTGGTAAGGGCTGCCCTTGTACGGCCTGTGGAGTATACTGGCCGTAAAGTCGAGTCCTGTGCATCCACGGAGACCTGAAAGACTACCCCACTGCACTAGTGACTTTGTCCACAGCGGCTGGTAGGTGGACCCACGAGGTGGCTGTCGCTACTAAACTCCCACATGAACTAATACTTGGGAGGGACTTCCCGGTTTTCGGCGCTGTGGCCGGCAATAAAGGTATCTGAGGGACCCGAGACAGGGGTGACCCTAGTAGAGTGGCCTGATACCGCTGGAAGGCCAGAACCCTGGGAGCCCGAGTCTGAAGGGCCGGCGGTAGGGGTGACCACTGCTCCAGCGGTAGAGGGGAGACAACCCCACTGAGTGTAATGGTGGGAGACACGGAGGACTTGCCACCGGGACCTGAGTTGGCAGACCTCAATGTCTCCGGGGAAAATTTTGGGACCGCACAACACCGGGACCAAACCCTAACCAGGGCCTGGGAGAATGTGCTGGAAATTGATGGTAAACCCCAGAAACCAGGGGCTGAATTAATGTTCCCACGATTTATTGTTCTGCAGGATATGTTGTATCGGGTGAACCAAGTCCGAGGTGAACCTGTTGAACAGTTGGTGGTGCCCACAGCGTATCGCAAGCTTGTCATGGAGCTTGCCCACCAACATGTTCTTGGGGACACCTGGGGTGGCAGAAAACCCAGGACCGCATACTGCAGCGGTTTTATTGGCCCAGTGTGTTCAAGGAGGTAGAAAATTATTGTAAGTCCTGTCCAACCTGTCAGATAACTAGCCCCCAGCCTCATTTCCGTAGTCCTCTGGTACCTCTGCCAATTATTGAAGTACCGTTTGAGCGAATCGCTATGGATTTAATTGGGCCTGTACCAAAGTCTGCCAGGGGCCACCAACACATTCTGGTAGTTCTCGACTATGCCACTCGGTATCCGGAGGCGGTGCCCCTGCGACATACCTCAGCTAGGCTCATTGCCAAAGAGTTAATGGAGATGTTTTCCCGTGTGGGCCTGCCAAAAGAGGTTCTGACAGACCAAGGGACCCCTTTATGTCCAAAGTAATGAAGGAACTGTGTAAATTGTTGCGTATAAAGCAGTTACGGACGTCCGTTTACCATCCGCAAACAGACGGTCTTGTTGAGAGGTTTAACCAAACTCTAAAAAATATGTTAAAAAGGGTGGTGTCTAGAGATGGGAAGGACTGGGACCTGCTTCTGCCCTATCTCATGTTCGCAGTGCGAGAGGTACCCCAGGCCTCTACTGGGTTCTCGCCCTTCGAACTGCTTTATAGCAGACACCCTCGGGGCCTGTTGGATATCGCCAAGGAAGCATGGGAACAACAGCCTGTCCCCACAAAAGTGTCATTGAGTATGTCACCCAGATGCAGGAACGGATAGAAAGGGTGTTGCCGCTGGTCCGGGAGCATATGGAGGCAGCACAACAAGCCCAGAGTAGGGTGTATAATCGTCAGGCTCGGGTGCGGGGCTTCAATCCGGGAGATCGGGTTTTGGTTCTGGTACCCACCCTTGACAGCAAATTCCTAGCTAGGTGGCAGGGCCCCTATGAGGTGATCGAGAAAGTAGGGAAGTAAATTACAAAGTACACCAGCCAGGCGGCGCAAGCCGAGCAGGTGTACCACGTGAATTTACTTAAGCCGTGGAAAGATAGGGACACGGCCGACGACCACAGCCCCGGCCAGGGCTTCTAGGTGAAAAGGGTCCAGCCCCACAGTTCGAGGCCTGTGAAGCAGTCACCACGGTAAAATTGCAGACAGCCTGTCTTCCAAACAAGTTCAGGAAGTCAGGGAGTTCATCAGTCGGAACACGGATGTGTTCTCGGACCTCCCTGGCCGCACGTCTCTCATCCAACATGACATCGTCACTGAGCCTCAGGCCAAGATCCGGTTAAAACCATACCGGGTACCCGAGGCTCGGCGACGGGCCATCGCGGAGGAAGTACAGTTAATGTTGAAGCTCGAGGTCATTGAGGAGTCGAAAAGTGAGTGGGCCAGTCCCATAGTCCTAATACCCAAGCCGGATGGGACGTTGCGGTTCTGCAACGACTTTCGCAAGTTAAATGAAGTATCCAAGTTTGGCGCGTATCCCATGCCCCGAGTAGACGAGCTGGTTGAAAGTTTAGGACAAGTCCGTTATTTTTCTGTGCTGGACCTCACTAAAGGGTACTGGCAGGTACCCTTAACGAGTCGGCTAAGGAAAAACCGCATTTGTTACCCGCAGGGCCTGTATCACTACAAGGTGTTACCCTTTGGCCTGCATGGCGCCCCGCCACTTTCCAAAGGTTAATGGACATAGTGCTGCGACCACATCGTCGGTGCGCCTCGGCCTACTTGGATGATGTAGTCATCCACAGCACCGACTGGGAAAGCCATTTACCCAAGGTGCAGGCGGTAGTGGATGCCCTGAGGAAAGCCGGACTGACCGCTAACCCAAAGAAGTGCTCCATAGGGTTAGAGGAGACAAAATATCTGGGATATGTAATTGGGCGGGAGTCATCAAACCTCAGGTAACTAAGGTAGAGGCCATTCGTAACTGGCCCCGACCGGTCACCACCAGGCAGGTAAAGTCGTTCCTGGGGATTGTAGGTTACTACATGAGGTTTGTGCCCCACTTTGCCACAATAGCAGCGCCATTGACAGACCTGTTGAAGGGGCGAAAGTCTGGGAGGGTTAGCTGGAGTGAGAAGGCGGAGGAGGCTTTCTCCGCGTTGAAGTCGGCCCTGTGTGGGTCCCCGGTTTTGGTGACACCCGACTTCAACAAGGAGTTTGTCGTACAGACCGACGCCTCGGAGGTAGGCCTCGGTGCGGTACTGTCGCAGGAGGTCAACGGGAAGAACATCCCGTTGTCTTCCTGAGCCGTAAGCTCAGTCCCGCCGAGTCCAGGTATAGTATAGTGGAGAGGGAGTGCCTGGCTATCAAGTGGGCACTCGAATCTCTCCGCTACTACCTGTTAGGGAGGAGGTTCCGTCTGGTGACCGACCATTCCCCCTCAAATGGATGAGTCAGGCCAAGGAGAGGAATGCTCGGGTCACTAGGTGGTTCCTATCTCTTCAAAATTTCAAGTTTTCCGTGGAACACAGGGCAGGCCGCTTGCAGGGCAACGCAGATGCCCTGTCCCGCGTCCACTGCCTCACGTGTGTTCACCCCTCAGGGTTGAACAAAGGGGGGTATGTGGTAAGGTGCAAGGTGTCATATGTGATGGCAGGTACGTGTCACCGAGGTTGCTGGCCTCGGTGAGGTGAGAGCCGGGTTTTTGTCTGCAGCAGCTAGTGCTGTTTGACTTTGTTAAATAGCATGGCTGCAAAGCCGATCCGAGCCGGCTCTTACTGGGAGCAGCTAAAGAGTAGGGTGGGTGGCTGCTCCCCACGGTCCAGTCCATGTTTTGGGCTGGATATAAAACGCAGCCAGCAGCTGTGTCTGGGGAGTGTGATTATCCTGGAGCTGCTAACAGGGCTGGGAGTTCTCTGTCCAGGAGGAAAGAGCTCAGTAAGGAGGCATTTTGTTCCTTGCTACCTGAAGCTGGATTCTCCTGCGGCTGGGCCGACAGCGTGGTGCGAACCTGCACCTACACCTCCCAGGTGACTGAACCTGTGTTGGACTGTTTTTGTTTGGCTCCGTTATTTCCGTTGTGTGTGAACTGTCACCAAGAGACTGTTTTTCATTTTGTGTGCAAGTGTGAATAAAACACTGTTTGTTGCACAATCTGGACTCCTTGTTTTGCCTCTAAACTGCACCCGCACCGCTGTCTACCAGAGCGACTCCCCACATAGGGCATTGTGTTTTGGGGTGTATTTTTACATATACCCATGCTGGGTGAGAGTAAATTGACAACTTTATATAAAAAAAATGGAAAAAGTTGTAATTTACAGAGATATTTTTCACACACAGTATGGGTATATGTAAAAATACACCCCAAAACAC
The DNA here is from genome assembly GCA_033119425.1 of Bufotes viridis. Taxonomy (NCBI): domain Eukaryota; kingdom Metazoa; phylum Chordata; class Amphibia; order Anura; family Bufonidae; genus Bufotes; species Bufotes viridis. The sequence continues at coordinate 219,315,064 of CM065589.1, forward strand.
ATTGCCCTACTTCTCTTGAGTACGGCAATACCACATTAGTGACACTTTTTTGCAGCCAAGATGCGCAAAGGGGCCCAAATTCCAATGAGTACCTTTAGGATTTCACAGGGCATTTTTACGCATTTGGATTCCAAACTACTTCTCACGCTTTAGGGGCCCCTAAAATGCCAGGGCAGTATAAATACCCCACAAGTGACCCCATTTTAGAAAGAAAACACCCCAAGGTATTCCGTGAGTGGTATGGTGAATTCATGTAAAATTTTATTTTTTGTCATAAGTTAGTGGAAAATGAGACTTTGTAAGAAAAAAAAAATTCAATTTTCCAACTTGTGACAAAAAATTAAATCTTCCATGAACTCACTATGCCCATCAGCGAATACCTTAGGGTGTCTACTTTCCGAAATGGGGTTATTTGTGTTTTGTTTCTACTGTCTGGGCATTGTAGTACCTAGGGAAACATGACAGGTGCTCAGAAATTCCAAGTGCGGGAATTCACTTTTTTTGCACCATAGTTTGTAAACACTATAACTTATACCCAAACCAATAAATATACACTTATTGGATTTTTTTTTTATCAAAGACATGTAGACCAATACATTTAGAGAAAAATTTATATTGAAATGTAGTTCTATTTGAAAAAAATTTACAACAGAAAGTGAAAAATGTCATTTTTTTGCAAACATTTCGGTCATTTTTAATTAATATAAAAAAAAAAGTAAAAATGTCAGCAGCAATGAAATACCACCAAATGAAATCTCTATTAGTGAGAAGAAAAGGAGGTAAAATTCATTTGGCTGGTAGGTTGTATGACCGAGCAATAAACCGTGAAATTAGTGTAGTGCAGAATTGTAAAAAGTGGTCAGATCATTAAGGGTGTTTAAGTTGAGGTGGTTAAACATACAAAAAGGAAATATAGGGGACTTGAGCAGCAGGATAAAAAAGTTTTTTTTCCTTCACTGAGCTACAAAATAGGATTAGGCTGATGTCCCTGGCAGGCTGGCAGATATGCAGTACACTGCAGTGCCTAAAATGGCCGCTGACCCCCACCTCAGTAACAGATGGATTACAAAAAAAATCTCACTGGCAGTGGCTGGGTACAGCAATGTTGGATTGCTGAGGCTCCCTTCCTCTCTATGTGCTGTATCTTGTGGATTAAAGTTACAAAGGTTCTTCAGATTTCTTCCATATTCTGTCCCTGATCGCACCAGCAACAACCTTGCTCTAATCTCAATTCAGCAGACTGACGTGCGGCACTACGTGACTCCAGCTTATAAACAGGCTGGGTCACATGCTGCACTCAGTAAATCACAGCCATACCATTAGTAGGCATGGCTGTGATGGCTTCTTAGGGCAAGAAGTAAAACGCTTGCTGATTGGCTGCCGTGCAGCCCTTCAGAAAGCGGGAAGAAATAGCCAAACAACGGACCCGAAACAGAACTTTTGAAAATGTTCGGGTTCGGGTCCGTGTCCCGAACACCCCAAAATTCGGTACGAACCCGAACTATACAGTTCGCGTTCACTCAACCCTAGTGGCCTATTTCAGTACAAAAAGAAAAATATATACGCACTCCACTGTTGCAGTTATATGTGGTAAAAGCGTTTAGTGGCCTATTTCATTGAAAAGCCTGTTGTGTAAAAGTAGAATAGAATTTGGGCCTAATTCCCGTTCTGCGATGCAGTGATATATTCTGAAGCCCCGTTTTCAGTGTATTACTGGCGAAATAAAAATATATTTGCCGTCCAGCGTTTTACTTCTCTGTTGAAAAGCCTGTTGTGTAAACGTAGAACAAAATTCGGGCCTAATTGTCGTTCTGCGGTTATGTGATATATTGTGAAGCCCAGTTTGCTGTGTATTAGTGGCAAAATAAAAATATATTCGCAGTCCAGCGTTGTTCTGCTCTGTTTAAAAGCCTGTTGTGTCAAAGAAGAACAACATTTGTCTTTTGTATTAAAGGAGATTGTACACCTCCTTTTGCGGTACGGGCCGAATTACATAGTGGTGAAATTTGTAATATGAAAAGTTTTTTTTTTTTAATTCATGGGTGATTGTACACCTCCTTTTGCTCCATGGACCAGATTACATAGTGGTGAAATTTGTTATATGAGACAGGCTTTTTTTCGTCAAATTCATGGATGATTGTACACCTCCTTTTGCTGTATGGACCGTATTACGTAGTGGTGAAATTTGTTATATGAAACTGGCCTTGTTTTGTCAAATTTATGGGTGCTTGGACACCTCCTTTTGCAGTATGGACCAAATTACTTAGTGGGGAAATTTGTTATATGAAACAGGCTTTTTTTAATCAAATTTATAGGTGATTATACACCTCTTTTTGCGGTAAGGACAGTATTACATAGTGGTGAAATTTGTTATATGAAACAGGCTTTTTTTCATCAAATGTATGGGTGATTGTACATCTCCTTTTGCGGTAAAAGCCGAATTACGTAGTGGTGAAATTTGTTATACGAAACTGGCTTTTTTCCAACACATTTATGGGTGATTGTACACCTCTTTTTGCGGTATGGTCCAAATTACTTAGTGGTGAAATTCTTGTGACACAGACTTAATGAACTTCACGACTCTTCTGGGCTCCAAGCAATCTTAAAGCTTTGTCTTCTCATTGTCTGAAGCTACTAAATGTTTGTTTATGAAAGGCAGTTTCCCCAAGAAGTATCTGGCTCGATGAGCAGCCAATACCGCACATGCATCAATTTTGACAGGATTCGTCTTCAGGTGGAGAGAAATTGTTTTTTGGAATGCTTTCTCCATCTCAACCACGTCATAGAATAAACAGAAGACTCGCCGATTCTCTCCTGTCTTAGGCAACACTTAATTTTTTTAATTAAATTTATTAAATATTTAATATTAAATTGAACCAAAACTTGATTAAAATTATAAGAAAGTAAACTTAAATATAATATCCCAATCTTCGAGGGAAATTCCCAGACAATCAATTTGCCAAGCCTTTTGTGTCAGAGAACGTGTATTATTAAATTGTGTTTTAAGCCACACTTTATAAAGTTGTGAAATTTTAACCTTCTGTTCTGTCCCATATTCCCTATAAATGAATAGATGAAGCGACCGCTCTGTGGCCTCTTCATGCTGTTTCCACCTCCGCAATTTCTCATCGTCGTGCCACTCTGTGGCCTTCTCATGCTGCTGCCACCTCCACATTCTCTCCTTGCCATGCCACTCTGTGACCTCCTCATGCTGCCGCCACCTCCAGACTGTCATTGAGTCACTCTGTGGTCTCCTCATGCTGATTCCACCTCACCACTATGTCATAGCGCCCCTCTGTGGCCTTCTCATGCTGTTTCCACCCTCCCCACTTCATGACTGGGATACTATTTAGCCTTTTTGGCTTGGCTGACATCATCATTTATTTGACCCTTCTTGTGATCTGTCAGAAGAAAGGAAAAATGAAATGCACATCGGATCCTCTGTGTAGCAGCTGTAAGGCCTGTATAGTGTCATCAGAATTGGCTCGTGATTGGGTAGCCAAAAGCAGGAGTGGGTATAAAACACAGAAGATATGCAAATATTCGGTTCACGTGTCATCTCTGTTTTGGATCCACTCCTGATTTTTGGCATTAGCAATACTGATGGATAACTGACCAAATGCTGACTGAGTTAAGGAATATGCTCAACAGACAGGATCCTTTTTTTTTGGACAATATTGTTCTGATAAATCAGAGGAAGGGCAAAATAATCAGTGACGTCAACACAAACTTACTGCTGAGATCGTCTCCACTATCAGGGGGGCTATAATTGTTTTAGTGTTTAATAGAACAGATTCTGTAGACATCTATGTGAAATCAGCTGACAACGGTGTAAAAGGAGTGCGCTTCTTCTTGATGCTAACATTGACCTGTAAGGCTAAGTTTATACTTGAGTATTTGGTCAGTTTTGGCCCCGTGACTGCCCAAATAAGTGAAGTGTGCAGTGATTCTAAGAGTGACGCCTGTCATCTGCATGTCATATGGACTCCCACTATTATTTCACTGCCAACTCAGACTCCCTATGCATGTTACTGCAAGGCATAGTGTTCTACACCACTATAACGGCTCTCAGCAGCCAGGAAATAGCAATTTTTTTTCCGAAAAATTTGGCGAACCAATGAATTGAATTTTTGAAAAATTAGCTCATCTCTAGTGGTTACATATCCTGTGTCAAGAGGGACCATGAATTATCTGAAAAAGACCTGCAAGGAATTGGTGACGTATTTATTTAAACTCCTAGCTGGATAACACCTTTAGGCTATTTTCACACTAGCGGCAGGGGAGTCCGTCAGGTGAACAGCCTGTCGGATCCGTCCTGCCGCTAGTTCACGTGTGCCTCCGGATTGCTGCTCCGTCCCCATTGACTATAATGGGGGCAAGGGCAGAGTTCCGGCGGCAGCGCTTGGCGAGAGGCTGCTGGACTAAAAGTACAACATGCAGTACTGTTAGTCTGGCTGCCTCTGGCCGTGTGCTGCTATGCTGCCGCCAGAACTTCACCCCCATTATAATCAATAGGGATGGAGCGGCAGTCCAGGGGCACACACGAACTAGCGGCAGGACGGATCCGACAGGCAGTTCAGGCTGCCGGAACAGCCTGACATACTCCCCTGCCGCTACTGTGAAAATTGCCTTAATGTAACAGCTCTTGACTATGGTATCAAAGTAACAACTCAGGAAAAACACACATTTGGCACCCTGTGTAAAAACCAAATGTCATTTTGAATTGCGGTTGTGCTTATTTACACTTGTATTTTAGTGTAGTTTATATTTCAAGAGGTGATAGCCTACTTTATCATGGTAATCTATTTGATTTCAATTGGTAGAAAATTTTTACAATATGTAGTGTAAAATCTATGTAATTATCACACTTTGTTTTTGTTGCTTAACAATTAAAATGCAGGGTAGAAGTTGTACATAGAAGGAAATCTCATGCTTACCACAGAAGCACAAGTATGTAATTCTTATTAGTATTCAGGTTCATCATTGTATATAGTTTTTCCCTGCTGTGCATTGAAGAGTCATTACAGCAAAGATGTAAGTGCGTACAGTAGCGTTTAATCATGAATATGCTTTTTCATTGAAAGCTTTGATTGTCGGTGATATCTCAGGACTGAATTACATAGTTTATCTCTGCAGATTGCTCCAACACGCTAGAGATTACTGAAATAACTTGCTATATGACTCACAAATGAAGTGAGTTTAATACACTAGCAGACCTTGATTTGCTATTTTCGTAAGTGGAACCATTAACAGACATGCTCATATTTGTTGCAAATATCTCTCCCCATATGCTGTCTCATATTTGTCATAAAAAATAGACCTAGATGTATAAATCTGCATCATTATTAAGGCAGAATAAGCAAGATCTTATGTTCTTTAGTAGAAAAGTTACCTGTATCAAAATTAATTCACCTATAAAAAAAATTCCACATAAACACTGTTACGGGCAGTGAGTGTAGAGCCCCTGTGGGAACAACTGGTTTGACTTTTGGACTAATCCTGAGGGAATTATCATGGCAGTCCATTGGTTTTCACGATTTAACCCCTATACTGGGATCTGGCCTTAACTGCAGGGGAGCCACCCTTGGAATAGTCCTGGTGTGGTTGGTTGTTGACCCATTGGGGTCAGAGACACTGGTATCAAGCACCTAAGGATCATTAGTGTTGGGCGTGAATATTCGAATCACAAATTTTAATTGTGAATATTGCAACATCGAGAATTTGTGAATATTTAGAATACAGTGATATATATTCATATTTTCGTATTCGTATTTTTTTTAATACATTTCTACATTTTTTTTCATCAGTAACCTTCCTTTTTGCTTGTGGGTCAATGAGAAGGCTGCAATGTCTTTGTCTGAGCTTAGCAACATCCCTAGCAACCAATAGGAAAGTTGCCTACCCCTTTAGTATACACAAAACATCTGAAAGGTGGCATGAATCAGGATGTGCTCAACCCAAAAATGCGTTTGTGCATATACTGTATATACAGGGGAGCAGATCCTGCACTTGCGGCCTGTTGCTAATGGCGATCCCCAGCAAAAATGCATACGGTGGAGGATGCCCGCAGCGGACCACAAGAACCACAATAGACATCCTACACAAGATGGCAATTGTGTGGATGTGATAAATAATATAACAATATAGCAATAACAAATGACAAAACAGGTGCACACTGCGGTCTTACTAAGCCCTCAAACTGATGTTAAAATTGAGAGATTAGACATGTCCTGCAGTGGAGGACATGTCTTAAGCCCGAGCACCACGCCAAGGTTTCTCAAGTAGCTTGGCACCTAACATTCACCTACCTGTGCCGTATGGGCAATACCAGGGGCCAGTGGGCATTACAGGAATGTATAGGCCGGCTCACAGCAAACTCCTCAGTTACCTCCAGCATGTAACCATGCTTGCAATGGCAGGAGGGAGAGGGCTGTGAGCCCCACCCAAGACTGACTGATATGGCCCAGGCCTCACAGGTGCACCTAAATGTAGCCTGTGGATGGAAAACAGGCAACATTTATATAGGAGTTTATACACCTTCAAAAATTATATATACACAAAATAACTGAAAGGTGACATTAAGCAGGATGTGCTACCCCTTTAGTATACTGTATAAGAACCTCCTCACAGCCATTTTCTACAGGTTATTACAGTTCAGAGAGAGACAGCAGTGTCATTGTTGTGCTCTCTGCTGTGTCACATTACATTAGATAGTTAGTTAGTTAGCTTATATATATATATAATACAGATAGCTAGTGGGAGATAGTCAGTGTAGGTTAGATCGTGATATAGTGTAGTGTAGGTTCTGCTGTCCACACATACATGCTACATACATGGTGCAGTATGTATGTATGTATGCTACATACATAGTGCTGTGATGTCATAAGTTCACAACAATACTTAGTGCACCAGTCACTAATATGTAATTAGACCTGCTAAAATGTGAAGTTGCACGTATTGCGCAAAAATATGTGCATCATTAATTGACGATTTTCGCAATTGCGAATATATTGGAGCACTCTATCTGCATATAAAGCTATTATAATGTTCTGCTGTGCCAACCATTTTCTCCAGTCTCAGGAATCTTCTAGCAGCTTGAAAAATGTAGCTATAGTGACCCAGGCCTGTATTGCGCTCGCATAGCGCGCATATTACATTGCCAATTTTTGCAATCAAGAAAATAACCGCAAATTCGCGAATATATGACGAATATTCTACCAATTATTTGCGAAATTTCGCGAATTAGAATATTGCCCCTGCTGCTCATCACTAGAGCTAATGCATATGTGGCATTTAGTGTAGGTTCCTGTCCCAATGAGGTTACCTTGCCATGGTGGATGGCACAAATTATTTTGATCAAAGTATATTTGCCAAGAATCTGATGTTTATCTAAATTGCGTAGTGTTAGTTCTAGTAAATTTGTTATAGTGAGTATGGCATAAGTTCATATATTTTGCTCTTGCATTGAGATTGATTTTGTATTTTCAGCCATGATGACATGCACCTGCGCATTGGGATGTGCTGACTATTTTAGTTTTTTGTTTAACGATATGTAACTGGATGTAATAGGTACAATACTTACAAAAAGTTTGGGATATTTGGCTTTCGGGTGAAATTTGTGGAAAATGTAAAAAATTCACATTACAGTGATATTATATCATAAAAGTAGCGCATTTAAGTAGAAGCATGCAATGGTGATTTCGTCATCTCAAACAATTTATTGAAACAAAAGCCAACAACAGTGGCGGGTATACCCCACAACAAAATGTCTCAATAACTTGTCATGTGGCCTTAAGCATCAATTACAGCTTGACAACGACATCTCATGCTGTTGACAAGTTGACTTATTGTCTGCTGATGCTTTGAGGAGGACTGTTAAGTTACCAATTCTAATTAAACCAGCAAATTTATTGAGAGATACATGGATCAAACATCTGTTCTGAATTTTGCCATTAAGCCTTGTTAGAGAACAGCAAGTTGTGCAAAAAGTCAGGAATATTGAACATCTAGACATTCAATAGTTTAGAGAAGGTCACATTAAGTTCACCTGTAAAGGTTGGAGTGCCTTTTAGATTCATCCTGAAATTTCACGCTCAAGCCAAATATCCCTAACTTTTTGTGAGCAGTGTATGTAGTGGTGTATTCTTTTGTATGTTTGGTAGATCTGAAAGACCAGGCAGCATGCTGAAGGTAGGGCTGGGTCAGTACTGTGGCTCATGTGTTACCTCCTTTGTCCCCTCCTCGATATTTTAATTAGAAGCAACTGGAGGAGGAGAACAGATGGGCCACCATAGAGTGGCAGGCCACAAGAAAGGTACATATTCTAGGACGGTATGTTGTGCGGCTGGTGCAGCATTTTGTGCTGCACTGTGATATTTTATTTCTGCTGGGGAAGTACACTGTGTTGCAGTATGTTATTTGGTTCTGCTGGACCAGTATTTTGCAAGTCACTGTGGAATTTGGTTAGTTGGGGTAGTATTTTTTTGCTGTATCATGGTATTTGGTTCTGCTGGGGCAATATATTGTGCTGCATCACGGTATTGATGGTCCACCTTGTTTACAACATATGGCCATTTTTTGTTTTCAAGGGACACTTTAGGTTCCCAGTCCAATTCTGACTACTATAGTAAGTCTTACATATGTCACTTCCATACTTTCAAAGCAGAAAAGTTAGTTGGCTTTCTATGAATTGTCCCCAATGTTTACATAGGATGCTAAAGGGAGGGAATTTAGATTGTGAGACGTACTGGGGACATTTCATATACAGTGATGTAGAATATGTTGATGCTATGTACAAAGAATACATACAAAATAGTAATGTCTCTACCTTGTAGTGAGGAAACATTTATAACATTGTTTTAATCTTATTAGTGGCTATACTGCATCATTCTTTGTTCCACAATGGATATTTTAGAATGTTGGGGTTAAAAAAACACCACTGCTTCCTTTCAGAAAACAGTACAAGTCCTGTCCATAGGTTGTGTGTGGTATTACAGTTCAGCCCCTAGTCAGTTGGATCCAGTTATAATACCAGAAAAAGGCATGGACAGGAGTGTTGCTGGTTCGGAGGAAAAGCAGCCATGCTTCCTAACCCTTGCTAACCTCTGTAATTCCAATAAAATAAGCTAAGTGTTCTGTTAGGCAGATAAATCCAGCTGGTACCTGGTACCAAGTAGAGGTACAGAGACCAAGTGATTCTCCTGTACTTCACCAGAACACATTCTTCCTAAAAGAAAGTTTGTTTGGAAAACCAAACAGACTAGTCAGTTGGTGTTATCGGTCAGCACCAGAAGATATTTGCAACAATTAAGAAGTTGCAAACAAAGGCAGAGTCAGCGTTAAGGCCAAGAATCAAACCTGGTAAAAAATACTGAAGAGCAAAAATCCAAAAGGCTAACCAATAGACAACATATAGGGAAGAGCAGGTTGAAACAGAAGAAGTTAATATAGATAGAAACAAGCTAGAGGCTATAGTGCAACTTGTACTCAGCCAGTAATTTTCTGTTTATGCATTTTAGTTTTTTGCTCCCTGCATTCCAGGATCTATAACGTTTCTACTTTTCAATTCTCATAGTGGTATCAGGGCTTGTTTTTTGCGATACAAATTGTACTTTATAATGAGACCATTTAACCCCTTAAGGACGAAGGGCGTACATGTACGCCCTTCGTCCGCACTTTAAAGATGGCGCCCGCTCCCGCACGGAGCAGGCGCATGAGCTGCGGGTAAACGCTTGATTCATCAAGCTGACACCCGCAGCTCATGTCCGAGACCGGCAGCGATGCCGATCGCGGACATTTAACCCCTCAGATGCCGTGGTCAATCCTGACCATGGCATCTGATCGCGCAAAAAACGAAAGTTTCACTTTCGGTTTTTGCTCCGGCTCCCCTGATGGCCACAAGGGGGAGCCGGAGCATGCATGTAGTACGCTAGGTTTCTGTGAATGAAACCTAGGTTACTACATAGTATTCCTATGGAGCCTATGACTGTAATAGGCTCCATAGGAAATATGCGATTTTCTCATATATTCCAATGCTATTGCATTGGAATATATGAGAATAGCAATCTGATGATTGCATCTTATAGTTCCCTATGGGAACTATAAGAAAGTGGTAAAAAAAAAAAAAAAAAGTTTAAAAAATAAAAATAAAATAAAAAAAATATAAAAATTCAAATCACCCCCCTTTCCCCAAAATGAAAATAAAATAAATAAAAAAATTACACATAATGGGTGTCGCAATGTGCGAAAACGCCCATACTATAATAATATTAAAAAATATTCACCATACGGTAAACATAAAAACGGAAAGAAAGCGTCCAAATGGCTATTTTGCCATTTTTGGACGCTTCATTTCCTAAAAAAAAAATGAATAAAAAGTGATCAAAACATCATACGCACCCCATAATGGTATCAATTAAAAGTTCAGATTGCCCCGCAAAAAATGAGCCCCTAAACTGCTCCGTACGCATAATTACAAAAAAGTTATAGGGGTCAAAACATGGCGACAAAAAAATAAAATAAAAAAATTCCCAATTTTTTTTTCACTATCAAAACGCAAGAAAAACTATACATATTAGGTATTGCCGGATTCGTACTGACCTGAAGAATAAAATTAACCAGTCAGTTTTATCGTAAATCGAACGTTGTAATTTAAAAACCTGTAAAACTGTGGTGAAATTGCTTTTTTTTTGCAATTTCACCCCATTTGGAATTTTTTTCCCGTTTCCCACTACATCACATGCAAAAATAAATGGTAGCGTTAAAAAGTACAACTTGTCCCGCAAAAAATAAGCCGTCATATGGCTATGTGAGCTGAAATATAAAAATATTATGGCTTTTGGAAGGCAGGGAGCGCAAAACAAAAACGCAAAAATCGCAAACCCCCGGTCCTTAAGGGGTTAAAGTGTAACTGCTGTTTAATTTTTTATACCCTAATGGTATAGTACTCCCTGCTGTATAAATGCTTTTGTGCTTTATAATTTAATCTTTTTCAGTTTCACCTCATAATAACACCCAGAAATGCGTGTCACTTTCACATTGAGCAGGCCTCTTCTTACAGCGTCTGTTCTCTGATATAAACAAGAGACAGGGAGAGCACTGGGAGGAGCACAGCCCTGAGTGTCTGAGCTCAGGCAGAAAGTGGAGGCTGAGGACTTCTTTAGATGCTGCTTTCTGAATGGTAGTAGCTAGAAACATGCAAGACATTCCAGGCTTTCATACAAGACCAGAATGACAGCTAAAGTCAGAGAGAGAAAATCACTGTTAGAAATCGAGTAATTGCGGGTATAACCTGCTTTTACTTTCACTTTCAGCTTAATTCACAGCATCGCGATTTCTTTCAGTGATATCTTCCCCTGTGCTAAACATATTGCTTTCATTCTGGTATTGTCTGAAAGCTTGAAATGTCCGCTATCAACTTATAGAAAGCCCATATCTCTAGCTGGTACCAAATCAGATATATGAGCAGTTAAAGCAGTCCCACCCTCCCTGTCAGTCTGGAGGAGGGAGCAGCTGAAGACCTGACAGTAGGAGAGAAAGATAGTAAAAAAAAATATATAGAAATGTAGAAATGTGACATTATCATCAGTGTAGTGACCCATATAATACAATTATGTTATTTTTACCACACAGTGAACGCCATTAAAAAATTCCACAAAATAACATAAAAATTGCTGTTTTTTTAATCTTTCCCCAAAAAATAAAAGTTATTTAATACACTATATACACCCAAAAATAGTTCCTAAAAAAACCTTTTAATGTGACTATTAAGAGGCTAAAACAAATGCTTACTGATTTCCTATAATTGCAGGGCTTGTCTCTGGTTAGCTGTCTGTGAGAAGATACACACTGCACTGGGGTAGTGGGGGAGGTTATCTGCACTCTGATTGGTCCTGCTAGTTCATGTAAGGGGAGCAAGGGATTATGGGAAGTGAGAGAAATACAGGGTGGCCTCAAGGACACGGCAAACATCATCACAGGAAATGCTGCAGAGTCCATTTTAGGATGATGCTGACATAGAGGCACAGATAAATAGGGTTGCTAAGGGCTGAATACAGACAACAGAAAGGTAAAATTAACTGAAAAATAATGCTTCATGATTATCAAGTCATCATTTATCATTTTTGGTAGTGAAATGACAGTCACACTTTAATATTGCATATTAAAGCAAAGAGGAGAAAGCAAAGCTATTAAATATTTTTTTCTCCATTATATTCACTGAGGAAAATAAACAGTCAGATGAAATGCAGAATGTAAAAGTAACTTCCCTATTAAAAGTGCCCTGTCTGACCCAGGAAGAAGTATAGTGCTAGTGGTGTCTTAAAAAGATTAAAATAGACAAAGTGCTGGGATCACATGGCATACACCCCGTATCCTAAAATAATTAAGTAATGGCATAGCCCAGTGATGGGCAACGTGCGGCTCTCCAGCTGTTGCTAAACTACAACTCCCACCATGCCCTGCAGTTGGCTGATAGCTATAGACAGGCTTTGCATGCTGTGAGTTGTAGTTCTGCAACAGCTGGAGAGCCGCACGTTGCCCATCACTGTCATAGCCAAACCCTTATATCTGATATTTATGGGCTCTATATTGACAGGAAGTGTTCTACAGGATTGGCGCATAGCAAATGTGGTGCCAATATTCAAAAAGGGTCCAAAAACAGAGCCTGGAAACTATAGGCCTTTAAGTTTAACATCTGCTGTGGGGAAACTGTTTGAAGGGTATCTAAGAGATGCTATTTTGGAGTACCTTAATGAAAATAAGCAAAAAACGCCATATCAGCTAGTGATGAGCGGCAGGTGCCATATTCGATTTCGACGAAATTCGCGAATATTCGAATGAATATTCGTTTCATATTCGTCGAAATCGAATATTCGTCATTTTTTCTAGTTATCGCGATTAACATGCGATTTAAATAATCGCATATTGCGATTTGTACTTAAGGCTAGAATTAGCGAGGATGACGAATATGACGAATGTATTCGTCTATTCCTCAAAACGAAGATAACGAAGTATTCTACATCTTCGTTTTAGCTACCTATTCGTCAAGTTCGCTAATTCTAGCTATCAAATAGGAAGGTTGACTATAGAGACAGCTGTGTTAAATTCGCTATGCGATTTATTTTTTTTTTTTTTTTTAATAAATAGAATACTTATAATAATTTTATCAAGTAATATAATTATTGTATTAAAAAAAAAAAAAAATCGCATAGCGAATTTAACACAGCTGTCTGGTAAGTCAACCTTCTTATTTGATTGCTAGAATTAGCGAATAGCGAAGTTGACGATGGAATACATTTGTCATATTCGCTATTCGCTAATTCTACCAAGCCAACCATAACTTCTGTGCTCATGGAGCGTCCCCATCACCATGGGAACGTCTCCATATACTAAAATGTACTGTCGGATTTGAGGAATTACGTTGAAATCGCAATGCGATTAATTCAAGTTATATTAATCGCATTGCGATTTCAACTTAGAGCTGGGTTTATAATGGGTCAGCTTGCTAGAATTAACGAAGTTAACGAATATGGAATATAGCAGCAGTGCTAAGTTGAAATCGCAATGCGATTAATTTAACTTAAAGTATTCGCATTGCGATTTCAACTTAGCACTGCTAGTGCATAGCTATACTCCATATTCGTTAATTCTAGCCTATGTAAGATAGCAGTGCTAAGTTGTAATCGCAATGCGATTAATATAACTTGAATTAATCGCATTGCGATTTCAACGTAATTCCTCAAATCCGACAGTACATTTTAGTATATGGAGATTCTCCCATGGATGGGGACGCTCCACATGAGCACGGAAGTCGGCAGAAGCGGCAACGGGCACTGACTAGAGCAGCCAGGAAGCCAGGAATCCTCAGGACAGGTAAGAACTACTTTTGGGAAGTAGGAAAGAAAAAAATATAACTAAAAAAAAAACAAAAAAAAAACGAATATTCGAAATAGCGAATTTATAGCGCTATATTCGAAATATTCGCGAATTAGCGAAGTGCCGATATTCGCTAAAAAAATTCGCTTTTCGAATATTCGCGCTCAACACTAATATCAGCATGGCTTCATGAGGGATCGGTCAAGTCAAACTAATTTAATCAGTTTCTATGAGGAGTTAAGTTCTAGACTTGGCAGCGGCAAATCAATAGATGTCGTATATCTGGACTTCTCTAAAGCATTTGACACTGTACCGCATAAAAGGTTAGTATATAAAATGAGGATGCTCGAACTGGGAGAAAATGTCTGTATGTGGGTAAGTAACTGGCTCAGTAATAGAAAACAGAGGGTGGTTATTAATGGTACACAGATTGGGTCACTGTCACTAGTGGGGTACCTCAGGGGTCAGTATTGGGTCCTATTCTCTTCAATATATTTATTAATGATCTTGTAGACAGTAAAATATAACATTTTGCAGATGACACTAAACTGTGTAAAGTAATTAATAGTGATGAGCGGCAGGGGCAATATTCGAATTCGCGACATATATATATTCAAAAATTCGCAAATTCGTAATCCCCAGTAATTATTTTATTGATTGTGAAAATTTGCATGTAAAAATTAGCATAAAATTAGCATAAAAAATTCGCATAAGCTGTTATTTAAAAAAAAAAGAAAATTCGCGATTGAGAATATATTTCACGATATTCTAAATATTCGCAAATTCTCAAAGTGCCGTTATTCGCGATTAAAATTTGCAATTTGAAAATTCGTGATCAACACTAGTAATTAACACAGAAGAGGACAGCATACTGCTACAGATGGATCTGGATAGATTGGGCAGATAAGTGGCAGATACGATTTAACACTGACAAATGTAAGGTTATGCACATGGGAAGGAATAATGCAAATGACCCGTACATACTAAATGGTAAAACACTGGATAACAATGACATAAAAAGGACCTAGGAATTTTAGTGAACAGCAAACTAAGCAGTAAAAACCAGTGTCAGGCAGCTGCTGCCAAGGCCAATAAGATAATGGGTTGCATCAAAAGGGGCATATATGCACGTGATGAGAACATAGTCCTGCCACTTTACAAATCACTAGTCAGACCACACATGAAGAACTGTATACAGTTCTGGGCTCCTGTAAACAATGCAGACATAGCAGAGCTGGAGAGGGTACAGAGGAGGGCAACTAAAGTAATAACTGGAATGGGTGCACTACAGTACCCTGAAAGATTCAAAATTAGGGTTATTAACTGTAGAAAAAAGACGACTGAGCGGATATCTAATAACTATGTATAAATATATCAGGGGTCAGTACAGAGATCTGTCCCATCATCTATTTATCCCCAGGACTGTGACTGTGACAAGGGGACATCCTCTGCGTCTGGAGGAAAGAAGGTTTGTACACAAACATACAAAAGGATTCTTTACGGTAAGAGCAGTGAGACTATGGAAGTCTCTGCCTGAGGAGGTGGTGATGGTGAACTCACTAAAAGAGTTCAAGAGGGGCCTGGATGTATTTCTGGAGTGTTACAGTCTGAAGCTACTAGAGGTGGGTAGTTGATACAGGAAATTATTCTGATTGCCTGAATGGAGTCGGGAAGGAATTTTTTATTCCCCTTAAGTGGGGAAAATTGGCTTCTGCCTCACAGTTTTTTTTTTTTTTTTTGCCTTCCTCTGGATCAACTTGAAGGATAGCAGTCTGAACTAGATGGACAGATGTATTTTTTCCACCTTATAAACTACAGTATGTATGTATGTTACTATATTTGATATAGTGGAAAACAGGAAAAAATCCCAAATGTGTGAAATTGAAAAAACAAAAACAAACCCTTTTTTTAATAGTTACTGTATGTCTATGGAACTAACTACCGGTAAGTGTTCATTTTTTATGGGACAATCTGTAGTTTTTATTGATACCATTTTGGTGTGGGTATGACTTTTTGATCACATTTTAATCTTTTTTTGGATTAAAAACTTGCTAAAGGACTGTGTCAAGAGAATTATAGTCAATGATTCCTATTCAGAATGGTCCTGGGTAATAAGTGGTATACCCCAAGGTTCAATGCTGGGTCCTTCATTTTTTAATTTATTTATTAATGATATCAAGGATGGGATTAATAGCACCATTTTTATTTTTGCAGATTATACCAAGCTATGTACTACTGTGCAGTCTAAGGCCTCCTGCACATGACCGTATGGTTTTGGATCTGTTTTAAATGGATCCGTTGTTCCGTTTTTGTCTCCGTGGGGTTCCATTCCATTTACATTCCATTTTCCTGTTCCGTTTTTGAGTTTGGTTTCTGTTTGTGATCCGTTTTTTGTGGAAACGGTAGCATACAATAACGTTTAAACAGTGAAAGTACATAAAAAAATTGGGCTGGGCATAACATTTTCAATAGATCTTTCCGCAAAAACGGAACGGATACGGAACATATATACGGATGTGTTCCGTATGCATTCTGTTTTTTTTACGGACTCATTGACTTGAATGGAGTCATGGAGCATGGTTTGCGGACAATAATTGGACATGTTCTATGTAAGAACGGAAATACGGAAACGGAAGTTATACAGAGTAACTTATTTTTTTTGCAGACCCATTGAAATGAATGCTTCTGTATACAGACTGTATACAGAACTGAAAAAAAGGCCCCAAAAATGGGGAAAAAAACGTTTGTGTGCAAGAGGCCTAAGGAAGATGTCCATCCCTTGATTGAACTTGATCGACTTATGTCTTTTTTCAACCTTATTAACTATGTAACTGCATTAACTATGTAACTATGTGAAGCAACAATAAAGGGTTGGATTGGCCATTTAGATTTTTTTTTTTCTGTCACAGCGTTTACCATACAGGATAAATACATTTACCGTATTTTTTGCCCTAAAGTGGGGCAAAAATAGTGCTGCGTTTTATGGGGCGAATGCAGCAAATATTGATACACCGCTGCGCTGCTAAAGAGCGCAGCCGGCATGTGTATCAATGAGGAGGGGCTGTGGGCGGCATCTTGCTTGCTAATGACAGTGGGGCCCGGTGCAGTAACTGTATTTTACTACACCGGGCCCGCTGTAGTAATGTACCGGTAGTTACAGGCGATGTTTAAAATTACAGTATAAACTTAATGCTGCCAGTATTACCCTACCTAGTATAATGTAAGATCCCAGGCAGGACTGGAGTGAGGAGCGGGCGGGTGGCGTCAGCGTCACGCACCTGCGCCGCCTGCTTTATTCATAACTACCGGTACATTACTACAGCGGGCCCGGTGTAGTAGAATACAGTTACTGCACAGGGCCCCGCTGTCATTAGAAAGCAAGATGCTGCCCACAGCCCCTGTATTGGGGTCATCATACCCACTGTTATGGGGGTGGATCTGTGGATGACACATAGCATAATATGCTATGTGTCATCCACAGATTCTCCCCATAGCAGTGTCATCCCAAAGATGCCCCCATAACTGTGCCATCCACAGATAACCCCATACAGTGCCATCCACAGATGCCCTCATACAGTGCCATCCACAGATGCCCCCATACAGTGCCATCCACAGATGCCCTCATAACAGTGCCATCCCTAGCTCCCCCACCTAACAGTGCGTCATCCCCAGATGCCCCCATACAGTGCATCATCCCCAGATGTCCCCATAACAGTGCCATCCACAGATTCCACCATAACAGTGTGTCACCCACAGATCCCCCAAAACAGTGCGTCATAATAGTTTCATGCACAGAACACCATTAGTAAAAAACCAACCAAAAGTACACCTTTTGGTTCTAAATATTTTTTTTCTTATTTTCCTCCTCAAAAACCTAGGAGCATCTTATGGGCAGGTTGATTCTTACAGGGCTAAAAATACGGTATATTGTAACTCCTTAAGGACACGTTTTTTTTTCATTTTTGCGTTTTCATTTTGTGCTCCCTGCATTCCGAGAGCCATAACTTTTTTTTTTTCCTTAGCCATATGAGGGCTTGTTTTTTGCAGGACAAGTTTACTTTCCAACGCCACAAATTAATATTGCATACGATGTAGTGGGAAGCAGTAAAAAAATTCCAAATGGGGTGAAATTGCAAAAAAAAAAGCAATTCCACCACAGTTTTACGGGTTTTTAAATTCATGACCTCCATGTCATGATTAAGGACATCTGTGTCCGAAACATGTAGACCCTGGGAGTGAGTGTACCAAACATCAAGCTAAGCTGTTTCTGTATTTTAACGCAATGAAAATAAAGGAAATTTGGCAATCTACATCCGTGGTTTGTGCTGGACTACTTAATCCATTTACAAGTGAGCATCTAATTGCTTCTATCATAAACTCCAATACACTTGTATTGGAGTCTATGATTATTTTACTAGTTTCCTATGGAGCGCTATTACTAGGGCTCCATAGGAAATACTATGCAATAGCATGGTTTCATTCACAGAAACCATGGCTGTTGCGGACAGGCTCCGGTTCCCCCGATCGCCACAAGGGGGAGCCGGAGAGCTGCCGAAAGTTTCACTTTCGGTTTTAATCGCGCGCAGATGCTGTGGTCAGGATTGACCACGGCTTCTAAGGGGTTAAATGTTTAGCTGTGGGGGTCTGCTTAAAAAAGCAGGTGGCCACTCGCAGCAATGGTGCCCGCATAAAGCAGGAGCGGGAGCCATCTTTATGGACAGGACACAGGACGTACGGGTACGTCCTGTGTGCTTAAGAGGTTAATAGTATGGGTGTGTTGGGATGCTAATTATGTTTATTTTATTTTTATTGTTTATTTATTTTTATCTTTCTATTTTTTTAATAAGAAAATATTAAATATTTTTTAAAACTTAAAAATCCTAGGTAGCATGCCATCAGTAGTTTACTTGTCCTATAAACTGCAATAAATTAGCAATGCAACCTATGGGACATTTAATATGTTCCTATGTAGCCCTGCCATTATTGTGGTTGCCTTGGATGCTTTGTTTAGAGGGACCTAGGCTATCACAACGAATGAATGATTTCCATAGTCATCTTACAGGGAAGCCTTCAGGCCCCAAGAGTGCTAAAAGCCTTTCAGATGTCATGGTCACAATTGAGGGGTTAAATAACTGTAATGTACATTTTTTCCAATCACCAGTCTGGGTGTCTACTGTCTGAAACAGCAGAAGCTGGTGGCTATGGCACCTGTTCCTTAAGCATTAAATAGCAGGCCTTGACCTTCTCAGAGGCAGCCCATGAGTAAGCATTTTGTTGGGTAGCAAGAGTACACAACAAAAAGAGAAACAAGAAAGAAAACACTATTTTGCTGTAGGGTTTGGTTGTGAAGCTGAGAGACAGTGATGTAAGACCTAGTGCAGGTGTATATACATTTACAAATATATGCACCACAAAAATATCAAGGATATTTAGATGTATCGCAATTGTTAGTTTAATGAGAGCTTTGAACATGTCTAGGAATTATTTATATTTAATTTGAATTTTAGAATGCACATAGATTAGCTATAAAATACAACAGTTGGAATACATGGGTTGGAATGGCCGGTTCCTTTGTGTGTCATGTCTAGTCTAAATAGTTAATTTAAGAGTTAATTTGTCGCAAATCAATTTTGTGTTATTTAAGCACATGGTCACTCACTGGAGCACTACCACTTTCTATTTCTCTTTAAGAGGAACTCATATGGATGCATCTATTGGTATCTGGTTTTTGGAGTGAGCAGCTTGCCTTGTTCATAAGAACCAGTGATATATGAAATGCTTAAAGGTGTATTCCCACAGGGCATGCGATAAATGTCTGATAGATGTGGGTCCCACCTGTGAGGCAACATCTTGCTCCATTCCATTCATATCGTTGGAGTTCTTGAAATAGCTGGCTATTTTCAGAACTCCTATAAAATTGAATAGGAAACCAACTTTCCATTCCCAGCAGCAGTGGATGGGGACCTATTCTTGAAGTAGGTGCAGGTTCCAGTGTTCGGACCCACACCTATCAGACACTTACGAATATGCCGTAAATGTCCAGATGGGAATAGCCACTTAAGGCTCTGCGGCATCTGCAATATGGTGGTTTGGCTGAATTCATAGTCTACCACACCATCAGCGAGTTCCCTCATTTATATTTCTTGTATTCATTTTACACTTAACAAGATTGTAGGTAATATTATCTCTTCAGTTATTTTTTTTTTCTTATATTCCCTTATAGTGAGTCATATGGCAACCTCTCGTAGTCAATGTTCACAAGGTAAAACTAGCAGCAGAAAAATCAGTAGGTGACAACAGGTCTTTTTTGGTGGTATAAAGACTGCCAAATACACTACTGATATGCCTCTAATAATTAATGTCTTTCACCTCTTTACCATTGGCTTCTGTGGAAAACCACCATCAAATCAGCTTGAAGGAAGCAACATGTTATCTCTCAACTATTTTTCAAATTAGTTGATGAAAAAAAACACCATGCACAAGTTGATTTTTTTTTACATTAAATTCAATGGGAAGCTGTTGATTGGATTTTGAATGCGCAACCCACAGTGAAAAATGTCCGTCTGCTGAATCAGCAGTAGACTTTGCCCACATAAACCTTATTCTTTAACAAGCCCCTTAGCAAAGCAACTGCAAAGAAAGCAACTGAGAAAACATGGCTCCTGGGCACAGTAATGGCAGGTCACATGAACTTTATGAGTTCCAGCAGGCTGCTCTAGCATAGATCAGCCTGCCAGAGTTCTCTAGATCTGTGTTTCCCAACCAGTGTGCCTCCAGCTGTTGCAAAACTACAACTCCCAGCATGCCTGCACAGCCAAAGGCTGTCCGGGCATGCTGGGAGTTGTAGTTTTGCAAAAGCTGGAGGCACACTGGTTGGGAAAAACTGCTCTAGATCAGTCTTTGCAGATATTACAACAATGCCTGCTGGTCCCAATGACCATAATGGGAATTGGCGGGGATCCGTCTGCTACCCAGCAAATATACCGAGATTTGGCCTTACAAATTATCTCTGTGTGCAGTGGAACAGCCTGCCGAAACTCATAACGATAGTGTAAAACTTTTAAGATGTATGTGAATTTTAGAATAAATAAGAAAAAAGAGTTGAAAATCAGCGTGGATCAGGTAACTGGAGGAATTATTGGGGTGATAGAAGACACCACATCAGTGTTACAATACCATATCTTATGTGAAAGATTACTAAGAAGATCCAGCAGTGACATTTGCTATATACTGTGTGATGATATGTCTTGTAAGAGCTGTTGTAAGAGATATGCTATGGTTTCCCTGTTTATTGCTTCATATATATATATATATATATATATATATATATATATATATATATATATAGAAGATGAAAAATGAGAAAGCAGCACACTTAACAATAACGGGTGCAAAGCCTGCCGACGACCAGCAACGAGGTCCTCAGATAGTGGTTCAAAAAATTGCAAAGCAGCACTCCAATCTTCAAACGTGCAAGTGTTTATTCAGCCCAGCGTGGCAACGTTTCAATTGTTCACTACAATCTTTCTCAAGCCATACTAAATAAAGTGCTCAGTGCAGTATGTATAATCAAGTCACATGATCATCAATTAATTAGTAATAAAAGCATGATTACAATAAAGTGTATACAAATAAAGTTATAAAGTGCTAAATTGTGCCAAATGTGCAAATTGCAAAAATGAATATATGTGAAAAGTACGTATTTTTCATACAATACATTTCTCCCTTAGTGTAAACCTATTAAATAATTGATTAGCTCAAATCCCACAGGTGCATAAAATAATTAATAATTGTAATAAAAAGACAATCTCACAGCGGGTGGAAATATCACAGGATCCTGGACGGCGTCTGACAAAGTACAGCCCGCATGCGCGGGATTCACAAGTCTCGTGGACCTTCTCGTATATCAAACTTATTGCCCTCAACAGAGATGGTGTTCAAGGGTTTCACGTTGTCTCTGCGGCTGCGCGGACTTGTAAGGTCTCGCGATCATTGTATTGCAAACACTCTAACCCGGGCCATATCAAGTATGGCGACCCCGGCATCTCAAGTGTAATGCGCATGTCACATATCACCACTTCGATCCACATCCCATATATAAACAATCAGCGTGCACCTATAGACATTTAATGGGGACATAGGAATGTCCAGAAAACTGGACTCACCATGGTACCCACACATCCAGGTTGGCCGCTCACAATCAAAATTCCCCATTTACGTGTATATTGCAAGTGACAGGTTCATCCAAAGGAACGAACCCGCCATACCTTGCCAAACACATACATGACAACCACCGTCGCTAGGTAAACCTGTCAGTTAGGGATACATGAAAAGACCTGTCATAGTCATCATGTACAATCCCCTTCTTCCAGTCACCTGTTGCTAGGTGATTTAACTCATACCTCTCATTCATCTCGGAGTATTCAAATAAAGACTAGAATAAAAATAAAAATAAGCCGCAGAGAGAACCTGACCCCCATGTTATCTAATGATACTTTTTTCATAACTCATATGGCACCCGGTCCTGCAGATATCCTTCCATCTGTGAGAGTGTCCATTGCTTGAAAAATCTGAAAATAATGTTATCAAACAATTAGTCATGATTATCCATTAAAAAGATTTTTTTATATATAAAAAAACTTTTTGTAAAAAAAGAACAAGACTACTGAACACATCATTTAGTCTTCCTCCCAGGTATGATTACGGTGGGAATACAACTGCAGGCAAATCAAAGCACAGCATCCTATGTCACACGGAAATCTACATTGAGTCCCCTAGGTTTAAGGGTCTCCAATGTATAGATCCAATACAATTCTTTATTTTTTAATAACTTGACTCTATCTCCCCCTCTTCGTGTCAATGGGATATGATCTATGACTCTAAATCTTAAATCCCTTTCCGTATGTCCTGCTTCCTTGAAATGCCTGGAGACTGGGAGATCCATCTTCTGCTTTCTAATGGAGTAACAATGTTGGTTAATCCTGGTCTTAACATCCCAGGTCGTCTCCCCCACATACCATAAGGCACATTGACATGTAAGCATATATACAACATATGTGGAATCACATGTCAATAGGGATCTGATCTTAATCTCTTTCCCTGTCGATGGGTTAGAGAATGTATTACCTCGGATCAATAGTGAACAATTTACACAATTGAAACATGGGTAACATCCCGTCTTTTGGATACCAAAAAGACCTCTTTCCCTTATTTTAGAGGGTCCAACATCCGACCTGACTATTTTATCCCCAAGGTTGCTACTTCTCCGATATGAGAACAATGGAGGTGTTTGAAACTCCTGAATCTGTGGATAACTTGATGTCAAAATACCCCAATGTTTCCTAACCACCTTCACTATATTATTACTTTCACTACTGTATTCTGATATAAACGGAATCCTTTTAATTTTTTCTTTAGATGTTTTTTTACTTTTCTCATTCTCAATTTTTTTGATGCTTTGATCAATCAATCCCCTGGGATAACCCCTTGCTCGAAATTTGGCACTCATCTGATCGAATCTCTGCCTCTTCATCTCAGCATCCTCCACAATCCTATCCACCCTCACCAACTGGCTGTAAGGTAAGGATTTCACCATTGAGGGGGGATGGTTGCTTTCATATTTTAATAGTGTGTTTTTGTCTGTCTTCTTGACATAAAGGTCACTAACCAGACGCCCCTCCTTGATGGAAACCTCCGTATCCAAAAACTGTATCTTCTCATATGAGTGTGTTAATGTAAATTTCACTGTTGGATCCATATCATTTAGAAATATGTGGAATGCCTGGAGGTCCAACGCAGCGCCCACCCACACCAAAAAGATGTCATCTATATAACGCCACCACCCCAGCACATGGCTGAAGTGGTGGCTCCTGTACACAAATGTGTCCTCCAGGTGGGTCATATAGATATTGGCGTAGGTGGGCGCTACATGGGGGAGACGACCTGGGATGTTAAGACCAGGATTAACCAACATCGTTACTCCATTAGAAAGCAGAAGATGGATCTCCCAGTCTCCAGGCATTTCAAGGAAGCAGGACATACGGAAAGGGATTTAAGATTTAGAGTCATAGATCATATCCCATTGACACGAAGAGGGGGAGATAGAGTCAAGTTATTAAAAAATAAAGAATTGTATTGGATCTATACATTGGAGACCCTTAAACCTAGGGGACTCAATGTAGATTTCCGTGTGACATCGGATGCTGTGCTTTGATTTGCCTGCAGTTGTATTCCCACCGTAATCATACCTGGGAGGAAGACTAAATGATGTGTTCAGTAGTCTTGTTCTTTTTTTACAAAAAGTTTTTTTATATATAAAAAATCTTTTTAATGGATAATCATGACTAATTGTTTGATAACATTATTTTCAGATTTTTTCAAGCAATGGACACTCTCACAGATGGAAGGATATCTGCAGGACCGGGTGCCATATGAGTTATGAAAAAAGTATCATTAGATAACATGGGGGTCAGGTTCTCTCTGCGGCTTATTTTTATTTTTTCTAGTCTTTATTTGAATACTCCGAGATGAATGAGAGGTATGAGTTAAATCACCTAGCAACAGGTGACTGGAAGAAGGGGATTGTACATGATGACTATGACAGGTCTTTTCATGTATCCCTAACTGACAGGTTTACCTAGCGACGGTGGTTGTCATGTATGTGTTTGGCAAGGTATGGCGGGTTCGTTCCTTTGGATGAACCTGTCACTTGCAATATACACGTAAATGGGGAATTTTGATTGTGAGCGGCCAACCTGGATGTGTGGGTACCATGGTGAGTCCAGTTTTCTGGACATTCCTATGTCCCCATTAAATGTCTATAGGTGCACGCTGATTGTTTATATATGGGATGTGGATCGGAGTGGTGATATGTGACATGCGCATTACACTTGAGATGCCGGGGTCGCCATACTTGATATGGCCCGGGTTAGAGTGTTTGCAATACAATGATCGCGAGACCTTACAAGTCCGCGCAGCCGCAGAGACAACTTGAAACCCGTGAACACCATCTCTGTTGAGGGCAATAAGTTTGATATACGAGAAGGACCACGAGACTTGTGAATCCCGCGCATGCGGGCTGTACTTTGTCAGACGCCGTCCAGGATCCTGTGATATTTCCACCCGCTGTGAGATTGTCTTTTTATTACAATTATTAATTATTTTATGCACCTGTGGGATTTGAGCTAATCAATTATTTAATAGGTTTACACTAAGGGAGAAATGTATTGTATGAAAAATACGTACTTTTCACATATATTCATTTTTGCAATTTGCACATTTGGCACAATTTAGCACTTTATAACTTTATTTGTATACACTTTATTGTAATCATGCTTTTATTACTAATTAATTGATGATCATGTGACTTGATTTTATTACAAGACACGGAGGCGAGTATTGCTATTCTCCTTCTTTACTCTGACCAATAGCAGCAAAGAAAAAATTGAACATGTGATCAAACCCCTCCCATAGTCCAAGTATAATAGGTAACTTCCTCTGCAAAACCTTCTCTTTCTTTGCTGCTGACCGCAGAGATAAGTACTTTTATTTTGTGTGCTCTTACTGTGATTTGTTTCATACAGTTATATGCTATCTGTGCCTTTTTCCTTTATATTTGGGGGAGTTTGATTACCCTTGGGTTGTTCATTGCCTTTCTCCCACAGGTTTTGACCTTTTGTTGCTTAACTGGGCTTATACTTAGCCCCCTGGTCTGCTTTATATATAGACTTTCTATTTCTCTGGGCTTTACCCTCCCTCTCTCTCCCCTCCGGTCTCACCTCCTCCCCCGCTTGTGTCCTGTCTTCATCGGGGGATTTTGTGCCTTGCTGCGCTTGCCACGGCTTCTTGTTTGATGTTCCTCCTGTCGGGGGATTTCCCTGCCTCCGGCTCCCTCTCTCCGTGCGCGCGCCCGAGATCTCGCGAGATCTCGGGCGTTTCCGGTCTTTATGCACTCCGGAGCTCGGGACCTGCATTTTGCCTGCTCTCTATCTAGCAGGTCGTATTTTTCTTCCCTCCAGTGATTGTTTTTCCCCTGGCTTGGGGAAAATCCTCCTGCCAGCTCCTGCCCATCTAGGTTCTCTCAGGGTTGTCCCTCCCTTGTCATTAACCCCTTCCAGGCAGCTCCATAAGCCTAACATGCCTGGCTCTCAGCATAGTGGACAGGGCTCAGCAGAGGAGGATTTTCCTCTGACTGAGTTGACCTCTCCTGGTCAGAATGTACGTGAAGGGATGCATGTAGATTCTTCCCAAGCCCTTCAAGTTTCTGTCTCTAATGCGATTGCAGCAGCTATGGGATCAATGACTTCGGTCATATCCCACTCTATCGCACAGGCCCTAGCTGCTCATCCAGCTACCTCTAATGTACCGCAGCCCGCTTCGGTTCCTAAACTGGCCGGGCCAGGGCCGTCTGCCTCCAGAACTCCCTTGACCGGTGACGTTATTTCCACCAATGTTGGCGCGCTTGGTTCGCGCAAGAGAGCCTGTCCGCGTCAGGCAGAACGCACGCGAGATTGGAAATGTGCTAGAGCACAACAGGAATGGGATTCCGACTCTGAGGTCGGTTCAGAGGAGGAGGCTATAGATGACGCCTTTGAGGCAGAGCAGGACCCCTCCGGGGTCATGGAATCTGATCCCCTTCCCAGGGATGATTTTCAGAGATCATTGGCCAATGCAGAGCCTGCGGGCTTAGTGGACCCCTCTGGGGAACCGTTGTTCGACCCTGACTCGCTCCATCATCCGCATTCTGCGGAATGGTTACCTTTGGACCACGTGTCCAAATACCTGGAAGCACGCGTGCGGTGCCCTCTGTCCAGAGACGCCCGCAATAAACTCAGAGCTGAATGCCCAAGGCCTATTGTTCCCAACAAGGTCTGCGAGACCCCGTCTGTGGATCCTAAAATGATCCAATTTCTCTCTAAGGCGGGATGGAACCCGCGTAAGGGCCTGGAGTCAGCCCTACGCTCTTGTCAGGATAAGCTCCTGGACATTATGGGCCCTCTAGCCAAGGTTTTTGATCTTGCTGAGTCAGCAAGGGCCGAGGGCAGTCTGGTAGACCCCGTTGAGTTACGTGAATGGGTTCAACGTGCCATTTGCATCGCGGGTAACGTAAATACGTCCCTATCTATGGAAAGGCGTAAGGCCATTTTGTTTAAAATTGAGCCGAAGCTCTCTAACCTGGCGCTTACTGAGGCTGGTAAGGAGGCTCAAGGCCTGCTTTTGGAGAGTCCTTTATCAAGGACCTAGGTCGCTATGTAGAGGCCTTCACAGCCCTCGATAAGGCCCAGAGCTCTATGAAAAGGGTTTTTCACGGTAGGGTCTCTACCAGGGCCGGCAGTTTCAGGGGCCGTCTGTCCGGCCGCGCCCAGTTCCAGTCCCGCGGGCGGGTCGAGGCTCCTTCTCCCAAAGACCATCTTTCCAGGAGCACAGACGAGATCCAACACCCTTTTTCCCGTCCCGAGGAGCCCCTTGGAGATCTAGAGGATATCGAGGACAGCCCGGTTCCAGACGTCCCTACGGTAAGACCACTGCCCCATTTCAATTCTTTCAATGCTTGTGTCGGGGGCAGACTCCGTCTCTTTTCTCAGGCCTGGTCCCTTATCACCTCAGACCCATGGGTCCTCTCCACGGTCCGGGGTTTCCAGATAGAACTGACGTCTTTCCCTCTGTCCATCCCTCCCCCTCACCCGGTGGTGTTGTCAGAGGAATGCCGCACCCTGGTGGATACCGAGTTGGTGGATCTTGTCCTCAAGGGGGCCATAGAGCCAGCCCCAGGCCCCCCTTACGGGATTCTCAGCAACATCTTCCTGGTTGCAAAGAAAGGGGGCCAGATGCATCCCGTCATCAATTTACGCGCTCTCAACGCGTTCGTGGTGTACCGCCATTTCAAAATGGAGGGGATCCACTTACTTCGAGATCTACTTCAGATGGGCGATTGGTTGGTCAAATTGGACCTAAAAGACGCTTATCTTACGGTCCCAGTAGAGGATGCGTCCAGAAATCTTCTCTGCTTTTCTTGGCAGGACAGAGTTTGGAGGTTTACGTGCCTCCCATTCGGCCTCTCGTCAGCTCCATGGTGTTTCACCAAACTGATGCGCCCGGCCATGGCCTGGCTTCGCAGTCGGGGAGTTCGCCTCATCATTTACCTGGACGACATCCTGATCATGGCCCAGGACAGTTCGGTGTTACTAGAGCACCTTCGCTGGACGATGGACCTGCTCTCGGATCTGGGGTTCCTGCTCAACCGGGAGAAGTCCTGTCTTTCTCCGTCCCACCAGATGGAGTTCTTTGGATTTGTGGTGGATGCCACAGTAGGGACCCTCAGCTTACCGTCGGCCAAGATTCGGTCCATCCGGAAAGAACTAATCAGAGCCAGGTCGGCTCCCCAAATCCCGTTACGTCGGCTAGCAAGGATAATTGGCCTTCTGGCCTCATCTATCCAGGCGGTATTCCCAGCCCCGCTCCATTACCGGGCTCTCCAACGCCTGAAGATCTCTCATCTGCGGACGGGAGTTTCCTACGCGGATTGGATTCCCTTGGACGAGGAAACCAGGGAGGAGCTGTCCTGGTGGATCCACAACTTGCACGCCTGGAACGGCAAGGCGATTTTTGGTCAGCGTCCGGATTTCGTGGTGGACTCCGATGCGAGCCTGTCGGGCTGGGGGGCTCACTGCGAGGGAATCACGACCGGCGGTCCCTGGTCAGACACAGAGACGGGATTCCACATCAATGCGTTGGAACTATTGGTGGGCTCATTTGCAATCACGAGCTTCACGAGGGACACGGCCAGATCCTGCATTCAATTGCGTATGGACAACATGTCGGCTGTACGTTACATCAATGGTATGGGAGGAACCCGGTCCACCATATTGTCTCGTTTGGCGAAGGACTTCTGGGACTATTGCCTATCCAAGGAATTGGTGGTCTTGGCGGAATACCTTCCGGGGGTTCACAACATCCACGCGGACTGGAGCTCTCGTCATCTTTCGGACTCCAGCGACTGGCAGTTAGATCCCGCGGTGTTCCGCTCCTTGATGTCGATTTGGGGACCTTTCTGCATCGACCTGTTTGCCTCGCGCCTGAACACACAACTGCCACGTTTTTACAGCTGGCGCCCGGATCCGGAAGCCGAGGCCGTGGATGCGTTCCTCCAGGATTGGTCCAGCGGGATCCTCTATGCGTTCCCGCCGTTCCAACTAATTCCCCGGACACTAAATCAAGTTCGCCGGTGCTCCGCGGACCTGACCCTACTGGTCCCATTTTGGAACTCCCAGTCATGGTTCCCCCAGCTTCTGGAGATGATGATAGAGATCCCTCGCCTGCTCCCGACGTCTCTGACTCTCCTCCGCGGTCCTCACCGCCAACCACATCCTCTACTCCTGGACGGGTCGCTGCGCCTACTGGCGTGTCGGATTTCAGGGGACCTTGGGAAGTCCCGGGAGTTTCGGGTACTGCTAAAGTCCTTTTGGAGAACGCATGGGCCCCAGGAACCAGGAGATCTTATAGATCAGCCTGGGGGTCTTGGGCTGACTGGTGCTTGGTTAGGGACCTGGATCCCATTTCAGCACCTGTGACAGAGATTTTACAATTCTTGTCTTCCCTCTTCGACCAGGGCAAGGCGTATCGTACCATCGGCCTGTTCAGATGGGCCATCTCAGCGTCTCATCAGGGCTTTGACGGTACCCCTGCGGGTCAACACCCTTTGGTCTGCCGGCTGATGCGCGGCTCGCGGATGTCTCGACCACCGAGACCCAGATTCACCTCCACTTGGGACGTGTCTAGTGTTCTTTCTTTTTTGTCCTCTTGGCCTCAGAATTTGGAGCTTTCCCTTCGGCAGTTGTCTGCGAAGCTAGTCACACTTTTCTGTCTGATTTCCTGCAAGCGGGTGTCCGACGTCAGAGCTCTGGATCATGATGCCCGCTCGTACACACCAGAGGGAGTCACGTTTGACATTTCTAGGAGGACAAAGACCCACATACGTTCGGTCTCCTATCCGGCTTTTCCGGCTTCGCCTTCGCTTTGTCCTGTGGCATGCCTTAAGGAATACGAAGCTCGCACTTCTCCTCATCGATCTCGAGAATTTCCTCAGCTCTTCCTTTCCACGATACGGCCTTTTGCTCCGGTGACTACTCCCACCTTGGCTAGGTGGATGAAGTGGATTATGGAGTTGGCGGGCGTGGACGTTTCTCTTTTTTCGGCACATTCTGCTAGGGGGGCATCTGCTACCTCGTTGGCGGTATCGAGTGCCAGACTTGAGGACATTTTAAAGTTGGCGGACTGGTCCAGTGTCTCCACGTTCCGGGAGTTTTATTTTAGACCAAGTCCTCATGTGTTTTCTTCCATCATTGATAACGTGTCTTAGACTTTGAACTTGCAATAGGAGCCTCCGTGTCTTGTAATAAAATCAGTTGATTTTCCTATTTCATGACGTAAAGTCATGATTTTATTAAAGACACGGAGGCGAGTATTGCCCGCCCTGATTTTTTTCCCTCCCTATGTAAGTATTTATGGTTTGTATCTGATGGCTTGCTTTGTTTTGAGCATTATGTTTTCACTCTATGAGTTTTTCCCTGAGTAGGTTTGCATAACCAGTTTGTTTGGATACTCTGTATCACTTCGTCTCCTATCACTCTCTGTTTTTCGTTTTTAGGTTGAGACTGACGTGCTAGACGGTCTTCGTTGTTCTACATGATGGTTTGGAGGGTCGGCAGTTTCGGTTCCAGCCGATCGTTACCGTGGATAGGACTTGACGTGTCTGTCGAGACTTCGTTCCAGTGTGTTCCTGGTTTACGTCCAGATGACCTGCGGTTTTCCTTTCCCGTGATGTCTGGAGTGTTCGGTTTCCAGTTTTGTTGGGACTCTTTTGGACTCTAGTTTCAAAGAAAGAGGAGGTTTTGCAGAGGAAGTTACCTATTATACTTGGACTATGGGAGGGGTTTGATCACATGTTCAATTTTTTCTTTGCTGCTATTGGTCAGAGTAAAGAAGGAGAATAGCAATACTCGCCTCCGTGTCTTTAATAAAATCATGACTTTACGTCATGAAATAGGAAAATCAACTGATTATATATACTGCACTGAGCACTTTATTTAGTATGGCTTGAGAAAGATTGTAGTGAACAATTGAAACGTTGCCACGCTGGCCTGAATAAACACTTGCACGTTTGAAGATTGGAGTGCTGCTTTGCAATTTTTTGAACCACTAATATATATATATATATTATAAAAACAAGCATTTTAGGTCCGTTTTTCTGTTTTCCAATTTAACTATAAATGGGTTAGACGGATCCCAGATAGTAGACGTATAAAAAAGAACCTAAATTATGGCGTACATTGTGTATATAATACTGCATTATAGTGACGAAGTAACAGTATCATATACTGTAGTAAAAAAACATCTCTCATTGCTTTGGAGTAACAGGGAAAGCAAGGATCTGCTGAACAAGAACATTAAAATTGATGAACTGGTGTGATGTCCATGGAGCACATGGACAGCACATGTCTGTGATTCACTGAAGTGTGAATGAAGCCTAAAAGTGAGCCCATACTTTGTTACCTAAAGGGTTATACCTATCTCAGACATTGATGGTATATCGCTAGGATATGCCATCAATGTCAGATAGATGGGGATTCTATCTTTGGGACCCAGTCATATCTCCAGAACAGGCCCCCTTAGTGAAGAAGAGCACATTTCGCATAGGCAGCATGATCTCTATTCACTGCTAATGGAGTTCTGGAAATAATCTAGCAAGAGTGGAGAGTGCACTGCACATCCATGGCCACCTCTCCATTCATTGCTATAGAACTGCCAAAAATGGAGAGCCACCAGCGTTCATTTAAATGGTTGGTAATGTAACACTACAGTTTCCTAGCAATTGCTAAATGTATGGCTTGCTTTCCCTGGTGATAACAGCTAATTGATGTGTATTTATCAAGCCATAGCCATGATGCTCAGTTTAGCACTGTCAATCTGAAAAGTAATTTGTGTACCTTCAGGGTAGGGCAGCAGGGAACAGATACTCTGCAGATTTTTTCTGCGGAATTGCATGTGAAAAATCTACAACATATACAGTAGCAGCTAAGCGCATGCAATTTTGAAATGCAGGGTGTGAAATCTGTGGCAAACCCATAGCACTTAGCTTATAAACTCCATGACAAATTCCTCACCAGAAGGTACCGATTTTGATGCTGAAGAATTCCTGTATATACACTGCGGTTTTTCTGCTGCAGAAACTCCATAGCGACTTTATCCCATATGGAGATACTCTTATGTATCTACTGCGGACATAAAGAACATAGATGAGATGCACATATGTAGCTATGGTCTCTGGTCCTCTGAATGGCAGGGCGGCTACATGCAAAACTCAGAAACATGTACCTCAATAAATACTAGTTGCACATAAACCCTATAAATAAACCAAATTTAATAAAATATACTCTTTAAAATTTTCAGCAGGGAGACATTGGGGGGAAATCAAAACTGGAGTAAGGAAAATTGGCTTAGTTGCCCATAGCGGCCAATCAGATTTCACCTTCCATTATTGAGGGCTTCTTTGGAAAATTTAATCTGATTGGTTGCTATGAATAACTAAGTCAGTTTTCCTTTAGTCCAGTTTTGGTAAATTTCCCCCTTTGTCTATCTGCCAACATCTCAATATCTCTTTCTTAAAGGGGTTATCCCATAACTAATGTAAAAAATGAAAATCAGACATCGTATAGTACATGGCAAACTCTTTCTAACAAAGCTACAACCAGCCCTGTACCTCACATGGATCCAGAGATCTCCCCATTCATTGCTCTGCTAGATTAATATCAATACAGAGAGATAGTGTTGGCTCACCTAATTCATGTCTATGGAGGGGTGCCACCAACCAAAGTAGATACACCCAATCTATAAAAATAAATAAAATATGGCTCTCAGACTATGGAGACATTAAAACATGATTTTTTTTGTTTAAAAAATGATATTATTGTGTAAAACAAATAAATAAATAAATAAATAAAAAGACGAATAATGTGTCAGATACTCTCACAGACAAACTAAAAATAGAGTTTTTTCCACCAAGGATCCAGAAGGGGAGGATAAATGAAAAATGATGGTAGAGGTACATGGGTTAGTTGATATAGAAGGGATTAAGAATCTGTCCCTAATTCTAACCCCATGGTTTACTCAACCCAGGGACACCTCCTAAAGGTGGGGGTACCCTGTCCCCGTACCTAAATCTGTTGTTCCCCTAAGTTGCCCTATATCTAATACCATAGGCAAAACCAGTAAAGATAGTCACTAGGGATGCTCATGGAAGGATACTAAAGATATAATAATGATGTATAAAAACACATAACCCCGACGCATTTCTACCACACCAACGGCTCATCAGGGGGTAATAGTAAGATCATGCAACATAGATAGTAATAAAGGAAGAAAAAGATACTTAGCTTCCATATATTGATTAGGTCCAGATAGTAGTTTCCACACCAGAAGGAGATGTACTGATGGGAACTTGGATAGAGCATACGCCGAACTAATGAGAGAGCTAACACGTGTCCACAATATCCACAAATGCAATAGGTTGGATATTTTGTTCTTTGATTTAAATTCCAGTTCTTTAAAACATATAAGCTGCATAAATGTTCTTATGCAGAGTCCCTGGGACGGTTACAAAAGTTGTTATTACTGCATTTTCATGGTTTATATTAAAGATGGAAATGTACTGCATTGACTTGGATATAAAACAAAGAAGTAGTTAAAAAATTAGCGCTGGAAAAAATTTGGTAACAAAACTTTTTAGCTAGCGAAAAACAAAATATGTGCATACTGTAAAAATAGCTCTGTTAATGCTGAAAACAAGTCCTAGCTCCACTAAAAGTATATTTTGTATGTTCAAGTACGCTCTTTTCTTAGAACTGGAAAACTCATGAAACAGTAAATTTATAATTGATAAAATGGAGATTTAAAGGAACCAGTCACTAACTTCACGCCTTATCCAAGGGCAGTAAACATTCTTGGCAGGTCATATAGTATTGGCAGGTACTCTAGGATTTTCATTAAAAAGTAGCATGGTATATGTACAATTAATTGTAAGCACATATTCTATATCTCGAAATGTTGATAAAAAAGATTTAAAAGTAAAAAAGAATTATACATTACACAGGGTGCAGGGTGTAATGTACAAGACTTGAGGGATATTTCCAATGGATAGTCCTCCTGTGTCCTGCTGTGTGTTGACCTCTATGACACATCCCTATGGATCCATGTAACACCATGAGTCCTATTGACAGGAAGATATTTTTTATGAACAAGCGGCAAATGACAATTACGCAATTGTTTGAGCTTAAAAGATGTTCAATTACATGAAACAATCATTTTTTACTGTTTGCTCGTTACTGTGATTGTTGCTTGTTTGCCTCTGTAGCAAGGTTCAGCAACGTTCAGCACTCCAACTGCTGTAAAACTATAACTCTCAGCATGCACACTTGTTCATCTTGTAACTCCCAAAAATGTAAAGGAGGATTCTGGGAGTTGTATTTTCAGAATAGCTGGAGTGCCGAAGATTGCTAATCCCTGCCTTATGGCATTTACACCACTAACAACTGGCAGGTTTGTGGTGAGCGGATTTGGTGGTGACAAACGATAATCTTTCAGTCAGGCTGATTTGTCCAGCCGTTGGAGAATGAACAAATTGCTGCTTGTCATTTGATCTCTGCACACTATGACATGCAACGATAATTTCTGAAATTTGAATGATAATACAAGAATCCAAGTGATAATTGTTCCGTCTACTGGGCCATTAAATGTCACGAAAAGCAGACTAATAATGAGGGTAGGTATCCATAGAGATAGGTAGTTGGAGAAATAAAATTATTTATCTGTGTATATAGTGAGGGGAGCTTGTGAGGAATTTATTTGTCCAAAAAAACAAACCCCCTTCATGCCAATCTACCATAAACAAAATGTGTAAAAGGTTTGGTATTCATTGCATTAGGATGTTACTTAGATGGTACACTCCTGTCTCCTGCATATGGTTCCACCAGGTCAAGTAGACCCTTTACAGTTCCAGAGAACTCTAACTACTGTGTCAATTCCCCAATGATGAAACACTGGCTTGCAATGTGATGTAATACTATGGCAGGTATTTCCAAAAATAAGAGTGAATCTGGATCACACATCCTCATACTATGCTTTTATCTAATACTTGCTTCTCAGCATAATTGACATCGCTTCTCAGCGCAATTGATAGTATACCGCCCCCTGCATTGCATGCTAAACATAAGGCCTTAGTATAAATTTTGATAAAAAGCATAGTCTCACTCACCTGGAGTGGAAACCTTCTCTAAATTTGGCACGGCTCTGGGCGGCGACCATTGGGGCCGCAGCACCGCACCAGCAAGCAGTTGGACCAAGAAACCAAATTGCACCCCCGCTGCCTGGCAAAGGCACCCTGGCATTGGGCCCCACCAACCCACCAGCACAGCACCGAAGCAACAATGACCGCCGAGCAGCACCCCACTATGTGAACAGTTGTCAAAGCATTCAGGAACTCCAACTGAGAGCTGGTAGGAATTTGTGAACCCTTATGCAGTCTCATAATTAGTCGCTAATTAGAATAACTCGGGCTGAATGAGGAGGAGTGCTAATACCAGAGTAAGGAAAAAAGGGACAGATTCTACAAAAATCTATCCAAAAATAAGAGTAAATCTGGATCGTACATCGTCATATATTTTCTTTTCAATTATCTTTTTATTAATATTACAATAAAGATATATAGACAGATAGAACAATTCATCAGTCATTACTATACAGTCGTGGCCAAAAGTTTTGAGAATTACATAAATATTGGAATTTGGAGAAGTTGCTGCTTAAGTTTTTATAATAGCAATTTGCATATACTCCAAAATGTTATGAAGAGTGATCAGATAAATTGCATAGTCCTTCTTTGCCATGAAAATTAACTTAATCCCAAAAAATACATTCCACTGCATTTCCTTACTGTCATTAAAGGACCTGCTGAGATCATTTCAGTAATCGTCTTGTTAACTCATGTGAGAATGTTGACGAGCATAAGGCTGGAGATCATTATGTCAGGCTGATTGGGTTAAAATGGCAGACTTGACATGTTAAAAGGAGGGTGATGCTTGAAATCATTGTTCCATTGTTAACCATGGTGACCTGCAAAGAAACGCGTGCAGCCATCATTGCGTTGCATAAAAATGGCTTCACATGCAAGGATATTGTGACTACTAAGATTGCACCTCAATCAACAATTTATAGGATCATCAAGAACATCAAGGAAAGAGGTTCAATTCTTGTTAAGAAGGCTTCAGGGCATCCAAAAAAGTCCAGCAAGTGCCAGGATCATCTCCTAAAGAGGATTCAGCTGCAGGATCGGAGTGCCACCAGTGCAGAGCTTGGTCAGGTATGGCAGTAGGCAGGTGTGAGCGCATCTGCATACACAGTGAGGCAAAGACTTTTGGAAGATGGCCTGGTGTCAAGAAGGGCAGCAAAGAAGCCACTTCTCTCCAAAAAAAAACATGAGGGACAGATTGATCTTCTGCAGAAAGTATGGTGAATAGACTGCTGAGGACTGAGGCAAAGTCATATTTTCCGATGAAGCCTCTTTCCGATTGTTTGGGTCATCTGGAAAAAAGCTTGTCCGGAGAAGTAAAGGTGAGCGCTACCATCAGTCCATGTGTCATGCCAACAGTAAAGCATCCTAAGAATATTTGTGGTCGGGGCTTAAACATGAAGGAATGACCCCTACCTACTGGATACCTAAAAGCGGTTAGAATAATGCCGGAACCGCGGCACTGAAGGAACGCCTGAAGGGGGGCATCCCCTGGTGTGAGATAGTGAAAGGGTGGGTAGGGTAGGGAAATTTATGCTGGAGACGACGTTCACTGTGGGAGGGGACGCCCGGCCAGATATAGTCATCATCGCCACTCCCACAAATACAGGCCTTAACACTTGTGGTCGGGGCTTAAACATGAAGAAATGACCCCTACCTACTGGATACCTAAAAGTGGTTATAATTATGCCGGAACCGCAACGCTGAAGGGACGCCTGAAGGGGGCCAAAAAGTACAACAAACTCGATCAAAGAGCTTTATTACAACCTCCAATTGCGATTTCGCTACCAACGAGCGAGCTGCAGCCAGGGTAATGGGATCGGAAGTAGTGAAGCGTACCGAGGCATTGTGGCACCGTAGACGTCCGCTTCGGGAAACTTGTGAAAGAGAATTAGCTCGGGACAGGGCACCGGCTGCTATATTTTGGATTCGGGTACATGAAAGTGTGTAATGAATTTGGTGTAGTAACGAGCGAAGCACCTGACGCCTAACAAAAGATATCAGTTGGACCAAGCCGTTAATCAAATATCCATGACCGCGACATTGACATAAACATACATCATGTAACCAGCCCATTCCTGACCCCCTGCATGCACAGCCGCCATTATAGGATAAAGTTCAACCAACGCTGAAATCTGTGGATCCCGGGATCAACCAACCTGACTCGTCCACCCATCAGCTAGCCAGTGGGGGCCAAAAAAAAGGGGCAGCAAAACCTGAGATTGACGTGGCTTCACTAAACTAGGAGAATTACTGTATACCTCTGGAATAAAAGAGAAATACCATACCAATGCCTGAGAAAGTGGTCCCACATGGAAAGTCAGCAATCGCCTGAACATCAAGGCATATATAAACACTTGATCCTGGAGAGATAAACGCAAGAAACCCTTTAATCTTTACCAATGCCACTAACGTGGTATCATGGTGAACTGATAAAATAACAAGTCGAATACGTATGTGTAAAAACGTGCGTCAAGCGTAACCCTATAAGGAATCTGGAGCTGAATCCGCAGTGCGGACCAGCATCCTAACAGTGCCCCTATATATATATATATATATATATATATATATATATATATATATATATGTATATATATATATATAAATATATATACACACACATACATATAAACTAAACACACATATATAATTTTTTTTATTTTTTTAACTAACCCTGGAGCCTGAACTCACACTCTGCTCTGCACTTCCAGCTGTGGCCGCATAGAGGGCGCCAGAGCCACAACTATGCGTGTCTGTGGAACCCAGCCAGCAGATCAGAGCGAGGGGCAGAGGTGAGTGCATGCCTGAATAGTGCGGGAAGAGAGACTGACTAAAACAGACACCTCACTAGTAGCTCTGCGTGAGGAAAACACATGACAGCCAGCTGCAGAGCTGAATACATGGTCGAGTGACCCCTGTAAGCGACTCCTGTGATGTGCTTTCCACATAGTGTAATCTCATACTAAAGCCATATTAAGAAGCCTGACATACCCTGACTAGAACACTAGACTCAATGTCCCTTCCCTGTAATAAATGTATGTTTTTTGTTTTTCTCTGACATTTCATTTATTTTATAACACACCCTCTTTTTTTTTTTTTTAAACACACACACTCTTCCTGAACCTTACTACTCCCCCTTGTTGAGTGAATTCACCTGTGCGCCCCCTGCATAGAAACAACATGCTGAAGCCTTGATATTAGCTTTGGCACCAAAGGACGTAATCTACCCGCCAGTTGACTCGCATATAATTTCAGTTCCGTTTAACAAGGATATCGGCCTGTAACTGCCACAGTTTGTAGGGTCTTTCCCTTTGTGAATCAGCGTGACATACGCCTCTAAAGATTTTTTAGGTATGGGGATACCTGAGAGGTAGGCGTTAAACGTTTCTGTCAGTCTGGGAAGGAGGGCCGAAGATAACGTTATGTAGTAAGAGCAAGGGAAACCGTCTGGACCGGGAGCTTTGCCCTTCGGACACTTCGACATGGTGGACCTGATCTCATCTATTGAGAATGGTTTTAGTAAGTCAGCGTGGAAAGTTGGTGATAGAGTGGGAAGAGACAATTTTGCTAGAAAATCTGCTGTAGCCGAATTGGTTTTCCCTATAGCCTGTGTGTCTGGCTCATGAGACTTAATCACGGAAAATGAGGAGAGAATATTTAAAAGAAGAAAAACTGCTACAAGAGGACATAGTTTTAAATTAGAGGGGAAAAGGTTTAAAAGTAATATCAGGAAGAATTACTTTACTGAGAGAGTAGTGGACGCATGGAATAGCCTTCCTGCAAAAGTGCCTTGCTGAGGAAAGATCGAGATATAGGGAGTAGAGATGAGCGAACACCTGGATGTTCGGGTTCGAGAGGTTCGGCCGAACTTCCGGAAAATGTCCGGGTTCGTGATCCGAACTCAACCCGAACTTCATCCCAAACCCGAACCCCATAGAAGTCAATGGGGACCCGAACTTTTGGGCACTAAAAAGGCTGTAAAAGACTCCCGGAAAGGGCTAGAGGGCTGCAAAAGGCAGCAAAGTGTAGGTAAATCCCCTGCAAACAAATGTAGATAGGGAAATGATGACTTAACATAAAATAAATAAAAATTAACCAATATTAATTGGAGTTAGGTCCCATAGCACAGAATCAGGCTTCAAATCACCCACCAATGGAGAAGGCCGCTTACTATTATTTCGACCCCAGCATCCAGACAAAGGAGAGAGGTCCCACAGCAGAGAATCTGGCATCATATCAACCACCACAGGAGAAGGCCACTTTCGGTGACTTAGGCCTTAGCACCCAGACAGAGGAGACATGTCAGATAGCACAAGCATTACATTTATACCATCCAGCACAGGAGAAGGCCACTTTTAGTTACTTTGACCCCTGCACCCAGAAAGAGGAGAGAGGCCCCACAGCACATATTCAGGCATCATATCACCCACCACAGGAGTAGGCCACCATTTAGTTAATTTGACCCCTGCACCCATGTCAGCTGGTACAAGCATCAGTTTTACATCACCCAGCACAAGGAAAGGCCACTTTTAGAGACTTTGACCCCTGCACCCAGACGGAGGAGAGAGGTTTTCACAGCACATATTAAGGCCTCATATCACCCACCACAGGAGTAGTACATCACTCAGCACAAGAGAAGGCGACTTTGAGAGACTTTGACCCCTGCACCCAGACGGAGGAGAGAGGTTTTCACAGCAGAGAATCAGGCATTTAGATCACCCACCACAGGAGTAGGCCACCATTTAATGGGACCCCGGCAACCATGTCAGATGGTACAAGCATCAGTTTTACATCACCCAGCACAAGAGAAGGCCACTTTGAGAGACTTTGACCCCTGCACCCAGACGGAGGAGAGAGGTTTCACAGCAGAGAATCAGGCATTTAGATCACCCACCACAGGAGTAGGCCACCATTTAATGGAACCCCGGCAACCATTTTCAGTGAGTTAGGCCTTAGCAACGAGACAGAGGAGACAGGTCAGAAAGCACAAGCATCAGTTTTACAGATCACCCACCACAGGAGTAGGCCACCTTTAGTTAATTTGACCCCTGCACCCAGAAAGAGGAGAGAGGTCCCACAGCAGAGATTCAGGCATTTATATCAGCCAGCACAGGAGAAGGCCGCTTTCAGTGACTTAGGCCTTAGCACCGACACAGAGGAGACAGGTCAGATAGCACAAGCATCAGTTTTATATCAACCACCACAAGAGAAGAGCACTTTTAGAGACTTTGACCCCTGCAGCCACACGGAGAAGAGAGGTCCCACAGCAGAGATTCAGGCATTTATATCAGCCAGCACAGGAGAAAGGCCGCTTTCAGTGACTTAGGCCTTAGCACCGACACAGAGGAGACAGGTCAGATAGCGCAAGCATCAGTTTTACAGATGACCCACCACAGGAGTAGGCCACCTTTTGTTAATTTGACCCCTGCACCCAGAAAGAGGAGAGAGGTCCCACAGCACATAATCAGGCATCATATCAACCACCTCAGGAGAAGGCCACCATTTAGTTACTTAGGCCTTAGCACCGACACAGAGGAGACAGGTCAGATAGCACAAGCATCTGTTTTACATCAACCACCACAGTAGAAGGGCACTTTTAGAGACTTTGACCCCTGCAGCCACACGGAGGAGAGAGGTCCCACAGCAGAGATTCAGGCATTTATATCAGCCAGCACAGGATAAGGCCGCTTTCAGTGACTTAGGCCTTAGCACCGACACAGAGGAGACAGGTCAGATAGCTCAAGCATCAGTTTTACATCAACCACCACAGGAGAAGGGCACTTTTAGAGACTTTGACCCCTGCAGCCACACGGAGGAGAGAGGTCCCACAGCAGAGATTCAGGCACTTATATCAGCCAGCACAGGAGAAGGCCGCTTTCAGTGACTTAGGCCTTAGCACCGACACAGAGGAGACAGGTCAGATAGCACAAGCATCAGTTTTACATCAACCACCACAGGAGAAGAGCACTTTTAGAGACTTTGACCCCTGCAGCCACACGGAGGAGAGAGGTCCCACAGCAAAGATTCAGGCATTTATATCAGCCAGCACAGGAGAAGGCCGCTTTCAGTGACTTAGGCCTTAGCACCGACACAGAGGAGACAGGTCAGATAGCACAAGCATCAGTTTTACATCAACCACCACAGGAGAAGAGCACTTTTAGAGACTTTGACCCCTGCAGCCACACGGAGGAGAGAGGTCCCACAGCAGAGATTCAGGCATTTATATCAGCCAGCACAGGAGAAAGGCCGCTTTCAGTGACTTAGGCCTTAGCAACGACACAGAGGAGACAGGTCAGATAGCACAAGCATCAGTTTTACATCAACCACCACAGGAGAAGGGCACTTTTAGAGACCTTGACCCCTGCAGCCACACGGAGGAGAGAGGTCCCACAGCAGAGAATCAGGCATCATGTCAACCACCACAGGAGAAGGCCGCTTTCAGTGACTTTGGCCCCCTGCACCCACACAAAGGAGACATGTCAGACAGCACAAGTATAACATTCATATCACCCAGCACAGGAGAAGGACACTTTCATGTACTTTGGCCCCGGCCCCAGACAGAGGGAAGGTTCATTCAACTCTGGGTTGCACCCCAAGATCCTAGTTAATTTCAAAAATTGATTTTTCAATGAAGAAGTGGCCAGGAGTACAAGACAACATGGTTTAAGGCAGTTATTAAGGACTACTCTGCACAAGGGAGGGTCAGGTCTTGTGGGATCCATGCCTGGTTCATTTTTATAAACGTCAGCTTGTCCACGTTGGCTGCGGACAGGCGGCTGCGTTTGTCAGTAATGACGCCACCTGCCGTGCTGAATACACGTTCAGATAAAACGCTGGCCACCGGGCAGGACAGCACCTCCAAGGCATAACATGCTAATTCTGGCCACGTGGACAATTTGGAAACCCAGAAGTTGAATGGGGCCGAACCATCCGTCAGTACGTGGAGTTGTGTGCAGACGTACTGTTCAACCATGTTAGTGAAATGTTGCCTCCTGCTAACACGTTCCGTATCAGGTGGTGGGGCAGTTAGCTGTGGCGTGGAGACAAAACTTTTCCACATTTCTGCCAAGCTAACCCTGCCCTCAGAGGAGCTGGCCGTGACACTGCTGCGTGGGCGACCTCTAGCTCCTCCTCTGCCTTGGCCTTCCACCTGTTCCACTGTGACAGTTGGGAATGCTCTCAGGAGCGCGTCTACCAGCGTGTGCTTGTACTCGCGCATCTTCCTATCACGCTCCAGTGCAGGAAGTAAAGTGGGCACATTGTCTTTGTACCGTGGATCCAGCAGGGTGGCCACTGGCCACCCAGTAGTCAGCACACGTTAAAATGTGGGCAACTCTGCTGTCGTTGCGCAGGCACTGCAGCATGTAATCGCTCATGTGTGCCAGGCTCCCCAGAGGTAAGGACAAGCTGTCCACTGTGGGAGGCGTATCGTCATCATCCTCTGTATCCCCCCAGCCACGCACCAGGGATGTGCCTGCGCTGTGGTGGGTGCCACCCCGCTGTGAACCTGCTTCATCCTCATCCTCCTCCACCTCATCCTCCTCGTCCTTCAGTAGTGGTCCCTGGCTGGCCACATTTGTACCTGCCCTCTGCTGTTGCAAAAAACCTCCCTCTGAGCCACTTCTAACAGACTGGCCTGAAAGTGCTAAAAACGACCCGTCATCCTCCTCCTCCTCCTCCTGGCCCTGGCCCACCTCCTCCTCCATCATCGCCCTAAGCATTTTCTCTAGGAGACATAGAATTGGTATTGTCACGCTGATAACAGTGGCATCGCCACTGGCCATGTTGGTGGCGTACTCTAAACAGCGCAACAGGGCACACAGGTCTCGCATGGAGGCCCAATCATTGGTGGTGAAGTGGTGCTGTTCCGCAGTGCGACTGACCCGTGCGTGCTGCAGCTGAAACTCCACTATGGCCTGCTGCTGCTTGCACAGTCTCTCCAGCATGTGCAAGGTGGAGTTCCACCGGGTGGGCACGTTGCATATTAGGCGGTGAGCGGGAAGACCGAAGTTCCGCTGTAGCGCTGACAGGCGAGCAGCGGCAGGATGTGAGCGCAGGAGCGCGCACAGGCGGCCCGCACTTTATGCAGCAGCTCTGACATGTCTGGGTAGTTGTGAATGAACTTTTGCACCACCAAATTCAGCACATGCGCCAGGCAAGGGATGTGCGTCA
Organism: Bufotes viridis; assembly: GCA_033119425.1. Taxonomy (NCBI): domain Eukaryota; kingdom Metazoa; phylum Chordata; class Amphibia; order Anura; family Bufonidae; genus Bufotes; species Bufotes viridis. Next base: position 219,358,448 of record CM065589.1, read on the forward strand.
AACCGGCTAGTCCCAGAGCTGCCACGAGATTTCGCCCATTATGGCACACAACCAGGCCGGGCTTGAGGCCCACCGGCAGCAACCACTGGTCGGTCTGTTGTTCAATACCCCGCCACAACTCCTGCGCGGTGTGGGGCCTGTCCCCCAAACATATGAGTTTCAGAATGGCCTGCTGACGTTTACCCCGGGCTGTGCTGAAGTTGGTGGTGAATGTGTGTGGCTGACTGGATGATCTGGTGGAAGCAGAGGAGGAGGAAGCCGAGTAGGAGGAGGAGGCTACAGGAGGCAAAGAATGATGCCCTCTGATCCTTGGCGGCGGAAGGACGTGCGCCAAGGAACTCTCCGCCTGGGGCCCAGCCGCCACTACATTTACCCAGTGTGCAGTTAGGGAGATATAGCGTCCCTGGCCGTGCTTACTGGTCCATGTATCTGTGGTTAGGTGGACCTTGCCACAAATGGCGTTGCACAGTGCACACTTGATTTTATCGGACACTTGCATGTGCAGGGAAGGCACGGCTGTCTTGGAGAAGTAGTGGCGGCTGGAAACCACATACTGGGGGACAGCCATGGCCATCAGCTGTTTGAAGCTGTCTGTGTCCACCAGCCGGAATGACAGCATTTCAAAGGCCAGTAGTTTAGAAATGCTGGCATTCAGGCCAAGAGCTCGAGGGTGACTAGGTGGGAATTTGCGCTTCCTCTCAAAGGTTTGAGAGATGGAGAGCTGAATGCTGCTGTGTGAAATAGTGGAGGCGCTAGGTGACGGTGGCGGTGGTGGTGGTGGTGTCGGTGGCACATCCTCTGTTTGCTGCTCGGCAGGTGGCAACATTCCTCTCAGGCGGAAGCCGAGGCAGCAGCGGTAGAGGGAGCAGGGGAGCCTGAGCGGGTTCCTTGTTTTTAAGGTGTGTACTCCACTGCAGTTCATGCTTTGCATGTAGATGCCTGATCATGCAGGTGGTGCTCAGGTTAAGAACGTTAATGCCTCGCCTCAGGGTCTGATGGCACAGCGTGCAAACCACTCTGGTCTTGTCGTCAGCACATTGTTTGAAGAAGTGCCATGCCAGGGAACTCCTTGAAGATGCCTTTGGGGTGCTGGGTCCCTGTTGGCGCTGGCCAATAGCAGGCGAACTCTCTGGACGGCGGCTGTTCTGCATTTGCCCCCTGCTCCCTCTTTGGCTTCGCTGTTGTCTCGGTCTCACCACTGCCTCTTCCTCTGAACTATTTAAGTCAGCGGCACGACCTTCAGTCCATGTGGGGTCTAAGACCTCATCGTCCTCTGCATCGTCTTCCACCCATTCTTCCTCCCTGACCTCCTCCTGTTCAGTCTGCAAACTGCAATAAGAAGCGGCAGTGGGCACCAGTGTTTCGTCATCATCAGAGACTCGGTCACTCTGCTGTGGTGGTATTCCCATGTCCTCATCATCTGGATACATAAGTGGTTGTGCGTCAGTGCATGGAATGTCTTCCACCGCTGGGGAAGGGCTAGGTGGACGCCCCTGGAAAACCGTGGGAGCAGAGTCTTCAAACAGAATAAGAGACTGCTGCATAACTTGAGGCTCAGCCAGTTTCCCTGATATGCATGGGGGTGATGTGACAGACTGATGGGCTTGGTTTTCAGGTGCCACCTGTGCGCTTTCCGCAGAAGACTGGGCGGAAGACAATGTGGTGAACATTCTGGAAGCACTGTCGGCCACCCAATCGACTAATGCCTGTACCTGCTCAGGCCTTACCCGCATTGGGCCCCACCAAATATCGCTTTAAATTCTGCCGGCTACTTGAGGGAGTTGGTTCACTACTTTGTGCGCCTGAGGCCGAACGGCCACGTCCTCTGCCAGCAACAGAGGCTCCACGGACACCACCACGACCGCGTCCTCGTCCCTTAATAGAATGTTTCCTCATTGTTGCGATTCAACTCGCACCACAATAAAATATATTATTTTTTAGCCCCAAAATTCCCACACTGGAAGATATAATTCCTTTTTCCGGTATTAATTACAAGAAAACTGCTGCAAATTGGACACCAGAATTTTTAAAATGCTAGTTTTGTTACATAGATTCCCACACGGGGAGATATAATTCCTTTTTACAGGAGTAAAAATGTGCGGCCTACTGTTTCTGGTGTAACTAACACCAGATTGATTAAATTGGCCTTTTTTCACCAAAATTACAACACTGGACAATGTAATGCCTTTTTCCGGTATTAATTGCAAGAAGACTGCTGCTAATTGGACACCAGAATTTTTAAAATGCTAGTTTGTGTACATAAATTCCCACACTGGAAGATATAATTCCTTTTTCCGGTATTAATTACAAGAAAACTGCTGCAAATTGGACACCAGAATTTTTAAAATGCTAGTTTTGTTACATAGATTCCCACACGGGGAGATATAATTCCTTTTTACAGGAGTAAAAATGTGCGGCCTATTGTTTCTGGTGTAACTAACACCAGATTGATTAAATTGGCCTTTTTTTCACCAAAATTACAACACTGGACAATGTAATGCCTTTTTCCGGTATTAATTACAAGAAGACTGCTGCTAATTGGACACCAGAATTTTTAAAATGCTAGTTTGTGTACATAAATTCCCACACTGGAAGATATAATTCCTTTTTCCGGTATTAATTACAATAAAACTGCTGCAAATTGGACACCAGAATTTTTAATATGCTAGTTTTGGTACATAGCTTCCCACACGGGAGATATAATTCCTTTTACAGGAGTAAAAACGTGAGGCCTACTGTTTCTGGTCTAACTAACACCAGATTGATTAAATTGGCCTTTTTTTCACCAAAATTACAACACTGGACAATGTAATGCCTTTTTCCGGTATTAATTACAAGAAGACTGCTGCTAATTGGACACCAGAATTTTTAAAATGCTAGTTTGTGTACATAAATTCCCACACTGGAAGATATAATTCCTTTTTCCGGTATTAATTACAAGAAAACTGCTGCAAATTGGACACCAGAATTTATAATATGCTAGTTTTGGTACATAGATTCCCACATGGGGAGATATAATTCCTTTTTACAGGAGAAAAAACGTGAGGCCTACTGTTTCTGGTCTAACTAACACCAGATTGATTAAATTGGGCTTTTTTTCACCAAAATTACAACACTGGACAATGTAATGCCTTTTTCCGGTATTAATTCCTTTTTACAGGAGTAAAAAACGTGAGGCCTACTGTTTCTGGTGTAACTAACACCAGATTGATTAAATTGGCCTTTTTTTCACCAAAATTACAACACTGGACGATATAATGCCTTTTTGCGGTATTAATTACAAGAAGACTGCTGCTAATTGGACACCAGAATTTTTAAAATGCTAGTTTGTGTACATAAATTCCCACACTGGAAGATATAATTCCTTTTTCCGGTATTAATTACAATAAAACTGCTGCAAATTGGACACCAGAATTTTTAATATGCTAGTTTTGGTACATAGCTTCCCACACGGGGAGATATAATTCCTTTTTACAGGAGTAAAAACGTGAGGCCTACTGTTTCTGGTCTAACTAACACCAGATTGATTAAATTGGCCTTTTTTTCACCAAAATTACAACACTGGACAATGTAATGCCTTTTTCCGGTATTAATTACAAGAAGACTGCTGCTAATTGGACACCAGAATTTTTTAAATGCTAGTTTGTGTACATAAATTCCCACACTGGAAGATATGATTCCTTTTTCCGGTATTAATTACAAGAAAACTGCTGCAAATTGGACACCCAGCTTCTGTGTTTGCCACTTTTCCTCCTGCAAGCCGCTGCCTCCGTCACGCTCTCCGTCACGCTCTCCGGTGGGGAAAGAAGGCTGCGGGAGTCACTAGCTGTTCTTCCACTCCTCCGAGTGGAAGGTGCAGTGGAGTCTTTCCCCATTTCGGAGGAGACCGTGTCTTGTGGTCTGGATGCAGAGCAGTGGTGGTTCCAGGTGAGGTGGCTGCTAGAGGCACAGAGGGAGATGGGTTCGGTACAAGTCAATCCTCTGTAAGCTCTGTCTTGCTTCTGTACGTGACACGGTCTCCAGTTACTCGAGGCCGGGGATTCACAGGCCCGTCTAGACCACGTCTGTATTTCCCGACCCAAAGGTCCAGGGAGCCTCGGACAAAGCTCTTCTCGTAGACGGAGCTGCTCTTTAATCGGGCAATGTGGTCGTTGGCTTTCTAGACGTGCTTAGCAGAGCCAATGGAGCTGGATATAATCTGGTTTGTGGGAGCTTCTGAGAAGTGCATCCTCTCTTCACTGCTGCAGGCCACGCCCCTGTACATCCTCGTACTATGCCTTGATCTAATAACTGCTTCTCAGCATAATTAACATTACTTCTCAACGCAATTGATAGTATACCTGCCGCTGCGTTGCATGCTATGCATGCTATGCATGAGGCATTAGTATACATTTTGATCAAAAAGCATAAGCCCACTTACCACGACAAGGTTGCCTCCTTAAGTGGGAACGTACTCTGAGAAGCAGTTATTAGAAGGCATAGCATAAGGATATGCGATCCAAGTTCACTTTCATGTTTGGATATACTATGGTAGGTATTGCCAGGGGCACTGAGACTGGCATAGACTCGGCTGGGCATTATGGCAGCTAATGTGATGAGGAACTGCGGCCGGCATACTCAGGGTGCACTGTGACTGCAAATGTAATGAGGCACTGTGGCTGGCATACTCAGAAGGCACTGTGACTGCAAATGTAACGAGGCACTGTGGCTAGCATACTTAGGGGGCACTGTAACTGCAAATTTGATGGGGTACTGTGGCTAGAAATGTGATGAGACACTGTGGCTCGCATAGTCCGGGGGGACTGTGGCTGGCATAGGAAGAACTGTTACTGGTAATGTTATGAGGCATTGGCTTTTGTACTGTGTCTGTACCATATAAACTGTATATCACTCATAGAATATATAGAGTAAAATTATATTTTCTACTTTTAGCCTTCAAATCGTGGGAGTGTATTATGGTCCAGTGCATCCTATAGTATAAACAGTACAGTAGTTAAATTCCAACCTGTTTGATAACTAATGTCCTACACTGGATGTCTATCCATAATGACACTGCTTGGTTGTAAGTTCAGTTGTGTCTATACTGGTAGCCATACAACTGAGCTACAGTACATGAATTTATATGGATCTGGTTTGCAATGGCCATCAGGCTCAATATTGCACTAAGTATCCAGATTTAGAGCAATAATTTAATTTGATTTTACTTTGAAGGTAAAATAAGGGTTATCAACATCTGAGCTATTTCTTTTTACTTTAATTCAAATGTAAAACAATTACAATACAATTGGTCCATTATATTCCATGGAGAAGACATTTAGCCTTATGCAGTACTTTGAAGTGACTTTCTACAAACCTCTGCAGATTTTACATTACTTGTTCTTTCTTCTTTAAATTGGCATGTGATACGAGTGAGAATGACTTCCTTCAATGATATTACAGGCTCACTGTGGACTAATCCAAAGATTCTAAGTACCAGTTATAATGAGTGGCACCTGTGGGGACTGGCATTTATATTCAAATTCAATGTGCTCGCAATGTATGCTTTAAAATGAAATGCATTAAAAGGTCTGCATGCATTTCACTCTGAATGCTGAGACTAAATAAAGATATTTATGACCGTTTGGAGCTAAAAGAAATTAAAATGGACAAAATTCATATTTCATTAAGCAGTGGAGTAGAAGAAAGAATTTAGGAAAAAATTGCTCTAATGTTTTTTGAAGCAGAATAATATGCTATTAAGGCTACTTGCACATGACCATAATCGTTTTGTAGTCCGCAAACCATGGATCCGCAAAATACGGATACCGTCTATGTCCATGCAGGGTCAGAGATCATAGCTGCGTGCTAATTGTGCAGCTGCTGAGGGGGGCCCACTGTCTGTGGCAGCAGGGCTCCCCATAGAACAGGCAGAGGTGATTTTTTTTTTTTCATCCCTGCCTTCCATATCATATTATACACAGCGCTGAACTAGCACTGTGTGTAGAGATCAGGAAGTACCATGCTGCTTACTGGATCTGGTCCCAGTGGTCATGTGATTGCCAGGGGCCAGGAGTCTGCATGAGCTGCTGGGTAAACCCAGAACAGCTTTGCATTGAGGCTGTAGAGTACTGTATAGCACTGTACAACCTTTCTGGGGGCTGTATTTCCCCTGTAACTGGGAACTACTATGTCAGCACCAGTTACATGCGATATCAGCAAAAAAAATTTAATGTTAAGTGTCCCAAAAAGCTCTATATGACCTTATCGGGTAAAAAAAAATACAAAAACAAGCTCAAAATGACCAGATATTGAAAAATAGAAGCTTTATTAATTCATAATATATATCAATAAATACCATTAATAAAGGAGAGGTGACAGATGAAAGACACCATCCCGGCATATCACATCCACATAATTTAATTAAATATAGTAGTACAAAAAGACTCCCAAGTATACCTAGAAATAAAATGATCAACCACAGCCGATGTATAACAATTAATTATTTGTGGTGTTACATAGAGAATGATATCACCAAGTAAATGCCCACTAAAATACCAACATAGCCGAAGCTAAATAACATTAGTACATGCATGAGTAGCACAAGGTACTAAGAGCAAACTCACCAGTTGGGATAAAGATGTGTGCGCCGGGATGGAGCTACCCCGACCCCGACCATTTCGGCGTACCTTCGTCCGGAAGTGATATATATTATAAATTAATAAAGCTTCTATTTTTTAATATCTGGTCATTTTGAGCTAGTTTTTGTAGTTTTTTGTCCTTTAAGTCTTTTGAGCTTGACCATTATATGATGATGGAATGTTCCAAGATTGGTCACAATACTTATGGAGGCTACACTATGTACTTGACTGGAACTTTCATTGTTGTATTGTGTTTCTTATATGACCTAATCGGGTCAGAAAGTGTAAAATAAAAAAAATAAAAGTAAAAAAAATAAAGGTTTCAAGTGTAAAAATAACTTTTTTCCCTCATCAAGCCACTTATTATAAAAAATAATAAAAAGTAGACATATTTAGTGTTGTGGCATCTGTAACGACTGGCTCTATAAAAGTATCACATGATCTACCTTGTCAGGTGAATGCCTTAAAAAAAAAAACAGTATGCCAGACCAGCAATTTTGTTGGCCAACTTGCCTCCCAAAAAGTATAATATCAAGTGATCAAAAAAATCTTAAAATCTTATGTACCCCAAAATAGTACCAATGAAATTGTCATCTCACCCTGAAAAACACAAGCCCTTACACTACTTAACAAAAAAATTTAAATAAAATATGGATCTCAGAAAATATATATGCAAAAAACTTAATTTTTTTAAAATGCTTTTATAATTTAAAAGTAGCAAATAAAAAATAAAATATATAAAACAATGGTATCTCTGTAATCAAAGTCCTGCTACAATCAATATAGACAATATAGTGGAGTCATCAATTCTAACTACTAAGTTCCAGCAAACAACAAAGAGAACCCGTAATCCCCAAGATAAGTTAGATGATGGTGATCAGCGTCTTATACTATAAAGTAGATAATAGAAGAAGAGACGTGAAAAGGGCACAAGCCATTTAGAAGACAGTGCGGTACGACTAGGAGGAGGTGCCTCGAAGCGGTGTATCTTGATGTCCCGCCGTCAGGTTTAGTAGCGGTGATCCTAATATATCTGATGTGGCCGCTAATACGTCTATCGTGGTGGACAGTTTATTGATATAGCAACCTGTGTCCATTTAATTTCTGCGGATGGGACTGTATATTCACCTTGCTTCACGAAATATCTACAGGGTGACATTTACCTCCCTTGTTGTTTTAGAAACCTTTGTATATTTTGGATAAGTCTCCCATACATCTGTCCATTTTTGTACATTAGCTATATCTGTACATTCTGTATTCACCCTTGCTATTGACCTCTATGGAACCCGATACGTGGCGGAAATGCGTTGGGATAGAATCTCCCAGTTGGGATAATATTCTCATCTGGGACATTAATGACCCGATCTTTTTAATTGTGACCTACAGTGAGTCATTATCTGGGTGAAAATTTTTATAATAGCTACCAAGGAAGTGAAACATAGACTGAGGGGTGGCATGGTGCCTCAGATCCGGTTAGGGCTGATTAAGGTGTACTAGCCCAGGTACGAGGACAGGGAATCCCCATCATTAGGGGTCATCTCTGGGATGAAGCCTAGCATAGGGTCATTGTAGGGTAAGTAAATCCAACTTTTTCACATCTCTTCTTCTATTATCTACTTTATAGTATAAGACGCTGATCACCATCATCTAACTTATCTTGGGGATTTGGTTCTTTTAAAGCTATATAAATTAAGGTTTATTATTTTTAAGGGTTGTCTTTGTTGTTTGCTTGAACTTATCTCTGTAATCATACTGACCAGTACAATAAAGGTAAAATGTTGTTTTCCCCACACGGTGCACGGTGTACCCAAAAAGCAATGACAGAGTTGCTGCCTTTTCTTCATCCTGCTTCCCAATATTGACATAAAAAGCTATCAAATAGTAAAAAATAAACACAGCATCTTCGAGAGAGAAATAAAAAAAGTATAGTTCTCAGAAAATAGCTGTACTGGTACCCCAAAGGCTGTGCTAAATCAACATGGTACCCATAAACAAATCCATCAAAGCCTAAAGGTGGTCCGCGTATAAAAAGAGCAGTTTACGTCTACATGTATGTCATGTTTGTGTCCAGTAAAACTCATATAACAATTTAAGGGCTGTGGTGTGTCTCAGATGGCACAAGCTGGGCACAGAATTCTGGGCACTGAAATTTCATATCTGTGGAAAACTTGCAATTTTCATATTGTGCTGTCCCCTGCTGATTTATTTCTCCAAAATACCAGTGGTGTTAAAATGCTTACTATATAAAAACTAATATTACATTTGATATGATAAATATGAGGTTCTTGTAAAATATATTTTGATCAAAAAATATCTGTGCCCACCCCCCACTGCAAGATATTTAATACCTATCTTTATACAAGTGGGCATCTAAATTAAAGAGAACAGACCCCACACATATACTGTGTTATTACAATTGTTACCTCTGTGTGCCATAGGCAACAAATGAGAGGAAGAGCAAACTCAGCTTGGAGGAGGCCACACCTCCAAGTATGTACTACAGTGACAAAAAAACTAACACAAAAATAATAAACACATCCTGCTATTTATATGATAAATAGATACGTGGATGTACATGGCCATAATTAAAGAAAAAAAACAAATAAATATAGTATAATAATGAAAGGGCTTACTTTTCACACTAGGCACAACAAATTGGGCACCCAAATGGCATATTTGTGGAAGAAATGCAATTTTTACTTTGCACCATCTGCTGTGCGGCAATTTTTGCAGAACACCTGTGGTATCAAATTGCTCACTAAACCCCTTAATAAATAACTTGAGGGTGTAGTTTTAAAAATTTCTCCGTTTTTTTTTATTATTTCACCCATTTGGCATCAAAAGCACATGCCGCTCCTTAACTCCTGAGCCATATGGTATGTCCAGGCAAAAGATTATTGTCACATTATTAGACGTATTTCAGATGCAGATGGCAGCGTTGCGCCGCCATCTGTGACTTCGCCCGGCTCACGCCAGGTATAAAATTGTGGGTGTTGTGCGGGTAAGGAAGGGGATTGGCCGGCAGGCATGTCTCATTAATCATTTTCTACGCCTGTTTTTTGTGCCCAATAGTGTTTTTTCTCTTCTAAACCCAGCACTGTGCCCAAAAAGAAGTTTATGACCACATATTGGTATACTCAAAAAAAATATTAAAATTTGGGGTACCTTTTCTTTTACTTCTTGTGGAAATTAAAATCCTGGGGCTAAAGCTACAAAAAATCAATAGAGAACTCAAAAAGTATATAACTGAACAGAACAGAACATGTTTGAAGCACATGTTAACACAGATAAGCATCCTTCCTTCCAAATAGGAACCATACACCTTTTCTTTTCCCTCCAAGAATGATCTCTCTTCATTTTGCTCCTTTCCCTCCCATACTTACCTTTAATCTGATTCTGTGGCCTCAATATGTCTTCCCATACACACTGACCACCAATTATTATTCCATTTAGTGTTAGTCCTGCCTGGCTCATTTTTTCCAGTTTTCGGTGCTGCTTTGTGTTCTGCCTCTATATGTCTCTCTATACACACTGATCACCAATTATCATCCCTTCCAGTGTCTGTTTGTTCTGTACAGTAATCCCTATATACTTTTTTAGTTCTCTATTGATTGTTTACAGAGTATTGATTGGGTTGAAGAACCTTTTCTAGTCGCACTGCTACCATATGCAATGTGCTATTCCAATGAGTATTCATTAGCTCAAATTCATGTTAAAGGGAACCTGTCACCATGTTTTCACATATAAAACTGAATTTTCCTTCAAGCTTGTTTACCTTGATAGTTACCAGCGATCCATCCATAACCTTCTCAGGACTAACATGTCCTATTATATCACCCTCTAAAGCTTTACCGTCGTTATGTGCATTTACATAAATAATTCCTTCCCCTCACACAATTAGAGCCTACTTCACTCCCCCTAGACTTTGATTGACAGCTAATCTGCTAGATTTTATCTATAGGGGTGTTTCTTAGGCGTAGCTGAGGAGCTTGACTCAGAGAAAATATGACTCTTCTCTGGTCACAAAAATAAGATATGACTCTTTTGTGTTAATTTGCATAAAAGGCGGGAAGTACAAAATGCATCATACTTATTTAATTTGGCTGCAGATGAAATTAAAAGTGTAATTTATATGTTTAGGGCAACACAATGAACATTTAGAAGTGCTCGGTGAGGGTAGCATAATAGAGGTGACAGGTTCCCTTTAACACTCACAGGTAAATTGCTGCCCTAGCCTGTGTATTGTTGTAGTAATCATATATATATGCAGGTTTAATTAAACTGAACAATCACGAAAAAATGTAATTCCAACCGTGTGGAATTGTAATTCACAGAAATGGACAATTGAGGCCTAACAGTCAAATTCACGTTAACACTCACAGGTAAATTTCTGCCCTAAGTTGTGCATTGCTGTAATAAATGTAATCACATATATATGCTGGTTTAATTAAATTGGACATTCCCCCCAAAAATTACATTTCAACCACATGGAAATGGAATTCACAGAAACGGATGATTGAGGCCTTATTCTCAAATTCACGTTAACACTCACAGATAAATTGCTGCCCTAGACTGTGTATTGTTGTAGTAATCATGTTTATATGATGGTTTAATTACATTGAACAATCACAAAAAAAATGAAATTCCAACTGTGGAAATAGATTACACGGATTTCACGATCGAGGCCTGACTCTCAAATTCATGTTAACTCTTACAAGTAAATTGCTGCCCTAAGCTGTGTATTGTTGTAGTAATCACATATATATGTTGGTTTAATTAAATTAAACAATCCCCAAAATAATTTCATTCCAACCGTGTGGAAATGAAATTCACAGAAACAGACGATTGAGGCCTGATACTCAAATTCACTTTAAAACTCACAGGTAAATTGCTTCCCTAGGCTGTGTATTGTTGTATATATATGCTGGTTTAATTAAATTGAACAATTATTCCCTCCAAAAATTTAATTCTAATCATGCGGAAATAGAATTCGCGGAAACGGACAATTGAGGCCTGTCAAGTTCACATTAACAATCACAGGTAGATTGCTGAACCACCCTATGTTTTGCTATAGTAAAGTAAATTGCTACCTAGCTTGTTTATTGTTGTAGTAATCATGGACAGTATATACTGAGGTTTAATTAAAGTGAAACATCAGCAAAACAAGTAAATTCCAACTTTGCGTAAATGCAATTCACAGAAACGAACGAGGTAGTTTAGGTAGATTGCTGCACTACCCTGTGTTTCGCTGTAGTAATCATGTATATACAGTATGCTGGTTTAATTAAATTGAATAAGTTCTCCCCAAGAAATATAATTCCAACTGTGAATATACGGAAATCGACAATTGAGGTCTGACCCTTGATATCACGTTAACGCTCACAGATAAATAGTTACCATAGTATATATTGTGTACTGATCACCTATATGCTGGTTTCATTAAATGCAATAACCCCTTCCAAAAAATAAAAAAAATTGGAACTGAACTGTGTGTGTGTGGAGATAATAAATAGATTTAGCCCTAATATTTTGCTCTCAATCACTGATGTGTACTGTTTTCCGTTTTTCAAACTAAAACAAAACAAAAAAATTAAATAAACCCTTTCCATTTTTGCAATTTTGTTTTTCGCTCCCTACCTTCCCAGAGCCATAACTTTTTTATTTTTCCATTCAGATAGCCTATTGCATAGGATGTAGTAGGAAGCGGGAACAAAGATTTCAAATGGGGTGGAATTGGGAAAAAAAAATACAATACGGGTTTTGTTTTTACGTCAAGTAAAACTGACTTGTGCTCTTCATTCTCCAGTTCAGTATGAATATTACAATACCACATAATTTGATACTTTTTTATAGTTTTGTCTACAGATATGTGTGGGGGCTGATTTTTTGTGGGGCAATCTTTAGTTTTTGATAATACTATTTTGGGGTGTGTACAACTTTTTGATCACTTTTTATTTATTTTTTGGAAAGTAAAGTGATAAAAAAAACAGTGAATCAGCTCATTTTAATTTTTTCCCGTTACTCCATTCAATGTATGGGATAACTTTTTTAATGTTTTAATAGTATGGGTGTTTTCACATGCAGTGATGCCCATGATGTTTTTTTTTAATTGTTTATTTTTATTTTGGGGAAAGGGGGTGATTTCAATTTGTATATATTTTTCATATTTTTTAAAACTTTTTTTTGCTTTTTTAAACTTTTGTGAGGTCCCCAAGTGGACCACAACTTGCAATCATCAGATTGTAACTTGTACAGAATAATAGAATTTGTTCCATTATTCTGTACAGAAATCACTATATCCCAGTTCAGTGATGCCATCTGCTGGCCTGAACTGGGATATACTAATAATGAGCCTGGAAGGCTAGTACAGACTCTGGCTCATTATAACCAGAAGGCCCTTTCCCCAATATCCACCGGGGTAAAGTGTGCCCGACCCGGGTGCATGTGCTTTAGGGTTTTAGCATCCTCAGATGCCATTTCAAAAAGTTATTACACTATAGTACGTTGCCTGATCTTGCGCTGCAGGTCCTGATGTGACGTAGGTAAATTTCACAGAGTCAGAATATTAAATATGTAGGACCGTGCTGCTATTTCAGGAAAATCTCATCTCACACATCCAACTTCTCATTTACTTTGGGCAAACAGTATAAAGACCAGTCTCCACATAAGCGTCTTTCATATGCAGGTGCCCCCTGTGTGATCTAAAAACCGCACTGATAGTGAAGAACCGCTATGCCATCCAAAAATCTTGTTCCAGGAATCTCACAATCTCTCCACTTTAAATACAACTTGACTACTGCTCCTCACTTGGTGTCCAGAGATTGTGTTTCTGTATTATGTCGAAAGGCGCAATAATAGTGAAGTACCGCCTTGTACTGTTAATTGGTAAAAGGTTTATTGTACTCACAATATTTTTCTCTTGATACAAAGCACATCAAAGTTTTAAAGCCGTCCTCTCTCCTCCTGCACGACCCGGGTTTCGCATTGCTTCGTCAGTGGCGAATAGTACTGCCCTCAAGGGGCAGGGCTTTTATCCTCAAAAGTAATCCCTCCCTCTTAATTAAAAAGGTTATAAAATGCCATTACACAATAAAACCATAAATTTAAAAACACCTATTGATAGGGCATCACTATACTGAGACCCGATATGTATTTCCATAGTTCTCTCACCATATTGTAGAAATTCATTTCTGAATCCTCACTTTCTATTGAAACAGGTTAATTCACTGTCGTTGTAAACCCCTATACACCACTCGCCTCCACTGCTCAAGTCTGTGTTGTTAAATGGACAGGTTGAAAAAAGCCCTGTGCAATCCCTCTCTCTGACACACTCGCTCCTGCAACACTCAATCCCGTGAACTGTCAGGACTGTTGTGATCCAAGAGAATGGGTTGAACCCGTCAGAGGAACCAGTTCACATTCTATCCCACAGCTGACCGTGGTTCAAGATCAAACCCCCAGCACAGACCAAAGCTTGCGGTGTCATAACAGGTGCCTTGAAAGGCATACGACGTTACAACAAATAACCTCTCATAACAATGAAATAAGACAGGGTTTAAGATCACATTCAATGTTTAGCCCTTATGGCTGTACAGTACCCAGATGAAACATCCACTCGACTTCTTTTCTATTAATATGCGCAACTGGATCCCCACCACCCCATGGAGTTTTTACTTATTCAACCCCTGTGAAAACTATTCCCCTGTTTTTTTTTTTTGGTGGTGTGAAGTGAAGTGTGCTGAGACACCATGTGTCTCTAGACCCTTCTTGATGTTCCTGATATGTTTTTGGATTCTAATTTTTAGTTTTCTTGTCATCCTACCTACGTACTGGAGGCCACAGGGACACTCCAGAAGAAAAATAACATTTGTATTCCCACAGCTAATATTCCCTTTTATCTTGAATTCCTGTTTTTTTTATATTTTACTGGATCACAAATGTGGTTCTTTTTCTATTAGTTTTCTCAGATACCATTGTCAAATGTAAAGGACAAGTTTGAAGGGATTAAAAGTCCACGGTCGGCATTACCGCTGATCATGGACATTAGCTGTAGGAACCTGCTGTATAAAACATCAGACACCACCCGGCGGCTATGGTGCTCACTCCTCTCCGGAGCGGGGGCCATCTTTAAAGATCTGACATCCACTGTACATGTATGGTGGATGTCGGGAAGGGGTTAAATATTTGAAATGACCTGACATAGATCTCACTAGTATTCTATGTGCTATGCTAGATTGATGGTAGAACATGTGTTGTACAGTTTTCATTTATTCCATCACCCCCCCCCCAAAAAAACAAACAAACAAAAAACAAACAAACAAAAAAAAAAACAATGAAAGCATTTCCTTGCAGGTATCTGCTTTTAAGGTTTGCAGCAGCTGCAGTTCTGCTAGGACGCACAACAGCGACAGTTGCTCTTTTCTCACTCCCTGGCTGTCAGCTTCCCTGCCTGTTCCTATTCTAGACAAAATTCTACTTTGTAACTCGAGCCTTTCCCCTAACTCTCCCTGGTGGTAAAATACAAGTTTGATTGATTTTTAACTGTCCCTGATTGTTTTATCACACTCCCTGACTCCCAAGGATAGTTTTTCTGGCAGATACTGTAAGACTCAACCACCCTAATCCACAGCCCAGCATTAAATGATGTTCTGCTATGTCATCTTCATGGCGGCTGCAGCACTGGTGGGCTTATCCATGCTGTCTGTCAGCCTGGCAGCCAATCAGGGAAAGCCATCCCTTCACTTCCTCTCAGGGTCATGTTGTCTTGTGAGAACCCTTCTTCTTCTTCCTTAGTCCTTTTTTCCCGCCGGCATGTGAACTAAAATAGAGCTATGCTCCGTTTTAGTGGTTTCATCTGAAACTAACCTGAAAAGATTCGGGTTTGTCTGCCACCCAAAAAATAGCAAAGTTCGGAGCAAACCCAGTTCAGTCTGAACTGGTTCTCTCATCCTTAATGCAAACTTACATTAGACATATGTTGAATGTTAATTAAAGAGGACCTTTCATGGGAATTTTCTAGTTTAATGAAATACTTTTCCTTGTGGGGTACCCTCCGCTGATGCTGACACCTTGGTTGTTCCTTTAAAATACCACTTGTAAGCCCTGCTATGCCCCCCTGTAGTTTATCCTGAGCATCTGTACAGGGAGGAGGAGATGCCAGGGTTTCTCAATAAGTGTCTCCTTCTCCCTGTGTCGTGGTCCAAATACAACAGAAAGCATCACAGCCAGGAAGAAAAAACATCTTACCTTCTCCCTGGCTGTGATGCTCTCCACTGTGATTGGACTGCAGCACAGCCAGGGAGAAGAAGAAGCCCATTGAGAAACACTGGCATCTCTTCCTCCCTGTACCGATGATCAGGATTAACATACTGATTAGTTAAACTGCAGAGGAGAACAGCGGGGCGTACCAGTGGTATTTTTTTTTATTAAACCCCACTATACCCTTAAAGCCCACCCCTTTGCGATGCGTCTCCCACTCCCGATACAAAGAAAGGATCAAAACGGGATAGTGAGAAAATTGAAGCGGAAAAAGTTAAATATTCCATTCTCCCCATACCTTGAACCATTTATCCTTAAAATTTCTTTGCTTGTAAAGAATATATCCATAATTTTTTATCTTGTTAACAAGATTTAGCCATATATTCATAGTTGAAGCATTAGATAAGAACCAAGCCCATGCAATCAGCAACCTTGCCAAAAATATTATTCTAACCAGAAGACTCCGTTTATACTTATGACACCCTACCTTAGAAAAGTCACTCAGGATCTAAAACTCTACCGTAAATGATGTCATAACTTTCAGTTTTTAGATAATATTACTATGTATTGCCTCCCAATATAGTTTTAATTTTTTACAGGTCCAGAAAATGGGTAGATGATCAGCCTCAAGTAGATCACATCATGGACAATTAGAAGTGTTTCTCAAACCCTACTTATAAAGGGTTAAGGGTGTAACATATTTTGCGTAAAATATTAAAATTGAAATATATGATTCAAATTGTGAGAAAGTAAACCAATATTACCCAATATCTTGTCCCAGTGATCCGGTTGAACCATTGGACAGTCCCTTCTCCAGGCCTTTTGTCCATGAGACTGTAAATTAGTAAATCGTGCATTGAGTAAATATTTATAACACTGCAAAATCTTGACCCTCTGTGCTGACTTAACTATTAAATTGAATTAAAAAAGTGGAAGTGTCTATGTAAAAAAGTGATTTTTCTTTTATACTAGAAAGCGCTGTACGTAACTGAAAATACCAAAGGCAAGTTATATTCAATATATTTTCTCTTTGTGATAATTTCATCATAGTAAAAATATGCCCATTCCCAACCACCTGAGCAAGATAACGAATATGGTTCTTTTGCCAATAGTAATCTCCCCCCAACTCCTCTAAGGCCTCTAGATAATATTTATGCCAAAGAGGCGTACAAAAAAGGCATCCCTTTATCCCCAACCAGTCTCTAATGGTACTCCAGGACTTAATAAATAACTTCACAGCTGCCCTATA
Source organism: Bufotes viridis (assembly GCA_033119425.1). NCBI lineage: Eukaryota > Metazoa > Chordata > Amphibia > Anura > Bufonidae > Bufotes > Bufotes viridis. The sequence goes on from CM065589.1 coordinate 219,375,572, forward strand.
TTCCTGTTGAGAATTCATTAATTGACCTGATTCCAAAAGAACAAATATATTGTCACATGGAGAATTCTTCATCAGAATTCTACAAAGTGGGCTCTTCTCCCATTCATAATACAGCCATAGCTGTGATGCCATGAAGTAGCCTTTGAAACAGGGAAGATTTAATCCTCCCTGCTCCATCAGTTTATAAAAATGCTCCAATATAAGCCTCACTCGCTTTCTCCCCCAAAGTAGATAATTCATAATTCTCTTGATCAATTTAAAGAATCTATCTTCAATCCATCCTGGGGTGTTCCTGAGGATATACAGTAGTTGGGGCAGCATCACCATCTTGACCAAGGATACTTTATGAGCTCTAGAAAACGGGAGTCAAAGCCATATCTGTACTTTAGATCACAATTTTGTTATCAATGGGATCAAGTTAACCTGTAAAAAATCTTCAACCTTAGAAGATATAGTTATACCCAAATAATCAAGTGAGTCAGAGATCCTCAAATTGCTACCCAACTGCTGAGTATAAGGTTCTAAAGTGTCTAAGGGCAGGAGAATGGTTTTAGACCAGTTGATATCGAGGCCTGAGACTTCACCAAATGAATTAACAGCTCAAATAACACTCAAAAGTGTGGTATTAGCGTGTTGTATATAGAATAAAACATCATTAGCATATAAAGAAATACGATCTTCTGTTCCCAATGTCCAAAACCCTTCAATCCCTAGGGGCTGCTAGGGGCTCGATATAGATATCAAATAATAATGGAGAGAGAGGACATCCCTGGCGAGTCCCTCTCTGCAGGGACATACACCTTGTAAGCATTTTGTTAATATTCAGCCTCACCTTGGGGTATTTATAAAGAAGCTTGACCATGTTTATATACTTAATACCAAATCTCATCCTTTCCAGCACCCTCCAGAGGAATCCCCAATCCACCCTGTCGAACGCCTTTGAGAGTTGTCCAAGGACAGGATGGAGCTCGAGGCCCCTAGGGAGGACTGAATATTGGCAAACATTTCTAAAGGATCCTTAACTTTTTTTAATAATAATACTACCGTCTTTTATTGCCGCAGTAAATACCTTCAGAAGATGGGGAAAAACAACCTCCCTGTTTTTGCGATAAAATTCATATGGGAATCAATCAGATACTGGAGAAGAGTTTCCCACACAGGCTTTCAAAGCGGCTTCTAACTCTTGCAGAGAGAGTTCAGCATTGAGGAATTCTCTTTGAGTATATGTGAGGACTGAAAAAGATCGCTTCATCTGAGGCACTATCTTCTGCTTCAAACAACTCAAGCCTCTTTAATACATTCCTGATCTTGAATAATTATGCCCTAAGGGGATCCTGATTAGAAATCACCCTAGCTAACCTGGCCGACCTGATTCAGAAAAATATTTTTGACCCCTAAAAAACAGCCTTTGCTGAGCCTTATCCAGAAGAAAGTCAGAAAAGGCCTGGTCTGACCTCTGAATAAGCTCCCTATTTGGTTCTGTACTTTTATTAAAAAACTCCATCCATACTAGTGACCGCTGCTTCTTGGAGATCTCTCTTTTTCTTAGCATAGCCCTTTCTTAGGTTAGAGATGTTGCTAATAAAGACCCCCCTCATAAAGGCCTTGAATGCATCTCATACCAAATACGTCTTTGCTGAATTATAGTTGGTTTCCAAAAAAAATTCCATCTCCTGTTTAATCAGTTTACGGTTGTAGAGATCCAATGGGGGTTTAGTCTAAATGGAGGCCTAACAGCATAATGATCGTCCAGCATAGAGAGCTCAATACTGAAAGGTGAATGGTCGGACAAAGACCTGGCCTCATATTTCATACATTTTATGTATTTTAAATAGTTTTTATTTATCAAACCCAGATCTATCCTAGACATTGACCTCCCAGATTTGCTAACACAAGAATATGCATGTTTCGCCTTCCCCACATATCCCCATATATAAACAAAACCAGATTCCTGGCAAAAACAGGATAAAGGAGACCCTTGATGTGGGATATAAACATCTCTCTCCATGGAAACCCTGTGCTTTTCTGGATCGATAACACAATTAAAATATCCAGTCACATTCACAGGGCATTCAGGCCACGATCTATAAAGGATAGTAAACAATTAAGTACATGAAGAGAAAAAGGGGGAGGGATATAGATAAAAGCCAAAATACATAATTTCCCATATAGATTTCCATAAAGGAATACAAATCTACCCTGCTTATTGATGGAGGAGGTCTGGCAGACTAAATCAATCCCTTTATGTATTAATACTGTTACTCCTCTTGAATAGCTAGTAAAGGTGGATTGTTAAGTCTGCACTGCCCATCCCCCACTGAGTTGAGGAATCTCCCCCTCAGGCCTCATGCACAAGAACCCATGTGTTCCGTTCTGTGCATTGAGGCCACAATTTGCGGTCCCGAATGCACGGAGAACGTGTGTTGAGGCCTCCGGGACAGATCCTGACCCATTCAACTTGAATAGGTCCCCATCCCTCCGTTCCACAAAAAGATAGAACATGTTCTATCTTTTTGCGGTACGGAAGTAGGGAACGGAACCCCAAAGAAGCACTCCGTAGTGCATCCGTAGGGTTCCGTTCTGTGCTTCCGTTCCGCACAGCTCTGAATCTCCTGATTTGACAAGTCTCACTTCTTCCCCTCACGACCTGGGAGACGCATCGCAACCCACCCCACAAACTACATACCCTCCCCCCAGCCTACTCTTTATCCGCCACCATCCTAGATCTCTCAACTAAGACCACCTCTACTCACTCCCCCCCACCCGCCACAATGAAAAAAGCTGAAAAAGGAGAATCAGATGTTATTCTGATCAAGCCATTCTACCACAAGATCAGGAGTATAAAAAAAATAAGTCCCAGCATTAAAGATGATCCGCAATTTAGCCGGATAGACAAATAAATATTTAATGTTTTTTTCACTAAGTTGTCTTTTAACCTCAATATACGACCGTCTCTTTTCTTGAATGTCCTTAGAAAAGTCCAGAAAAAATTACAGTCTATTTCCATTATATAGAATAGGGGGGCACTTGCGCTTCTCAAAATCATATCCCTATCACGTGAAACAAGAATCTTCACCAGGAGTGTCCGCGGGTGCCTTCCAGAAATTGGTTTACCTCCTGGGACCCAATGGACCCTTTCCACAAGAAATAATGGAGAAAAATGCTCCCTTCCAAATCTCTCCAAAATAAATTCTGTATCATATCAACAGGATTATCTCCTTCCATGCCCTCCAGTAGGCCCATTATTTTGACATTACATCGCTGAGACCGATCTTCCAGATCAACCACCTTTTTTTTAAGATGTTACCCTCAGATCTTAGCATGGGGATTTCCGTTTTAAGGACTTTTATTTCATTCTCGAGAACCTCCACAGTTTTTTCTATGGTAGTTACTCTGTCCTAAATTTTGGAGATGTCATCTCTTATCAGAGCCACATCAGTCTGGCTTACCCTAAGTGGAGTGGAAATATTTTTTATAAATTTAGCCATTTTCTTTACCGCACCCAAGATTTCATTCAGTGGTAAAGGTTCATCTTTGGACAGAGCATTTAGATCATCTTTCTCCACCCCCACCTCCTGGATGTAATGATCTAATACTTCTTCCTTTGTAGGTTCGTTTTTTTTCCTACATCCACATCATATGACCCTTTTTGTCCTGCTCTTGTAATTATAGCCTTTGGGGACTTCAGAAAATGTTCAATTTTGTCCGATTCTGCCGATTCTGTAGATTTCTGGCCTGTTTTGGCAGATGTATACTTAGCTGAACGCCTATTTTGCTTGGGGGCCATTTTTTCCCTTTTTTTATTATAATTTTTTTCTCTTTCTTTTCTGCCTTCTCTCCTCCCCTTCTTTTCTCTTCTTTTTTCTTTTGTCCTTCGTTCCTTTTCCCCTCTTTATTTCTCCTTCCTTCCCCCCTTATTTCTATTTTTCCCATCTCCTCTTTGCACTCTTATGTGGGTTGCCAGCAAAAAGGGGTACCACTCAATACAAAACCAGTTGCAGTCCAATAATATACACAAGAATGAAAGCAAGCTTTGTTGTAAAAGACAGATGCAAGAGGAACGGAAGGCACACAGATGGAATCAACAGGGAGGAAGGATCAGGGGAACAAACCATGGAGTAGAGAGAACAGCGTCTCCTCAAACCTTAATCCAGACACCAACAAAAGGCGTCAGGAGGCGGCAGAGCAGGGATGGAAATGCAGCAGACGAACATCAAAGACATAAGCCCCTCACACAGCGCCGGGCGGGGATGGACAGTATCCACCACAGGAGGGGGAGACAAGGAGCATCCAGGAGAATCGGGCACAAAGCACACTCTAGGGTTCACGAGCAGCAAGGCATATGAGTGGTATTTTAAAAAAACAACCAGGGTGTCAGCATCAGTGGTGGGGTACCCCGCAAGGAAAGGTATTTAATTAAACTAGAAAATTCCCATGAAAAGTCCTCTTTAACAACCATGTTGTGAGGTATCATTACCTGTCTTAGGGCTTGTTCACACGACCATATGGTTTTACGGTCCATTTTTCACGGATCCGTTGTTCAATTTTTTGGATACGTTGTGTTTTTGTTTCCATTCCGTTGTTCCATAAAAACAGGAACTTTGTAATCATTGCAAACACCAAACACGTGCAAAATGGGCTGGGCATAGCATTTCTATGGCATGGATCTACAAAAAACTGATGACATACGGACATGTATTCCGTATGCATTCAGTTTTTTATACTGACCCATTGACTTGAATGGAGCCACTGAACGGGATTTGCGGACAATAATAGGACATGGCTCAAAATGTTGCAGAACGGGAAAATGGAAATACGGAAGCGGAATGCATATGGATTACATTCCGTTTTTTTGCGGACCCATTAAAATTAATGGTTCCGTATATGGACCGTATAAGGAAATCAAAAAATGGCCCCTATACGGAGAGTAAAAAACATTTGTGTGAACGAGCCCTTAAAAGCAGAAAAATTCATAAATTTAGAAAATTTTTGTAAATTATAAAAAAATAAATTAAATAAATGTAAAACATATCAGAGGAGAATTATCAAAAGTAGAAATGGCCTAGTTGTCCATAGCAACCAATCAGTTTCCACCTTTTATTTTCCAAAGGAGCTGGGAAAATGAAAGGTGTAATCTGATTGGTTGCTATGGCAAGTAAGCCAGTCCTATTTTACCCCAGTTTGATAACTCCCCCCCATCAAGTCTAAACCTAAATTTATCATAAACTGGTAGTTTTATGCATCACAAAAAAAAGTCTCGGAATTGGATAACTAAAAGCATTCCAAGGTTATTACCACATAAAATGACAAATTTCAGTGGGTAAATGGCCCGGTCTGAAAGTGGTTAAAGTAAGCATCATGTCCAAATCGGCTATTGGTAATGTTGAATGGGCTATCTGTCTGTTGTAAAAAAAAAAAAGTGGCTCAGATGTCACCTGATTTTAATCGGTTGCCTTTCCTATACCTTGTACTCCTACATGATACTAGAGCAGCACGGTGGCTCAATGGTTAGCACTGCACTGGGGTCCTGGGTCCAAATCCAACCAAGGACAACATCTGCATGGAGTTTTTATGTTCCCCCTGTGTGCATGGGTTTTCTCCAGGTACTCTGTTTTACTCTGATGATCCAAAGACCTACTAATAGGGAACTCAGATTGTGAGCTCCACTGGGGCACAGCAAGCAATGGTAATGTCTGTAAAGGGCTGAGGAATATGTCAGCGCTATAAAAGTGAGTAAATAAATTTAAAATATACTAAAAAGGAATAAATGACCGCTGGTTTAGAGTTTGTTATAGCTTTGAAAAATAAAAACAGTACTAACTATTTACTGACTGGTACTAGTGCATCCACAGATACTTGAGATTCATATTACTCACCTTCTGTTTGTACATGCTTTACAATAATATTATGTTATCATATTGTTTTATACTGAAATGTAATGACCTTGCAAGAACCTTGTAGGAAATACAGACATAGAAATACTTTAAATCTCTCTAAACATCAGTCTAAAGTGCCTCTTTTTGTTATTGTGTGATCTGTAACTGTTAAATTCTTAAAGAAAAAGACAACACTAGATAGTTCATGCTTCAAAGTGATAATTTAATTTTTTCAGCCACAGAATGCACCAGGCAACTGAGAGACAGTATAGTGCACTGCATCAGCTTCACAAAAGGCTTACATTGACAGTCTAAAGCATTGCTGTTTTCCCATTTTGTAGTGCATTCTGAGGCTGAAAAAATTAAATTATCACATTTTTGCTTGCAACATTGAGTGATGTCCTGAGTTCTTGTTAGAACAGATATTCTACTCAGTAAAAATATATTAATATATTTGCAGCAGACAGGACTCATAAGCTCGAAAATACAGTCTGATGGTTCTCTTTTAGTTCATGATTACTGGAGCAGAGCAGACCTCATCAGTATAGAGTAGGCTGACTGAGTGAGATGCCTTTGACACAGCTTAGAGGGTTACTAAACTTACTATCTCTAAGGAGACGCTACATGGAAAAATAATATGCAAAGACAATCAGGTATCTCCAAGAAAAAGAGCACTATTTCACTAGTGCCACTTTTTCCAGGACATCTCACTCAGCCAATCAGAATCCTACTCCATACTGATGAGGGAATGACATTACAAAGCAGTTGCCTGCAGATGGATATTTGGCTTGGCTATTTTACCTTGTCATGTTCAATGGCTTGTTAAAAAGTCGGACCTTAACTTATAGGGAACCACTTCCAAAAGGTGGTACTAGTGAGACTGTTTACTTTCTCTTAGAGATAACTCTTTGCATATTATTTTCCCATGGAGCACTGACAACTGGTCTCCTTAACCACTTTACAACCTCCCATTGACTATAAAAGTCCTTGGGCGGTTGGTTCATCTCTGAATAGACGTTCTTAAACGTCCTTTCAGAGATGGCAGCTGTACGCTAATCATGCAGCTGCCGAGCGCGGGGCTCCAGGGCACCCCAGAGAGAAGGCAAGGACCGTTACTGGGTGTCCCTGCCTTCTAGATCGCTGCATACATGGCGCTCAATGAGCACTGTGTATACAGATCAGGAAGCGCTATGCTGCTTCCTCTCATGGCTTCCTCTCATGTGACCACCGGGGCCGGGGGAGTGCAGGAGCTGTCGGGTCTTCCATAGACCACGATCAACCCTGCACTGAGGCTGTACAGTGCAGTATTATGCTGTACAGCCATACAGCCTATCTGGGGGGTATATTTCCACTGTAACTGGGTCTACTATGTCAGTCCCAGTTAGAGGAGAAATCAATAATAATATAAAAATAAAAAAATAAAGTTAAATGTTCCCCAGAGGTCTTGTATGACCTTATGGGGTACACAAAGTGGAAAATGAAAAAAAATAATAAAATAAATTATTTTGAAAAAGACAAAAAGTTTTACATATCAAAAAATAAATTTCCCCCCAAATGCGTTATTTAAAAAATGTTAATAGTAGAAGAAAAAATAAAGTCATATTTGTTATCACCGCGTCTGTAAGGACCAGCTCTATAATAAAATCATATGATCTACCCCATCAGGTGAACACCGTAAAAAAAATAAACATTACACCAAAACAGATTTTTTAGTTAGCTCACCTTCCAAAAAACATAATGTTATCAATTAAATAGTCCTATGTACCCCAAAATGGTAGCAATAAAACGTCACCTCATCCCTCAAAAAAATGAGCCCCCACAAGATCATAACCAGAAAAATAAAAACAATATGGCTCTAAGAAAATTGCTACACAAAAACATGATTTTTTTTCAAAAAATGCTCTTATTGTGTAAAACGTAAAAAAAAGACATATCTCACATTGTGGCAGCCGTAACAATTGGCTCTACAAAAATATCACATGATCTACCTCATCAAGTGAACGCTGTAAAAAAACAAATACAAATTATGCCAAAAGAGCTTTTTTTTTGTCACCTCACCTCACAAAAAACATAATATCAATCAATCAATCAAACAGACGTATGTGCCCCAAAATGGTAGCAATAATAACGTCACCTCCTCCCACAAAAAACAAGCCCTCACATGAGACTATAGCCAGAAAAATTAAAAAATATGGCTCTAAGAAAATGGCAACACAAAAACAGGATTTTATTTCTAAAAAAGTTTTTATTGTGTAAAACGTAAAAATAGACATATTTGGTGTTGTTGCGTCTATAATGACTGGATCTATAAATATATCACATGATCTACCCCATCAAGTAAACGGTATAAAAAAATAGAAAAATGACACCAGTTAATTTTTTCTCCCAAAAAATGAGATAAAAAGCAACCAGAAAGCCAAATGTATGCCAAAATTGTGCCAATAAAAACTACAGCTTGTCTCGCACAAAATAAGCCCTCACACAGCTCATTCAACAAAAATTAAAAAAAAGTTATAGTTCTTAAAAGCCCTGACAGAAAATTCCATGTTAGAAAATTCAGATGCCGCTCCTTCCCTTATGAGCCCTAGAGTATCCCCAAATAACAGTTTACGACCACAGTTGGGGTGTTACTGTATTCAGGAGAAAGTGGGTAGCAAATTGTGGGGGGATATTCTCCTGTTATCTTTTGTGAAAAAGAAAGTTTGGGCCTAAAGCACAATTTTTTTGTAAAATAAAAAATGTAATTTTTCATTTTCACACCAAAGTATTAAAAGTTCTATGAAACACCTGTTGAGTAAAGTGCTCGCTACACCCCTTAAAAATTACTTGGGTGGTGTTGTTTACAAAATCTGGTAACTTTTGGGGGGGTTTGACTGTGGGGGAACCTCAGGGTCTCTTCAAATGCAACATGGTGCCCAAATACCATTCCAGCAAAATCTGGCCTCCAAAAACCATATGGCGCTCCTTGCCTTCTGTGTCCTGTCGTGTGCCCAAACAGCAGTATATGACCACATATCAGGTGTTTCTGAAAAATGCAGAATTAGGGTAATAAATATTGAGGTTTGTTTTGTTGTTGCTGTGTCCCAGGAAAAAAATGCTTAAAATGGAAAATCTGCAAAAAAAAAAGTGAAATTTAGAAATTTCCCCTGTATTTTGCTTTAATTCCTATGGAATACCTAAACAACATTTATAATACCAGTTTTGAATAGTTTGAATGGTGTTGTTTCTGAAATAGGGTCATTTATGGGTTGGTTCTATTGTGTAAGCCCCACAGTGACTTCAGAACTGAATGGTCCTTAAAAAAGTTCAAAAGTTCAAAAATTGCTTCTAAAATTCTAAACCTTCTCCTAAAAAGAATAAAATTACATTACCAAAATTATGCCAACATAAAGTACAAGTTTTATGAGGTATCACTATCTGTCTTAAAAGCAGAGAGATTAAAATTTAGAAAACAGTGAATATTTTCAAATTTTTGTTAACTTTTGGATTTTTTTATAACTAAAGGTAAAACATATTGACTCAAATTTACTATTAACATAAAGTACAATGTGTCACAAGAAAACAATCTCTGAATGGCTTGCATAAGTAAAAGCGTTCCAAAGTTATTACCAAATAAAGTGACACATATCAGATTTGCAAAATTAGGCCTGGTCAGGAAGTGGTTATGGAGGGTGAGTACACCCTAATCAAAGTGTTCCTTAGTCAACTCTTAGTCAACTTGAAATATGCATATTTTTTTGTTATTTTCTGAACTCAATAGCCTATTTTGTAATTAGATAATGAAAATTGAGGCTGTGTTCATGCAGTAAGGGTACGTTCACGCGACGACATTTGTCGCATGATAATAAATCGCGCGACAAATAGGGCACAACTTCACTGCAACATTTGTCGCATGACATTTTGTTGCACCAATGTCGCGCAACAATTTTTATAATGGGAGTCTATGGTGTCGCATTGCGACATGCTGCAACTGCGACGCGACAGTTGCAGAAAAATCCATCTTGAATGGATTTTTTGCAACTGTCGTGTCGCAGTCGCAGCATCTCGCATGTCGCAATGCAACACCATAGACTCCCATTAGAAAAATTGTCGCGCGACAATAGTGCGACTTTTTGTCACGTGACAAATGTCGTCATGTGAATCTACCCCAAATGCTATTAATGGCAGAAACTTTTTTTCTTGAGAAAAGTTTTTTTTTTGTGATACCAACTGTGATATCTTTAACACATTACATGTAATTTGTATGTTGTATGAACTTGATTTATAAAATTCCATTAACAATTGAGCATAAGCACATTACTTCTTATATACCTAGAGTGGTATATACTTTATACCCCCCAAATTGGCCCTGTTTGGGGATTAGAATGTGTGCTATATTGTAAAAACTGAACGTCTTATTGTAGTCAATACCTATGACTCAGAAGTTCTATAGTGATCTCCATATGGCACCACTGCTTGGCGACCACTACTATTTGTCACTGCTTGAGAAAAGTCCCATTGAGAGGACTGAAACATCGCTATCTGGTGAATAAACGCACATTTTATTCTATTGGAAGTGCCGTGGAATTATTTTTTTTATCTTTGTAAAGTTGGTGGATCACTTCTTCAGCCGTTGGCAGGGGCGTAGCTAACGGCTCATGAGCCTTGGTGCAAGAGTTCAGCTTGGGCCCCCTTTCCTTAGTGCTTTGTGTGTGTTCTTATGCGGCACAAGGGTCTTTGGGCACCCTCAGGCTCCTAGACCCGGTAGTGACTGTTACCTCTGCACCTCCTATAGCTACGCCCATGGCCGCTAGCACTCCATATTCATTCAACTACTGCAGTGTTGCCCAGCATATTTTCTTTTTCCACTAGTATAGACAGTTAGAAAGTTTCCACAGAGGCCAAACTGCTCCAAAAATGTTACGAAAATATGGTGTTAGTTCTTATAATGGATTCTACTGAATACCATTGACAATTAATAAAATATAGCCGCATGCTATGTTGTTCTGCCTATCATATAGAAAAAGAAACTGGATGAAATTCAAATCTATTTCTGTTTTCTACTTTAACAGTAGCCAGTCCTCTATAGCAAGATATGTATAAATTCCTGTGCTATCTGTATGGTATTTGGTAGAGATGAGCGAATTCTTCAAAAATTCGATTCACCAGTTCGCCGAATTTTTCGGGAAAAATTCAATTTGATCCGAAAATATTCACGGCGAATTTCTTTAAAAAATGTCTTTCCTGGCTGCAGAGTGCCTTTATAGTGATGTAGAAAACTGTGCCTTGCAGCAACATGCATAGGGAGTCTGCTTTGGTAGTGAAATAATACTGTGAGTCTGTATGACATGCAAATGACAGGCTTCGCTCTTAGAATCACTGCATACTTCACTTATTTTGGGGGTCACAGAGCCAAAACTGACCAAATAACTCAAGTATCAACTCAGCCTTACAGGTAGATGTTAGCGTCAAGAAGAAGTGCACTCCTTTTAAGCCCTCGCCAGCTGATTCCACATAGATGTCTACAGAACCTGTTCTATTACATGCTTATACAAGTAGAGCCCGCCTGACAGAGTGGAGAGGGTTTCAGCAGTAAGTTTGTGTTGATGTCACCGATTATTTTGCCCTTACTCTAAACCGTCAGTACAATAACCCACAAAAAACGGATCCTGTCTCTGGAGCATACGCCTTCACTCAGTCAGCATTTGCTCAATAATCCATCATTTTTGCGAAAGGCAAAAAAAAAACAGAGTGGATCTAAATCAGAGATGACACGTGAATGGAATATTTGCATGTCTTCTGTGCTTTCAACCCACTCCTGCTTTTGGCTACCAAATCATAAGCCAATTCTGGTGAGACTATACAGGCCTTAAAGCTGTTACACAGACATGATCCGTTGTGCGTCTCATTTTTCCTTCCTTCTGACAGATCAGAAGAAGTGTCAAATAAATAATGATGTCAGCCAGGCCGAAAGGCAAAATAGTGGCCCAGTCATTAAGTGGGGAGGGTGGGAACAGCATGAGGATACAACAGAGTGGCCCAATGACAGGGTCTGCAGGTGGAAGAAGTATGAGGAGGCAACCGAGTGGCACAATGACAGAGTCTGTAGGTGGTGGCAGTGGCAGCATTAGGAGAAGGCCATTGAGTGGCACAATGACAGAATCTGCAGGTGGAAGCAGCATGAAGAGAACACAGAGCGGCACAATGACAGAGTCTGTAGGTGGTGGCAGTGGCAGCATTAGGAGAAGGCCACTGAGTGGCACAATGACAGAATCTGCAGGTGGAAGCAGCATGAAGAGACCACAGAGCGGCACAATGACAGAGTCTGGAGGTGGCACCAGCTTGAGGAAACAAAAGAGCGGCACAATGACAGAGTCTGAGGTGGCAGAAGCATGAAGAGAACACAGAGTGGCAAGGTGACATAATGTGAAGATGGCAACAGCAGGATACCTCAGAGTGGCAAGGTGACATATGGTGGATATGGCAGCAGCAGGAGAAGACAACAGAGTGGCAAGGTGACATAGTTTGGAGGTGGCGGTGGCATCACGAGGCCACAGAGTGGAAAGGTGACATAGTGTGGATATGGCAGCAGCATGAGGAGACAACTGAGAGCCTAGGTGACATAATGTGGAGAAGGCAGTAGCAGCAGCAGCAGGATTCCACAGAGTGGCAAGGTACATAGTTTGTAGATGGCAGCAGCCGCTGCATCAGTAGACCACAAAGTGACCCGGTAAGAGAGTGGGGCAGTGGGTTGCAATACCAGTACCCGCTGATGAAGGTGGGTGAAATAAGGAGCACTTGGCATCAGATGTGTGGCATCAGGCGGGTTGCAGCATCAAAGTAGTAGCTGAGGCAGGTAGTCTGATGAAACCGGTCTCTTGTATCAAAGTGTTGGTGTGGCACCATGGATGATCTAGTCTGACGTATCAGGAATTGGTGGTTGGAAATCCATGCCTGATTCATCTTGACAAAGGTCAGTCTCTCCACATTTTGGGTGAACAGGCGAGTTCTTCTTGAGGTAACTATGGCCCCCGCCGCACTAAACACCCCCTCTGATGCCACACTACTGGCCAGGCAGGACAGCTTTTCCAGGGTAAACTCTGCTAGTTACGGCCACAAATCCAGTTTGGCTACCCAGTAGTCAAGCGGATCTTCAATGTGGGGTGGGAGGGTGCAGTCCAAGTATGCCACCACCTGCTGGTTCAGGTCCTGCTCCAGATCTAGCTACTGCTGCTTCTGGTGAGTAGTTTCTTTACTATGTGGGTGAAGAAAGCTACTTATCAGCGACTGTAGACTCAGGATGCTGCTAATGGAGCTGGTACTGCTGCTGCCACCTCACCCCTCCCCAGCAGCCATGGCAGTGGAACGTGAGTGCAGAGGGCCCCCCCGGTCAGACCTGCGAGAGGATGGACAATGGCACAGATAGTCAGCGGCTAACTGACTACATAGGATGTCTTTGTAGTAGTTCAGTTTGTCCTCCCTCTCGGTGGGTGTGAAAAAGGCCCCCAATCTGGACTGGGAGCGAGGGTCCAACAAGGTGGAGAGCCATAAGTCATCCCTCTGCCAGATGTTGACAATATGGCTGTCACTACACAAGCAAGTGAGCATGCATCGGGCCATTTATGCAAGGGACTCGAAGGGACTTCCTTGTCTCCATCTCCGCTGCATACTGCCAAAGTGTGTCTGGGTCCTCTGTCTCGTCTTCCTCATCCACCTGTAGACCCTCTGGCTGCTCCTGCTCCTCCTGTCCTGTCAGCTGAGTAGAAAAACAACCCATTTGGCTACATATTGCCTGTGCTCCAATGTCCCCCTACCCCTCCTCCTCCTCTTCCAGTTCAGCTCTCATATGGCTCATGTGGCCGTGAGATCAAGGCACCACGTCTCCTGTCCCCTGACCAGCCATTGTTACCACCATCTTATCCAGGACATGAAGCAGTGGAATGACGTGATTCATATCGTAGTCCTGGCAACTGACAAATAACGTGGCATCCTCAAAGGGCCTGAGCAAATTGCAGGTGTCACGCAGTCACACATGAGCTGACACTGGCTGACACAGAGATTGCCTTTCTCTGTTAGTATAGTCGGTCCAACATATGGAGGGTGGAATTCCAACGGGTGGAAACAACGCATATCAGCCTATGTTGGAGGATGAGGAGGCAGAGGCGGACATTGTCGCAGGACCAACGGCATCACAATATGGAGACCTAAGCGGTGAGACCTTTCCAAGTTGCTAGTGTGGCTGTGCAGGAACTACATTCACCCAGTGGGCTGTAAAGGACATGTATTGTCCCGGACCGTAGTTACAGCTCCACATTTCGGTGCTGCCGTGCACTTTGGCAGACACTGACAGGCTCAACTGGCCCACCTTCTGTTCTACATGTGTGAGCAGGGCTGGTACTGTCTTTTTCTCAAATAAGTAACGGCTTGGGACTCTCCACCTCGGCTCAGCACAAGCCCTCAGTTCTCTGAAAGGTGCAGAGTCCACCACTTGGAAAGCGAGAGACGAAAGCACCAGCAACTTGGACTGCAGCACGTTCAGCTTCTGCCCGATGGATGCGTGCACGCATAATGTTGTCTCTTGGCAATCGCTTCGGTGATCGATTGTTGACGGAATGACTGACGACGAGTAGGAGCAGGAGCATCTGGACCAGCAGAAGATGGGATTGACAGACAGCTCCCTTTGGCTTAGGTGGTGGAGCCTTGACTGGCTGAAACTGGGTGTGTGCCACTGGGTGATATAGCGGTAACTGTGACAGGCTGCACCACCACATCGGAACCACGGTTTTCCCAGGCCACTTGATGGTGACGTTGCATATGTTGACGCAGGGCCGTGGTGCCAACATTGGCACCCTGGCCACACTTCACCTTCTGCCCACATATTCTACATATGGCCATGCTGACCTCCTTCGGTGGCTTCACAAAAAACTGCCACACCGCAAGTAGCTGATTTTAGCCCCAACACTACTCACTGGCTGACTGCTAACACTGGCTTCCGTGAACCCGTGCACCACTCCTTTCTGGGCAGGTAGTCTGCGGCTGCGTAGTGGATCGTCTACCCCGTCCCCTTTTGGCACCCGACCTCCCACTGCTGCCATCCTGCTTACGCCCAGCCACGCTAGCGACTTGCTGGCTCAGCTGCTGCCTGATGGGCAAGCTGCCATCCTCTTCTGATGAAGACAAAGCCCCTTCTTTACCCGGCTCCCAAGTGTGATCGGCTACATCATCAACGAGTAGTGTCTGCACATCACTGATATCCACCTCAACGGCCTCTGAGTCAGGAGCCTGACCACTAGCAACACAAGCTCTCCTGCCACTCTCCTCATCCCTACTTGCCCAACTAGCGGAGGAAGCGGTGGATGTCTCCTCCACATTTTGGCTGGTCAGTAGCTGCTGACTGTCCTCTAGTAGCTCTTCCTTGCTAAAAAATTAAACTGAGCTCACTGCATGTAGTACTTCTTACAGAAAGGGAACAGGTTGAGGACAGGTGAAGGCAGGTTGAGGACAGGTGAAGGCACAGGGCCTGCTCCCGGGCCATGCCAACTAAAGGTTGTGTCTGATGAACCCACCGACTGTTGGCTGGGGGTGTCTGATATCACTTGGGATGACGTGGATGACCGAGTTAATCAATCAAAAACTGCTGGGTTGCTGGTCAAAACACGACCAGTAGATGACACTGGGAGCTCAGGCCTCTCGTTGAGACTACCGCTGCCACGACCCCTTACTTTGCTGTGAACTCTGCTTGCGCCAGAAACATTCAAGCCTCTGCCACTCCTCTGTGCATTGCCTGCCACTTCTCTGCCTGACATACTTGTAGCTGAACTAAACAAATTAAACCTAAATTAAAACACCCCCACTATGGGTGTTAGCGGGAAACTTGTGTGGGACCTTATGCACCCACTGCTAGATAAAGGTTACCACCTGTACGTGGATAACTTTTATACTGGCATCCCCTTGTTTCAGTCCCTCGCCACCAGATCCACGTCCGCTTGTGGGACCATGCGGGAAAATCAGCGCGGCCTCCCAACTGTCCCCCTCCAGGTACCTATCCCCAGGGGTGAGACCCGTGATTTTACCAGTGGACACATGTTTGGCACTCATCAGATATAAGGACAAGAGGTATGTTCTTATGTTGACCACAATTCACGGTTATGGCATCTCCCCTTTCCCTGTGCGAGGTACCACGGCAACGGTCCTCAAGCCCGATTGTATCGTCGACTACAATCGGTATATGGGAAGAGTTGATCTCTCTGATCGAGTCCTCAAGCCATATAACGCTTTTGTACTGTTCCAGTGCGCTGGCAACACAGGGAAATTCCTTTAGTTTCCTTCAGTCCTCAAGGCCTTGATCTTTTCTGACCGGGAAAGAGCCGGCCGGAGTACCTCGGGAATTGGAGGCGCCCAGATTGTCCCTGGCCAACACTTTCCAGGTGTGGTCCTCCATACTGGAAAGAAGGGACGAACCCAAAAAGATGCAGAGTGTGTCACAGGAGGGGTATATGGAAGGACACCACCACTCAGTGTGACACGTGCCCCGATCATCCGGGCCTCTGCGTTATTTGTTTGCTTCAGGGAGTACCACACTTCCATGGAGTACTAAATTTATTATCCCCTTTTCCATGTAGCCACTGACAATCGGATAAAGACTATGGTTCTCAGACTTGAGAAACCAAAAAAATGTTTTTCAAAAATGCTAGTTTATAAATCTAAAATAATTTTAAGTCGACAAATTAGGTATTGGCGCGTTGGTAATAAGGCGTAACTGCAAGCGATCAAAAATCACATGTCCCCCAAAATAGTGCCATTAAAACCGTCCCCTCATCCTGCAAAAAATGAGCCCCTTCCTAATACAATCGGCTAAAAAAACTAAAAAAAAAATGACTATTGGACTTTAGAGATGCAAACATTTATTTTTTGTATCAAAAAGGATAATATAGTCTAAAACCTAAATAGTTGCAAAAAAGTAGACTTATTAGATATTGCCGCATCCGTAATAATCTCCTCTATAACAATACACCACGACCCAACACCCCAGATTAACACGGTCCAAAATTTTATTTTTAAAAACGGTGCCAAAATAGTCAATTTTTGCACTTTTCCATTTCAATCCGTCTTTACCTGTAAAAAAGCAAGGGTTAACAGCCAAACAAAACATGATATTTATTACCCTGATACTGCAGTTTACAGAAATGCCACATTTGATCCCGTGCTGAGCCACGCCCCTTGCACTGATCACATGACGGTGACGTCACTCCAGGTCCTTCGGCTGTTCAACAGTTCGGGTTGGTGGAAGCCGCCCCTTATGGATTCCATATGCCACGATAGTGGAATCCATAACAGGATGCACGAGTTACCACAACCTGAACGCCGAACGCCGAACTTTTTTTTTAAAGTTCACTCATCTCTACTCACAAAGTGACTTCAAACCTGAACTGGTACCTAAAAAAATGGGTTTTTGAAAATGTCTCAAAATTTCCAAGATTTGCTTCTAAACTTCTAAGCCTTGTAACGGCCCCCAAAAATAAATTGGCATTTCCAAAATGATCCAGACATGAAGTAGACATATGGGGTATGTAAATTAATAACTATTTTTTGAGGTATTACTATTTAATATAGAAGTAGAGAAATTGAAACTTGGAAAATTGAAAATTGTAAATTGGGTATTTCTTTTATAAATAAAAATGATTTTTTTCAACTCCATTTTACCACTGTCATGAAGTACAATATGTGATGAAAAAACTTTCTCAGAATAGCCTGCATAAGTAAAAGCGTTTAAAAGTTATCACCACATAAAGTGACACTGGTCAGATTTGCAAAAAATGGCCTGGTCCTTAAGGTGAAATATGGCCGTGTCCTTCAGGGGTTAAAGAGTGACGTGCGTATATATTTTTTTCGTAGTACTGAAATACGACCCTATACGCTTTCACCAGAAATAACTGCAACAGCGCAGTGCATATATTTTAAAATGTTTTACTGAAATACGCCACTATACGCTTTTACCAGGAATAACTGCAACAGTGCAGTGCGTATATATATATTTTTATTTTTTTGATTAAATAAGCCCCTATACTCTTTCACCAGAAATGACTGCAAACGTGCAGTGCGTAAAATTTTTTATGTGTATTACTGAAATACTGCCCTATACTTTTTCAGCAGAAATGACTGCAAACGTGAAATGCATTTATATTTTTCATGTATTACTGAAATACTGCCCTATACTCTTTCAGCAGAAATGACTGCAAACGTGAAATGCATTTATATTTTTCATGTATTACTGAAATACTGCCCTATACTCTTTTACCAGAAATTACTGCAAACGTGCAGTGCGTTTATAGTTTTTGTGTATTACTGAAATACCGCCCTATACTCATTCACAGAAATTACTACAAATGATTTTAGCGTAAATAACAACAAAAGTTACCTGCGTATATATTTATCTTTTTCCACAGATAAAAGCCACTAAAGGCTTTTCAACATAGCACTTGCACCCCAATAAGTATTGTGAGACTATCTGGATCCCCAAGTAATGTTTCCCTGCACTTGTAAATGACTTTTTTTCCACAATGAGGATTTCCTTATGACTCTTTCTAGCATCTGCACATGTCTCTCCCTACCTGTAAAATGATTAATCTCACTATCCTTTCCCTTCACTTGTAAATCACTTATTTTCACAATGAGGATTTACCTATGACTCTCCCTAGCATCTGCACACATCTCTCCCTGCCTGTGAAATTATTCCTCTCACTATCCTTTTCCTTCACTTGTAAATCGCTTTTTATCACAATGAGAATTTTCCTATGACTCTCCCTAGCATCTGCACACATCTCTCCCTGCCTGTGAAATGATTCCTCTTACTATCCTTTCCCTGCACTAGTAAATCGCTTTTTTCCTTATTTTTTTAACAATAGTTTTTCTTTCACTCTCCCTAGTGCCTGCATACACGTCTGTCCCTGAACAAAGTATGATTGTGAATGGCAGAATATAAGATGGCCGCCGTATTTATAGGGCTGTGCCATCACCCGGCTGGCTGGCAAATGCAGAAATGCGGTCCGCAATAAGGCCATGGGGTGCACACGTTTGCGTGAACGAGGCTTAAGTGTGCATTCACATCACCGTTTAGCATTCCGTTCTTCTGATCCATCAGAACAAGAGAAAGAGAGAAAAAACAGGATCCTGTAAAAAAATGGATTCTGTTGCATCAGTTATGCATAGGATTGCATAGGATACTTTTATTACAGGATCCAGTAAAAAAATTGATCCTGTTGCATCAGTTGTTATTCATTTGAGCCATTTCCGTCTGAGATCCGTTTCTTTTAGAAGGAAACAAATGCTGGATCCGACCTTTAGTTTTCTGAATGGTAACCATGGCAGCCAAGACGCTACTAAAGTCCCAGCTGCCATGGAAAAGTAGTAGGGAACCAGGGGAGAAGCTACTTACCGTCCGTGCAGCTCCCGGGGCGCTCCACAATGATGTCACAGCGCCCCTACGTCGCGTGGATCATGTGATTCATGCGATCATGTGAGTCATGCGATGTAGGGGAGCTGTGACATCATTGTGGAGCTCCCCGGGAGCCGCACGGATGGTAAGTAGCTTCTCCCCTGGCTCCCCACTACTTTTCCATGGCAGCCGGTACTTTAGTAGCGTTCTGCCTGCCATGGCAACACTGAAAGAATTTTGAAGACTGATCAGTCTTCAAGTGCTTTCAGGTGTGTGGCCTTGTGACGGATCCGATGGGCATTTCCGGCAACGGAAGTGCACGCCGGATCCTCACAACGGTAGTGTGAAAGAGGCCTTAGTTAAAACCTTTATTAAATGCATTACACTAGAAAAGTCAGTTGGAACATTTTTCTTGGTTAGAGCTAATACTTCATTTTCGTATGTGCAGAAGCCAATTTGACTGGTTTCTGCTGTGCTATTAGCATACACTTCTTGGTGTAAGAAGATAATCTTATTAAAAGATTAAGGCAGCACAACAGAGGCACAGGATATTTAAAATATAGAGAAAATCCTATTACTTTCTGCTGCGACTACCAATTCTCTAATAGATTAAGGATACAAATTAAATGTGGTAGTATCATTCATTTCAATATAATACAACCTTAATATCAAGAGACATATCAAGAGAAGTTTAACTCTAAATACCTGGAAGACAACATCATCTGGTTGGAAAGCCTTTATTTTTCATGAATAGTGTTTAGCAAATCAAAGCATCTGAAGTGGAATTCAATCCAAAGTTTAGGAAAAATTTGATTAGTAATTAATCCAAATTTCCTCACGCTTTGTGGTAATGAATCATTCTTTTCCTAAAATGGCTGCTACATTTGTTACAAAGTGAAAGTAAGAAGCCCGAAAACTTGATATGACCCATAATGCTATGCAGCCAGCCAATCAGCAGATAGCTATCCTCTGTGATGTCACAGCCTTTTAATAGCCTCATTTTGCTCAGTCCCTGTTATTTCACTATAATAGTATCGGGAGAGATGTGGCAAGTGCTAGGAACAGTGTTCAAGAAGCCTTTAATTGTGGAATATTGGATAGGGAGACTGCAGGAAAAGTGTAGGCAGATCATCGGGATAATTTTTACACATTGTATGGTGAGCTTAGGGAGAGCATATGGAGCCTGCAGGGACAGTGTAGGGACAGTGCAGGCTCTGTAATCGGAAGCTGGAAGGATCTATATGAGACATCCCACTTTGCATCAAACCCTGTGTAGGGCACAGAGCTATCCAATTGAACAGTGTCCACATTGTTTAATAGATAAGCAATTCCATTAGGCCTTGATTCTAAAATTAGGGTGAATAAGCTGGGTAATTTAACTGTTATTGGGATGCCCACCTTGTTAAATAGATAAGCAATTCTATTGCACCTTGATTCTCAAATTGGGGTGAATAAGCTTTCTAATTTTACAGTTATTGGGGCGTTCACTTGTCTGTCACATTCACAGCTTCACTACCAGAAAGGGCTAGCTATTCATGTTGCTGCAATGCACAGTGAAGTACACCAAGATACACCCTATCTGCAGCCCGGGATATAGCTGGGCCTCAAAAGATGATACAGTATGTTATTTTCAGTTCTAGTGACTTCTTATGAAACCGTCTAGTTATACAACTTCTGTATCCCCTCTCCACCACAGTTACATCTCTGCATTCATATAATAAAATAAAATAAAATTATTCCATTATGATTGATCCCAGAAGCACTAAAAACTAAAGAAAAGATTCATATTGGATTATGGCATCCATACATATTCAAACAGTGCCTGGAACATATAGAAGTATGATAAAAAGCACAGGGTCATACATAAAAGCTATAGCTAAACTGGCCAAGGTCAGGATAAGAAATAATGTCAGTAGTCCAGAAAAAGTACAAAGAGGTCACAAATTAATAGCGTAATCAAATGACACAAAGTAAGAGTTAAGCAAGCAAGAGAAGGATATAAACGAGGGAGGAATAATCTTTTATAACTGGCACAGCAACATGCTATAATTGGTTCTCTATTCTGATTTGTTGGTTGGCCATGCGAACTTCATGTTCCTGCAT
Organism: Bufotes viridis; assembly: GCA_033119425.1. Classification (NCBI taxonomy): domain Eukaryota; kingdom Metazoa; phylum Chordata; class Amphibia; order Anura; family Bufonidae; genus Bufotes; species Bufotes viridis. The sequence continues at coordinate 219,396,965 of CM065589.1, forward strand.
TCCATCAAATATTGCGAACAGAGTGGAGAGCATGACCTGCAGACTAAGATTCACCTATAAATTTAATCCATTTAAACATTTGCTAAAACTGATATCTTCAAACTTATCTATCTACCTTCAGCTTTACCCCAATCCCTAAGTATCAAATAACATCCATGTTTTATCAGTAACCTATTATATGTAGTGTTAACCCCTAGCACCGTTTCTGATGGCACCATTTGTGATATCAAGAGTTACAGAGAAGCAGAGGCATATATGTAGTTCTTTTAAATCTTGTGGTTTAATTATAGTGAGTTCATTATTATTGGCACCATTTTAACTTAAAATACTTTAATTTTAAATACTTTCTTCTGCCAATAGTGGAAACACTACAACACTTTAGTTCTTTGTATGTGTTCTTTGTATATTAGCTTAATGTAAGAAACAGCACATTAGGAACAATATACTACATGCTGTTTAGATTGATTGCAAGAGTGGTCCTATTGACTTTAAACTGCTTTAATTTAGGAAGATACTTTAAGAAGGCACACCTAATGAAATGCTGTGTTAAAACACTTCGCAAGTAATGTAAGTACATCAGTACTTTCAAGATTGGGTGCAGGCTAGAGATGAGCGTATTGTTTCGTTACAATAAAAATTTGACTAAAATTTTTGAAAATATTCAGATTTGGTAGAATCAGGATTTCTTCACATTTGTTTGGGTAGAAAGATAAAGAGAGAGAGAGTGAGGGAGAGAGAAAGAAGGAATTAAATGACTTTGGCGATTCGGATGGATAGGACTGAAAATAATTGTAGGAAATTTGCTCATCTTTAGTACAGGCTCCTACTTTACTTCTTTTTTTCTTTTTTTAGTAGAGGGGGTGTAAAGAAGAATCTATTCAGTGTAACGTAAAAAAGTTCAATCCTGGTTTCATCAGACCAGATAATCTTATTTCTCACAGTCTGAGAGTCCTTTAGTTGTCCTTTTTCTTGCAAACTCCAGCTGGGCTTTCATGTGTCTTTTACCGAAGAAAGGCTTCTTTCTGGCCACTCTGCCATAAATCCCAGATTGGTGAAGTGCTTTGATGGTTGACCTTCTGGAAGTTTCTCCCATCTGCACATAGGATCTTTGGAGCTCAGCTAAAGTGACCTTTGGGTTCTTTGCTATCTCTCTTACTAAGGCCCTTCTCCCCGATTACCTCATTTGGTGGGGCAGCCAGCTCTAGGAAGGGTCCTGGTTGTTTCAAACTTTTTCCATTTAAAAATTATGGAGGTCACTGTGCTCTTAAGGATTTTCAGTGCAGCAGACATTTTTTGTACCTTTCTCCAGATCTGTGTCTCCACAAAATCCTGTTCTTTCCTCTTCATGGCTTTGTTTTTGATCTGATAAGTATTGTCAGCTGTGTTACCTTATATAGACTATGGGGTATGTCTTTCCAAATTATGTCCACAGGTAGGTGTACAAAGATCTCAAATATGATCAAGAGAAATGGAAGGACCACAGAGAAAAATTTGAAGTGTCATAGCAATTTTTAGTTTTCCCTTTTTAAAAAAGGGTCTGAAGACTTTCTGAATGCACTGTAGCTAGGAATAACTTTCCCCTGGCTGTAATAAGTGCTCACTGCTGGGGATTCTTCAAGCCAGGTCTAAAGATATAGCAAACATTAACTTGATACTTAACACTTAATACACAGTTGCAGCAACCTTTAAATTGAGACAGCTGCAACTGTGTATTGAATTTGTCAAGTGTTAAATTAACATTTTCTGTATCTGTTTTGTCTTTGAATAATCTCTGAGCTGATTTCAAAAGTATCTATCTATCTATCTATCTATCTATCTATCTATCTATCTATCTATCTATCTCACCTAATTTTACAGTATAAACCCTTTCAGGAGTTTAAATTATTACTTTAGGTAAAACAGTAAAATTGTGTTGAAACAGCAACAAAAGACTCCAACCACTGTTATTGACATGCATTTTTTTCTTAATGTAATTTTATGTATCAAAAATTGAAATGTTACTTCCAGTTTGAAATATTAAATAGTTTACATTTATGTTTTCTACTGATAATAGGAATACTATGGCTAACCTTTCCTACAGAAATATTAACTGTGGTCTCAATGGAAAAATTGGTAGATGTGAATAAAACTGTTATGTGATTCACAAAAATAAGACTTTGGAGAGAGAAGAAGCAAATGAATTCAAGATGAGATCATGCGTTTGATAAAAGAAATGCCTTGGGCAGCACTGCTGGCACTAGTTGTGAGGAATACTATGTTTTTCTAAATTGTGGCAGAAGGACAACAAGCAGTGAAGTTAGCCACCGCAAGGTCAAGTTGCTCAAAAACTAATATTAAAACAGTAATCATGTTAGTTAATGCAAGAAAGAACATTGCATAAGAAAACATTACTATAAGAACACCTACTTTATTTCACACACTAAATTGGTATAAAGCATTCAACATATAGGATCCAGCAATGCTTCCGATCTTGATGAAGGCTATTGTGACATAATTTTTCTACAAAAACTATAAAAGAGAATATAGAATTTAAATTTAAGATAATCCCGGTCGATATTCATGTCTGCACATGGTGTTATCACCATGTATAGTTGAGCTAATAGATTCTAAATTAATTGGATCCTGCATGAATCTCACAGAAATTCTTCTTCCAAGCGAATCGGAAGTTTTGGCAACTTGCTTTAGACAAATAATGCAAAATGGTGCCCACCATTTTACATTTCATATTCAGTACACAAGTTAAGGAAACATAGCAGGCAACATGAAGATGGAGGATCACATTGCTCCAGGAAGGGCCCTGGCCAGAGAGCCTGCCCACAATGCTTTATAGTCAGCCTGACAGCCAATCAGGAAGGATTTTAGCTGGTCTATCATGCTCTATGTAAACACTGGAGCACAGAGGCAATTGTGAGCTTACAGTGCCTTGAAAAAGTATTCATACCCCCTTGAACTTTTCCACATTTTTTCACGTTACACCCACAATATATTGTATAATGTATGTTAAATGTATTGTACTGGGATTTTATGTGATAGACCTCAACAAATTAGTTAGTATGTGTGAAGCAAAAAGAATATGATGCATGGTTTTCAAAAATGTTAATACATACAAATCTGGAAAGTGTGGGGTGTATTTGTATTCAGCCCCCCTAAGTCAATACTTTATAGGACCACCATTCTTGCAAGTTCAGCTGCAAGTCTTTCTGGATATGTCAATATCAGCTTTGCGCATCTAGAGGCTGAAATTTGTGTCCATTCTTCAGTGCAAAATAGCTCTTGCTCAGACATATTAGATGTAGAGCATCTGTGAAAAAACATTATTCCAGCTCTGCCACAGATTCCTGGACTTTGACTGTTAACACATGAATAAGCTTTCATCTAATCCATTCCATTGTAGTAGTGTTGATCACGAATTTTCGAATTGCGAATTTTAATCGCGAATATCAGCACTTCGAGAATTCGCGAATATTTAGAATATCGCAAAATATATTCGCAATCGCGAATATTCGCTTTATACGAATTTTTTATATGCAAATTTTCGCATGCAAGAAAATAATGGCATTATTTTCTTGTTTGCGAAAATTCGCATAAAAAATTCACATAAATTAGCGTAAAAATTCGCATAAATTAGCATAAAATTCGCATAAGCTGGTATTTAAAAGGTATCTTATGCCAGTTTATGCGAATTTTTATGTTAATTTATGCGAATTTTTATGCTAATTTATGCGAATTTTTTATGCGAATTTTCGCAAACAAGAAAATAATGGCTGGAGATTACGAATTTGCGAATTTTCGAATATATGGCGAATATTCGCCCAAATATTCGCGAAATATCGCAAATTCGAATATTGCCCCTGCCGCTCATCACTACATTGTAGATCTGGCTATAAGTTTAGGGTCATTGTCCTGCTAAAAGGTGAACCTCTGCCCCAGTCTTTTGTAGCCCTGTAACGGATTTTCCTCCAGAATTGCCCTATATTTAGCTCCATCCGTGTTCTCATCAACTCTGACTAGCTTCCCTGTCCCTGCTGACATCCCCACATCATGATGCTGCTGCAACCACCAGGTTTCACGATAAGATGGTGTGTTCAGGGGAATATGCAGTGTTCATTTTCCACCACACATAGCATTTTGCATTTAGGCCCAAAAGTTTAACTGGTCTCATCTGCCCCCTATGTGGCTTGTGGCAAACTTCAAACGGGACTTCTCATGGCTTGGTTTCAAAAATGGCTTTCTTCTTACCTCTCTTTCATAAAATCCAGATTTGTGGGGAACATGACTAATATTTGTTCTGTGAACAGATTCTCCCACCTGAACTGTGGATTTCTGAAGCTCCTCCGGGGTGACCATGGGCATCTTGGATGCTTTCTCTAATTAGTGCTCTCCTTGCCTGCTTGTCAGTTTAGGTGGATGGCCATGTCTTTGTAGGTTTGCAGTTGTGTCATACTCCTTCCATTTTCAGATGATGGATTGAATAGTGCTCCATGAGAATTTCAGAGCTTGGGATATTTTTTATAACCTAACCCTACTTTACAGTGCTACACAACTTTACCCCTCACCTGGTTGGTGTGTTCCTTGGCTTTCATGATGCTGTTTGATTGCTAATGTTCTCTAAGAAATCTCAGAGACCCTCCCAAAACAGCTATAGTTACACTGAGAATAAATTACACACAGGTGGACTGTTTACTAATTAAGTGACTTCTGAAGGCTATTGATCACACCTGATTTTATTTAGGGGTCAGAGTACAGAGGGATGAATGCAAATGTATGCCACACTTTTCAGATTTTTCTTCATTTAAAAGTTTGAAAACCATGTATCATTTTTTTTATCAAGTTTGTGGGTGTAACGAGAAAAAATGTGGAAAAGTTTAATGGAATATGAATACTTTTTCAAGGCACTGTAACCACTGATGTGATCGGGCATGTCTGTTGTGTATCTGAAAGGTAGGACAATGAGACACACAAGCCAGCCATTTTATGTGAGGGGTGGCTGGTGAGGAGTTCAAGAAGACATATCACAGACTGGTAAAAGTGGTGTGGAGGGTGAGGACTATCATGATATTGTGTCTTAACCACCTCAGCCCCCTAGCTTAAATACCCTCAATGACCAGACCACTTTTTACAATTCTGCAAAAAAAACTACATTTCTATATACAATTTTCTCTAAATTTATTGTTCTACATGTCTTTGATAAAAAAAAAAATATGCAATAAGTGTATATTTATTGGTTTGGGTAAAAGTTATAGCGTTTACAAACTATGGTGCAAAAAAGTGAATTTCCACATTTTGAAGCAGCTCTGACTTTCTGAGCACCTGTCATGTTTCTTCAGGTGCTAGAATGCCAGGATAGTATAAATACCCCCCAAATTACACCATTTTAGAAATAAGACACCCCAAAGTATTCGGGGAGGGGCATGGTGAGTTCATGTATGATTTCATTTTTTTTCACAAGTTAGTGGAAAATGACACATTCTGAGGAAAAAAAATAATAATAAAGTTTCCATTTCTGCTAACTTCTGTCAAAAAAAATAAAATCTCCCACGGACTCACTATGCCCCTCAGTGAATACCTTGGGGTGTCTACTTTCCGAAATGGGGTCATTTGTGGGGTGTGTTTGCTGTTCTGGCATTTTGGACGGGGCTAAATTGTGAGCAACACTGTAAAGCCTAAAGGTACTTGTTGGACTTTACGCCCCTTTACGCACTTAGGCTTCCAAAAAGTGGCACACATGTGGTATCTCCGTACTCAGAAGAAGTAGGGCAATGTGTTTTGGGGTGTATTTTTACATATACCCATGCTATGTGTGAGAAATTTCTCTGTAAATTACAATTTTTAACCCCTTAGTGACCACCCATACGTGTTTTTACGGCGGTCACTAAGGGGCCTTAGGCTGGGCTGCCGCGTTTTTACGCCGGCCCAGTCTAAGCGCTGCACGGGTCCCCCGTGCAGCGGGGAGCGCGGGCCCGGCTCTCACATGAGAGCCGCGACCCTGCTCTAACAGCCCGGGCCGGCAGGAGTGCCGATCCGGGCTGTTTAACCCCTTACATGCCGGGCGCAATGGCGCCTGCGCATGTAAAGGGTTGACAGAGGGAGCGAACTCCCTCTGTCAACCATCAGCACCCCGCAGCTGCGATCGCGGGGTGCTGATGGGCTGGGAGGCTCACCTTCCTTCCGGCAGGGCCCTGAGCCTGCCCTGAAGTATTCACCAGCAGGCTATGCCTCTCTGGCGTAGCCTGCTGGTCAAAGGTAGAATTGCACTGCATTTAAAATGTAATGCATTATAGATATAATGCATTTCATTTTAAAAGCAATCAAAATACTGTATATTATAGTCCTCATGTGGGACTATTAAGTAGTAAAAAAATTAGAAAAAATACACATTTATTAAATAAAAAATTCCATGAAATATAAAAATATGCTTTTTTTCCATTGAAAATACGCTGTTCAATGAAAAAAATTGCAAAAAAATTATCCCACACATGTTTGGTATTGCGCGTCCGTAACAACCGCACTACATAAATATTACATAAATTATCCCCTATAGTACACGCCGTTAAAAATAAATAAAAAAGCCCGAATTCCTAATTTATTCTTAATTTTCACAGAAAAAAACTAAATAACAAGCGATCAAAAAGCGGAATTTACTAAAAAATGATACCAATGAAAAATAGAAGTCGTCCCGCAAAAATCAAGCCCTCACACAACTCCATAGAAAAAAAAATTAAAAAGTTATGGGTCCTGGGAAGTGGCAATGCAAAATCATTTTTTTTTGTTAAAAAAAGGGGTTTTATTGAAAAAAAAGTAGTAAAACTTAAAAAAAACTATAAGTATTTGGTATCCCTGTAATCGTACTGACCCAGGGAATGAAAATAGTGGCAGTAGTACTATTTTTCACCTTCTCCCTCCCAGAAAGAGTTAATAAAAGTTAATAACATAGTTATGTGTACCCCAAAATGGCGCTATTAAAAACTACAACTTGTCCCGCAAAAAACAAGCCCTCATACTGCTATATAGACGGAAAAATAAAAAAGTTATAGCTCTGGGAACGAGACCATGAAAAAAGGACGAAAAACGCTTGGTCATAAAGGCCCAAACAGGCTTGGTCACTAAGGGGTTAAATATTTTTATACAAAGTTGTCAATTTACAGAGATATTTCTCTGCGTTAGACGGTCGGGATGTGGTTAAACAGGACCTGGATGACTTCAAGGACAGTTTTGTCACGTAGGTTTGTTGTCTGGACTAGTATAGATAACTGCCTACAAACACAAAAATATAACAGCACTCAGCAACTAGAGCTCTGCCCAAGATGGGAGCTGTAAGAGGACATCAGTGATATCGCATGCAAACAGTGGAGACATTGGTTTACATTTTGATCAAAAGGTAGTAAGCCCACTCACCCCGACACGGTTGTCTCCTAGAGTGGGTACTAACGCTAAATCTGACCTACTATAGGCCATGACAGCCACATAAAATCCTCCTAACGCTAAGTCCTACCTGTTATGGGCCACGACAGCCACATAAAATCCAGGGAGTGTGAGCCCAGCATGCACGCTGGGATAGACCTTACTTATTAACCCCTTCTGGTGCTGCAACAGCCTCCATTAGATCCAGGGATGCAGGTACCAACATGCATGCCGAGCCCACTGTGCACTCCTCCTGGAGCCAGATGGCTACTAGCAGGCAATGTGAGTACACATTCAGCTTTATACTCACTCTGATTGAAAACCAGCATCTAGGGCAGAAACACTAGTCAGGTGTGCACGACTAAGAAGGAGGTCGCCACACCTCCCACATATACTAAGTAAAAACAAAAAGGGGGGGTTTCAGTCAGCACTCTCTGTATGCAGGTGCACGTAGGTTATGGCAATTATACATACAAAACACAAATATAACAGCACTCAGCAACTAGAGCTCTGCCCAAGATGGGAGCTGTAAGAGGACATCAGTGATATCGCATGCAAACAGTGGAGACATTGGTTTACATTTTGATCAAAGGTAGTAAGCCCACTCACCCCGACACGGTTGTCTCCTAGAGTGGGTACTAACGCTAAATCTGACCTACTATAGGCCATGACAGCCACATAAAATCCTCCTAACGCTAAGTCCTACCTGTTATGGGCCACGACAGCCACATAAAATCCAGGGAGTGTGAGCCCAGCATGCACGCTGGGATAGACCTTACTTATTAACCCCTTCTGGTGCTGCAACAGCCTCCATTAGATCCAGGGATGCAGGTACCAACATGCATGCCGAGCCCACTGTGCACTCCTCCTGGAGCCAGATGGCTACTAGCAGGCAATGTGAGTACACATTCAGCTTTATACTCACTCTGATTGAAAACCAGCATCTAGGGCAGAAACACTAGTCAGGTGTGCACGACTAAGAAGGAGGTCGCCACACCTCCCACATATACTAAGTAAAAACAAAAAGGGGGGGTTTCAGTCAGCACTCCCTGTATGCAGGTGCACGTAGGTTATGGCAATTATACATACAAAACACAAATATAACAGCACTCTGCAACTAGAGCTCTGCCCAAGATGGGAGCTGTAAGAGGACATCAGTGATATCGCATGCAAACAGTGGAGACATTGGTTTACATTTTGATCAAAAGGTAGTAAGCCCACTCACCCCGACACGGTTGTCTCCTAGAGTGGGTACTAACGCTAAATCTGACCTACTATAGGCCATGACAGCCACATAAAATCCTCCTAACGCTAAGTCCTACCTGTTATGGGCCACGACAGCCACATAAAATCCAGGGAGTGTGAGCCCAGCATGCACGCTGGGATAGACCTTACTTATTAACCCCTTCTGGTGCTGCAACAGCCTCCATTAGATCCAGGGATGCAGGTACCAACATGCATGCCGAGCCCACTGTGCACTCCTCCTGGAGCCAGATGGCTACTAGCAGGCAATGTGAGTACACATTCAGCTTTATACTCACTCTGATTGAAAACCAGCATCTAGGGCAGAAACACTAGTCAGGTGTGCACGACTGAGAAGGAGGTCGCCACACCTCCCACATATACTAAGTAAAAACAAAAAGGGGGGGTTTCAGTCAGCACTCCCTGTATGCAGGTGCACGTAGGTTATGGCAATTATACATACAAACACAAAAATATAACAGCACTCAGCAACTAGAGCTCTGCCCAAGATGGGAGCTGTAAGAGGACATCAGTGATATCGCATGCAAACAGTGGAGACATTGGTTTACATTTTGATCAAAAGGTAGTAAGCCCACTTACCCCGACACGGTTGTCTCCTAGAGTGGGTACTAACGCTAAATCTGACCTACTATAGGCCATGACAGCCACATAAAATCCTCCTAACGCTAAGTCCTACCTGTTATGGGCCACGACAGCCACATAAAATCCAGGGAGTGTGATAACGGTAGATAACGGTGCGGGTGCAGTACAGAGGCAAAACAAGGAGTCCAGTACGTGCAATAAACAGTGTTTTATTCACACTTGCACAAACGAAATGGTAAACAGTCTCTTGGTGTTCATTCACACGCAGCAAACAGAAAAAAGGCAAAACCAAAGAGTCCAAAACCAGGTTCAATCACCTGTGAGATGTTAGGTGCGCGTTCGCACCTGGCGGTCGGCCCAGCCGTGGGATAATCCTCCTTCAGGCTTCCAGGTCGACTGCACGTCTCCTTGCTGGGTTTTTGATTCCAGCCCAGAGAGCTCCACAGGACTAGCAGCAGCTCCAGGACAATCACAGCCCCAGACACAGCTGCTGGCTGTGTTTTATACCCAGCCCAAAACCAGGACTGGATCGTGGGGAGCAGCCACCCACCCTACACTTTAGCTGCTCCCGGTAAGAGCCGGCCCGGATCGGCTTTGCAGCCATGCTATTTACAACTATGTCAGTAGCACTAGCTGCTGCTGACATCAACAAAATACGGCTCTTACCTCACCGAGGCTATGAACCTCGGTGACACATACCTGCCATCCACAACGGCACCCTGCACCTTACCACACTTAGTATATGTGGGAGGTGTGGCGACCTCCTTCTCAGTCGTGCACACCTGACTAGTGTTTCTGCCCTAGATGCTGGTTTTCAATAGGAGTGAGTATAAAGCTGAATGTGTACTCACATTGCCTGCTAGTAGCCATCTGGCTCCAGGAGGAGTGCACAGTGGGCTCGGCATGCATGTTGGTACCTGCATCCCTGGATCTAATGGAGGCTGTTGCAGCACCAGAAGGGGTTAATAAGTAAGGTCTATCCCAGCGTGCATGCTGGGCTCACACTCCCTGGATTTTATGTGGCTGTCGTGGCCCATAACAGGTAGGACTTAGCGTTAGGAGGATTTTATGTGGCTGTCATGGCCTATAGTAGGTCAGATTTAGCGTTAGTACCCACTCTAGGAGACAACCGTGTCGGGGTGAGTGGGCTTACTACCTTTGATCAAAATGTAAACCAATGTCTCCACTGTTTGCATGCGATATCACTGATGTCCTCTTACAGCTCCCATCTTGGGCAGAGCTCTAGTTGCTGAGTGCTGTTATATTTTTGTGTTTGTATGTATAATTGCCATAACCTACGTGCACCTGCATACAGGGAGTGCTGACTGAAACCCCCCCTTTTTGTTTTTACTTAGTATATGTGGGAGGTGTGGCGACCTCCTTCTCAGTCGTGCACACCTGACTAGTGTTTCTGCCCTAGATGCTGGTTTTCAATCAGAGTGAGTATAAAGCTGAATGTGTACTCACATTGCCTGCTAGTAGCCATCTGGCTCCAGGAGGAGTGCACAGTGGGCTCGGCATGCATGTTGGTACCTGCATCCCTGGAACTAATGGAGGCTGTTGCAGCACCAGAAGGGGTTAATAAGTAAGGTCTATCCCAGCGTGCATGCTGGGCTCACACTCCCTGGATTTTATGTGGCTGTCGTGGCCCATAACAGGTAGGACTTAGCGTTAGGAGGATTTTATGTGGCTGTCATGGCCTATAGTAGGTCAGATTTAGCGTTAGTACCCACTCTAGGAGACAACCGTGTCGGGGTGAGTGGGCTTACTACCTTTTGATCAAAATGTAAACCAATGTCTCCACTGTTTGCATGCGATATCACTGATGTCCTCTTACAGCTCCCATCTTGGGCAGAGCTCTAGTTGCTGAGTGCTGTTATATTTTTGTGTTTGTATGTATAATTGCCATAACCTACGGGCACCTGCATACAGGGAGTGCTGACTGAAACCCCCCCTTTTTGTTTTTACATAGATAACTGCCAAATTATACGATTAAAATAAAACAACAAACATCTTTATTGGTGTACTGTTATTAAAAACTGTTGGGAATATTTTCCACATACAATCAAATTGGCAGATTGAGATCTGGGTAACAGAGTAATTGTCACGACTGTGACTGATCCAGATAGGTCTGGGAAGAGAAGGTCGCAGCGACTTGCTACTCGCGATAGCTTGTGAGTTTGCTTCATGGTTCAGGGTATGTCATCCAGGTTTTTCCTTGTGAACCTTTTTGTCCTGACTGGGAGTTTGTAGGCATTCTTCTCAGGTGAGTGCTGTCTGCCACTCCCAGCTACTATATTAGTTTCAGTTTCACTTGCAGTCATTGCCAGATATAGTCCTTACTTCCAGTGCTATTCTGACCTTTGAAGGAGATCGTTTGACGGTATTGCTGTGGAGCTCTTGTCTGGAGTGGACTGTCGTTGTTGGGATCATCTTCTCTGCTCGTGACTGGATAAGTCTATCTCTGCTGGAGATTGTTTGTTTGTTTGTTTGTTTGTTACTGTCTTCCCCTGTTGTTCTCCTAGACATGAGTGATGGTGACTAGTGCTCTCATCTGCCTTTCCCCAGTCTAGTCTTCTGAGGGTCACTCAGGGTTTAGGCATCCTGCTCGCCGCACGGGTTCACACCCCGTCTAGGGTATCAGGGCAGACAGATGCCAGCGTAGGGTTTGTCAGGGGTGGCCGTTCTATTTCCCATCCGTAGATAAGGGTCCCCCTTCCCCTCCGTCTGGTGCGACACGACTGCTGCTGGGATAGCGGTCGTGACAGTAATATCTATAGGAAATTGTTCAAACCACTGCTCGCTATTATGTTATAAATGCGGTGGGGATATACACTATTGCCGCAGGCTACACTCAATGTATCCAGACAGGCTTGGACTGGCCCACAGTGGTACAGGTCAATCCTCAGGTGGGCCCCTGAGCAAGGTGTGCTCCTAGTCTCCCACCCCCTGCATAAGGGGCACATAACACAGTAGACTTACTGCAGTACATATATATTCAATGTACAGCACCTAAGCCAGCCTATGTTCATATAAAAGACTTTATAGATTATTAGAGAAACTACCCAGTTTATTATTATAGACACAATCAGATAGCTGAGATGACTTCTAGGTATAGAGGAAAGCTAGCCAGTATCCTCTTTTCCCCAGTACGTACCTTCTCAAAGTTCCTGCAGGGCCCACCTATTCAATCATCTGGTAGCATCTTGCTGCTGTGTGAGAATGTGCAAAATAAATGTGGAGCCCCAGTTATGGGTCTACAACACAATGAAAGCCAGATATCCCTCAAAGGAAGGAAAACCATACGGTGGGTCTCCAAAATAAATTTTACTGGTGGGCCCTAGACACTGTATCCAGATCCCAAAAACATAGGAAATATTAAACATGCGCCTGGCTGTAGGTGTTACAGCCCAGCATCATGTAAGGCTGTTAAAGGTGCTAGTACAGAGGCTTGACCTCTGTCTGCAGCAGAAGAGATACTGGCTAAGGTGCTAGCTATGTGCCTCCTTAAGGTTATCTCCTCCCTTATACAAATGGATTAATCTTGATTTATGCCGGCCGGGTCCACGGCGGTTTACACCAGATGCTTGTATCTCAATCTGCTATTTCTGGCCAAGGCTAGGGACTCCCTACCTATTGTTATGGATGTGATTGGTACCTTTGGGCGCTACTCCGGCTTGGTTATAAACTGGAGTAAATCATCACTCCTCCCTTTGGATAATGTGAATAACCCTGAGATCTATGCTCAAGCAGGATTTCAGGTGGTGGGTGAGTTTAAGGCTACTTTCACACTTATGTTTGGTGCGGATCCGTCATGGATCTGCACAGACAGATCCGTTCAGATAATACACGCATTGAGAATGGATCCTTTTGTATTATCTGTAACATAGCCAAGACCGATCCATCTTGAACACCATTGAAAGTCAATAGAGGACGGATCCGTTTTCTATTGTGCCAGATTGTGTCATAGAAAATGGATCCGTCCCCATTGACTTACATTGTGTGTCAGAACGGATCTGTTTGGCTCAGTTTCATCAGTCGGACACTAAAGAGCTGCAAGCAGTGTTTGCAGAATTTACAGCAACATTAGAGGTGAGGGTGTACATGTGAGCAGACCATATAAAACATTGGAGGTGGGGGCCTGACGGTGAGCGGACCTTATAAATCATTGTAGTGAGGGCATATATACTGTATGGAAGAGGAGGAGGAGGATGAGAAAACAAGATTCAAACATGTACCCTTTTTTTGCGGTGAAAAGGGTGCATCTGAATCTTGTGGATTGAGTACATTATAAAGCATGCATTTAAATTGCGTTTTTGTTCCTCATTAGCTCAGCTTTCCTCTGGTGGAGTGGAGAAGTCAGGGGCAATGCAGGCCTTGTTGCTTTTTATCTGAGTCAACCTTTCAGCATTGTCAGTAGACAAGCGGATACGCTTATCTGTTATAATGCCACCAGCAGCACTAAATACAAGTTCAGACAATACGCTGGTGGCAGGGCACTCCAGCACCTCCAAGACATAGAGCGCAAGTTTGTGCCACGTGTCCAGCTTGGACACCTAGTAGTTGTAAGGCACCGAGGGATCATTGAGGATGCTGACACGGTCTGCTATGTATTCCTTCACCATCTTCCAAAACTTTTACCTCCTTGGGACAGTAGGCCGCGCTTCGGGGTGCCGTTGCTGGCGGTGGGTCATGAAAGTGTCCAATGCCTTGGGGAGTGTTGCCCTGCCTTTGTTGGAACTGTAATTTATTCCCGTTGTATGCCTTCCTCGTTTGTCTATGGAAATACGGACTTTGCCGCCAGCTTTGTCAGATGGAAATGTTCGGAGAAATTTCTCAACAAGGACATTCTGATATTGCCCCATTTTACTTGCCCTCTCCACCACAGGAATGAGAGATGAGAAGTTCTCTTTGTAGCAGGGGTTGAGAAGGGTGAACACCCAGTAATCCGTGTTATCTAAAATGCGTATAATGCGAGGGTCGCAGGATAGGCAGCCTAACATGAAGTCAGCCATGTGTGCCAGAGTACCAACAGGCAAGACGTCTATGTCGACGTCAGGATGACTGTCCATCTCCTCATCCTCCTCCTTATCCCCTTGTGCCCATCCACATTGAACCGATGGACTTAAAGTTCAGTCGGTAGTACCCTCTGTAACAGAGGCAACTGTCTCCAGCTCCTCCTCCTAATAATCCAATTCGCGCTAAGAAGACGAAATGTGGGTGGTCTGGCTATCATCCACACTAAAGTCCTCCCCCATTTCCACGTCTGTCACATTCAAATTGTCGTCCTTAATTGTGAGCCACGATTGTTTGAGTAGACACAGAAGTGGGATGCTTATGCTGATTATAGCGTTATCGCCACTGACGATCTGTGTGGATTCATCAAAGGTTCTTAAAACCTCACAAAGGTCTGCCATCAATGCCCACTCCTCGCTTGTGAATAGTGGAAGTTGACTCGAAAGGCGACGACCATGTTGCAGCTGGTATTCCACAACTTCCCTCTGCTACTCATAAAGCCTGGACAACATGTAGAACGTAGAGTTCCAGCGTGTGCTCACATCACACAACAGTCGGTGAGCTGGAAGCCCCAAGCGCTGCTGCAGCATTGACAGACCGGCTGAAGCTGTGGACGACTTGCGGAAATGAGCACACATGCAGCGCGCCTTCACTAATAGCTCCGCCAAATAGGTATAGATTTTTTTAAACCGCTGAACCACTAAGTTTAAGACGTGGGCTAGGCATGGGATGTGTGTAAGGTTGCCGAGCTCCAAAGCCGCCACCAAGTAATGGCCATTGTCAGACTCAACCATGCCTGGTTGTAGGTTGAGTGGCGACAGCCACAGCTCGGTCTGGTCCCTTATACCCTGCCACAGCTGTGCAGTGGTGTGCTGTTTGTCCCCTAGGTAGATCAGCTTAAGCAAGGCCTGTTGACGTTTCCCCACAGCAGTGCTACACTGCTTCCAGCTACTGGCTGATAGCTGACTGCTGGAGGAAGAAGTGGTGGAGGTAGCGGAGGAAGAGGAGGAGGAGAAGTGGGGGTTAGAGCCAGTAACATAGCTGCTGGCGGAGACCCTGATGGACGTAGGGCCCGCAATCCTGGGCGTGGGTAGCACCTGTGCCATCCCAGGGTACGAGTTACTCCCGGCCTCCACAACATTCACCCAGTGTGCGGTCAGGGAAGTGTAGCGTCCCTGGCCACCAGCAAATGTCGATGTGTCCCTGGTCAAGTGGACCTTCCCAGTAACTTCGTTGGTCAGGGCACGGGTGATGTTTTGGGACACATGTTGGTGTAAGGCAGGCAGGGCACACCGTGAAAAATAGTGGCGGCTGGGGACTGCGTTCCGAGGGACGGCCTCCAACAAAAGGGCTGTGGAAGGCCTCAGTCTCCACAAGCCTATATGGCAACATTTCAAGAGCCAGAAATTTTGAAAGTTGAGCATTTAGTGCTATGGACAGTGGGTGGGAGGCTGTGTATTTCTGCTTGCGTTAAAATGCCTGGGGTAAGGACAATTGGATGCTGCGCTTCGACAGGGAAGTGGATGTAGTTGCTAATGGTGTATGCGAAGGCCCTGGTGCACGGCAAGAGGCATCCGGCCCTGCGCCTTCGACAGGGGATTGGCAAGCAGTGCGTAACACAGGGGAAGAGGAGGCAGTGGGGTGGCCCGCATACCCAGATTGTGGTCCCAGGCATTTGGCCCACTGATTAGGGTGCTTGGATGCCATATGGTGGATCATGCTGGTGGTGGAGAGGTTGCTGGTGTTCCCGCCCCCGGCTTATTTTGGTACAGCACAGGTTGCAAACTACCACTCTTTTGTCGTCTGGACTTTCTTCAAAAAAGTGCCATACTGCGGAACACCTACCCCTTGGCAAGGTAGATTTATGCATGGGGGTGCTCAGTGTAACGGTTCCGGGCCTGTTTGGTGTGTGTCGACTTCTCCCTTTTGCCAAACCACTGCCTCTTACAGCTTGTTGCGGTGCTGCAGATCCCTCCCGTCTGTACTGCTTTCCTTGCTCGGCTTTTCACCTTCCCAAGTTGGGTCAGTGACCTCATCGTCAACCACCTTCTCTTCCAATTCCTCATCCCCATCCTCCTGACTTGACCTAACCACAACCTCAGTGATTGACAACTGTGTCTCATCCTAATCCACCTCGTGAACAAATAATTGATGTTTACCACAAAAGCGTGCTTGGAGAAAGGGCCAAATCTAGTGATGGCGATTAAAATAGGTCACTACAGAGTGTGGTGTCAATGGTTTGTCCGACTCCGGACTCTACATGGTGGGAGGAAGGAGGATCAGAGTGAGGATTCTGTAGACCAGACTCTTTGCTTATGAGACTGGTCTTGGTGGAAGAGAGGGTGGAAGAATTATTTTCTTCCATCCAACTGACCACCTGGTCGCACCCGTCCGACTTAGACAGTGTTGTCCTGCGACACCCAGTTAACTGTGAAATGAAACTGGGTATGGTGGATTTATTTATTTTTTTTCCAGTAAATTTGTCCCAAATAAAATTTATTCTCTGCTGGAATACTGTATATTACGTTTGTGGGTTGAACGCACACACAGATGTTCCCAAAAGTAGTTAAATGTGTCCCAAATACAAATAATTATAGTAACATAGTATATAAGACCGAAAAAAGACATTTGTCCATCCAGTTCGGCCTGTTTCCTACAAGTTGATCCAGAGGAAGGCAAAAAAACCCTGTGAGGCAGAAGCCAATTTTCCTCACTTAAGGGGAAAAAAATTCCTTCCCGACTCCAATCAGGCAATCAGAATAACTCCCTGGATCAACGACCCCTCTCTAGTAGCTGTAGCCTGTAATATTATTACACTCCAGAAATAAATCCAGTCCCCTCTTGAATTCCTTTATTGTACTCACCATCACCACCTCCTCAGGCAGAGAGTTCCATAGTCTCACTGCTCTTACAGTGAAGAATCCTTTTCTATGTTTGTGTACAAACCTTCTTTTCTCCAGACACAGAGGATGTCCCCTCGTCACAGTCACAGTCCTGGGGATAAATAGATGATAGGAGAGATCTCTGTACTGACCCCTGATATATTTATACATAGTTATTAGATCTCCCCTCAGTCGTCTTTTTTCTAAAGTGAATAACCTTAATTTTGATAACCTTTCAGGGTACTGTAGATCCCTCATTCCAGTTATTACTTTAGTTGCCCTCCTCTGAACCCTCTCCAGCTCTGCTATGTCTGCCTTGTTCACAGGAGCCCAGAACTGTACACAGTACTCCATGTGTGGTCTGACTAGTGATTTGTAAAGTGGTAGGACTATGTTCTCATCACGGGCATATATGCCCCTCTTGATGCAACCCATTATCTTATTGGCCTTGGCAGTAGCTGCCCGACACTGGTTTTTGCAGCTTAATTTGCTGTTTATTAAAATTCCTAGATCCTTTTCCATGTCAGTGTTACCGAGTGTTTTACCATTTAATATGTACGGGTGACTTGCATTATTCCTTCCCATGTGCATAACTTTACATTTGTCAGTGTTAAACCTCATCTGCCATTTTTCTGCCCAAGCCTCCAATCTATCCAGATCCCTCTGTAGCAGAAAACTGTCCTCTTCAGTGTTAATTACTTTACACAGTTTAGTGTCATCTGCAAAAATAGATATTTTACTGTGCAGGCCTTCTACAAGATCATTAATAAATATATTGAAGAGAATAGGGCCCAATACTGACCCCTGAGGTACCCCACTAGTTACAGTGCCCCAATCTGAGTATCTACCGTTAATAACCACCCTCTGTTTTCTGTCACTCAGCCAGTTACTTACCCACATACAGACATTTTCTCCCAGTCCGAGCATCCTCATTTTATATACTAACCTTTTATGAGGTACAGTGTCAAATGCTTTGGAGAAGTCCAGATATACGACATCCATTGATTCGCCGCTGTCAAGTCTAGAACTTACCTCCTCATAGAAGCTGATTAAATTAGTTTGGCATGACCGATCCCTCATGAAGCCATGCTGATATGGCGTTATTTGCTTATTTTCATTGAGATACTCCAAAATAGCATCTCTTAGAAACCCTTCAAACAGTTTACCAACAATAGATGTTAAACTTACCGGCCTATAATTTCCAGGCTCTGTTTTTGGACCCTTTTTGAATATTGGCACCACATTTGCTATGCGCCAATCCTGTGGAACATTCCCTGTTATTATAGAGTCCGTAAATATCAGAAATAATGGTCTGGCTATAAAATCACTTAATTCCCTTAGGATACGGGGGTGTATGCCATCCGGTCCTGGCGATTTGTCTATTTTAATCTTTTTAAGTCGCTGTTGTACTTCTTCCTGGGTCAGACAGAGCACTTTTAATGGGGGATTTACTTTTACATTCTGCATTTCATCTGACAGTTTATTTTCCTCAGTGAATATAGTGGAGAAAAAAATATTTAATAGTTTTGCTTTATCCTCGTCGCTCTCTGCAACACCCCCCTCATTGCTATGTAGAGGGCCGACTCCTTCAGATTTATATTTTTTACTATTTATATAATTGAAGAACATTTTAGGGTTAGTTTTACTCTCTTTGGCAATTAATCTCTCGGTCTCTATTATCTGCTGGAATACTGTTTATAACGTTTGTGGATTGAACTCTCACACAGATGTGTCCAAAAGTAGTTAAATGTGCCCCAAATACAAATAATTCTCTGCTTTAATACTGAATATAACGTTTGTGGATTGAACGCACACACAGATTTGCCCAAAATGAGTTAAATTTGTTCCAAATACAAATAATTCTCTGCTGGAATACTGTATATATGTTTGCTGCCTAAACGCACACACAGATGTGGCCAAAAGTAGTTAAATGTGTCCCAAATATGAATAATTCTCTGCTGGAATACTGTATATAACGTTTGTGGATTGAACGCACACACAGATTTGGCACAAATTAGGTTAATTTCCCCAGATTTTTTTTTTTCTGGTGGCGCGGTGTACATCTCACTAGGAGGCACACTCTAGTGAATAAGTCCCTTTTTATAATGTCTGCTAAACACATTGCTTTCTGATGGCGTACTGTAGATCTCACTTGCAGACACACTTTAGTGAATAAACCCCTTTTTATAATGTCTGCTAAACACATTGCTTTCTGATGGTGTACTGTAGATCTCTCTAATATCAAATCTTTCTGTCTTTTAAAAGCTTTTGGGTACTTAAAAAAGTGATTTTCCAGCCCGGAACTATCTGTCCCTTCCTGAAGAAGCCTGTCCTTGATACTGCTGAATTTAACTCCTGGTAAATAAAAATAAAAATGACGCTGCATTGCTGTCAAACACACACTGTAGTCCTAAAGAGGACTGTTTGGTCTTTCAATAGTTTTTTTAGTTAAATCTGTGAATTTCCAGCAAAACACTATCTCTTCCTGCCTACTGTCTGTTCTCCCTGATGCTGAATGATCCGAGAGCAGGATATAGGCTACTATATAAACTGGCATCACGTGTTCCGGCCAGCCATTCAGTATAAGGCTAATAGCTAACATGGCTATGGCATTTCACTAAAGGGAATTACTTACCTGAACATTAATTGGCTGCTTGGGAGGTGCCAAACGTGCAGGGGGGAGATTAAAAACATCACACGGGCGTCAAAAATGCGCAGGCTAGTGTAAACTGTTTTAATGCGTTTTGCACGCGCGTGAGAAAAATCGGCATGTTTGGTACCCAGACCCGAACCCAGACTTTATCACTGAAGATCGGGTTTGGGTTAGGTGTTATGTCGATTTTATTATTTTTCCTTATAACATGGTTATAAGGGAAAATAATAGCATTCTTTAACACAGAATGCTTAGTAAAATTACAATTGAGGGTTAAAAATTAAAACAAATTAACTCACCTCCTCCAATTGATCGCGTAGGTGCTGGTCTCCTGTTCTCTCTTCAGCTGTGGGTTAAGTACCTGTGGTGATTTCACAGAGCTCATCACATGGTCCATGTGAATGGACGATGTGATGGAGGAGGTTAGTAGAGATGGCCCGAACCATAGCTTGTTCGCGTTCACCGCTGCAGGCGAACATATGCGATGTTCGGTCCGCCCCTATACATCATCAGTGAGCAAATTTTGACTCTGTACCTCACAGTCAGCAGACACATTCCAGCCAATCAGCAGCATACCCTCCCTCCCAGACCCTCCCATCTCCTGGACAGCATCCATTTTAGATTCATTCGGAAGCTGCAGTCTTAGTGAGAGGACTGACAGTGTAGCTGCTGCTGATTTAATTGGGAAATCGATAGCTAGGCTAGTGTATTCAGTGTCCACTCCAGTCCTGAAAGACTCATCTGATCTCTGCTGTAAGGACAGCGTCCTGATAGCACCCCAAAAAGCCCTTTTTAGGGCTGCAACATTAGTCTGCTTTTTTTTTCCTCTCTCCATATATATATATATATCAGTTGCCTGGCCTGCTCGTGTGTGAGGAGCTGCAGGCCCACAGACTGTAGTGTGCCCACTGCCAGTGCCCACCACTCATACCGTGTGGCACAGGACTTTGCATAAAAAAGGCATTTAATTTTTACCCTTTAATCTAAGGTTAGTTGCCTGCCAGTGTGTGTCAGGCCGACTTCCACTGACTGTAGTGTGCCCACTGCCAGTGGCCACCACTCATATCAGTTGGCACAGGACTTTGCATAAAAAAGGCATTTAATTTTTACCCTTTAATCTAAGGTTACTTGCCTGCCAGTGTGTGTCAGGCCGACTTCCACTGACTGTAGTGTGCCCACTGCCAGTGCCAACCACTCATACCGGGTGGCACAGGACTTTGCATCAAAAAAAGGCATTTTATTTTTACCCTTTAATCTAAGGTTAGTTGCCTGCCAGTGTGCGTAAGGCCGACTTCCACAGACTGTAGTGTGCCCACTGCCAGTGCCCACCACTCATACCGGGTGGCACAGTAGCTTGCCGATAAATAAGGCATTTCATTTTTACACTTTAGTCTAATTTCAGCTGCTAGCCTGCTGCCAGTGTGTGTCAGGCCGACTTCCACACACTGTAGTGTGCCCACTGCCAGTGCCCACCAGTCATACCGGGTGGCACAGTAGCTTGCCGATAAATGAAGCATTTAATTTTTAGACTATAATCTAATTTCAGTTGTGTCGCAGATATAAAGCGCAAAAACATGCTTTATATAAAAACAAAAAACAAAAGAAAGGATCAAAGAAAAAATATCAAAGTTATTTATCCTATTGAGGAGAGGGCGACATAATAACCTCTCAGCGTGTTGACGAGAACCTTAATTATTTTGTGCAACTAGATTGAAAAAGAGGTACCATCAGCTATGCAAAAATATATGCGATTTTATTATACATAAGTGCTAAATATAAAATCGATGATACAACCTGTACAATGATAGACAATGGAATAAAATACCACTACCTTCAAACAATACTGAATATCGCCAATCAATACAATGATATGCAACCATTCAAATTAAAGAAAAGTACCCCTTTCTATCACCTTTTAACTAATTGAGGTATATGGCGGCACTATAAATTTACCAGCACGGTATCAGGCTAGGGCAGGGATGGGCAAACTGCGGCTCTCCAGCTGTTGCAAAACTACAACTCCCAGCATGCAAATACTGCTTACAGCTATCAGTCTACAGCAGGGCATGGTGGGAATTGTAGTTTTACAACAGCTGGAGAGCTGCAGTTTGCCCATCCCTGGGCTAGGGAATAACAAAGTTCCCAAGGACTGGGTACCAATGTCTGATGCTCAATTAGCAATATGCATCTTTGCTAAGAGAATGATCACTTGAATGATGACTTGATCAGGAGCCTTATCAATTACAGATCCACAAATGGGGACCTTTGACTATATACCGGGCTGAGTAACTTATCAATACCGCAAGCAATAAGCAAGATATACGTTACCAAGGGTCAAAAGGTGAGTAGGGCTCCGGAGGGACGGTCAGCTCTCCAGAGGGTTCCCCGTGATCCAGGATCAAATCCACGTGTCTGTTTAATCTTTTGTTTGTAGTCTTTTTTTTCTTTCTCCTGGAATCCCTTCTCTCATCCAGTCTATGATTAATATTCACAGACTTATCAAAAGCATACACCCCTTTAGATAACGGTCTTCCAACCAAACCAGAGGGTATGCACATATGGTAATGGTGCTGTGAGATCATAAATTACCCAAAATGCTTTGTGGTGAACGTGTTATGCTACCTGCCGATACCTAGGCGGTAATGTTGTATAAGCTATAAATGTGAAGCTTTTAGGAGTTAAATTTATATAATGTGACTTCATGTTAAGTGGTAGACATACACCACCTGGGACATACATCAAAAAGGGGGGACATACCCCCTGACACTTGAAGCAATTAAAAACCTAGATTCCCAGAAACTAGTATAACTGTTCTCATGTCATAAAGTTAAAATGTAGACAACAAATGTGTGGGTTTTGGATTTCACAGGTGCCTTATCTTATGAAAATAACAACTTTTCTGAGCGGAAATCCAACTGAGCTTGCTTTCCTAGATACCTCAGGAATACACGCTTCTGGTGATACACACACACAGGATATATATATGTTAGTATATGATTATAATATGTAACAAAATAAAACCAATATGTGAAACATAAAACAACACATATGTGATATATCGATTAACTTGTGTCAAAACTAAATACGATGCACTATATGAACAAACAGACATTATATGAATGTCTCATTAATAGTGATGTCGCGAACATAAAATTTTCAGTTCGCGAACAGCGAACGCGAACTTCCGCAAATGTTCGCGAACAGGCGAACCGGGCGAACCGCCATAGACTTCAATTGGCAGGCGAATTTTAAAACCCACAGGGACTCTTTCTTGCCACAATAGTGATGGGAAAGTTGTTTCAAGGGGTCTAACACCTGGACTGTGGCATGCCGGAGGGGGATCTATGGCAAAACTCCCATGGAAAATTACGTAGTGGACGCAGAGTCGGGTTTTAATCCATAAAGGGCATAAATCAGCTAACATTCCTAAATTGTTTGGAATAACATGCTTTAAAGGGCTTCTGTCACCCCCACTGACGAATTTTCACTAGCTGACATTAGCTACTTGCTAATGTCAGCTGAGTTCAAACATATGTTTAATATCTTTTTTTCTTTTTTCAATCTTCTAAAAAACTTACTTTTGTTATATGTAAATTAGCTTGGCTACCAGCAAGTTGGGCGGGTACTTGCTGGTAGCCGCCATCTTCATGGCCTTGGAACGCCCCTCTTCTTTTGATAGACAGGGCCAGCGCGCTCTCCTCCTCGCTGGCCCTGTCTGCAGCTAATCCGCGCCTGCGCCGTCTCGGTCTTTAGTCGGCGCAGGCGCTCTGAGTGAGACGCTCGCTTAGGCGCTCCGTCCTCAGTGCGCCTGCGCCGATGACGTCAGCGCTACACCCGGAAGAAAAGACGCCGGCATCGCCTGCTCTTTACCAGGGATGCCGGCGTCTTCTCTTCCGGGTGTAGCGCTGACGTCATCGGCGCAGGCGCACTGAGGACGGAGCGCCTAAGCGAGCGTCCTTCACTCAGAGCGCCTGCGCCGACTAAAGACCGAGACGGCGCAGGCGCGGGATTGCAGCTGCAGACAGGGCCAGCGAGAGGAGGAGAGCGCGCTGGCCCTGTCTATCAAAAGAAGAGGAGGCGTTCCAAGGCCATGAAGATGCGGCGGCTACCAGCAAGTACCCGCCCAACTTGCTGGTAGCCAAGCTAATTTACATATAACAAAAGTAAGTTTTTTAGAAGATTGAAAAAAGAAAAAAAGATATTAAACATATGTTTGAACTCAGCTGACATTAGCAAGTAGCTAATGTCAGCTAGTGAAAATTCGTCAGTGGGGGTGACAGAAGCCCTTTAAAACATCCAGTGTGTGTATACGATCAGGTATGATGTTGTATCGATCAGGTAGTGTAAGGGTTACGCCCGCTTCACTGACATTGACAGACCAAACTCCCCTTTTATTGCACCGCAAACAACCGCAAACAGTCCATTTGCACAACCGCAAACTCCCCATTTGCACAAGGTTGGATACCAAGCTAGCCACGTCCCGGTGATGTCATTGAAGGTTTCTTCCTCCACCCAGCCACGTACAACACCAAGGGTCCCGAAAGGTGAATTTAATTGATTTTTCGAACGGGGAGATGGTTAAAAAAACGCTGGCTCCCGCCACTCTGTTTTAATCCACGGTCACTGCGTCTGCGCCGTGCAATTTACTGTCACACCCGATATGAGTGGTATTTTCTGTAGTACTATTCTCATCAGTTTAATCCCTCTAACGTCCCCACTCTGGGGGCCATTTATTGAATAGATTTTTCGAACGGGGAGATGGTTAAAAAAACGGTGGCTCCCTCCCCTTTGTTTTTATCCACGGTCACTGCGTCTGCGCCGTGCAATTTACTGTCACACCCGATATGAGTGGTATTTTCTGTAGTACTATTCTCATCAGTTTAATCCCTGTTACATCCCATATCAGGGATTGCCTTTTGTGAAAAAATTTTTTTGTCCAGGTACCTTCCACTGTGGTGTCCCAATAGCGCCAAATTTTTTGAAGGCCTCAGACTCCACCAGCTGGTATGGTAAAAGCTGGCGGGCTAAGAGTTCCGTAAAGCCAGCTGTCAGTCGCCGGGCAAGGGGGTGATTCTGTGACATTGGCTTTTTACGCTCAAACATGTCCTTGACAGACACCTGACTGTGGGCAGATGAGCAGGAACTGCTGAAGGTGAGAGGAGGAGTGGCGGGTGGTTGAGAGGGGGCAGGGAGGACAGCAGTGGTTGACGTGGCTGAAGATGCTGGACCAGGAGGAGCATGGTGGCTTTGAGTTTGTGTGCTGCTTGTACTCATGTGTTGATCCCATAGGCGTTTGTGATGTGAGATTATGTGCCTTCGCAAAGCAGTTGTACCAAGGTGGGTGTTGGACTTCCCACGACTCAGTTTCTTTCAGCACAGGTTGCAAATGGCATTGCTGTTATCAGAGGTAGACACACAAAAAAAATGCCACACTGCTGAGCTTTGCAATGACGGCATTCTGGTGGCGGCAACAGCATGCGTTGACTGGCGTGCTGTCTGGCTGACCCCAGGTGCCGATACATGCTGTCTGACTGTGCCTAGCACGCGTAGTACCACTTATCTAAATAAAAATGACAGGCAGAGGCAGGCCACCCCGCAGGGGCCGTCGTGGTCGTGGTGCTGTGATTTCCACTGTCCCTGGAATAATGCCTAGTGTTCAGAGGCCACGTACCCTGAACCCGAAAAATTCTGAGGACATAGTTGACTGGCTTAGACAGGACACCCAATCTTCAACAGCTTCCGCTAAGAACCTTGACGCACCATCCTCCTCCAGCTCAGCTTCGGTCACCTGCTCTCATGTTACCACGCTCCCGCCCGCAGCCACCACTGCCACCACAGCCACTTCACTTGATCTGTCAGAGAGGTTATTTACACATCAGTTGGATGCAATTAGTGATGCGCAACCATTATTGCCAGATGATGTAGTTTACAGGGTTATGTCTCGGTCAGGCAGGATTACACACATGGACGTACAGTGTGATGATGATGATGATGATGATGTTGTACCCGCTGCTGCTTTCTTTGCTGAGGTGTCAGATACAAGTGAAGCGGTTGATAATGACAATGTGTCCACGGATGCCACGTGGGTGCCTGCTCGAAGAGAAGAAGAGGGGGAAAGTTCAGATGAGGAGACAGAGAGAAGGAGGAGACGAGTTGGAAGCAGGGGAGGGCGTCGCAACAAGACCTGCTCCAACAAGAAAAAGCCGTCAACGAGTATTTGTATGACCGGGGTGCTAGGACAGCCTCTGCGGAGCTGGGAATTTTTTTGCCACGTTACTGGACACTCATGCGCAATGCCTGTAGGCTCATGCGTCCTTTTGAGGAGGTGAAAAACCTAGTCAGTCGCATCGAAGACACCATCAGCGACCTCATCCCATTTGTTTTCTTCCTGGAGCGTGCCCTGCGAAGAGTGCTGGATCAGGCTGTAGATGAGCGTGAAGAGGAAGAGGAAGAGTTGTCACCATCACCACCAGAATCAGCCTTGTCATCATCGCTTGCCGGACCTACGGCAACGCTGGAAGAGGTGTATGAGGAAGAGGAGTTAGAGGGGGAATGTGGCTTTGAGGAGGAGGAAGACCAACCACAACAGGCACCCCAGGGTGCTCGCTGTTGTCACCTATCTGGGACCCATGGTGTTGTACGTGGCTGGGGGGAAGAACAGACCGTCAACAGTGAGGATGAGGAACGGGAAATGAGTAGCTCTGCATCCAACCTTGTGCAAATGGGGTCTTTCATGCTGTCATGCCTGTTGAGGGACCCTCGTATAAAAAGGATGAAGGAGAACGACCTGTACTGGGTGGCCATGCTACTAGACCCCCGGTATAAGCAGAAAGTGGCAGAAATGTTACCAAATTACCGAAAGTCGGAAAGAATGCAGCAGTTCAAAACCAAACTAAAAAATATGCTTTACACAGCTTATAAGGGGGATGTCACAACACAACGGGAATCTAAATGGGGAAGAGGTGAATGTAATCCTCCTCCTACAACGGCGGCAAGGACTCGACTCGACCGACCGACAGGTAGCAGACTACCTCGCCTTAACAGCAGATATCGACACTCTGAGGAGCGATGAACCCCTTCACTACTGGGTGTGCAGGCTTGACCTGTGGCCTGAGCTATCCCAGTTTGTGATAGAACTTCTGGCCTGCCCTGCTTCAAGTGTCCTGTCAGAAAGGACCTTCAGTGCAGCAGGAGGCATTGTCACTGACAAGAGAAGTCGCCTCGGTCAGGTGGATTACCTCACCTTCATAAGGATTAATGAGGCATGGATCCCGAAGGGACTGACAGTGGGGGATACGTTTGACTAACTAAAGGCCTGATGACATGACTTGGCCTCAAAATGGTCCCCACGCTGCTGTATTTAATGTCTGCATACCGGATGACTTTCGTGAATTCTCCGCCACCAACTAGGGTTCAAGCCACAATCTTTTAGTCACTTTTCTGCCTGGAAAACATCAATTTTTCCGGCCGCTGCTACAACAGCGGCTGCAACAATGCCGTTATTTTTCAGGCATGTGTACATGCCTAATTTTTTCTGTCCTATGGTGCAGCACTGTGGCTGCAAAAACAAAACAAAGAAAAAAAGGCACATACAAGTGTCAATTCCCCTTCGTGATCGTTACCTTGTTGTGGTGAAGGGGCTTACGTATCACAATGAGCAATCATCACCTCTATGAGTGTGTTGGCAATGTTGTCACACCCCAGATGATAAGGCCGTTGCTTCATTATGGTCAGACCAAAAGGGATCGGCTGGATAATATTTAATAGAAAAAAACATTAATTTACCTTTTTTTTTAAAGTTGTATGGGTTTTTAAAACATAAAATAAAAAATCATGATAAAGTCTCTTAATAGTTTATTAGAAATAATGCAGACAATTAAAAAAATCCCCATCAATTCCAATACAAAGCAAGTACAGAGCTCCGAACGAAATTATTTCATGATGTCGTAATGGTTCGTTAATTCGACAATGGTTAATCAATTCGAAACACGTCCCCAGATAGGGTACGTAACAGGGATTAAACTGATAGGAATAGTACTAGTTAAGACACCACTCATATAGGGTGTCACAGCACATTGCTCTGTGCACGCGCAGTGCCCCAATTTGGGAGTAAGAGGACCGACCAAGCTGCTTTTTCCATCTCCTGGTTCCTAAAATCAATTCAGTTTGGTGTATGAGAGTTTGGTCTGTCACTGTGAAGGCAGTCAACGGTACCCGGCCAAAAATTTTTTTCACAAAAGGCAATCCCTGATATGGGACGTAACAGGGATTAAACTGATAGGAATAGTACTAGTTAAGACATAACTCATATCGGGTGTGACAGTAAATTGCACGGCGTAGACGCAGTGACCGTTGATTAAAACAAAGGGGAGGGAGCCACCGTTTTTTTAACCATCTCCCCGTTCGAAAAATCAATTCACCTTTCGGGGACCCTTGGTGTTGTACGTGGCTGGGTGGAGAAAGAAACCCAAAATGACATCACCGGGACATGGCTAGCTTGGTATCCAACCTTGTGCAAATGGGGAGTTTGCGGTTGTGCAAATGAACTGTTTGCGGTTGTTTGCGATGCATTAAAAGGGGCGTTTGGTCTGTCAATGTCTGTGAAGCGGGCGTAACCCTTACACTACCTGATCGATACAACATCATACCTGATCGTATACACACACTGGATGTTTTAAAGCATGTTATTCCAAACAATTTTGGAATGTTAGTTTATTTATGCCCTTTATGGATTAAAACCCGACTCTGCGTCCACTAAGTAATTTTCCATGGGAGTTTTGCAATGGATTCCCCTACGGCATGCCACAGTCCAGGTGTTAGTCCCCTTGAAACAACTTTTCCATCACTATTGTGGCCAGAAAGAGTCCCTGTGGGTTTTAAAATTCGCCTGCCTATTGAAGTCTATGGCGGTTCGCCCGGTTCGCCCGGTCGCGAACATTTGCGGAAGTTCGCGTTCGTCATTCACAAACGGAAAATTTTTTGTTCGCAACATCACTAGAGGTGATTTAATTTTTTTTTTAACCCTCAATTGTCCTTTTACTAAAGGACAATCTGAATTAAAGAAGGCTATTATTTTCCCTTATAACCATGTTTTAAGGGAAAATAATAAAGATTGGGTCCCCATCTCCTAGCAACCATGCGGGAAAATTGCACCGCATCCGCACTTACTTGCGGATGCTTGCGATTTTCCTGCAGCCCCATTCACTTCTATGGGGCCTGCGTTGCATGAAAAACGCAGAAACTAGAGCATGCTGCGATTTTAACACAATGCACAAGTAATGCATGAAAAACAACACTCATGTGCACAGCCCCATAGAAGTGATTCCGGATTCAGTGTGGGTGCAATGCGTTAACATCACGCATTGCACCCGCGAGGAAATCACACAAATGGCTTTTCAACAGATAAGTGTAACACTGAACGGCGAATATAGTTTTCTTTCGCCACCAATACACGGCAAACAGGGCTTTAGAATATATCACTGCACTGCACAAGGACAAATATATTTTTCTTTTGCCACTAATACACGCCAAAAAGGACTTTACAACATATAACTGCACTGTACAAGGGCAAATAAGACATACTGTAGAAATATTTCCTTGTAATACACCCTGTTAATGGCTGTATCAAACAGCACTTGCACCCCAATAACAAGAACGGTTTGCTGGAATGACAGAGCTGTATAATGGCAATTTGGATCCCCAGTCAGTGCACCAAGGTGTAATAGGATTGTTCCTATTACCCAGTCTGTAACCTCCCCCTACTGAACCCTGTTCTACATAAATGCTGTGGAACGATTTCTCCCTATCCTTTCCCTGCACCTTTAAATCATTTTTTCACCACACTTAAGTCTTTCCTATCACTAGACTAGTGATGAGCGGCAGGGGCAATATTCGAATTCGCAATATTTTGCGAACATTTTATTAGAATATTCGTCATATATTCGCGAATATTCGTATTCAAGATCATTCTCTTGATTGTGAAAAATCGGAAATGTAAAAATCGCATAATGCGAATTTGTAATGCAAAATACAGAATTGGGTCACTTTGGCTACATTTTTCAAGCTGCTACAAGTCTCCTAAGTTTATCCTGACTGAATTAGAATATTCTTCATTATTTAATTCATTTCTTCTTGTGCGAAAAATCGGCAATTTAATATGCATGTTAATCGAGTAAGGGCGGGTTATAAACTTTCCTATTGGGTTGGCTTGCTAGAATTCTCGAGTATGTAGAATATAGTGTGATATATATTCGTAAAAATTAATTTTATTTATTTTTTCATCTAAACCCATTACTACTCTAATGGGTTCAGATGAAAAAAAAAAAAAACAATATTAAATTTTACGAACATATATCACACTATATTCTACATATTCGCAATTTCTAGCAAGCCAGCCCAATAGGAAAGTTGCCTATAACCCGCCCTTACTCGATTAACGCGCATATTACATTGCCGATTTTTTGCATAAGTAGAAATAAATTAAATAATGAAGAATATTCTAATTCACTAGATATTTCAGCCTTCTCACATTGGCCCACAAGCAAGAAGCAGGCACGTAATGGGTTGAGATGAAAAAGCTCTTTAACAGCATGAGTAATACATGAGTATACAACAATCCAACAACAGTTTGGTGAAGAACAATGCATTTTCCAGCACGATGGAGCACCGTGCCATAAGGCAAAAGTGATAACTAAGTAGCTCGGGGACCAAAACGTTGACATTTTGGGTCCATGGCCTGGAAACTCCCCAGATCTTAATCCCATTGAGAACTTGTGGTCAATCCTCAAGAGGCGGGTGGACAAACAAAAACCCACTAATTCTGACAAACTCCAAGAAGTGATTATGAAAGAATGGGTTGCTATCGGTCAGGAATTGGCCCAGAAGTTGATTGAGAGCATGCGCAGTTGAATTGCAGAGGTCCTGAAAAAGAAGAGCCAACACTGCAAATACTGACTCTTTGCATAAATGTCATGTAATTGTCGATAAAAGCCTTTGAAATGTATGAATTGCGTGTAATTATATTTCACTACATCACAGAAACAACTGAAACAAAGATCTAAAAGCAGTTTAGCAGCAAACTTTGTGAAAACTAATATTTGTGTCATTCTCAAAACTTTTGGCCACGACTGTATGTATATATATATATATATATATATATATATATATATATATACAAATCCAAAGAATTGAAGCAGCACTCCAGATATGGTGAAGCAAATGGTGGACCGACTTTATTCCCCTTGCAGCGTTTCAACTGCACAATGCAGTCTTTCTCAAGCATACAAATGGTGCATACAAGGGGTATTAAATACCCATACAAATTAACAACATGATTAGACATCATTAGTGAAAAACAACTAATTTGTGTGCATAATTGTAAATATTCAATATAAAATTCATATTGCCGTGCATATAAAAATCCACAAAACATCTCCATATATCCATATAATCAAAAAATGTAGTGACATGATAGTAGTCATAAAGTGCATAAGTGCCAATAAAATCTTCCACATGTGTATATATCATCATTAGTGGAAAGGTGAATTGATACAACAAACATCACCTGTGTGTACTTCATATTACAAATACTACTCACACAGCGGTGTATAGCCATCATGGTCACCGTTAGCGTCCCTGAAAACCTACTGCGCATGCTTAAACAGACAGGGAGATCAGCGCATCGTCGGCCTGCGTTCAACGTCATCAACAGGTCATGTGAATCATCACATGACCAACCTTGGCAACGGAGGACGCTCAGCACTACCGAAGTTCCGGATGTAGCAACAAGGGGGAGGCGAGAGGAGACCCAACACAGCACCACATGACATATCACGTGTGCCGTAGCCAGGGCAACCTGTCACTGACCCAACGCCGCATCCTACCTGACATGGCGATACCTGCCGCAAAGATAGGCAGAGGCAATAGGGATCAATGTTGGAGCAGAAAAAAGGAAAAAAATGGACCATCACAAAAAAATGATGTGAATAAATAATGAATTATCTTTAATGACGACCACTCT
This sequence comes from Bufotes viridis, assembly GCA_033119425.1. Lineage (NCBI taxonomy): Eukaryota > Metazoa > Chordata > Amphibia > Anura > Bufonidae > Bufotes > Bufotes viridis. The sequence continues at coordinate 219,428,781 of CM065589.1, forward strand.
CAGGGGCACCACAGTATATAGCAAATGCAAAGGAAGGTACCCGCAGCTGTACCATGTAAAATGGTCATAACTGCTGGGACAATTATGGGGACTGCGCACCCAGGGCAGAACTGCCTCAGGAGCCCAGAGCCCAAATATAGCCTCCAATACTAGTGTGGCCGCCCCTTATGGTCCGTAACAATAAATATAGTCTGCTAAATACACAATGCTTGGATGGTCCCATATTCTGCTCCAAAAGATAAATGTATACCATGTAGACCACTGATGGGGTACACCACTGGATAAAGCTCAAGTTGGGTAACTAGAAAAAATAAGAAGAATAATATAAATAGAATTATACAATCTGAATATTCATAAAATTTGATAAAAATACACCATCTGTAGTTTCTTATCCAATACTGGATGAGTACTCCAATTCAACAAAAGATGGAGTGTCACCCTATATAATATTCCATCTGAATTCTACATTAAGTCCTTGTAGGCGATGTATCCATCTAAGTTCACACTGTTTAAGAGCCAAGGCTCGATCACCTCCTCTGGAAGATATAGAAATCTGATCAAGAATAGTGAACCGCAGATCACCTTCACTGTGCTCCAATTGCACAAAATTGCTAGGGACAAGTAAGTCCTTCCTTTTCTGTCTGATGGAAAATCTGTGGTTATTCAGACGTGTTTTCATGTCACAAGTGGTCTCCCCCACATATAGGAGGCCACATGGACATTGCAAGATTTTCCTCTGCTGAGCGTCCTCCGTTGCCAAGGTTGGTCATGTGATGATTCACATGACCTGTTGATGACGTTGAACGCAGGCCGACGATGCACCGATCTCCCTGTCTGTTCAAGCATGCGCAGTAGGTTTTCAGGGACGCTAACGGTGACCATGATGGCTATACACCGCTGTGTGAGTAGTATTTGTAATATGAAGTACACACAGGTGATGTTTGTTGTATCAATTCACCTTTCCACTAATGATGATATATACACATGTGGAAAATTTTATTGGCACTTATGCACTTTATGACTACTATCATGTCACTACATTTTTTGATTATATGGATATATGGAGATGTTTTGTGGATTTTTATATGCACGGCAATATGAATTTTATATTGATTATTTACAATTATGCACACAAATTAGTTGTTTTTCACTAATGATGTCTAATCATGTTGTTAATTTGTATGGGTATTTAATACCCCTTGTATGCACCATTTGTATGCTTGAGAAAGACTGTATTGTGCAGTTGAAACGTTGCAAGGGGAATAAAGTCGGTCCACCATTTGCTTCACCATATCTGGAGTGCTGCTTCAATTCTTTGGATTTGTATAACTATAACGACACGGTCAGTCGTCAGTGAAGGATTGCACCCGTTTTAATCTTGAGTGCTGCTGGATTTCTTTGTTTGATATATATATATATATATATATATATATATGATTTGTGACATTTAGTCATGTCTGACCAATCCTTGTACTTGCACTTTATTTGATTCCCTCACCTCTGGACCACCATCCCTATGATCTGGAGTCTGTATAAAGTTGGAGGCTACTTTGCAAAATCTGTAAATATCCCCATCTACTATGTACCCTATTGTAATACTGTGGTCTTCTTATGTGGCAGAGGGGGAGTCACTTGCAAGTCATTGAAACTGCCCTTGACTGCTTCTTTTGAAATGTGTTTTAATATCTTTATTAGGACATAAGGTCACTTTAAATTGTTGAAGGCGGCGGGGGGCCAATTTGTCTGCTCCACCTAGGGCACCAAAATATTTTGTCCTGGCCCTGTTCTCAGCAGCCACTTACTTTTAGCTCATGAGTGGCACACCACTGAAATCAACAAGTCTATCATTACTTTATGCTGCCCTGAGTGAGGGTAGCATAAAGTTAATGACAGCTTTCCTGTTTTTAATACTTGAATTGCCTTCCCACAATACTTCCCTGCTGCATCACTGGTTGAGTATATTATTGTACTGGTACTACAGGAGGAAGACTAATTTAAAAATAACTTTTAAAGTAAATTTCCTCCCAATTATTATCAAGTTCATTCTATGTTCTAAATCACTAGCATAGTCAGAGATCTAAGACACATTGTTCTGGCTGTCTGCACTAGAAGGAACTTAGACACTTGCTGCATAAAGTTTATATATTAAACTCAATAAAAAGACAAAATGCTGTAAACTCTTATGCCCCTCTAGTAGTGGCTGCCAGAATATGCCTGAATACAATTTATAAACTGGGAAGGGGGGGGGGGGGATATTTTTCAAATCTGATACACCAGTTTTGTGGCGTAAAAATCTCGCAAAAGATGTCGCATGTGAAATTTTGTGCATATTTTTGCAATATTCGGCCAAATTTTCCAACATCTAGTGAGCCTCGCCACTTTCAGAAGTGGGTTGAAAAGTTGGTCAGGATTAGAGATTAGATCAGTGTTATGTCTCATTTATGATGTGTGCCTTTTTAAATAGTTGCGAAAAAGTGTCATCTGCAGTTATACTTTCTCTGACAGTGGAAAAACCATATCACACTTGTGCCAAACTTAGGCCCCTTTCACACGGGCGTGATTTCCGCGCGGGTGCAATGCGTGATGTGGACAAGCAAGTGCGGATGCAGTGCGATTTTTACGCAGGGTTGCTAAGAGACGGGGCCCGATCTTTATTATTTTCCCTTATAACATGGTTATAAGGGAAAATAATAGCATTCTCAATACAGAATGCTTTGTAAAATGTGGATTAAGGGGTTAAAAATAAAAAAATTAACTCACCTTAGCCACTTGATCGCGTAGTTGCCGATCTCTTCTCTCTTCAGCGTCTAAAGGACCTGTGAAGATGTCACATCACATGGTCCAATCACATGGTCCATCACCATGGTGATGTACCATGTGATTGGACCATGTGATGAGCTCAGTGACCTCATCACAGGTCCTTTAGCTGACAGCTAATAAATGAAGAAGAGATCGCAACTATGCTGGATAAGGCGAGTTAATTTGTTTTTTTAACCCCTCCATCCACATTTTACTAAGCATTCTGTATTGAGAATGCTATTATTTTCCCTTATAACCATATTATAAGGGAAAATAATAAAATCTACAGAATATTCAACCCGAAACCGGACTTCAGTGATGAAGTCCAGGTTCGGGTCTGGGTACCTTACATGCCGCTTTTTCCCACGCGCGTGCAAAACGCATCCTGCAAAGTATTTTGCATTTTGTCAGATGCCAGTATCTACATTTGATAGTTTGCTGGCGTCTCTACATACTGTCCTTACCTTCATGGACACCAATATGAGGCGCAGGATTTCTCCTGAGGAAAGCTAGTAATGTCTTTAAAAATGCTTTACAATTTGGTTTTTTGGCCTTCATGTCCCTATCATGCCGAGTCTTCACATCCTCCTTTTGAAGTCGCCAATATATTATTGTGATAAAATTTGGACTCATAGTTGTTTAAACTTAGCTAGTGTGATTTTTGGCCTGACCCTACTTCCACTTTTGGTAGTGTAATGTCTCCAAATTCTCAATATAGAAATGTTATTTCTCGTGAATGCCCCTCTTTCCATTGAGACTCATATGTCTCCTCAGATATATTATGTGACAATCATGTATTGTACAGTATGTTTCGTTTTTGAATCTGCTTATTTTTTTTTACATTTTCTTTCTAGATTCCTTGCAACTGGAAACACATTTGCCTCCCTGCATTTCGAGTTTCTTTTGGGAACCTCGACGATTTCGCGGATTGTTGGTCACACTTGCCATGTCATCTGGCAGCAACTCCGAGAGACGGTGATGCCTCAGCCCAAGGTGAACGATTGGCTTTGAATCGCTGATGGCTTCAATCTTTCTGCGCAGTTCCCAAACTGCATTGGGGCAATGGATGCAAGCACATTGTGTGAAGAAGCCTCCTCACTCTGGCTCCCGATTCTTTAATTATAAACAGTATTTTTGGGTGGTGCTGATGGCTGTTGCTGGCACTAACTACTGGTTTATAATGGTTGATATCGGGGCCTATGGAAGCACTGCAGATGCTCGCATCTTTAGTGCTTCTCGAATGGGTGATCGGCTTCGTGCCAACCATCTTGCCCTGCCTGAGGCCAGAAGACTGCCTGGATCAGCAGGTCTGCTGGCTCCATTTGTCATTGTTGTGGATGAAGGGTTTGCATTGACTTACCATGTTATGCGGCCCTTTCCAAAACGTGTTTTGGATGTCCGGAGGTGTATTTTCAACTACCAGTTGACTCGTTCCCGTCTGTATGTTGAGTGCGCTTTTGGGATACTCTCTAGAAAATAGGGGGTGTTTTTGTCATCCATACAGATGGATCCGGAGAGTGCTACCCTGGTGATTCAAGCTTGTGTTGTTCTACACAACTTCCCCAGGATTCAGGAGGCTTCCTCTTCTGTTGACCTGGAAGAATTTCCTACGTCAACAGGTTTGGGTTTGGATAGGACCTTGCATAGACGCCCTGGGACTGCAGGCATTGCAGTTCGGGAACTCTATGCAGATTACTTTCTCAGCCCAGAGGGGTCCTTGCCATGGCAGAGGGATGCTATTCGTGGCAGTGTTTAATTTCTTCTGTCCTTATTAGTGATTTCTTTTTTTATAGATAGCTTGTGTTATTTATGTCATAGTTGAGTGTAGGGACTCGCAAGAGAATGAGGACCCTTGACGTGGGTTGCGGGCTGAGGTTTTTTGGACAAAAAAAATCAACCAGATCTTTAAAAATAATAAAGATGGCGATGGTTTTTGCCTTCATAAACATAATTTAAATAACCTTCTAATACCTCATTTTAGGATGTTAACATGTTATGTGTAGACCGGAGATAAAAATGTTTGTATCAAACTAATCTGTGTGTATAAATAATTATGACAGTTTGGAAAATGTGATCTAATACATATCTAGCTATTCGGGTACACCATTATTAACATATCATAATGTTCAGACACTTTGGGCGATCTGGCAGAAAAAAGGACGACACATAGCAGTTGGGGAAAAATTGAATTTACAGTCCCCAAAGAAAACAAAGGCCCTCAATTTGGCCAAATAGAAAAATTCCAATTAGAAAAATAAATAAATTATAACAAAATTATAAATCAAAAAGTTCCCTGGTTAATGGCCTGGAGGGAAAGGAAGACACAGCCCTAACTTGGGATGGTTGTTGGGGCACATTGGTATACTGGCAACCATGAGGAGGATGGGAAGGTTGTGGGGTGGGAGCTCGCCCCACTCCATACCCTGTCCCAGGGCAAGGTGGCCCCTGTGGTGGTGGTGGGGAATATCTGGGGACCTGCTGGGATGATGCCCCCAGTATTTGGCATTGCAGAGTGTTCACCTGGCTTAAGATGTCCCCCTTATAGGGTGAGGCGAATATCTCAAAGACCATGGTGACTGCGGCCACACATGGGCTATGTCTCGCTGGCTGCACACGCCGAAGTAATGGTGCCAGCCCCATTAGCATGGATTCCTCTTGTCCCTCACTCCTCCTCTGGGCAAGGAACTCAATGACTCGAGAGTCTATCATCTCATGATTTGCTTGCACAGAGGAGGAGGGGGGGACATTTCACCAAACGCTGTGGCTGAGGCTAATGACACCTTTCGGGCTCGGCTGTGAAACGGCGGCTGGCTCCGCAGAATGTGTTGCTGTCTCCTCTGCCAGGGTGGGGACGGGACTTTTGACTGGGAAGAAGACAGCTGATGTTTCCCCTCCACCAACATCGTACTCCTCCGGATCCTCCAGACTGTCCACCGTTTTGTATGAAAACACAACCAGACAAACGCATATTACCGTATTTTTCGCCCTATAAGACGCACCAGCCCATAAGACACACCTAGGTTTTTGGGGAGGAAAATAAGAAAAAAAATATTTTTAACCAAAAGGTGTGCTTTTGGTGGTTTTGGAACTAATGGTGGTCTGTGGATGGCAATATTACTGGGGATCTGTGGATGTCACTGTTATGGGGGGGATCTGTGAAGGACACTGTTATGGGGGATCTGGGGATGACACACTGTTATGGGGGTATCTGGGGATGGCACTGTTATGGGGGGATCTGGGGATGACGCACTGTTATGGGGGGATCTGGGGATGGCGCACTGTTATGGGGGGATCTGGGGATGACGCACTGTTATGGGGGATCTGTGGATGACGCACTGTTATGGGGGATCTGTGAAGGATACTGTTACAGCCCCCTGTAACAGTATCCTTCACAGATCCCCCATAACAGGGCTGGCACTGTTATGGGGGATCTGTGGATGGCACTGTTATGGGGGATCTGTGGATGGCACTGTTATGGGGGATCTGTGGATGGCATTGTTATGGGGGATCTGTGGATGGCACTGTTATATTTGTGTGTCATCCACAGACCCTCCCCACCCCATAACAGGGCCATCCACAGATCCCCCATCCCATAACAGTGCCATCCACAGACCCCCTCCCCCCATTAAACTGAGCGAGCTGGGAGGGACTGGGAGGAGGAGCTGGGGCCCGGCAATTGCGGAGGGGCCGGTGCAGTGACTGTACCCCCCCGCTGCACTATAGAAATACAAAATATTTAATTCAATTAAAAATTACTGTCCATGCCCCCCAGCCCTAATATTACCGACACATGACAGCTTGTGGATAGCAGGCAGTAAGGCTGCCCGGACTGTCTCCTTTCAACAAGCTGCCGTGTGTCGGTACTATTAGGGGTGGGGGGCATGGACAGGAACTTGTAATTGTATTGCATATTTCATATTTCAATAGTGCAGCACTGGAGGGGAGGGGAGGGGGGGATGGAGTACAGTCACTGCCCCGGCCCCTCCGCAATTGCCGGCCCCCAGCTCCTCCTCCCAGTCCCTCTCCGCTCGCGCATACATCGCAGCTGGCGATGTAAAAATGTCAGCATTCGCCCCATAAGACGCAGGGGCACTTTCCCCCCATTTTTTGGGGGAAAAAAGTGCGTCTTATGGGGCGAAAAATACGGTAAATCATTTAAGCACTCCAAATCCAAACACGGTAATTATTTCTACATAATGAAAGGTATGTGAAATATATACAGTGAGCCTGCACAGATGACAGATTGATTTAATAATGTGTTTTCAAAAAATTCTATGTTCTTTGCGGACAGGCACCCCAAATTATTCACAGGTGTTTCTTGGTCCTGGGTAAATACATAAAAGGGAAAACTAGTTGGACATCATAGCAGGGAGTTGGGAGCTGACCAGCAGGAATACAGGGATACACATTAATGGAGCTAACCAAGTGCTGAGATTCAGGTCAACTGGCTTAGGCTTGTTTCAACCATGCAAGAGACGACAAGTGCACTGTGTAAATGTTGTGTCATCAGACAGCTGAGCAGCATTGTAGAACGGTTCTTGGCCACCCCCCACACAAAATGCAAAGCATCGGAGACACAACAGCTAGGTAATGAATATTAAAACAACACACAAAACACTTTAAAACCAATGTCATACTAGTTTGAAATTACATAAGGAAGTCCTGAAGACATGATCATAATGTTAAAGGGAAAGGGAAAACATACTTACGGCCTCAAATCCATGACTGGCTTTACGAAGCTCGGCTGCACAGTGTATAAATAGGGGCATTTTTTGGAGCCCCCTTCGCCACTACGGCCACACTCGGTGAATTCCCGCCGATATTGATCCCGGCAACTATTCCACCTTGTTTTTGTTTGTTTCACTGTGAATAATTAAAAAAAAAATAATTAAGTTTCAAACAAAATACATGCGGCAAGAGCTTAGCAAACATTACCTATAAAAAAAAAAAGGCACCTTAACCAAAATTTCAAAGAATCCACTATTTCACAGCACACGGTACAGTACTGCAGGTCTGTGTACCCAAATATTACTATATACATTCATGAAGCCAGAGATGAGTCGTGCATGCCTCTTGTAGTAGAATAGTTTGACAAATATGGGCTAGGAACAACTATTGTATGCTACATGACTACAGGAACACATGTGTCATCAAATTAAAACATACACAGGCATGTAAGCTATTAGTAGGACATTTTAAACCCAAAAATGGAGTATTACATTGCCCAAATCTAAATACTAATACATATATAGGCCTATCCAAAATTTAACAGGCCAACAAAAGGGAAAGTTTATTCAGACAACATGGGATAAATAGGTACATCATTAAGTGACAACACAGGCCCAGGACAGTACAAGGACATTGCTGGCACTTACCTAAATCCACCCGGCCTCTGCTATCCGCTTTATCCCACTCTTCTTTACGCAGGTAACGGGCAATCTTTTCCCATGAAAGCTCCTTCCGCACCCGGTCCTGATACCCAGTGGAGCGACTATCCCACAATTCTGGGCGCTCCTGGACGAGGGTGATTAATTTCTCGACATTCCATCAAGGCATTTGCAAAACCAGATCACCAAACCAATTTTCTCCCTCAGGTGCCTAGCAATCTGCTAATTGCATAACCTGTGACCCTCAGCTTCCTTCCTGTATCATTATTTATTTTTATTTTTTTCATTTTAGTTGCCAAAGTGCTGGCAGACATCCTGGCAGGAAAAAATGAATTTAATAAATCGGACGCGGACAACATACGGTTGGCCATCCGCTGTTTTTGCGGACCAATTGACTTGAATGGGTCCGCAAACCGTTTTTTGCGGACAAGAATTGAACAGGTTATATTTTTTTCGCGGACTGCAAACACGGACCACAGACGCGGAAAACAAATGGGGGACTAGCTGCATTTTCCACGGCTTCATAAAAATTAATGGGTCCGCGTCCGAAACGCCACAAACAGCTGAAAAGACGCGGAACCAGCATACGGTCGTGTGCATGAGGCCTTAATAAAACAGAGTCCCATCATAAATTTGGTGCAGCAATACAAACCAAGGACAGACTTAAAGGCAGACAGAGTGAAACAAAAAAAACAAAAAAACCCCCACTGCAAATAACAAATTTCCCCCTGTATGTCTATGCAGAGGACTTTGACCTTCATATCAGAAAAGCAGAGCTCAGACTGTTATAAAGATATAGGAAGAAATTAATCAGAAAAGGATTTTAAATCTATTTAGGTAAAAAAAAAAGAAAAGAAAAGGAAAGTGAAAAAGAATGAAAATTAAGGATTAACATCCACTTCAAGGCTTTGCTCTCTGTAAAGTGAAGTAAAACCAGTTAATACATGTCCATTTTATCATTATCTTGCCGGTATTCCTATTATAGGGCAATGAAATATTCTGTTCATATAGGATAATTAGAATTCATAGCAACTACAATAAGCAGCAAGTAATTTGTGTCCTTAGGGAAACTTTTTTTTATTGACAATTGCTGTAGGAGGCTGAAGAACGAAGTATGATTGAATGTTTGAACTGGCTGCTTTGCCACAGTTTTGTTTTTATTAAAAATGGAACTGAAGACCTTTTCAGAAAGTCAATTTTCGCTGTCACAAGCACATCAATTAAAGTTAAGGTTCAGTGCAGCATTAACCTAATCCAATGTACCTTCCTGCAGCAAGTTTTACCAAAATACAATTTCTAATCACCACATTTGCATACCCTGCATGCTCTATTTGACTGACATTCTTCTTTTAGGAAATATATCCCTAATGGCTCCACTTGTCAACACACAGACAATCAATTAGTCATGTGAGAATAATTAGTTTTGGGGACTGAAATGTGACCTGAGCTCTTCAAAACAAACTACCTGTCACTTTGTAAGGAATCTAGTATATCCTTCAGCATTCTGTTCAGGTGTAATCGGCATTTACAATTTAGATATTTTACATTATAACCTTGCATATGAGATGCATTTAAGTCAAGTGTGCTGTGCACTTGTCTGCTTAGCATCTGGATACTTGACAGCACTCCTACCATCATGTAAAAGCTTTACCCTGCTTGAAATGAGCATATATCTTATTATCATAAATCTATGTGATACAAAACAGTGATTGACAACCTGGTAACATTTAGAGATTTATAATTGACTCTTGACTGAGCTAGCGTAAGCAAATGTCAAAGGGCAGAAATGCCACAAGACAAAATAGCCCTTGCTTAAAACTAGAGATGAGCGAATCGAAGTTCACGAAGCGGAATTCAATCTGAATTTCAGGAAAAATTTGATTCTCACTGATTCCGAAATTCCGGATGTTTCATGGTAGCAAATCGCATTTTTCCCAAAATGGCTGCTGCACATGTTAGGACATGGAGCAAAGAACTATGGGAACGAGGGATCACCAACAATGCCATGCATGCAGACAATCCGCTGTGATGTCACAGCCCTATAAATAGCCTCAGCCAACTTGGATTTAGCAATTTTCCAGTGTAATTAGTGCAGGGAGAGATGTCAGCAGGCGCTAGGGAAAGTACTAGGAAAGACTTGAAAACATATTTTGCTGAATAAAAGTTCAGGGAAAGATCATTAGAAGTGTATGGACAGGATAGGGAGGAATTGTTCCACAGTATTGAGAACAGGGTCCAAAAGGGGAGTGCATAGCCTGGGTAATAGGAACAATCCTATTACATCTGGCTGCACTGACTGGGGATCTAAATTGCCATTATACTGCTGCTTTCAGGTTTGGAATAGATGATACCTCTGTATGGCTACTTTTACACTAGCATTTTAGTTTTCCGGAATTGAGATATGTCATAGGAGCTCAATACAGAAAAAAAATAGCTTCAGTTTTGTTCCTATTCATTGTCAAAGGGGAAAAAACTGAACTGAACAGAACGGAATGCTCCAAAATTTATTCCGTTCCATTCAGTTGCATTCCCATACAGGAGAGCAAACCACAACATGTTGTAGTTTGCTTTCCATCCTAGAATTCGGAGCAAGACGGAACCGGCATGACTCCCAATGCAAGTCAATGGGGACGGATCAGTTTTCTCTGACACAATAGAAATCGGATTGTCCTTCCTCTATTGACTTTCAATGGAGTTCATGATGGATCCGTTTTGGCAATGTTAAAGATAATACAACTGGATCTGTTCATAGCGGATGCAGATGGTTGTATTATCAGTAATGGAAGCATTTTTGCTGAGCCCTGCCGGATCCAGTAAAAACGCTAGTGTGAAAGTAGCCTAATTCCAGTAAACCGTTCTTGTTATTTTGGTGCAAGTGCTGTGTGATACAGCCATTACAATAAAAACAAGTGTATGGGGCTCCACAGTATGTTTTCCGAGTGAATAGAATAAAACTGCACAATTGGTATAAAAAAGAGCAATCTTATCTTTTAGTTCATAAAAGGTATACACATAGGAGGTCATCATCCTTGTGGACATGGTGGTTTTAGCATACTACAGGCGATCTCGGCAAGGGAGGAGAGGGTGTCAAGTATCTTGAGTTTATCTTGTACACCCCCCACTCTAATAAAGTAAGTGACATATTCGATGTAACTGGACTATTATGATTTTTTGCGTATATTTTAGGGTTATAATTCTAATCATTGTGTATACCTTCTATGTGTATACCTTTTATTAGCTAAAAGATAAGACTGCTCTTTTTTATACCAATTGTGCCATTTTATTCTATTCACTTGGAAAGCATACTGTGGCGCCCCATACACTTGTTGTTTTTATTGTTCAGACATACGGTCAACCATACCTGGTGAGTCAGTGCCACTGTTTTGGTTCTGTGGGTTGCAGCCTCTCACCTTAACATCTTCCTGATCTCTGATTGACTCTTTTAGGTGTTCAATTGGCAGCCTTTCTTGTCCCCTATTACCACTTGTCTTTCTCTTCCACTGCTATTCCCTTCCTAGTTTTTTCTTAGTTTTTTTTCATTCTCCTCCTTTTGTGTCTCACTTTTTTTTGCTTTCTGATCTTGATACAGCCATTAACAGGGTGTATTACTACGGTAGGAAATATTTGTATGTCTTATTAGCCCGTGTGCGGTGTAGTTATATGTTCTAAAGCCTTTTTGCATGTATAACTGGAAAAAAATAGGGCTTATTTGCCGTTTAGTGGTGTAGTTATATGTTCTTAAGCCTTTCTTGGTGTGTATAAGTGGAAAAAATAAGGGCTTATTTCCCGATTGCCGTTCAGCGGCGCAGTTAAATGTTCTAAAGCTTTTTTTTGGGATGTATTAGTGGGGGAAAAAAAGGGGCTTATTAGCCGTTTTGTGGTGAAGCGAGAAAATTACAGCCTTTTTTGGAGTGTATTAGTGGGAAAAAAAAGTATTATTTGCCATTCAGTGGTGCAGTTATAGGTTCTAAAGCCTTTTTTGGGGTGTATTAGCGCAAAGAAAATTGGTTTATTAGTCGTTGTGTGGTGAAGTGGGAAAATTACAGCCTTTTTTGGCATGTATTAGTGGAATACAAACAGTGCTATTTGTGTGGTGAAGTAAGAAAATGACGGCCTTTTTTGGGGTGTACTAATTTCCTTTTTATTTATTTATTTAATCTAACAGTATGTCAGACAGAGAAGTGCCCTGCACAGAGGAGGGGCAGAGGTCTAAATGTTTCTGGCACAGGCACAGCAGAGTAAGGGGGCAGGGCAGCAGGGGTCACTTCTAGAGTCCTGAGCTCCCGGTGTCATCTAGAGATCATGTCTTGACCAGCAACCCACTGGTTCTTGACTCGGTGATCCACTTCATCCCAAGTGACATCAGACACCCCCAGCCAAGAGTCTGTGGGTTCATCAGACACAACCCTTAGTTGGCATGGCCCAGGAGCAGGCCCTGCGCCCTTACCTGTCATCAACCTGCCTCTGTCCCTTTCTGTCCCCTCAGCCATAGAAGTATTATATGCTGTGGGCTCAGCTACACTATACAGTGAGGACGAGCTACTAGAGGATAGTCAGCAGCTACTGCCCAGCCAAGATCTGGAGGAGACATCCGCCGCTTCCTCCTGTAGGCGGGCAAGTAGTGATGAGGCGAGTGGCGTGGGAGCTGGTGTTGCAAGAGGTCAGGCTCCTGGCTCAGATTGTGTTGAGGAGAGGACATCAGTGATGTGCAGACAGTACTCAATGATGATGTAGCTGATCACAATTGGGAGCCGGGTGACGAAGAGGCTTCATCAACACCGGGAGAAGAGGGTGGCAGTTTGCCCGTGAGGCAGCAGCGGAGCCAGCAAGTCGCTAGTGTGGCCGGGAGTCAGCAGGGTGGCAGCACTGGGAGGTCAGGAGCCAAACGTGCCCGGGGTAGACCACCCGCTTCACAGGAGGCTACCTGCCCGGAAAGTAGTGGTGCAGGGGTTCGCGGAGGCAGCAGCAGTAGCAATCAGTCAGTGCAGAGTGTTGGGGGTAAAATCACCTACTTGGCAGGAGGAGGTGAACATGGCCATTTGCCGAATCTGTGAGCAGAAGGTGAAGCATGGCCAGGGTGCCAATGTTGGCACCATGCCCCTGCGTCAACATATGCAGCATCACCATAAAGTGGCCTGGGAGAACCATGGCTTCAATGTGGTGGCCCAGCCTGCTGCTTTAACTGCTGCATCACCCAGTGGCACACACCCGATTTCAGGCAGTCAAGGTTCAACTGCCTCTGCCGAAGGGAGCTGTCTGTCCTTCCCATGATCTACCGGTCCTAATGCTCCTGCTCCTCGCCCTCCTACTCCTTGTCAGTCATTCCATCAGCAATCGATCATCAAAACGATTTCCAAGAGACAACAGTATGCGTTCAATCATCCAACGGGGCAGGAGCTGAACGTGCTCCTGGCAAAGTTGCTGGTGCTGCAGTCCCTCCCTTTCGAAGTGGTAGACTCTGCACTAGGGTTGAGCGAACCTGAACTGTAAAGTTCGGGTTCATAGCGAACATTATGGTTTTTCGCACCCAGGCCCAAACCCGAACATTTCCGTAAAAGTTCGGGTTGGTTGTTTGTCAATTTCTTCCCGCTTTTTGAAAGGCTGCAGGGCAGCCAATCAACAAGCATTTCACTACTTTGCCCTAAGAAACCATCACAGCCCTGCCTAATATTGGCATGGCTGTGGTTGGCTAAGTGCAACATGTGACCCAGCCTCTTTTTAAGCTGGAGTCATGTAGCTCCGCAAGTCACTCTGCTCTTCTCAGTGTAGGGATAGGATGCTGCCGCTTCTGTAAGGGACAGATTAGGGAATAAATCTGTTAAACTTGGTGGTATTAACTCTTCAAACTACAGCAATTATTGAGGGTGCTATGCTACATATTTGTACCCAGCCCTGAGCCCAGTGATACTGCAAAATAATTTTTAATCCATCTGTTACTGAGGTGGGGGTCGGCGGCGATTTTAGCAACTGCAGTGTCCTTGGAACTGCATGTGACCTGTATGTGTGCCAACCTGCCAGGGACATCAGTCTAATTATTTTTTGGTAGCTCAGTGGAGGAAAAATTCATTTTGTCTGGCAGGTCAAGTCCCCCTACATTACCTATTTTATAATTTTGGGGTGACATACTGCATCTCGGTAGTTGGTGAAATAAACCCGTACTGTCGTACCGAAGAGTAAGTTTGCATACACCGCTGAAAAACCTATTTTAGAATTCTGTGGTGACATATAGCATTTGTGTATTTGGGGGAAATAAACCCATATTGTTGTTGCACAGAGCACATTTGCATAGAATGCTGAAAAACCTATTTTAAAATTTAGCAGTGACATACTGCATTCCTGTATTTGGGGGAAATAAACCCGTATTGTTGTTCCACAAAGCAGTTTGGCATACAACGCACAAAAACCTATTTTAAAATTTAGCAGTGACATACTGCATTTCTGTAGTTTGTTGCAATAAACACAGATTTTTAGTGTTAATCACGAATTTTCGAATTGCGAATTTTAATTGTGAATATCGGCACTTTGAGAATTCGCGAATATTTAGAATATCGTGAAATATATTCGCAATCGCGAATATTCGTTTTTTTAAATACCAGTTTATACAAATGTTTATGCAAATTTTTATGCAATTTTTTTATATGCAAATTCTCGCAATCAAGAAAATTATGTAATTATTTTCTTGATTGCGAAAATTCACATTTAAAAATTCGCATAAACTGGTATTTAAAAGATACCTTTTAAATACCAGTTTATGCGAATTTTTATGTGAATTTGTATATGCAAATTTTCGCAATCAAGAAAATAATGAATGGAGATTCAGAATTCCCGAATTTTCAAATATATGGCGAATATTCGCCCAAATATTCGCGAAATATCGCGAATTCGAATATTGCCCCTGCCGCTCATCACTAGTTAGGTGGACCTTGCCACAGATGGCGTTGCACAGTGCACACTTGATTTTATCGGATACTTGGGTGTGCAGGGAAGGCACGGCTCTCTTGGAGAAGTAGTGGCGGCTGGGAACAACATACTGGGACAGCCATCGCCATCGGCTGTTTGAAGCTGTCCACCAGCCTGAATGACAGCATTTTAAAGGCCAGTAGTTTAGAAATGCTGGCATTCAGGCCCAGGGCTCGAGGGAGGCTAGGTGGGAATTTACGCTTTCTCTCCAAGGTTTGTGAGATGGAGAGCTGAACGCTGCCGTGTGACATGGTGGAGATGCTTGGTGATGGAGGTTGTGGTGTTGGTGGCACATCCTCTGTTTGGAGGGCGGTAGGTGCCAACATTCCTCCCGAGGCGGGGGAAGAGGCCGAGGCAGCAGCAAAAGAGGGAGCAGGGGGAGCCTGAGTGAGTTCCTTGTTTTTAGGAGTTTACTCCACTGCAGTTCATGCCTGATGCCTGGTCATGCAGGTTGTGCTAAGATTCAGAACGTTAATGCCTCGCTTCAGGCTCTGATGGCACAGCGTGCAAACCACTCGGGTTTTGTCGTCAGCACATTGTTTGAAGAAGTGTCATGCCAGGGAACTCCTTGAAGCTGCCTTTGGGGTGCTTGGTCCCTGGTGGCGGTGGCCAGTAGCAGGCGAACTCTCTCGGCAGCGGCTGTTCTGCATTTGCCCCCTTCTCCCTCTTTTGCTACGCTGTTGGCTCGGTATCACCACTACCTCTTCCTCTGAACTATGAAAGTCAGTGGCACGACCTTCATTCCATGTGGGGTCTAGGACCTCATCATCCCCTGCATCGTCTTCCACACAGTCTTCCTCCCGACCTCCTGTTTGGTCTGCACACTGCAAAAAGACGCAGCAGTTGGCAACTGTGTTTCGTCATCATCAGAGACGTGCAGACTCCGATAGGTGGTATTCCCATGTCCTCATCATCAGGAAACATAAGTGGTTGTGCATCAGTGCATTCTGTCTTCCACCACTGGGGAAGAGCTAGATGGATTCCCTTGGGAAACCCTGCCAGCAGAGTCTTCAAACAGCATAAGAGACTGCTGCATAACTTTAGGCTCAGACAGTTTCCCTGATATGCATGGGGGTGATGTGACAGACTGTTGGCTTGATTTTTAAGTGCCACCTGTGCGCTTTCTGCAGAAGACTTGGTGGAAGATAATGTTGTGAACGTGCTGGATCCACTGTCGGCCACCCAACTGACTAGCGCCTGTACTTGCTCAGGCCTTACCATCCTTAGAACAGCATTGGGCCCCACCAAATATCGCTGTAAATTCTGGCGAGTACTGGAACCTGAGGTAGTTGGTTCACTAGGACGTGTGGCTGTGGCAGAATGGCCACGTCCTCTCCCAGCACCAGGGGGTCCACTAACAACACCACGACCATGTCCGCGTCCCTTACTAGATGTTTTCCTTATTGTTACCGTTCACCGCAATAAGAAAAAAATTATTTCCCCCAATGTATTGAATTAAAATTCAGGCCTTTTTTTTTACAGGCACCTAACACTATATTGCTATCTATTTATGTACTGTATTACACTAATCCAGGCACAGCAGTAACCACAGATTTAGGGGAATATCAATTGTAGGCCTAATATTTAGGCCCTGGATGAAATGTATCCTTTTACGGACAGATTTACACTTTGAGATGCACAGTAGCGTGTGAAAAAATATATAGGAGTATGCTTTAAGCACTTGTATTTTAACACTTTGTGTAATGTACCCTATAACGGGAAGAAATGCACTTAGCGATGCAAAACAGTGTGTGCAAATGTAGAGGATTATGCTGTATTTTAACATTTTCTGTAATATACCCTTTAACGGAAAGAAATACACTTGTCCAGCCACTGTTGGGTCACCAGATTTACGATATTGCTATTTTGGCAATTGAATTTCACCCCAGAACAAAATATATCCTTTGCCGGACACTATTAAACTTGTCCAGTCACAGCCGGAACACCAGATTTACGGTATTTCTATTTTGGCATCTGAATTTCACCCAAGAAAATAATAAATCCTTTGCAGGGCACTACTAAAACTTGGCCAGCCACTGCTGGGACACCAGATTTACGGTATTGCTATTTTAGCAATTGAATTTCACCCCAGAAAAAAATATATCCTTTGCTGGACACTATTAAACTTGGACAGCCACTGCTGGGACACCAGATTTATGGTATTGCTATTTTGGCAATTGAATTTCACCCCAGAAAAAATATATCCTTTGCCGGACACTATTAAACTTGTCCAACCACAGCTGAAACCACTGATTTATGGTATTGCTATTTTGGCAATTATATTTCACCCCAGAAAAAAATATATCCTTTGCCGGACACTATTAAACTTGTCCAATCACAGCTGGAACACCAGATTTACGGTATTTCTATTTTTGCAACTGAATTTCACCGCAGAAAATAATATATCCTATAACGGACACTATGAAACTTGTCCAGTCACTGCTGGAACACCAGATTTACGGTATTGCTATTTTGGCAATTGAATTTCACCCCAGAACAAAATATATCTTTTGCCGGACACTATTAAACTTGGCCAGCCACAGCTAAAACCACAGATTTATGGTATTGCTATTTTGGCAATTGAATTTCACCCCAGAAAAAAATATATCCTTTGCAGGACACTATTCAACTTGGCCAGCCACAGCTGAAACCACTGATTCATGGTATTGCTATTTTGGCAATTGAATTTCACCCCAGAACAAAATATATCTTTTGCCGGACACTATTAAACTTTGCCAGCCACTGCTGGGACACTAGATTTAGGGGATTGCTATTTTGGCTATAAAATTTTACCACAGAAAAAAATCTATCCTTTGCCAGACAGCAGACAGTATTACACTTGGCTAGCCACAGCTGGAACACCAGATTTAGGGGATTGCTATTTTGGCAATTGAATTTAACCCCTCAATAAAACATAGACATTTCTATCCTGAGTTTCTAAGGGTGACAATAAGCACAGCCAAGCCCCTGATGTAGGATATAGCAAAAAAAAAACTAGTATTGATGGATTGATGGACTTGATGGCAGCTTGTCCTGGTGCACCACAAGACACAAAATGGCCGCCAATCACCCCAGAAAAAAGTGACAGAAAAACGCTCTGTGCTGCCTAAAAACCAGTCAGCAATTAACTAGCAGAAGTTGAATGCTTCACAGCTGAAGATCGATCACTTCATTAGGTGTTTTTGCTGAGTTTTCCCTGCCTAATATCGTCCTCACAGCAGCTGCGTCCTATCCCTACACTAATCAGAGCAGAGTGACGTGCGGCGCTACATGACTCCAGCTTAAATTGAGGCTGGGTTACATGCTGCTCTTGGCTAATCACAGCCATGCCATTAGTAGGCATGCCTGTGATGGCTTCTTAGGGCAAGAAGTAAAACGCTAGCTGATTAGCTGCTGTGCAGCCCATCAGAAAGCGAGAAGAAATCGCCGAACAATGAAACCGAACCCAAACTTTTTGGAAAATGTTCATGGCCAAGTCTGTGTCCCGAACACCCCAAAATTCGGTACGAACCCGAACTATACACTTCGGGTTCGCTCATCCCCAATCGTGGCATCTGCTTTTTCCGCCCAGGAACTTGCCACGGCTCTAGTAGAATGCGCCTTCAGATTTAGAGGACAGGTCTTCTCCTGAAGTGTATACGCTTCTTTAATCGTTTCTTTAATCCACCGTGCCAACGTTTGTTTTGAAGCTTTCCTGCCTTTATTTTTCCCTCCAAACTGGATGAATAGATTATTTGATTCTCTCCAGGTACTTGTTCTGTCCAGATAGGCTAGTATCGTTCTTCTTACATCCAGGCACTGGAACCTTTCCTCCTGTATATTTTTGGGAGAGGCACAAAATGAAGGGAGTGTTAGAACTTGTTCTCTATGAAACTTCTAGAACACCTTAGGTAAGAATGCTGGATCTAACTTCAGGATTATGCGATCATCCAAAATCCTCAAGTATGGTTCTTTAATAGATAAAGCCTGAATTTCTTCTATCCTGCGAGCTGTGGTTATAGCTAAGAGGAATATTGCCTTGAAGGAGAAAATTTTTTCAGATATATGATCAATTGGTTCAAAAGGGGGATCACAAACTTTCCAAAACTATATTTAGACTCCAGGGAGGAATAGACTGTCTAAGGGTGGGTCTCATCCTAATTACTGCCTTCAGGAAACTCCTAATCCACCTATGCTCCGCTAAGGGGGTATCTAAAGCACAGCTGAGTGCCGAGACCTAGACTCTAAGCGTGCTAGGTTTTAGTCCTTCATCAAACCCCGCCTGAAGGATTTCTAATATGCAACCCACCAAAGGACACCTGGTATTCGGTTGATTTTGCGATAACCAGGTCATAAATCTCTTCCAAATTTTATTATATATTGCTTTTGTGACAGGTTTGCGGGAACCCTGTAGCGTTGATATTACCTTATCCGAAAGACCCCTGTTTCTTAAGGTTTGCCTCTCAGGATCCAGGCTGTTAAATTCAGTCTGTCCAGATTGGGATGTAAACGCGGTCCCTGCGACAGGGGATCCTGTCTTTTTGGAAGGGTATCGGTTCCCTGACAGACATTATCTTTAAAACCGAAAACCAGGCTCTTTAAGGCCAGGCTGGTGAAACCAGAATCAGAGTAGTAGTGCTTGATCTCAACTTTTTCAGAATTATCAGGATGAGGGGAAGAGCAGGAAAGGAATAAGCTAGGCTCATGTCCCATTTTTGGGATAGAGTATCCACTGCCATCGGTTTTTCTCCCGGGTCTAGTGAAAAGAAACAGTCCAGCTAGGTATTTTGGCTTGATGCAAACAGGTTCACCTGTGGTTTCCCCCATTCCTGACAGATCTGTTGAAACACCTCCTTGTTTAATTCCCACTCCCCCGGTTCAACTTTGTGCCGGCTGAGGCAGTCTGCTGTGGACTTGAGAGTCCCTTTCAGGTGAGTAGCTGTAATGGATAAGACCTTTCCTTCTGCCCACTCGAAGATCAGGTCCGCCAGACTCTGGAGCTGAGGGTTCTTTGTCCCTCCCTGCCGTTTCATGTAGCAAACCGTCGTCATATTGTCTGACACATGGTGACCTGTGAGGAGATGTTCTGCAGTTTCCAGAGATTCCTAAATGGCTTTCAGCTCCCTGTAGTTTGAGGATTTTAGGGCGTCTGTACTGGACCATCTTCACTGAAAGAACTGTTCCTTTAAATGAGGATCTCTCCCTGGGGAATTCTTGAATGGAATTGGGCCCAAGGCACGGTCGCGATGCACGAGGTCATTAGGCCCAGAATCTCCATGGCCTCTCTCAAGGTCCACTTTTTCTTTAACCTGAAAACATTTATCTTCCTTCTTACATTGATCTGTTTGTTGTGAGGAAGGAAAGAATGTTGAAGTACCAAGTCCAGGAGAGTCCCCAGGAACTTTTTCCTTGTTTCAGGTTGTAAATCCCATTTTTCGTGATTTATCTTCCATCCTAGCTCTGTGAGCAAAGACAGAGTCTTTCTCTTGTGATTCTCCAACTCTTGCTCTGAATCTGCTACAAGTAAAAAGTCGTCTAGGTATGGTACTATAACCATCCGACTCTGTCTTAAATAGGCCACTATCTCTGTCGCTACCTTTGTGAAGATACGGGGGGCTGACTATATCCCAAACGGTAGGCACTGAAATTGATAATGCATTATCTTCCCCCCTTTTTTGATTGCAAATCTTAAATACTGCTGAAACTGATGGTGAATGGGGATGTGGTAATAGGCATCCTTTAAATCCAGGGTGCACAGGAAGGCCCCTGGGTTTATCAATGGAATCGTGGATCTTATTGACTTCATCTTGAAATGATAATGTGTCATCCATTTGTTCAGGAACTTGAGGTTGATAATGGTCCTTAATGATCCGTCCATTTTTTAAATGAAAAATAGTTTTGAATAATGACCCTTGAATTCCTGTGTAGGAGGGACTTGCACTATTGCCCCTAATTTTAATAGTTTCTGGACATCCGCGTAAAGCTGATCTTGAAGTGAAACTGACTAGAATTCTGTGATTTGAAAAATTTGTGGTGGAGGGCAGCGAAACTCTATTCTAAATCCCTCTGGATGGATTCCAGAATCCACAGATTTTTGGTTATTTGGATCCATTTTTCCAAGAAGAATTGAAGATTAAATTGGTATTAAAGAGGAAACCTCTGCCTCTTCCCTCCTTCGGGTAGCTCCATCTTCCTGTTTTTCCTTTACCCTTGGAAGTGTTTTGGAGACTGCTGATCGGTTTATAAAAAGGGCAATGGCTTCTTACTTTTCTCCTCGGGAAACCCCTTCTTTTTATCTGCAGTGCTTTCCAGAATTGCAACTAATACAGGGCCGAAGAGGTGGGACCCTTTAAGGGGTATTGCGCAAAGTTTATTTTTAGAGGCTATATCCCCGGACCAGGATTTTAGCCACAATGCCCTCCTGGCTGTATTAGTCAAGGAATCTGTTTTTGCAGCGAATCTTATGGATTCAGCTAAGGCGTCTGCTATAAAGGACGCGGCCAACCTAAATAAAGTTAGAGAATCTAGGATCTCTTCCCTAGGGGTGTCCTGTTTAAGATGATCCTCCAGCTGATTTACCCATAAACACAAAGATCTAGCGACAGAGGTAGCTGCGATGTTCGTATTGATTGTATTTGTGGAAACCTTCCAAGCTTTCTTAAGCAAACCATTAATTTTTTGATCCATCAGATCCTTTAATTGAGCCGAATCCTCAAATAGTATTGTGGTTCTTTTAACCACTTTTGCTACCTGGATATCAACTTTAGGGACAACATCTCACAGTTTTGTATCCTCAGGGTTGAATAGCAATCTGTTTTTAAATTTGCGTGGTACATATAGCTTTTTCTCTGCATCTGCTCACTCGTCAATTACTAAGTCCTTTAAATTTTCATTTACAGGGAACAACTTCTTTTTCTTTGCTTTTAAACCCCTGAATATTTCATCTTGAACTGAACGAGTCTGCTCCTCTTCCTCAATAGCCATTGTCTGTCTTACTGCAGAAAGAAGGGGGTCTAAATCTTCTAGCGAAAAAAGATATCTCTTTTGATCATCCGCAATATATGTTGAACCCTGTTCTTCCTCCATGTCTTCAGAAAGACATAACCCCTCTTCCTCAGACTCTGACTGCATCAGTACTCTGCATCTTTTTGTGGGAGGGGAAACAGGGCACGGCTTTTGAGCCTGACTGGAACTTGCCGCCTTGATTTCCTCCTTCACAATTGCTCTTAAATACGATAGAAAGGAGGATTGCTCCGCTTTGAGAATTTTTGCAAGACAGTCACTACATAAAGCTTTCTTATAGGACTCTGGCATCTTCTTTGAACAGGTAGCACACCTCTTTGCTTTCTTTTTTGAGCTTCCCTGAGACTTAGTTGCCGAGTCTCTCTCTCCCTACAAGGAAGAGGAGAATAGCCCCCATTAGATCACTAATTGGACTAAATAAGGGTAAATTCAGTGACCCACAAGGGAACTTACATGACCCAGGATGGGGATGTCTGAACTAGCCTCCTGCATAGTGGACATCTGGACCATCATGACTCAGACTGACACCAGCTGACATCACATTTATATCCTACATGGTCCATCCCCGTCGCCGCGCAGCTCTGCCTCCCACTTTCTGGGGGGACTCATTAAGAAGAAGAGTCAACCCCCTTCCAAACGCGAGACCGCAACTCCCGGTCTCCAGCGCTACATGGGCGCCGCCATCTTCTTCCAACCATGTGATCCTCACTTCCGGTCACATGATCTTCTGCCCGCATGCTTCAGGAGAAGCGCAGGAGCCATGGCCGAGCCCAGAGCTCTTGATCCGGAGAAGTGGCGTTGGCCACCCCGGTACTGTGGCAGAAGGTACAGGTGTATCGGGGTAAGCTAGGGGACCCCTACCCCGAGAGGTGCTAGCACTTAGGCCACCAGAGCCTGAAGAGGAGAGGCAGAAGCCCCAACCAGATTCGGCCCACCTACTATTCCCTAGAGCAGGGAATTCTATCTCTCTGCTCCTATCCCTGTAGGGACAAGAAGAACACAGGAGAGTGGGGTGAGGAGGGGCCTTTTAATATCTCTCGCTTCCTGTCCCTACAGAGACCAATAGGACAACCTCCATGTCATGGGTGATGTCATGGGTGATGTCATGGAGGGATGTCCTGGAAATAGACGTTTTTTAACTAAATTCTCTGCGAATATATTCGTATCAAGACAAATTTTTCCTGAAAAATTTGCCTAATCAACGAATTGAATATTTGAAAAATGTGCTGATCTCTAATAAATATGTGAATCTTTAGATACTGTCTGGAGAGATGCCTGACTAGGAGGCCCAATGAACAAAAGCACTGTGGAATAAGTTGGTGATATATATATATATATATATATATATATATATATATAGTGTAGGGATTGTCTCTTATTCGTGGGTCAATCTCACAGACTTCGCCACGGACACCAGATTGAAGTCCAAACGATGCTTTATTTTCAAGCACAAAACATAAATCACAAACATAAATCCTCAGCCATCTGGCCACTGACTAAACAGTCTTTCCCTCTTTATCTGGGTCTGGGTTAAACCACCCAGCTCCCCAAAACACATCACCACACACACAGGGTTTGCTTACCCCCCACACACAGGGTTAGACGGCCCCGGCTCCCACAGGCCTCGACACCGCCTGCTCCTTTCCGAGATTGGGAGCCACACCCAAGTCCAGCAACAGGATTAAATAGCATCCCTGGACATGAGCATTGTCCAAAATCCCGGACTGGAGCATGGGGAACAGGCACCCACCCAGCACATTGCCTGTTCCCAGTAAAAGCCCGCCCTGGGCTAGCTGGAGCCAGCTAAATTAACTATTTTGGTGTCCACCAGCTAACTTAGTGGCCACCTATATCTAGGGCCTTTACTTCACCAAGGCCAGGCCCCTTTTTCATGCTTCCCCGGGACATTACTACACCCCTCCTATTCACATTGCCACATATCCCCCCCCCCCTCTTCAAACCTGTGGGGGTGAACACATGTTCCAAACGGATGCTCGTGATAGGGCATGCGCATTATCCTGCCATCTTCCAGCTCAACGGTCCCCCTGGAAGATGTGGCCAGCATCACAGGCTTCCCTTGATTCGGCCAGACCCAGGCCAGAAAAGCTTGGTTTATCATAAACACTGCGTTCCTACCTAGTAGAAAGTGTCTAAAGGCCTTCTGTGCCCAACTAACGGCCAGATACTCTTTTTCTACTGTTTTCTGAGTGACAATAGCTCTCGCACTCTTTGATTTTTGCTCTCATGCACAGGCCTTTTCTTGTACTGCTGCAGCTCTTGACTGGACTGTTCGCATAGTTGCTCCCAGTCATGGTCTTGTTCAGACCCTTTCTCCTTGGCTTTGCGGCGCTCCTTCAGAAGAGCATGCTTTCCTCCGCTCACTTCTTTTTCAACAGTGGTTTTCTCAGATTTGGCCTCATTTTCAGGGTCTTCTGCTTCTTCAGTGGCTCTGCCCACTTCGGCAGACCCCTCTTCAGCCTAATCCTTGGTTTCTGGAACATCCGAGGATTTCTCCCACTTCAAGACCTTGGCCTTAGCTTCTTTGGCCTCTGTTTCTTTGGAGTCTCCATTCACTTTATTAGCCTTCTCATCCATGGCATCATATCCTTGCCTTCTTAACTCCTCCTCCTCTTTCTCATCAAGGTTGGAGGCACTGGGGACATCAGGATCTTCACCAGTCTCGTCGTCTTCTGGCAATCCCTCCAGAGGTTCACCCAGGATATTGTTCCCCATTTGTTTAGGCTCTAGGAGAGCCATCTCACAGTAGTAGACACCATCTGCATGCTGGTCGTCTGTCCCCCGGTATTTCTTCTCCAGCAGACCGCTGGCTTTCTGGAAGGCACTGACGGCAGAGGGAACATCTTTCATGACCAGGTCCTGGCTTAGACTTCTTGACGTCTTACAGACGACTCTCCTCTTCAGATTTCTTATTTTCCATCTGCTGCTCGGGAGCACGCTTAGACTTCTCCAACTCATAGACGTTCTTCCTGACATCATATTTTGAGCTCATGAGATCATGCATCTCTGCTCCAAGTTGCCTGTTCAGCCTCTTAAATTCATCTCACTCCTCAAGCGCTTCTTCAAGGGCTCGAGCCAAGGAAAGGGCCTTGGTCTCATTTTCCCAAACATTAGCCTCCGCTCGGTCATGTTCTTCGGCATATCGAGCCGAGATGCATTGCTCTTCAGCCAGGAGCTGGTCAAACTTCTTCTGTTTCTTCTCCAATCTAGACACAGTTTGTTTCTGCTGGTCCAGGTCCACCATCCGATCAGGCAACTCTTGACCAAGTTGAATCATCCTGGCTTCCAAATGTATTTTCTCCTCCAAGAGAGCAGATTTTTCTGAGGCACTGTTCAAGACCTCATCAGCCAGCTCATCCCTTTCCTGCTCTGCATGACATCTGGATCACTCAGAAGCTGCAAGTTTATCTTAAAGTTGTAGAATTTCCTCTTCTAATTGTGACCTTAGATCCTTAAGTGCATTCATTTCTTTCTGAGTCTCTTCCTGTGTTTCCTCTGGAGCTTTCTCCAATTGTTCTGCGAGAATAGCTAGTCCCTTCTCTAGTGTATCTAGTTACTGTGCGGAGCGAGCGAAAACATCTTCAAGCTGGCAGCTGCACTGATCTGCCTGCAGTTGGTCATGCTCTTCTACATACTCTTTTTGGTTGGTCAAACCTGCCAGGAAATCGTCCACTGCCTGAATATAATTCTCAGACCCTATGCTGACATCTCCCCACTTAATTCTTGTCAGGTATAATTATCGTCTGGTTGCTACCATTAACCACCTTAAGTTCCCAAGACCTCGACATGACAGCTTCCCTCTCTGAGTTGCTATCGGTCACAGCAGCTACGTTATATATAATGCTCAGGTCATTATCAATCCCGACCTCTAGGGTCACCGATGAGACAATCTCTACATTGGACACCTCCCCAGCAACCATAGAGCCCCGTGGAGACTGCATATCCATCCCTGGTACGTGTGGTACACCCTCTAGGACTACCACATGTACTTGCACATTTTTCACAGTGGTTTCCCTCACCTGGGAGCTCTCAACATCAATTAGAATTTTTATACTATCCATATTTTTACCAACAGGGGGAGCTTCTTCCCAAATCACAGCCTGCAAAGGAAAAGGATTGTCATCATCATCACACATTGTACATAAATCTACATTATTATTATTATTATTATTATTATTATTATTATTATTATTTATTTTTAGAGCGCCATTCATTCCATAGCGCTGTACATATCATAAGCGGTGCACATACATAATACAGGCAATTGCCTTAAGCATGAACGAGACAAGTTACAGACTGGTACAGAAGGATAGAGGGCCCTGCCCGTGAGGGCTTACAATCTACATGGTATGGGGGATGGAGACAGTAGGCGAGGGTGAAGCTGGTCATGGCGGTATAGAAGCAGCAGTGTCACTGGTCGTAGGCTTGTCTGAAGAGGTGGGTTTTCAGGTTGCTTTTGAAGGATTCCACTGCAGGTGAGAGTCTGATATGTTGGGGTAGAGAGTTCCAGAGTATAGGGGATGCACGGGAGAAATCCTGGAGGCGAGTGTGGGAAGAGGTGATAAGAGGAGAGAAGGAGGTCCTGTGAGGATCGAAGATTGCGTGTGGGGATGTATCGGAAAGTAGCTCAGAGATGTAGGGAGGGGACCGATTGTGGACGGCCTTGTATGTGTGGGTTAGTATTTTAAACTGAATTTGCTGGGCAATGGGGAGCCAGTGCAGGGACTGGCAGAGGGGAGATGCAGAGAAGTAACGGGGGGAGAGATGGATTAGTCGGGCAGCAGAGTTGAGGATAGATTGTAGGGGTGCGAGAGAGCTAGATGGAAGGCCACAGAGGAGAATGTTGCAGTAGTCTAGGCGGGAGATGATGAGGGAATGTATAAGCATTTTTGCCGATTCAAAGTTGAGGAAAGGGCGGATGCGCGAGATGTTTTTGAGTTGGAAACGGCAGGTGGTGGAAAGGGCTTGGATGTGTGGTCGGAAGGAGAGGGCAGAATCCAAGGTCACTCCAAGGCAGCGGACTTGGTTGACCGGGGACAGTTGCAGTTATTGATTGTGATAGATAGGTCTGTTGGGGGGAGTGAGCAAGATGGGGGAAAGATGATGAATTCTGTTTTATCCATATTAAGTTTTAGAAAGCGAGAGGATAAGAAGGAGGATATGCGAGATAGGCATTGTGGGATTCTGGATAGTAAGGTGGTGATGTCTGGACAAGAGAGGTAGATTTGTGTGTCGTCAGCATAAAAGTGATACTGGAAACCATGGGACTCTATAAGCTGTCCCAGGCCGAAGGTGTACAACATTGTCATTATGCATTTCAGACATCTTGGCATATTCACTTTGCACTGTATCGGCACCACAGCATGGGATCTCTGACTTTCGCCATCCCAAATCTAGCCTTGGTCACAGGAACTTTAGGCAACACCGTAACCTTCTCCCATGCAGATTCCTGCAAGGCAGCAAACGCAACAGGCTTAGCTATCTGTTCAGACACAGCATTTTTCACATAGTCACTCATTTTTTAGATAGTTTCTCGCCTCGGTGCTTCATCACTCATCGGCCCGGCAGGTAGCAACTGCCGCCGGCTTACTGTCACAACATTATCTAGAGGAACAGTCTTACCCAGCAATGTCACGGGATTGGCAGTCTCAGGAGACGAGGATCTTCCCCTGACACTTCTACCAAGATCACCAGCCTTCTCTTAATTCTTGGTATCCCGAACACCAGCAGACTCCTTACTGTAACCGTTGCCACTAGAAACGACATGGCCTGGAGTCACTATTTTTCCTGGATGGTCCCTCCAACTGCATCCTTGAGGACTCTGTGTACAGTCGCAAGCAAAATAGGCACTCCTGAGAAACGCACCACTCTCCACCTCTTTGTCCTCCCGATGGTTGCCCTCAGCAACGGCACATATCTGCTGTTTATCAGATTATCCGCTCCACAGCTGTCAGAGTAATGAAAAGTCTTTGCCGAGCACAAACGCCACTTCAAGAGGCTCACATTTTAAGAGCTCACACTGTACAGAACCATGGTCTGTTACAAAGGTCAGTGACACAGTGACATCTGTCTCTGGCCCCCTCTCTAGAAAGTCTAGTACTTCGAGCATGACCCGAGATACCTACTGGCGGGAGTCTAGTGTAACCCTCCACCATTTTGCAGCCATTTTGACAGGTCAGTTTTTTCTACTGGGCTTCTGGCCCTTTAAATCCACACACAGCTTGTAACACAGAAAAAACAGTCCACAATCGCATGAGCAGCACTTGCTCCACTGGACAAAACAGGCTTTGGGCCCTTTAAATCACTGCACAGCAACACAGCAATTCCTTGGCAACATTCACAGCACCTGCTCTTCTCAGCCAGTTCGTTGCCCCTAGCAACCTGCTATTACTGCCCGCATCCTCCACCATATGTAGGGATTGTCTCTTTTTCAGGGGTCAATCTCACAGACTTCGCCATGGACACCAGATTGAAGTCCAAACGATGCTTTATTTTCAAACACAAAACAGCAACCAAAACATAAAACACAAACATAAATCCTCAGCCGTCTGGCCACTGACTAAACAGTCTTTCCCTCTCTATCAGGATCTGGGTCTACCACCCATCTCCCCAAAACACATCACCAGTGCTTACCCCACACACACAGGGTTAGAGGGTCCCGGCTCCCACAGGCCTCGACACAGCCTGCTCCTTTCCGAGACTAGGAGCCACACCCAAGTCCAGCAACAGGATTAAATAGCATCCCTGGACATGAGCATTGTCTAAAATCCTGGACTGGAGCAGGGGGAACAGGCACCCACCCAGCACATTGCCTGTTTCCAGTAAAAGCCCGCCCTGGACTAGCTGGAGCCAGCTAAGTTAACTATCTAACAATTTAGCAATAACAAATAACAAAACAGGTGCACACTGTGGTCTTACTAAGCCCTCAAACTGATGTTAAAATTGAGAGATTAATCAACATGTCCTGCAGTGGAGGACATGTCTTAAGCCCGTGCACCACGCCAAGGTTTCTCAAGTAGCTCGGGACCTAACACTCACCTACCAGTGCCATATGGGCAATACCAGGGGCCAGTGGACAAAATTACAGGAATGTATTAGGCCGACTCGCAGCAGACTCCTCAGTTACCTCTAGCATGTAACCATGCCTGCAATGGGATGAAGGGAGAAGGCTGTGAGCCCCACCCAAGACTGGCTGATTCGGCCCAGGCCTCACAGGTGCACCTAAATATAGCCTGTGGATGGAAAACAGGCTACATTTACATGGGAGTTTATACACCTCCAAACAATTATATATACACGAACCAACTGAAAGGTGGCATGAAGCAGGATGTGCTCAACCCAAAAATGCAGTTGTGCATATATATATACAGGGGAGCAGATCCTGCACTTGTGGCCCGTTGCTAATGGCGATCCCCAGCAAAAATGCATACGGTGGAGGATGCCCACTGGTATTGCCCATATGGCACAGGTAGGTGAGTGTTAGGTCCCGAGCTACTTGAGAAACCTTGGCGTGGTGCTCGGGCTTAAGACATGTCCTCCACTGCAGGACATGTTGACTAATCTCTCAATTTTAACATCAGTTTGAGGACTTAGTAAGACCGCAGTGTGCACCTGTTTTGTCATTTGTTATTGCTAAATTGTTATATTACTTATTACATCCACACAATTGCCATCTTGTGTAGGATGTCTATTGTGGTTCTTGTGGTCCGCTGCGGGCATCCTCCACCGTATGCATTTTTGCTGGGTATCGCCATTAGCAACGGGCCAGAAGTGCAGGATCTGCTCCCCTGTATATATATGCACAACTGCATTTTTGGGTTGAGCACATCCTGCTTCATGCCACCTTTCAGTTGGTTTAAGTTAACTATCTAGGTGTCCACCAGCTAACTTAGTTGCCATCTATATCTAGGGCCTTTACTTCAGCAAGGCCAGGCCCCTTGGTGACACGCTCCTGGTGCAAACAACACCCCTTTTTCATGCTTCCTGGGGACTTTACTACACCCCTCCTATTCACATATTCACATTGCCACATATATTATATATATATATATATATATATATATATATATATATATATATATAAACTGGACAGGTGTGGTGCTGTTTTTGAAAAAAAAAAAAACAGCCATGTTTATCTCATCCTGGACAATTCCTTTAAATTCAACCTGTTCATCTGAAAGTAGAGAACACCTACTGTACAGAATGTAGGTCTGATGTTATAATCAGAAATTAAAAAGATGTGGTGAGTCTTATAGGAAAATTAATTTCAGGGGAATTTACTAGAGAAACTCCACATTCAAATAATGTTTCAGCCTTAGATTTATTTTATTCTTCTCTAAAATGTGTATAGTGAATGTATTTGATTATTTTTTTGTAGTTTGGATACCCAGTTTTTATTAGCATTTATTTCCAATTCTAAATGAAGCTCAATATCACCATTTCAAAAAGATGGTATTTTATACAAATGTGCAGGCCTATGGGTATGTACTGTAAGCATTTATTTAAAATAAATTCCTAAAGCAACAAGATTGTATTAACGCATCAAACATAATTATAATTTTTCTCACGTTTTCAGAAGTCATAAATTCTAAAATGTGGCAGCAGGTTTATAAACATTCTTCTGATTATGGTCAGTTGAAATTTTTAGACTCAAGAGTGTCCAAATAACGAAAACCAATGTAATAAACAAAATCTTAATAATGAGAGCAACACTTTGACATTAGTCTTCAACTCCAAAAAAGGGAAAAAAGTAAAACAAAAAGTAAAAAAGTAATATGGCTTGCAGACGCAGTGTCTCTAGATTTGAATCCAACCAAAGACAAACCTGTGTTTGCATGAGTTTCCTCTGGGTACCCTAATTTTCTCCTACACTCCAATGCACAAATATCATGCTATAAATTATCCATAGCATTCCATATGCTTATGTTGGAAATGTGGATATATCATGCTGACTTAGAGCTACATACAGTCTATTTGGAAAGTCTTCAGACCCTTTCACTTTTTTACATTTTGTTTAGTGTTGAGCGAGCATGCTTGGCCAAACACCAGTTCGGCTCGAGTATCGCTATGCTCGGCACACGGCGGTATTCGGCCGAGATCAATGCTTGAGTCTCCTCCCCGCACGTTTCTTGGCTGCTACGCAGGTAACTGCTGCCCTCACTGTAATGCCGTAGCCATGTTGGTTACCGGCATTACATTGATTGGCTGGCCAGAATGTGTCATCGGGTGCTATATAGAACCCGATGACGTGTGTTCGGCTCAGTCTTAGTCGGGGAGAACTGTGCTGAGGGAGTGATATAGGAATATTTTTATTAGAAAAACTTTTCAGAGACCCAAAAGTCCTTTAAAACGCTTAGAGACATAGGGCGTACAGGTACACCCTGATGTCCGAGTCCTTAAGGACACAGGGCGAACATGTACACCGTGTGTATTTCCGATCACTCAAATTATTCAGCAGGTACCTTGGTACAATGCCGAGGGGGATCCTGTGACATCCCCCCCCCCCCCTCTCATTTCCAGGATGGCCGAGCGGTTAGCAGAGTGTCAGCACATTGCTTACACTCTGCTTGAAACGGCTGATATCTGTGCTGGCCCCCCTTCGTCCCCATCACCCGCTGCTCTATTGTGGCAGCGGTTTATGGTTACTGTGGCAACTGGACGCCTTCACAGGCTTTCGGCTTGCATGGTAATGCTAAGTCTGATCAGACTTCTGCTAAAGGCAGAAGTCTGATCAGACTAAATGTAAAGTGAAAATACAGAACAGTACACTATATAGTGTACTGTATTGTATTATACAGACATCAGACCCACTGGATCTTCAAGAACCAAGTGGGTCTGGGTAAAACAAAAATGTAAAAAAGTGGGAAAAAAACAAAAAAAAAACAAAACATTTATCACTGATTAAAAATAAAAAAATGGGGGTGTGGCCTGGCCATCTGAGGGAATGGTGGCGTGAAAGCTGAGCTCCGCCGCCTGAGCTGCAAATAGGAGACCCACTAGCCTGTAGAACCCCGCTCATGGGGAAGAAAGCGGCGCCCAAGCCCACTGTTACTGGCCAGACTCCCTCCAGGAACAGCAACACGCTGGACAGTTACCTTTGCAGGATCCAGACATCGCCGCCCGGCACACGCAGCCTTCTTCACACTGCGGCCTCCGGCGCCTGTTCCCTGCTGGAACCTCGCGCTCTCCTGCGCCCCCGCTACTGCCGCACTTCCAGGACCCGGAACCTGTGCTCCTGTCTCCCACGGCAGAGGTATTTGTCCCCCATAGTTTAGGGGATCCACTGGGGGAATTTATATCAAAGGCGGGATCGCCACCCCCACGAGATCGGGGCCTAATCATGTCGCCTAAAATGGCGCCTAAATCGGCCAGACAGTCGGCTGCTTCCACGCATAAGCGCAAAGACTGGACAGAACCTCAACCAGAGAATATAGATCCAGCCCAATATCGCTCCTCTGCAGATCCTGAGGGGGCCCCCTGGGATCAATTATCTGATTCTATGGATGAGGGTGAGGAGGGTTCCATTCACTCCACTTACTCCTCCACTATGCTTCAGCAAACGCTCCAGCATTTGCCTACTAAAGAAGACTTCAAGCTGCTGATTACTGAGGTCTGCAATGCCTGTAAATCTAAAATTTCAACCCTTAGGAAGGACATCCAGCAGTTAGCAGGCGCGTGGATTCCATAGAGACTGACCATGATGATACCCGTAGAACTGTGGCCCACATACAATCCATTATAGCCTTACAATCGCAATTTATTAGGAACAACACCCGCCATCTGGAGGACCTGGATAATCGGGGCCGCAGAAACAATATACATATTTGCAGCCTCCCTGAGCCAGATAAAGAAGAAGACCTGAGGGAAACTTTGACTGAACTCTTTAACTCCATCCTGGGGACCCCTTTAACTCAGCCCATTAAGCTGGACCGTGCACACAGAGCACTGTGCCCTAAGTCCTCTACTGCTTAACCTTCCGATGTCATCTGTTGTGTGCACGATTTTGAATTGAAAGAAAACATAATGTCTAAAGCCAGGATACGTAGGTCCATTGAGTTCCATGGTGCACCTGTTCAATTATACCAAGATTTTTCCTGGTGGACCCTCCAAAAAAGAAGGGTGCTGCAACCACTACTGGCTCTTTTGAGGGAGCACTGGAGCCAATATAGATGGGGCTTCCCCTTTGCCTTCATAGTCACGAAGGAGGGCAAAACTTCCACCAACCTCCACCAACATTCTGACCTCCTTCCTTTCTGTTCTGCCCTAAATCTGGACCCACCCTCTATAGCAGACTGGGAACTCCCGGATCCCCGTCCTTCTCCAGAACTGGTGTGGCAGACACTTGGACCGAGGAGACGACGCCCTCCTCCTCGGGACGACCAACGCAACGTGGAATCCAATGTTGCTCCCCCATGAACATTCGGTTCCCTTTCAACTGATATTGAACGTCTCCTAACCGCTTTAGTTTACTGCTTTTTAGGCATTTTTTTTTTCTTTCAGCCCGGGACCATTATTTCTTTGTTGAATACCTAGATTATTCCCTACTCTTGATAAAGTTGATCTTATTGCTGTTCTGGAGTCCTCTTTCTCTGCCGTTTTTGAGGATGTCCAGTCACTCTCCTACCCTAGGGATGAGTACGTATACCTTCCCTCCTTCCCTTCTCTTTTTTGGGAATGAGAGCTGGTATCCCTATGTTGGAATATTTGCTTCCAGATTGTTACTGATCCCTTTCTGGGTGCGTGCACCCAATGATATTGCAATTAAGTGGTTGTTGCTGTCTTTTGTGTCTCCCCTTTCTTCCCTTCTGTTTTTCCTATTGTGTCTCTCTTTTTTAGGCGATCTGGCTTCGTCCCATCTGAAATATGACTTGACAATAGCCCAACTCTTCCGTGGTCCTTATGTGCTGGCTTTAGAGATCCACAATTAGCAAGTATTTTTTTCTTCATGTTTCATGATGATCAAGTGTATTTCCCTAAATGTTAAAGGCCTCAATTCCAATGCCAAAAGGCGGTTAGCTCCTAATGAATGTAAGTCCCAGAAGGCAGATGTAGTGGTTCTCCAAGAGCCTCATTTTGACCAGCTAGGCTCCTTTAAATTTGCGCGGAAAACTTTTCCTAGAGTATACTCTGCGACCTCGGGGAAGAAGACAGCAGGGGTGGCCATTCTCCTCTCAGCTCACTGTCCGATTCAGGTTGACTCTTGTACAGCGGATGATGGCGGGAGGTTTCTCATACTCAAAACTAAGTTGCAAGGTAGCCCACTTATACTGTGCAACCTGTATGCCCCGAATTCAGGTCAAGTTCACTTCATAAATGGAGTCCTTTCTAAGCTGTCCCAGTTTCTTCCTTCTGCACTCTTGGTAGGGGGAGATTTCAATGCTCCTTTATCGGAGCAGATGGATAGATTATCCATGACCAATACGCCTCCCACGGGAGCACAGTGTCGTTTAGCGGGACTTTTTAGGCACACTATTCAACGCCACGCCCTATATGATCTGTGGAGGGTGAACTATCCCAATGCAAAATCCTACACTTTTTTCTCCCACCCCCACAGTACTCATACTCGCATTGATTATTTCTTTGGTAACATTCCTGTTCTGAGAATGTTGAAGGACGCTGATATGGGCCACATCACCTGGTCCGACCATGCCCCAATTTCCGTTAATCTTAGCTGTACAGGAGCGAATACTAGAGTCTGCCACTGGCGCTTTAATGAATCTTTCCTCAATAGTCTGCCACTTCGCCAGGGACTTGGAGATGCTGTCACAGAATATTTTACACCTAATTAATCTTCTGTCTCTTCTGCCGCGACCCTGTGGGAAGCCCACAAGGCAGTCTATAGAGGCCATTATATTGTGCTAGGGTCTCGTTTGAAAAAAGACCGTCAAGCCCAACAAGCCTTCCTTACTGCTCAACTTAAAAACTTGGAGGAGCAGTTGGGTCACAGGAGGTCTCGCCACCTGTTGCGCCGTATAGTAGTACTGAGGGCCCGACTGCGAGATCTGCTGACCCACAAAGTGGAGAAGTTATTGTTATACTCTAGACAAAGATTTTATACTTGGGGTAACAAACCTCACACCCTCTTGGCAAACCAGCTACGTGATGCTAACTTGACGGGTAGTCCTACTGTTATGAGACCGAAGGAGATCTCGAAACCCTTCCAGGAATTCTATGCGCACCTCTATTCCCTCCCCCAACAGCACCCTCCAATTGATACCTTTTTGTCCAATTGTAGTCTTCCTAAACTCCCAGAGGAAGCATTGCTGGCTTTGAACGCCCCCTTTACAGGGGATAAGTTGCAGGAGGTACTTAAACAACTTCCTAATAAGAAGTCGCCAGGCCCAGATGGGTTGCCTTATATATATTATAAGACTTTTTCGGACATTCTGTTGCCTCACATGGTGTCGCTGTACAACTCTTTTTTGCAGGGGTCCCCGATACCCACCTCCCTATCACATTCCTACATAACATTGATCCCTAAACCATGAAAAGATCCCCTAGACTGTGCCACTTATAGGCCTATCGCCCTCTTAAATTCGGACCTAAAAATGTTTACAAAAACTTTAGCTGACCGTTTATCGATATGGCTGCCACAGTTAATACATAAAGATCAAGTAGGGTTTGTCAGATATCGGCAGGGTGGAGACAATACCAGACGTACTATCGATCTTATAGAGATTGTCAACAGACGCAATGAGGAAACTCTCTTACTTAGTCTCAACGCTGAAAAAGCGCTTGACCGTCTGAACTAGTCGTTTATGTTCTCCACCGTGCAAACCTTTGGCATCACAGGCCCCTTTTTAACAGCATTACGTGCTCTTTACTCTCAGCCAACGGTGGCGGTAAAAATGCCCCATGCCCTCTCCTCAGCCTTCCCTATATGTAATGGCACGCGGCAAGGGTGCCCGTTATCCCCCTTAATTTTTGTCTTATGCATTGAGCCCCTGGCGGCGGCCATCCGAGCGCATCCGTACATACATGGGGTCGTGGTCAATAGAGTTGAATTCAAGCTATCATTGTTCACGGATGATATATTGCTTACGTTGACGGACTTACATGTTACACTCCCAAGTCTTTTCCACTTGTTGAGTGTGTACGGTACGTTGTTTGGTTATAAAGTGAACACTACTAAAACAGAGGCTCTTCCTCTCCACTGTAGTGCTGAAAGGATGGTTGCCTTGAAAACAAATTTTCACTTCTGATGGAGGGACGACATGTTGCATTTGGGGATAAATCTTACCCCAACCTACTCCTCCTTGTACACACACAACTTTCCGGATATGTTCCGGACCCTGAAGGCCCTTATGACCAAGTGGATGCCCCTTCCCATCTCATTGTTGGGTTGTATAGCTACGGTCAAGATGACCATACTACCAAAACTACTATACCTGTTTGAGACTTTGCCGGTCCAAATACCGAAACTACGATTTATTTGGAATGGGAAACGACATCGGATTGCTTGCGTGACCCTCACCGCACCTAAACAGCTAGGGGGGCTGGCAGCTCCTGAGGCACCTGTTTACCTCCATATTTAAGTCTAAAACTGTTTCCACCCCCACCTCTTTTGAGAAACTTTGCAAACTGTCTACTTCAACTAAGGGCCTTATATCAGAAATATACCTCCTCCTGTCTTCCTCCCCAGTTAACCATTCTTATATGTCTAAATGGGAAAGGATCCTCAATTGATCCATTTCAACTGCGGAATGGAAACTGGTATGGGACAGGACTAGGGATGAGCAAACCCGAACTGTATAGTTCAGGTTCGTACCGAATTTTGGGGTGTTCGGGACACGGACCCGTACCCGAACATTTTCAAAAAAGTGCCTACTAATGGCATGACTGTGATTGGCCAAGTGCAGCATGTGACCCAGCTTTTATTTAAGCTGGAGTCACGTAGCGCCGCACGTCACTCTGCTCTGATTAGTGTAGGGATAGGACGCAGCTGCTGTGAGGGCGATATTAGGCAGGGAAAACTCAGCAAAAACACCTAATGAAGTGATCGATCTGCAGCTGTGAAACATTCAACTTCTGCTAGTTAATTGCTCACTGGTTTTTAGGCTGCACAGAGCGTTTTTCTGTCACTTTTTTCTGGGGTGATCGGCAGCCATTTTTGTGGTGCACCAGCACAAGCTGCCACAAAGTCCATCAATCCATCAATACTAGTTTTTTTTTTTTTGCTATATCCTACATTAGGGGCTTGGCTGTGCTTATTGTCACCCCTAGAAACTCAGGATAGAAATTTCTATATTTTATTAAGGGGTTAAATTCAATTACCAAAATAGCAATCCCCTAAATCTGGTGTTCGAGCTGTGGCTATCCAAGTGTAATACTGTCTACTGTCCGGCAAAGGATATATTATTTTCTGGGGTGAAATTCAATTGCTAAAGTAGCAATTCCCTAAATCAGTGGTTTCTGCTGTGGCAGGACAAGTTTTATAGTGTCCGTCAAAGGATAGCTTTTGTTCTGGGGTGAAATTCAATTACCAAAATAGCAATACCGTAAATCTGGTGTTCCAGCTGTGACTGGCCAAGTTTCATAATGTCCGTCAAAGGATATATTATTTTCTGGGGTGAAATTCAATTGCCAAATAGCAATACCGTAAATCAGTGGTTTCAGCTGTGGCTTGCCAAGTTTAATAGTGTCCGGCAAAGGGTAGATTTTGTTCTGGGGTGAAATTATATTGCCAAAATAGCAATCCCCTAAATCTGGTGTCCCAGCAGTGGCTGGCCAAGTTTAATAGTGTCCGGGAAAGGATAGATTTTGCTCTGGCGTAAAATTCAATTGCCAAAATAGCAATACCGTAAATCAGTGGTTCCAGCTGTGGCTAGCCAAGTTTAATACTGTCCGGCAAAGGATAGATTTTAAATTGTTGGGTGAAATACTACCATTTTTTCCCGGTACAAACCCCTGCACTGCATAACTGACAGGGAACTTACAATTGGCGGTTACATTCTTGCATGAAATAAAGACTTTTTGGGCTGTGAAGCCAAAGGTAGTCGCCAATAACAGTTTTTTTATTTTTTATTTTTTTAAATAAATTAGTGTAGACCCCGTAACATTGGGAAAATAAAAAAAATAAAACAAAGTGTAAGTGCACGGTAGTATAACAGTGGTTGGGTGGGGCCGGTATACTTGTCTATTCTGCATAAGGTACAAACAAGTCCTGTGGGACCCATGCCTGGTTCTTTTTAATAAACAAAAGCTTTCCACATTGTCTGCGGACAGGCGGCTGCGCTTGACTGTGATAATGCCACCAGCCATGCTAAACACACATTCAGATAATACAGTGACTGCAGGGTAGGCCAGCACCTCCAAGGCGTAAAGGGCAACCTCAGGACATGTGCCCAATTTGATGACCCAGAATTTGAATGCGGCAGACCCAGTGGCGTAGCTAGAAATGATTGGGCACCACAGCAAATTTTTGAATGGGGCCCCCCTCCCCCAGTAATTTTTGCGCAAACCCCTTCCTTTCATGCCGCCATGCCTCTGGCTACTAAAGATCGCTCTCTCAGACCAGGCCCAGCAGCTGTTCCATTCACTTTCTACACTGTCCATAATGCCACTGTATATAATTCCATTGTATAATACTGTTAATCCTCCTCCTCCTCCTGGATGGGCCCTTTCTAGGTCACGGCCCCAAAGCAGTTGCTTCCCCTGCTTCCCCTGTAGCTATTCCCCTAGGCAGACCCATCAGTCAGTACGTGTACTGTTCCACCATGTTGCTGAAATGCTGCCTCCTGCTATGATGTTCCAGATCTGCTGGTGGTGCAGGTTGTTGTGGCGTGATGAAAAAGCTTTTCTGCATTTTGCCCATGCTAACTCTGCCTTCTGAGGTGTTGCCGGTGACCCAGCTACATTGGCAAGTTCTTCCTCCTCCTCCTCTTCCTTCACCTTGTGCTTCCACTGAGTCCCCGGTCTCAGGTGTGAATGCCATCAGCAGCGTGTCTACTAGCGGGCTAATATTCCTATTACACTCCAGTGAGGGAATTAA
This sequence comes from Bufotes viridis, assembly GCA_033119425.1. Lineage (NCBI taxonomy): Eukaryota > Metazoa > Chordata > Amphibia > Anura > Bufonidae > Bufotes > Bufotes viridis. The sequence goes on from CM065589.1 coordinate 219,467,937, forward strand.
GGACAGCACGTTGTCCTTGTAACGGGGATGCAGCAGGGTGGCCACCCAGTATTCAGCAAAAGTTAGAATGTGGCAGTAACTGGGCGGTCGTTGCGCAGGCACTGCAGCATGTAGTCGCTCATCTCTGCCAGGCTGCCCAGAGGAAAGGACAAGCTATCCTCTTTGAGGTAGGTATATCGTCTGTGTCCTCTGTATCCCCCAGCGTTCCTCCTACTTCTCTTCCTCATCCTCCAGAACTGTGCCCTGGCTGGACAATTGTGTTCCAGGCCAGGGCCTATGTTGGTGCAGATACCCACCCTCTGAGCCACTTGTATTCGGTTGGCCTTAAGTTAAGGATAAGGCGTGTACATAGTTTTGTTTCTTTATATGGTTAGTTTAGCTGCTTTATAATTATTTTAATATGTTTTTAAGTAAATTTGTAAATAGTTTGTTAATGGTTTGAGTGAAAGGGGGGGGGGGTGTTGAGTGTGTAGGGTGTAAGGCTGTTTGGGTTTATTTTCCATCCGCTTTCTACACTGTCTATACTGCCACTGTATCTAATTTCATTGTATAATACTGTTGAGGGGGCCCTGACAAAGTCATTTAGTCCTCCTTCTCCTCTTGCATGGGCCCCTTCTAGGTCAGGGACCCAAAACAGTATGCTTCCCACGCTTCCCTGTAGCTACGCCCCTGGGCAAACCCATCAGTCAGTACGTGTACTCTTCCACCATGTTGCTGAAATGCTGCCTCCTGCTAAGACGTTCCAGATCTGCTGGTGGTGTAGGTCGTTGTGGCGTGATGACAAAGCTTTCCCACATTTCGCCAATGCTAACCGAGCCTTCTGAGTTGCTGATGGTGACCCAGATGCCCGTGAGCTGGCTTGGGTGCCACCCTGCTGAGAACACGGTTCCTCCGCATCCTCCTCATCCTACTTATCCTCCTCATCCTCCAGAACTGTGCCCTGGCTGGACAATTGTGTTCCAGGCCAGGGACTATGTTGGTGCAGGAACACACCCTTCGAGACACTTGGATGTCACTGGCCTTAAGATAAGGCGTGTATATAGTTTTGTTTGTTTATATAGTAAGTTTAGCTGCATTATAGTTATTTTAATATGTTTTTAAGAAAATTTGTAAATAGTTAGTTAATGGTTTGAGTGAAAGGGGGGTGGGGGTGTTGTGTGTGTTCGATTAACTGAATTGATTTTCACTGTCTGGTGTTTAGGAATTTCTGCACCCCAAATTCAGCACATGTGGCAGGCAGGGGATGTGTGTCAAACCGGCTAGGCCCAGACCTGCTAGTATATTTCGCCCATTAGCGCACAACACCAGGCCGTGCTGGAGGCTCAGTGGCACCAACCAATGGTCGCTCTGTTGTTCCATGCCTATCCACAGCTCCCCCGCGGTGCAGGGTTTGTCCCACAAACACACAAGTTTTAAAACAACCTGCTGTCGTTACCCCTGGCTGTGCTGCTGTGGGTGGTGAAGGTGTTACGCTGAGTGGATGATGAGGAGGTAGAGAAAGAGGAAGCCGAGTAGGAGGAGGAGGAGGAGGTAACAGGATACAAAGGGAAATGCCCAGCCATCCTCGGGGGCGGAAGGACATTCACAAAAATGCTATCCGCCTTTGGGCCAGCCGCTACATTTACTCACTGTGTTGTTGAATATGTGGAGGATAGCGTTGCGCAGTGCACACTTGATTTTGTCCGCCACTTGGTTGTGCAGGGAAAGGATGGCTCGTCTGCAAAAGTAGCCGCGGCTGGGATACACGTACTGTGGGATAGCCATCGCCATAAGGTTTTTAAAACTGTCCACCAGACAGAATGACAGCATTTCAAAGGACCAGGAACTTTGAAATAAGGCATTCAGAGCCATGGGTAGGGGGTACTTCCTGTTTCTATTTCTTTTTCTCTCCAGTGTTTGGGAGATGGACAGCTGATAGCTAAACACTTCTATGGGATTTGGTGGAGATGTTTGGTGATAATGACAGATGTGGTGGTGTTGCTGCCACATCCTCAGTTTGCTGGGTGACAGGTGCCACTGTCACTCACTTGGGCTCAAGTTTAGAATGTTTATTTATTATTTTTCTGCATTTTATTTTATTTTAAGTCATTTCCATATTCACATATGTTTGCAGGGCATTTACCTACATTTTGCTGCCTTTTGCAGCCCTCTAGCCCTTTTCGGGTCCCCATTGACTTCAATGGGGTTCGGCCGAACTTCTCGAAACCGAACATCCAGGTGTTCTCTCAACTCTAGACAGGACTGCGAAGTCTTCCTCTTGCATTTCCCACAGGGAGAATTCTTATAAAGTACTGATGTTCTGGTACCATACCCCACAATTGCTGCAGCGTTCATTTCCCTCCCTCTCTGATAGATGTTGGCGATGTACCACTGGAGAGGGATCTCACATTCACATTTTTTGGAGTTGCCCTTTAATCCAGCACTTTTGGGAAATGGTCCAGGACATTTTATACCAGGTCCTCAATATCAGGTTCCCATTAAGCTCCTTCTTCTATTTGTTGAACGTACCGCCTATGCCGTTGAAACGATACTTCCTGCTCTTATCTATACTTATTCTGACTGCAGCCAGGCGCTTGATTGCCAGATTTTGGAAGCGAGCTGTCATGCCTACCCAGACGGATCTCATTGCTAATGTCCTGGAGGTTAGGAAGATGGAATATTTGACCGCTAGCCTTACCAATCGAATGGAGCGGTTCAACAAAATCTGGCAATCTTGCCTAGACGGACTAGTGACAAATAACCTCCCCACCCCCCACCCCCTCCTGATGTTCCATGTCTTGTGTCTCCACCTACAGTCTTATTTGTGCACCTCGCATGTTTATCTTGCTTTTGTTCTATTTTTTTGGTTATGATCACATATTGTGTAAGCTTCACACATGTCTGCCATGCTCATATCTCAACCTGTTGCATACACCAGTTTTGTTATACTATGCTGTGTTGTGTATTACTTAATAGCGCTGGTGGACCTACCCCCACCTTTTTCTGTAGCCTATGTATAATAATCACACTTGACTACTGTGGCTTGTAACCATTATTGTTTTTTAGTAAAAACTCAATAAAAATTGACAATAAAAAAAAAAAATACACTTCACATGTTTGATATCACCGCATCCGTAATGACCTGATCTATGAAACGGTCATGTTACTTTCCCCACATGGTAAGTGCCATAAAAAATAAAAACTATGATGAAATTGAAATTTTGCCAACCTTACTTCACAAAAAAGGTAATAAAAGTGATCAAAAAAGTCTTATGTACGCCAAAATGGTACCAATCAAATCAGCACCTCATCCCACAAAAAATGAGCCCCTACATGAGACAACCGCTCAAAAGGTAAAAAAAATTAGGCTCTCAGACTATGGAGACACTAAGACATATTTTTTTTACCCTAAAATGCTGCTATTGTGTTAAAGTAAAATAAATTTAAGAAAGAAGTACACATATTTGTATCACTGCGTCCGTAAGAACTTGCTCTATAAAAATATCACATGACCTCAGGTGAACACCATAAAAAATGGTGTAAAAAAAAAAGCCATTTTTTGTCACCTTACATCACAAAAAGTGTAATACAAAGCAATAAAAAGGTGTATGCCTCCTAAAATAGTACCAGTCAAACCACCATCTCATACCGCAAAAAATGAGCCCCTACATAGGACAATCGCCAAAAATAATAATAATATGTCTTTTAGACTATGGAGACACTAAAACATGATTTTTTTTTCTAAAATGCTGTTATTGTGTTAAAGTAAAATAAATTAAAAAAGTAAAAACCTGCTCTATAAAAATAACACATGACCTAACCCCTGAGGTGAACACATAAAATAAAAAATATATAAATACAGTGTCAAAAGCCATTTTTGTCATCTTACATCACAAAAATTGTAATAGCAAGCGACCAAAATGTCATATGCACCCCAAGATAGTGCCAAACAAGCCAACATCTCATCCCGCAAAAAAAAGAGCCCCTACATAAGACACCCAAAAAATAAAATATGGCTTTACAGAATGTGGAGGCACTAAAAAATATTTTTTTTCAAAAATACTTTATTATGTAAAACTGAAACAAAACCCCCCAAAAGGTAGTCATATTTGGTATTGTCACATCCGTAACAACCTGCTCTATAGAAATAGCACACAATCTATCCTGTCAGATCAACAATGTAAATAACAACAAATAAAAACAGACCCAAAACAGCTATTTTTTTTGCAAATTTTCCATTTTAATCCATTTTTCCAGTAACAAAGCAAAGGTTAACAGCCAAACAGAACTCAATATGTATTGGCCCGATTCTGTAGTTTGCAGAAACACCCCAAATGTAGTCGTAAACTGCTGTATGGCCAAACGGCAGGGCACAGAAGGAAGGGAACGCCATATGGTTTTTGGAAGGCAGATTTTGCTGGACTGGTATTTTGACACCATGTCCCATTTGAAGTCCCCCTCTGATGTACCCCTAGAGTAGAAACTCCAAAAATGTGACTCCATCTAAGACACTACACCCCTCAGGTTACCAAAACCGATTTTACAAACTTTGTCAACCCTTTAGGTGTTCCACAAGAGTTATTGGCAAATGGAGTTGAAATTTCAGAATTTCTATTTTTTGTTACCTTGCCTCAAGAAAGTGTAATATAGACGAACCAAAAATCATATTTACCCTAAAATAGTACAAACAAAACTGCCACCTTATCCCGTAGTTTCCAAAATGGTGTCACTTTTCTGGAGTATCTATTGTAGGGGTGCATCAGAGGGGCTTCAAATGGGACATGGTGTAAATAAAACAGTCCAGCAAAATCTGCCTTCCAAAAACCATATGGCGTTCCCTTCCTTTTTTGCCCTGCCGTTTGGCCAAACAGCAGTTTACGACCACATATGGGGTGTTTCTAAAAACTACAGAATCAGGGCAATAAATTTTGAGTTTTGTTTGACTGTTAACCCTTGATTTGTTACTGGAAAAATTGGATTAAAATGGAAAATTTGCCCAAAAAAATAAAATAAATAAAATCGAAATTCTGAAATGTTATCTCCATTTGCCATTAACTCTTGTGGAACACCTAATGGGTTAAAAAAGTTTGTAAAATCAATTTTGAATACCTTCATGGGTGTAGTTTCTAGAATGGGGTCATTTTTGGGTGATTTCTATTATGTAAGCCTCCCAAAGTGACTTCAGACATGAATTGGTCCTTAAAAAGTGGGTTCTGGAAATTTTCTGAATTTTTTTTTCAAGATTTGCTTCTAAACTTCTAAGCCTTGTAATGTCCTCAAAAAATAAAATGGCATTCCCAAAATGATCCAAACATGAAGTAGACATACGGGGAATGTAAAGTAATAACTATTTTTGGAGGTATTACTATGTATTATAGACGTAGAGAAATTGAATTTTGGTAAATTTGGTATTCTTTTATAAATAAAAATGATTTTTTTGGACTCCATTTTACCAGTGTCATGAAGTACAATGTGTGACTAAAAAAAATCTCAAAATGGCCTGGATAAGTAAAAGTGTTTTAAAGTTATTCACACATAAAGTGACACTGGTCAGATTTGCAAAAAATGGCCTGGTCCTTAAGGGGTTAAGGATTATTGTGTGTGGCAGCAGCGATATATATATTTAGCGCAACCTGCGCTAAATTGATAAAGCTTTACAGACCCAAAAGTCCTTTTAAGGACTATTATGTGTGTGGCAGCAGCAATAACTAATTTTAGCGCAAACTGCGCTAAATAGCTAATAATTTACAGACCCAGAAGGCCTTTTAAGGACTATTGTGTGTGGCTGCAATATCTATTTTTAGCGCATCCTGCGCTAAATAGCGGCAGTGTAAAGTGTGCACATCCAAAAAATTATCTGCGATATCCAGTATACTTTTACCGTAGACAGTGTCTGCTGCGGACAATGACATTAGTTGCGCTACATCTCCAGTGTAAATTGTGCGCATCCAAAAATATCTGTGACATCCAGTGTACTTTTTCCATAGACGATGTCAGCTGCGGACAGTAAGATTAGGTGCGCAACATCTCCAGTGTAAAGTGTGCACATCCAAAAAATATCTGTGACATCCAGTGTACTTTTTCCATACACGGTGTCCGCTGCAGACATTGACATTAGGTGCGTATTATCTCCAGTGTAAAGTGTGCGCATCCAATAAATATCCATGACATCCAGTGTACTTTTTCCGTAGACTGTGTCTGTTGCGGACAGTGACATTATTTGCTCTACATCTCCAGTGTAAAGTGTACGCATCCAAAAAATATCTGTGACATCCAGTGTACTTTTTCCATACACGGTGTCCGCTACGGACAGTGACATTAGTTGTGCGCCATCTCCAGTGTAAAGTGTGCGCATCCCAAAAATATCTGTGACATCCAGCGTACTTTTTCTGTAGACATTGTCCTCTGCTGCGGACAGTGACATTAGCTGCACCATATCTTCAGTGTAAAGTGTGGGCATCCAAAAAATATCTGTGACATCTAGTGTACTTTTTCCATACACGGTGTCCGCTGCAGACAGTGACATTAGCTGTGCACAATCTCCAGTGTAAAATTTGCGCATCCAAAAAATATCTGTGACATCCAGTGTACTTTTTCCGTAAATGGTGTCCGCTGCGAACAGTGACATTAGTTGCGCCAGATCTCCAGTGTAAAGTGTACTCATCCAAAAAATCTGGTAAATCCAGTATACTTGTTCCGTAGAGAGTGTCTGCTGTGGACAGGGACATTACTGTGCACCATCTCTATTGTAAAGTGTGCGCATCCCAAAAATATCTGTGACATCCAGTGTACTTTTTTCCGTAGATTGTGTCTGCTACGGACAGTGACACTAGTTGTGCAACATCTCGAGTGTAAAGTGTGCGCATCCCAAAAATATCTGTGACCTCCAGAGTACTTTTTCCGTAGACGGTGTCAGCTGCGGACAGTGACATTAGCTGTGCCATATCTCTAGTGTAAAGTGTGTGCATTCAAAAAATATCTGTGACATCCAGTGTACTTTTTCCATAGACGGTGTCTGCTGTGGACAGTGACATTAGCTGTGCGACTTCTTCAGTGTAAAGTGTGCGCATCCCAAAAATATCTGCAACATCCAGTGTACTTTTTCCATAGACGGTGTCTGCTGTGGACAGTGACATTAGCTGTGCAACTTCTTCAGTGTAAAGTGTACGCATCCCAAAAATATCTGCGACATCCAGTGTACTTTTTCCGTACACAGTTTCTGCTGCGGACAGTGACATTAGTTGCGCAACATCTCGAGTGTAAAGTGTGCGCATCCAAAAAATTTCTGTGACATCCAGTGTACTTTTTCCATAGACAGTGTCTGCTGTGGACAGTGATATTAGTTGCGCCACATCTCCAGTGTAACATGTGCGCTGAAATTTTTTATCTGTAACATACAGTGTTCTTTTTCAAAAGACGTTGTCCGCTTTTGACATTTCCAGTGTAACTTGTGCGCATAAAGTTTTTATCTTTGACATACGGTGTACTTTTTCCGTAGACGCTGCGGACAGTGACATTACCGGTGGTACCTCTCCTGTATAACATTTCCTCATCCCAAATGCCTGTGACATTAAATGTACCGTATTTTTCGCTTTATAAGATGCACTTTTTTCCCCTCCAAAGTGGTTGGGCGTGCTGCCGGCTTCACTGAATGCTAAGTGATGCCGGCTACCCACGCTTCTATTTAATTCAAACATGTGTCCTACACTATCGTTGGGCAGGCTGGCGGCTTCTCTGAATGCACTGTAGTGCCACCAGCCTGCAAGTCCTTCCACTTACCCCTGCAGTACGATCCCCTTCTCTGTGCTGCCTTCTGTGATTCTCTGATTGGTGGTAAGCGACTCCTGCTCCCCCTGCCTCTACCAATCAGCTCTGTACATTTCCTCCACCAATCAGCTCCGCACATTGTTCGCACCACATGACCTCCCCCCTATCAGGGTACCGTAGATTGCTTCCTAAAGTCCCATGGTGAGGATAGCTCAAGGCAATTTACGGTAACCTAATGAAAAATGTGTGCCAAATATGACTATAACCCCCCTCATCCATAGAAATCCACCCATGTACTGCAGTAAATGGGTGGATTCCTATGGATGTGGGGGGTTATAGTCATATTTAAAATAAACACTGTTATGTAATTGGCATGTGTCTATATTAAATATGACTATAACCCCCTTCATCCATAGAAATCCACCCATGTACTGCAGTATATGGGTGGATTCCTATGGATGAGAGGGGTTATAGTCATATTTAATATAGACACATGCCAATTACAGGACGGTCCCTGGACAGTGTTCATTCTAAACATAACTATAACCCCCCTTATCCATAGGAATCCACCCATATACTGCAGTACATGTGTGGATACCTATTGATGAGGGGGGTGTGACACAGTGAGAGGTTTGGTGGTAAAAAAACAGGTATTTTCCTCTCAGCCTGTGCTGCTGGGTTGATTGCAGCCAGGTGAGGGCAAATACTGGACCGGATTTTAGGTGCCGGTCCGGGTTTTTTTTGGGTTAATACCTAGCTGCCTTTAAAAGACAGCTGGGTTTATGCAAAGCTCTCTCTCTGTGTGTGGGATCTGAGCCCTGTGCTGGGCTGAAAAGCTGAGACCTGTGTGTCAGGAGAACAGGCCATGTAAAGACGGTCAGTGGACTTTTTGTGTTGCCGAGCATTCAGCCAGGTGTGAACTGACACCTAGGATTTCAGGTGATTTATCTTGGAAACTGCTGGTGTTCTGTGGAGCTCTCAGGGCTGGAAGCAAGAGCTGGCAAAGAGGCGTGCAGTCTGCCTGGAACCCTGAGGTTGGACTTTCCTGCGGCTGGGCTGACAGCCGGGTGTGAACACGCACCTAAACCACACAGGTGAATTTGATTCAGTCTTGGACTTTTGTTTTGCCTCAAGTTTTTGCTATGTGTGTGAAGTAACACTAAGTGACTGTTTTGAGTTTTGTTTGTGCAAGTGTGAAATAAAACACTGTTTGCTGCACTACTGGACTCTCTTTGCCTCTATACTGCACCCGCACCGCTGTCTACCAGAGCAACTCCCCACATTTGGTGTTGGATGCGGGCAATTGCAGTGAGGCTGGCGGGAAGCCAAAACTTTTTGTAGCATTTTTTTTTTTGGGCACTGTTGTATGTCCTGGATTAAGCCTGCCAAGCTGCAACCACCAACACAGGACAAGATGAAAGAGACATGAAGAAGCCTTACTTGTCCAACAGCAGGCCATCGCACAACAGCAAAAAAGACATGAAGAGGCCATCGCACAGCTGCTAGAGGCTAATCAGCGACAGCAGGACACGAACCAGCGGCTGCTGCAACACGTAATGGTGCTAGAAAAGTCAGGGATGCCTCAGGGAGTGCACGATGCCCGGAAAGCAGTCCGCACCGCCGTTCCCAAGATGACACCGACAGATGATGTTGAAACCTACTTGGCGATGTTCGAAAAGGTGGCCGTGAGAGAGGGACTACCCCGAGACCAGTGGGCAGAGGTCATCGCTCCGTTTCTGGCGTCAGGACCCCAACAGGTTTACTTTGATTTACCGGACGACCAAGCCGCAGACTACTCTGTGGTTAAGGGTGAGATTCTGGCGAGACTGGGGGTGAATGTGTTGGTCAGGGCCCAGCGGGTACATCAGTGGGAGTTTAACCCAGTTGAGCCAGCACGACCCCAGTATTACAATTTGCTAAAACTCTTACAAAAATGGCTACCGCCTGACGTACTTAGTCCCACTGCTATGCTGGACCGTATTGTAGCTGACAAATTCTGGAGGGCATTGCCACTACCCCTCCAGCGCTGGGTTGGCCAGACATCTCCTACTAGTGCCCTGGAGATGGTGGACCTGGTCGAACGTTATGGGGCTACTGAGGAACTTAAGGGGGGGACTCTGGGGAAGGGAGTAATAAAACCCAGAAAATCCCCTCCCCAGACCCTGCAGCCTGAGCTGAGAAAGACCGCACGGGATGTGCCCTTTGGGGATCGGGACTCTATAATCTGCTGGCGGTGCCAGGAGCCTGGCCATATACGGGCCAACTGTCCCCTCCTGGGTGAGCCCATGGATGTAAACTTTGGGTATCGACAGTCATTGTATGCCAGAAGGGTCGATGTGTCAGAGGTTATCCATGATGAACATTTGTGTCGGGTGGAGGTGGGAGACACTCCAGTGGCAGCTCTGCTGGATTCGGGGAGTCAGGTGACCCTGGTGAGGGCTTCCCTGGTGCGACCCACAGAGTTTACAGGCCGGAGAGTCTGGGTTTTCTGCATTCATGGAGATTTAAAAGAATACCCCACTGCTCTGTTGTCTGTAAGCACGTGTGTCGGCAGGCAGGTCCATGAGGTGGCTGTAACCACGAGTATGCCCTATGATGTGATAATAGGAAGAGACTTTCCATTGTTCCCAGCCCTGTGGCCGGCCATTGTACATACAGTTCCCAAACAGGTAGGAAAACTTCCAGTAGTGAGGCCTAGCCCAGGTGAGGTGTTAGAACCCCAGAAACCCAAGGCAGAGGGACCCACAGTAGGTCCGGTGGGTGAGGGGAAGACAGTCCCCCTTAGTAGGATAGGTAGAAAACATAGGAAGGTGGCTCAGCCCGGCCAAAGCCGGACCTGCAATCGAGTGTCTGGGGTCCGTAGCCAAAGGGACCCGGTTTTGGTTGTTGGGCCACCTGTGGGCAGTAAGGACAGCGCTAGGGGGAAGGGGACCTATAAAATAGCACAGAAAGTTGGAGACCCAAATTACAAGGTACACCAGCCAGGAATGCAAAAGCCGGAGCCGGTCTACCATGTAAATTTACGGAAACCTTGGAAGGTTAGAGAGACTTGTATTGAGAACAACCTGCGGCCGGTTCATCTAGGGAAAGAGATTCTGGTCCCTCTGTCTGCTAACAGGGAAGCAGCTTCCACAGATAAAATTACTGGCAGCCTTTCCACTGAACAGACTCAGAGAGCCAAGGAGTTTGTTAGTCGGAACACAGAGGTGTTCTGTGATTTCCCTGAATGCCCTTCCATAACTCACCGTGATATTGTCACTGAGCCCCAGGCAAAAGTCTGGTTAAAGCCGTACCAGGTGCCCGTGGCTCGGCGACAAGCCATCTCTGAAAGAGTGATATGGGGTTGGCCGCAGCCTGTCCCCATCTGGACAAAGAAGGAAAGTCCTGGGTCACCAGAGGGTTCGGGTGACTTCAGAACTTTAGATTTTCAGTGGAACACAGAGCAGGGCAGTTACAGTGAAATGCGAGTGCCCGGTTCTGGGTATACTGTCTGGCGTGTGTTCACCCCCTCAGGGTTGAACAAAAGGGGGGGGGGGTATGTGACACAGTGAGAGGTTTGGTGGTAAAAAACAGGTATTTTCCTCTCAGCCTGTGCTGCTGGGTTGATTGCAGCCAGGTGAGGGCAAATACTGGACCGGATTTTAGGTGCCGGTCCGGGTTTTTTTTGGGTTAATACCTAGCTGCCTTTAAAAGACAGCTGGGTTTATGCAAAGCTCTCTCTCTGTGTGTGGGATCTGAGCCCTGTGCTGGGCTGAAAAGCTGAGACCTGTGTGTCAGGAGAACAGGCCATGTAAAGACGGTCAGTGGACAGTGTTGCCGAGCATTCAGCCAGGTGTGAACTGACACCTAGGATTTCAGGTGATTTATCTTGGAAACTGCTGGTGTTCTGTGGAGCTCTCAGGGCTGGAAGCAAGAGCTGGCAAAGAGGCGTGCAGTCTGCTTGGAACCCTGAGGTTGGACTTTCCTGCGGCTGGGCTGACAGCCGGGTGTGAACACGCACCTAAACCACACAGGTGAATTTGATTCAGTCTTGGACTTTTGTTTTGCCTCAAGTTTTTGCTATGTGTGTGAAGTAACACTAAGTGACTGTTTTGAGTTTTGTTTGTGCAAGTGTGAAATAAAACACTGTTTGCTGCACAACCTGGACTCTCTTTGCCCCTATACTGCACCCGCACTGCTGTCTACCAGAGCAACTCCCCACAGGGGTTATACGGTACTCATATCAGTTACCGTAAGCTAATACAGTCCAGGATACAGTCCCTGGACAGTGTTCATATTTAATGTGTGTATAATTCCCCTCATCCTTAAGAATACACCAATGTACAGTACCTACAGTACTGGTACATCAGTGTGTCATCAACTGATCCCCCATAACAGTGTCATCCACAGATCCCCCATAATAGTGTGTAATCCACAGATCCCCGTAACAGTGTATCATCCACAGATTCTTCATAACAGAGTATCATCCACAGATCCCGCATAGCAGTGTGTCATCCACAGATCCCACATAACAGTGTGTCATCCACAGGTCCCCCATAATAGTGCCATCCACACAGTGTTGGACTGGGCTGCCTAGGGCCCACCAGTAAAAATTATTTTGGGGGCCCACCGTACTGATACATTCAAATATAATAAATAATCTAACAAGTTTTTTATATGACTATCGGCTGGTTGAGGTGCTGCACATTGAATATATGTATGTAGTGCAGTAAATCTAATGTGTTATGTGCAGGTGGTGGGGGACTAGGGTCCCACCTTGCTCAGGGGCCCACCGGGGGTTTCCCTGTACCCCTGTGGGCCAGTCCGAGCCTGCATCCACAGATCTCCCATAACAATGTGTCATCCACAGATCCCCCATAACAGTGTGTCATCCACAGATCCCCCATAAGTGTCATTCACAGATCCCCCTCATAACAGTGTCATCCACAGATCCTCCACAACATTGTGTCATCCACAGGTCCCCTATAATAGTGCCATTCACAGATCCCCCATAACAGTGTGTCATCCACAGATCCCCCATAACAGTGTCCTCCACAGATTCCCCATAACAGTGTCCTCCACAGATTCCCCATAACAGTGTCCTCCACAGATCCCCCATAACAGTGTGTCATCGACAGATCCCCCATAACAGTTCCTCCACAGATCCCTCATAACAGTGTCATCCACAGATCCCACACAGCAGTGTACCATCCACAGATCCCACACAGCAGTGTGTCCTCCACAGGTCCCCCATAATAGTGCCATCCACAGATCCCCCATAACAGTGTCATCAACAGATCCCCTATACCAGTACATCATCCACAGATCCCCCATAATAGTGTCATTCACAGATCCTCCATAACAGTGAGTCATCCACAGATCCCCCGTAACAATGTCATTCACTGGTATTTTCAGCTAGTGTCTCCATGACACTGACATGCTTTTATTACTGTATTACTGAACTGCTGTATGCAAATTTAGAAAGATGTCAAAGCAGAAAAGGCTTTCATGTAAGATTCCTTTTAAACTGGAGGTGATAAAATACGCCAAAGAACATGGAAACAGGGCTGGTGAGAGACATTTCAGGTCACCTCCACCACAAAAAATTATACGGGAGTGGAGGAAACAGGAGGATCAGCTGCAAAAAGCAGATAAAAGCAAACACAAGTTTCGTGGGCATACTGCAAAATGACCACAGATTGACGTGGAAATGAAAGAGTGGATCACACGTCACAGGAACAATGGCTTATCCGTATCTACAAAAATGAACATCCAAGAAGCCAAGTGTGTAGCTGCAGAGAAAGGCATTGATAAGTTCACTGGATCCCCATCATGGTGCTACGGATTTATGAGGAGATGTGGCCTTGCTATGCGCACCAAAACTAGAATTGCTCAAAAAATGCCAAAAGAAGAGTCCAAGATTCTTTCTTTTCACAAATTTGTGTTGGATTCAAGAAAGAAAAATGCCTATGAAATAAGCCATATTGGGGATATGGATGAAGTCCCATTAACCTTCGATGTTCCATCGAACACGACCGTTGATGTGAGGGGCGCAAGAACCATAACGGTGAAGACCCCAGGACACGAGAAAGCCCATTACACGGTTGTCTTGTCCTGCTGCGCAGACAAGACCAACTGCCACCAAAAATAATTTTCAAGAGGAAGAACATGCCAAAAGAGGCGATTCCAAGAGGCGGAATTGTGCATGTACACGACAAAGGGTGAATGGAAGAGAATGGCATGAAAATATGGATCGACAAAGTGTGGTCCAAACACCCTGGAGGGCTTCTGAAGAAACCAGCCCTACTTGTGCTTGACCGATTTAGGGCACCTATCAGTGAACCTGGGAGGCATGGTCCATATCAGCCGGTCTCGGGTGGGACTCACAGGCACCTCCCACCTCCCATTGCAAGCATGGTTACATGCTGGAGGTCACTGGTGAACTGTCTGTGAGTCAGGCCTTACACTCCCCTAATGCCCAACGGCCCCTGGTATCGCCCATACGGCACAGGTAGGTTGAGTGGTAGGGCCTTGGGCTACTTGAGAGACCTTGCAGTGGTGTCCGAGCTTAAGACATGTCCTCCTAGTAGGATATGTCGAACTAACCTCTCAATTTTATCAGTGTGAGGGTTTAGTATTGCCGCAGAGTGCACCTGCCTTTGCTATGGTTATGTTTTTGATTGTTCTCCACATCCACATTATCGGTATTGTATGTAGGATGGTTATTGTGGTACTTGTAGTCCGTTGCTGGCATCTTCCATTGTATGCATTTTTTAGCAACGGACTACAAGTGCAGTATGTGCACCTCTATATACATGCACAACTGCATATGGGTTGAGCATGTCCTGCTTGTTAAACACCACACCACGTTTTCTAATGGTTTGCACATATCAGTGAACCCACAAAAAAGAGGTTCAAGGACGTGAACACTCACCTAGCGGTGATTCCTAAGGAACTTACCAGCCAGCTGCAGCCTTTGGATGTGTCATTAAACAAGCCATTTAAGGTTTTCATGCGAGAGGAGTGGAATAAGTGGATGGCTGCTGGGAATCACGATCTTACACCCAGTGGATGGATGAAAAGGCCCACTATCACTCAAGTCTGCGAGTGGGTGAAGTCTTCATGGCTGTCAGTGAAGGATGAAACTGTTGTAAAATCCTTTAAAAAATGTGGCCTCAGTAATGCCCTGGACGGTTCTGAGGATGGTGTCCTGTATGAAGACACCAGTGACAGTGATACCAGTGAGCCACTGAGCTTGAGTTCGGAAAGTAGTGAGGAGTTTTTAGGGTTTCCAGATGACTAGAGGTGTATTGTTGTAAATCTTTCCGCATCAGTTATCGTTAATTACAATAATAATGTTTCCTATTGCTGCTGTTGACTGTTGGTAATGTTTACACATTACATGTTATTTTATTAAATGTTTTAGCCCACCTTTTAGTTCAAATTATCTTTTCCCCATTTTCCTCCTATGAAAACTAGGTGTGTCTTATAATCAGGTGCGTCTTATAAAGCGAAAAATACAGTCATTTTTTATTAGCCACTGGTGAATGCATTGTCATTATCTGCGGGATATCTTCTGTGTGACATTTCCATATCCCAAATACCTTTTTATATTTTTCTGCGCATACACTTTCAAATCCAACGCTACTGTACGTGTGACATACTTTCAAGCCTATATAACATTTACTATGAATAAGGCGAGCAGTAAGGGTCGGGGAAGTGGCCGTGATGCTGATGAGGCACGCAGAGGCCGTGGCCCTGGGCGCATTGAAACTGTGCCTGCTGCCAGAGCACAAGAAAAAC
Organism: Bufotes viridis; assembly: GCA_033119425.1. Lineage (NCBI taxonomy): Eukaryota > Metazoa > Chordata > Amphibia > Anura > Bufonidae > Bufotes > Bufotes viridis. The sequence continues at coordinate 219,483,465 of CM065589.1, forward strand.
AATTATCCACGATACCGAGCTTCATGTCCCAGTTTGCAGGGCTTGAAGTCAGACCAGTGCGACCAGGTGGTCGGTTGAATTGCAGCAGATAATGCTTCCAGTCGGTTAAGCACCACCCTGTCTTCCACCAAGTCCAGTCTCAGTAGCCAAGGTCCTAGCATATGATGTTTTACAGGGTCAGCTCACCTGCAGGCCCTCGCATATAATGTTTTACAGGGTCAGCTCACCTTCAGGCCCTCACCTACAATCTTTTACAGGGTCAGCTCACCTGCAGGCCCTCACCCCTAATGTTTTAGAGCAGCGATGGACAACCTGCGGCTCTCCAGCTGTTGTAAAACTACGATTCCCACCATGCCCTGTTGTAGGCTGCTAGCTGTAGGCAGTCTAGGCATGCTGGGAGTTGTAGTTTTGCAACAGCTGGAGAGCCCCAGGTTGGCCATCCCTGTTTTAGAGGGTCAGCTCAGCAGCAGGCTCTCACCCCTAATGTTTTAGATGGTCAGATCAGCAGGCCTTTGCTCCAAATGTTTTTGAGGGTCAGCAGGCCATCAATCATAATTTTTCAAGGGTGTGTATGATGCCCTCCTTTATGTGTAACAAAGGGTGTATTGGGGTGCCGATTACTTGTAATTTTGGCAGCCCTTTCACTTAGTGCAAAGGCTTTATGAGTGTAGGAGTCTCACTACATGAACAATTGTACCACAATGTGAATAAAGCCCTCCTTTATGTGATATACAGGTTGTATCAGAGTGCCTGGCAGCAATTGCACTTTATATACATGTAAATATATAGGAAAAAATGTTTCTTAACAATTTTTCCTCTAAAATCGATTTTATCTTTAGTTTTGTACGTATTATTGTCAGTCTGTTAAAGTGGCATACTACTCGGACAACATCGTTCCCAGCAGCGACCTGGGAGTCCAAGATGCCTCCAGACATCCTCACCATGCTGTTCCCGAACCATTTCGGTGGTGTTTCCATTTCTGACCTTTTCCTATGAACCAGGCACCCTCCCCTCTTTAGAGCAGGGGGTGCCTGGTTTAATGCTCGGGTTCTCCCATTTACTTCCATTATACTCGTGTGCTCTGTAGAGCACCCAAGCATCCCGATGTGTTTGGCCGAGCACCTGAGCACCCGAGCACTTGGGTGCTCGATCAACACTATTAAGGACCAGTTCAGTTCTGAAGTCACTTTGTGGGGCTTACATAATAGAACCAAACCAAAAATGACCCCATCTTAGAAATGACACCCCTCAAACTGTTTAAAACTGGTTTTAGAAATGTTGTTAACCCTTTAGGTATCCAATAGGAATTAAAGCAAAATAGAGGTGAAATTTCAAAATTTCCTTTTTTTTGCAGATTTTCCATATTAATCAATTTTTTCCTGGAAATGAGCAAGGGTTAACAATAAAACCAACCTTAATATTTATTACCCCGGCTCTGCAGTTTTTAGAAACACCCCATATGTAGTCATATACCACTGTTTGGGCACACGAAAGGGCACAGAAGGCAATGAGAGCCATTTGGTTTTTGAAGGGCAGAATTTGCTGGAATGGTCTTTGAGCACCATGTTGCATTTGAAGAGATCCTGAGGTTCCCCCGCATTTAAAACCCCCAAAAAGTGACCACATTTCGAAAACTACTCGACCAAAGGAATTTTTAAGGGGTGTAGCAAGCACTTCACTCGACAGGTGTTTCATAGAGTTTTTAATACTTGGGTGTGAAAATGAAAAATTAAATTTTTTTTATTTTACGAGAAAATGGTGCTTTAGGCCCAAACTTTCTTTTTCACAAAAGATAACAGGAGAATATCCCCCACAATTTGGTTCCCACTTTCTCTATTATACAGTAACACCCCAACTGTGATCGTAAACTGTTTTTTGAGGATACGCCTTGGCTCAGAAGGGAAGGAGCGGCATCTGGATTTTCTAACATGGAATTTTCTGTCAGAGATTTTAAGAGCGATAACCTTTTTTTAATTTTTGTTGAATGAGCTGTGTGAAGGCTTATTTTGTGCGGGACAAGCTGTAGTTTTTATTGGCACCATTTTGGGGTACATTTGGCTTTCTGGTTGCTTTTTATCTAATTTTTTGGGAGGTGAAGTCACACATAAAACTGTTTGGTGTCACTTTTCTATTGTTTTTTATGCTGTCTACTTGATTGAGTAGATCATGTGATATTTTTATAGATCTGGTCATTATGGAAGCAACAATACTAAATGTGTCTATATTTTCTTTTTTTTTACGTTTAACACAATAAATACATTTTTATAAAAAAAATCATGTTTTTGTGTTGGCATTTTCTTAGTGCCATATTTTTTCACTTTTCTGGCTATAGTCTTGTGTTGGGACTTGTTTTTTGAGGGATAAGGTGACATTATTATTGCTACCATTTTGGGGCACATACAACTTTTTGATTGAATGATATTATGTTTTTTGTGAGGTGACAAAAAAAATCTGTTTTGGCATAATTTTTATTTGTTTGTTTTTTTACACCGTTCACTTGATGGGGTAGATCATGTGATATTTTTGTAGAGCTAATTGTTACGGATGCGGCGATACCAAATATGTCTATATTTTTGTTTTATGCTTTACACAATAAGAGAATTTTTAGAAAAAAAATAATGTTTTAGTGTTGCAATTTTTTTAGAGCCTTTTTTTTTTATTTTTCTGGCTATGGTCCTGTGTGGGGGCTAATTTTTTAGCGGGTTGTGGTGACGTTTTTATTGCTACCATTTTGGGGTACATACGACTTTTTGATTGATTAACATTATGTTTTTTGGGAGGTCAGCTAACTAAAAAATCTGTTTTGGAGTAGTATTTATTTATTTTTTTACAATGTTCATCTGATGGGGTAGATCATATTATATTATTATAGAGCTGGTTGTTGCGGACGTGGTGATACCAAATATGTCTATTTTTTTTCATCTAATTTTAACATTTTTTAACGGCTTCCCGACCGCCTAACGCAGGGATGCATCCTGCGGGCGGCCGGATTATTCCTCGTTGACGCATCTACGCATCATTTCGCGAGACACGAGATGACGAAAACATGCACCCGCGCATGCGCACTGCACAGTCAGGGAAAGTCGCAGAAGAAGTTGGTCACCAGCCTGCCAGCCAATGATCAGCGCTGGCAGGTTGGTGACTTTTAAAAAATTGAATCACAAGCCATCTAACACATTATATTTATAAAAATAATGTGTCAAATAGCTTCTGTGCTCTCTGGTGGGTCCTTTTCGTCCGTTGGTCCCAGCAGAGAGCACACATTACAGTGAGTACACCAAGCACACATACAAGTACACATATAGCCCCAGATCACCCCCCCCCCCATCACCCCAATTAACCCCTTGATCACCCCTGTCAATCACTAGTGAAAGGGAAAAAAGTGATCAATGTAATCTGTCACTTTATTTTTTTCACCAGTATTGACTGTTAGGTTTAGTTTAGTTTAGGCACTTTTGGTAGGTAGTTAGCTTCCGTTAGCACCCAGACCACCGCACCGCAGTCACTGATTCGCTGATTAGTGTATCGCTAATAAGCTTTGGTACTTTATAGTATCTGTAAGTGATCAGAACTGATCACAGTCAGATCTATAATAGTATTAGTGTCACCTTAGTTCGCCCCCCATACCCCTCATGGAATACCTTGGGGTGTCTACTTTCTAAAATGGGGTCAGTTGTGGGGTATTTATACTGCCCTGGCATTTTAGGGGTCCCTAAAGCGTGAGAAGTAGTTTGGAATCCAAATGCGTAAAAATGCCCTGTAAAATCTTATTGGAATTAGGGCCCCTAATCGTTAGTGAAAGGGAAAAAATTGATCAGTGTAATCTGTCACTTTTTTTTTACCAGTATTGACTGTTAGGTTTAGCTTAGTTTAGGCCCCATTTTAGAAAGTATACACCCCAAGGTATTCCGTGAGGGGTATGGTAAGTTCATGTAAAATTTTGTTTTTTGTCACAAGTTAGTGGAATATGAGACTTTGTAAGAAAAAAAAAATAATCCATTTCCGCTAACTTGTGACAAAAAAATAAAAACTTCCATGAACTCACTATGCCCATCAGCGAATACCTTAGGGGGTCTACTTTCCGAAATGGGGTCATTTGTGGGGTGCTTCTACTGTCTGGGCATTGTAGTACCTCACGAATCATGATAGGTGCTCAGAAAGTCAAAGTGCGGAAATTCACTTTTTTGCACCATAGTTTATAAACACTATAACTTTTACCCAAACCAATAAATATACACTTATTGCATTTTTTTTTAACAAAGACATGTAGAACAATAAATTTAGAGAAAAATTTATATAGAAATGTAGTTTTATTTGAAAATTTTTACAGCAGAAAGCGAAAAATGTCATTTTTTTGCAAAAATTTCGGTAATTTTTTAATGAAATACCACCAAATGAAAGCTCTATTAGTGAGAAGAAAAGGAAGTAAAATTCCTTTGGGTGGTAAGTTGTACGAGTAATAAACCGTGAAAATAGTGTAGAGCAGAATTGTAAAAAGTGGTCTGGTCATTAAGGGGGTTTAAACTAGGGGGGCTGAAGTGGTAAAATAACGGATTTTGGGGAAATTTTTTTGTTTTTTTAAATGTAAAACATTTTTTTTCAAAACACTTTATTTATTCATTTCTTTATTTTACACTTTGGGGGACATTTAATTTCATATTTTTTTTTTTACTATTTATTTCTCCTGTAACTGGGGCTGACATAGTAGCCCCAGTTACAGGGGAAATACACCACCCATAATACTGCACTGTGCAGCCTCAGTGCAGGGCTGATCGTGGTCTATAGAAGACCTAAACAGCTCCTGCACTCATCCGGCCCCGGCGGTTACATGACCACTGGGCCGGGACAGGAAGCGGCATAGGGCTGTGTATACAGCAATCTAGAAGGCAGGGACATAAAGGAACGGCCCCTGCATTCTCTCTGGGGTGCCCTGCTGTCACTGACAGGGCATCCCCCAACGCTCAGCAGCTTCACGATTAGCATGCAGCTGCAATCTCTAAAAGGATGTTTGTGCCTTTTCTCCCTTTAGTGTGGACAAAAAATCCCCTGATGAGTCCATCTTTATGGATGAAACGTGATGCGTAGGGACGTAGTTAGGAATTAATAGGGAATAGGCCCAATACACAGGGTCAGGTTCGGTGTGGGGTCGCCCCTGTCGGGGCGGGTGCTCTGCGTGTGTAGGCAGGCGGCATTGTAGGTCCCTTACCCCTACTACTATAGGGACAATTAGGGTTATATAGGATAGTCCGCTACTGTCACAAGATTAAGCAAGCAGGCATCTCCACCCCACATATGTTTGCATTCAAAATATGTAAGTATCAATTATTGTGAAGGCTTGAGGTAAGCTGTTTTGAATATGCACTTATTATAAGAAATATTACACAGTGGGGAAATTTCTATACAGAATTTTAATAGCAGAATTAAAAGCTATGTTTTATATGTCTAGTCCTTGGTGTGGGTTATAATAAATAAGTGGTCAAGAGACGTTTTCCTCTGGATAGGATTGGTTGAGGAGTGGTGGAGTTATTTTGTATTGATATATTGGTATGGCAGGATTTTCGGATACAGGCTTTAGTTCTGAGGAATGGTTAACAGAAGCAAAAGAGATATTTTCTGAGAGTAATTATTGTCAAAAGAAATATATACTTTCATTTAAAGTAGCCTTCAAAGAGCTTGAAAAGGTGTATAAGGAACAGATAGTTTCATGGTGGGAAGTTCAAAGTTTGAGGAACTACATAGATCATAATATTGTTCCTAGGGGTTTAAGAATAACACTAACCCCTGCATGGCGGTGCAGAAATGCATCATTAATGACTAAATGGGAGCATGAAGCGACCGGTAGCTCCTTACGTTTTATGCAAATTCTGCTGGAGCAGGAAACTGCTACTTTGGAAAAGCTTGATACTCAGTTGAAAGAACAGATTAGTATAACTCAATCATTTTCCAAGGAGGCAGATTTTGCATCTAGGGAAAAACTACTGCAAACCACTTTAGAACGTTTCCAATACCACCTTAAGGAACGTAAGCACAAGCAATTTGTGCGTGATCTAGCAGACTTTAAAGAAAATAAAGCCTATTCATTAATTACCGAACGTAATAGGCGGATAGAACAAGATACAGGTGCCATTTCGACAGAAACAGATTTATCAGACTCAGACAAAGAAGGCTCTATAGGAGGGCAAAAAACCACCAACAGTGGGAGTGGTAGGAGTAGAGGTCGGGGTAGGAGGAATTACCGCGGTAATTATAGAGGTAATAGCGGTAATTTTTTAGACCAGGGTCCGGTGTATGCCCTGAGAAATCGAAATCCACCGCCCCATGTACAAACAAATCAATAGTGGTCAATTTGTCATCACAGGTATTGGATTCTGTTGAACTGGCAGTGTTGGAGAAGGGGTTAAATTTTGTACCCACCCCAAAATTTAATCTGTTCCGCACCATTGTAGATCTTAATCTATTTGCCAGAAAATTGAGGTGGTTTAAGCATTATCGCCACCAAGAGAAAAAGCAAAGCATTGAAATGGGAATTCCCAGGGAAATGGTTAAGGATGTGAGACTATTGGAGAGTTTGGCAGTTACTGAGTCTTCTGACACAGGGAAGGGTCCTTTCACCACTTGCAAGCTTAAAAGTAAAAAATTACCCCCAACAGGAGATGTGAATGGTATTGATATCTTTGTAAACTTGGCGAGTTCGGAATTAGAAAATTCATTTTTGGATCACACCTCGCAGAACTGTACACCTGAAGAAATGGCGACCTTGAAGAAATTGGCAGAAAATAAAAAGATTGTTGTGAAAGCAGCGGGCAAGGGGGGAAACATTGTTGTTCTGGATAGAACACAATACAAACAGATGTGTGAATCACTTTTAGCCTCAAGTGATAAGTATGAGGTGTTGAAAACCGACCCAACATCAGAATATCTTAATGAATTGAGACAAATCCTAGATGAAGCTAGGACTGACGGGATTATAAGTCAGGATGAATATGCTTTTTTGAACCCCCTCTGTCCGCGCTTGGCAACTTTCTACAGTCTGCCAAAAATACACAAGGGCTGTTGCCCTATAAAAGGACGCCAGATTGTTTTAGGTATACAAAGTCTTAGCCAAAACATCGGAATTTATATTGACAAGGCCTTAGCGCCATTTGTACAGTCACTCCCTTCGTACGTAAGAGACACGGGAGAGCTCCTTAGACAACTTGAAGGTGTACAGGTGGAAGGTGATTGTATCCTATGCAGTATTGATGTAGAGGCATTATATTCCTCCATCCCGCATGAATATGGCCTACAAGCGGTAGCACACTTTTTATCAACTCGTGGGAGACAATATGAGACACACAGCAACTTTGTTTTGAGATTGCTAAGATTTGTGCTGCATAGGAACTTTTTTCTGTTCAACGCTAAGCTCTTCCATCAGCTCAGGGGCACCGCGATGGGGAGTTCTTGTGCCCCGTCGTATGCTAATGTGTTCCTGGGCTGGTGGGAGAGCACCGTTGTGTTTACTGAGGATACCTTGGAAGAGACAGGATCTATATTAATGTGGGCTCGTTTTATAGATGATGTCTTTGTAATCTGGAGGGGGACCTCAAAGACCTTCTCAAATTGGGCCCAGAACCTGAATAAGAACACGATTGGTTTGAAATTTACGTATGAATCAAATGATACCTGTTTACCATTCTTAGATGTTTTAATAACTAAGCGTTCGGACGGTATGTTGGATACTTCTGTCTATAGAAAACCAACTTCTACCAATTCCTTTTTACGGTGGGAAAGTGAACACCCTTTTGCACTTAAGAAGGGTATTCCACGCGGGCAGTTCCTGCGGTTACGCAGAAACTGCTCTGATGAATCAGAATTCCAGCGCAAATGTCTGGATCTGAAAACACGTTTTGTGGAACGTGGGTACCCTTCAAAAGTTATTGAGCCAGCATATCAAAATGCTTGTATGCAAGAGAGGACATCCCTTCTGGCTCCTAAGTTGCAACAAAATGAGCCAAAGGAGAGATCCAGAGAAATTCGCCTGATTAATACATTCAGTGAGGCAGCAAGCAGTGTACGAGGGATCATGGAAAAATATTGACATGTTTTAAGAATGGACCCAGATCTTTGTGAGGTTTTAAGAGAACATCCGGGTATCACCTATAGAAAAGGCCGTAGTATTAAGGATCAGTTAGTGAAGAGTCATTTTTCCCCTGGAGGAGACCCAACAACGTGGTTGGGAAAGGCTAAAATAGTGGGCAATTACAGGTGTTCTGGATGTATTATTTGTAAACATATGGAATGTGGAAAAATCTTTGTCAGTAGTAATACTCAAAAAAAGTATCAAATACGTGATTTCATCAATTGTCATTCAAAGGGGGTGGTCTATAAAATCACGTGCAAATGTAAACTTGAGTACATAGGCAAGACAAAAAGAGAATTGCGCCGAAGAATAGGTGAGCACTTAAACGATATTGTAAATCAGAAGGACACCCCGATCTCGCGGCATGTGAGAAACAGACATGGAGGGGATGTTACATGTGTAAGTGTAATGGGGATTGAGCTAATAAAACCGGATCCGAGAGGAGGTGATTGGGATCGGCTTTTAGATCCCTTTGGCCTGAATGAGCAACAAAATTATGCCTGCTTTTTGTGAATAATGAAAGTAGAAACACCCTGCTGGAGAATAACTAAAGACAAATATGACAGTTATGTGACAAACATCTAATGGTCCGTTGATGGGACTATGTGTCCAGATCTGTATAAACTTTTTCCTTTGAACTAGGATATAACATATAATGTGAATTGATAATCCTGCCATTCAACCTTTTTTTTGGTCTATTATGACACTAAATAGTTAAACGTTGTATACTGCAGCAAGCCGTGCCCCCGATCGGTATGTGGGCGGCGAGAGTGGCGCAGGTGTGTGTTCGACACATTCGGCATCCTCTGGTTGCCAGGCAGCTGGGGAGGGGGCAAGGTAGCGCATTCTCCCTGCGATCATCGGGCGGCGTGACGTCGCTTCCGGTCTGTGGAGCGCACGCGGTGGCGTGCGTTCCATGCACATGAGGAGGCAGCCGGCACATTGATGAGGTGGGTTATTTAAGGAGCGGGAGGTCTGAAATTGATAGCGCTCGCTCACTGGCCTCGCTGTACTTTTTTTGGGGGTGATTGTGACCCCTACTTACTCATTTAATTGTCTGAACTGGCCCACTGGTTATTCAGATCTTGAGGATAAAAGGAAAATATTTATCCCTGCATCTTGATAAATATTAAGGTATGTTAATTTGCTATAAATAGGAGCTTTTAATGTGATTTTCCTTTTTTTGGATGCATATACTCATAGTATTTTTTGGTTTGTGCCTTTTCTCCCTTTAGTGTGGACAAAAAATCCCCTGATGAGTCCATCTTTATGGATGAAACATGACGCGTAGGGACGTAGTTAGGAATTAATAGGGAATAGGCCCAATACACAGGGTCAGGTTCGGTGTGGGGTCTCCCCTGTCGGGGCGGGTGCTCTGCGTGTGTAGGCAGGCGGCATTGTAGGTCCCTTACCCCTACTACTATAGGGACAATTAGGGTTATATAGGATAGTCCGCTACTGTCACAAGATTAAGCAAGCAGGCATCTCCACCCCACATATGTTTGCATTCAAAATATGTAAGTAGCAATTATTGTGAAGGCTTGAGGTAAGCTGTTTTGAATATGCACTTATTATAAGAAATATTACACAGTGGGGAAATTTCTATACAGAATTTTAATAGCAGAATTAAAAGCTATGTTTTATATGTCTAGTCCTTGGTGTGGATTATAATTAATAAGTGGTCAAGGGACGTTTTCCTCTGGATAGGATTGGTTGAGGAGTGGTGGAGTTATTTTCAATTTAATTAAGATGGATATATACTGTACATGATTACTGCAGCAATACCCAAGGTGTGGCAGCAATCTACCAGTGTGTATTACATTTTTTAGCATATAGTTGATCAACATCAATACACCGGCCGGCACACCAAAGTATCTGTGATGGATAATGAATTTAGGCCTTAATCAGTTTCCCTTTATTTATGTGTCCACAAACATGTTTCCAATCAACATTTTATTTTTATTTTTTGAGGTTGTTGATTATATTCAAACTAGCAGCATATATATGTGATTACTACTCCAATATACAAGGTAGTGCACAACTGAGAGGCCCAAAAATGTCTGGGCTGTGGAAGTGTTCCAAACAAAAGACCCAGGGCCAGAATGTGGGTAGTAGCAGCACCAACTATCCAGTAAGTAGTAGTAGTAGTAGTAGTAGTAGTAGTAGTAGTAGTATAGGGCGAAGTTGTCCCTGCAGGCTCCTCCTTTCAGTCTCAGCAGGATGATGTAGAGGTGACTTTAGAGTCCTACACCGTGCTGTGGAGCCAGAGGTCATGGCATTCCTCCTGTTCCTCCTCCTTCTAGCCACAAAGAAGGATTTCAGTGGAGTCCTCACAGTCTTCACTGTCCCTAACTAGAGGGGCACCTTCTTCCTAATAAGTGTCAAGAAAACCCCACCATGACCTATGACAGATAGTCAAGAGACTCTCCCTGTTAATGACTTGTGTAAGAGTAGTCAGCACTTGTACTGCCCTGAGAAGGAGATAGAGGAGGAGCCTGAAGACCCCAGGCATAGCTGTGTTGATGGTGGTAGCAGTGGCCTCCGTAGAAAAGCAGGGGATGGGGGGGGGGGTGGGTTGGGCTAAAGAACCCACCATGATATCCCACAGTCTAATAGAAGCGAAAGGGAGCAAGAGAACTCTGATGATGGTTGTGTGTTAGACAGGACCTGGGAGCCGGATCAGGGTGCTAAGGAGGAGTCAACATCAGAGGAGGAGGGTGATGGCAGAATCAATAAAGAGCAGAGGCCACCTACCCCCCAAAGGACAGCCAAGGCCATGTCTGCTTCGGGATCTGGTGATGCCGCTGACACTGTGGGTGGGTTAAGTCTGAAACATGCCAGAGCTAAACCCAGCTCCACTGCCTCTACCTCTGCTATGTGAGTATCTCTCGTCTGAAATTGTTTTCCCCACTGCCTGAAGACAAAAAAATTTCCTTGTGCAAGCAGTGCAAGAGCAAAGATGAGGGCAGGCAAAAACAAATGTAGGCACCATAGCTCTGTTAAACCACATGAAGCTGCATCACCCCATCCTGTGGGCAAACAGAGGGGGCAGCCAGCCACCGCAGCAGAAGTTCCCTACTTCTCCCAGTCCTAATTGCGCCATTCAGGTCATATACATCAGTAGTACGGTGTCTTTCACATCTTCATCATCCCTTTTTGTTCCCCTACTCAGACTCCTCATCCTCCTTCACTCCATCGTCAGCCATCGATAATGGAATGCGTGGCCAGGAAACAATTCTACGAACCCAGCAATCCAATACTGCGCAAGATTAATTGCTACCTGGCTAAGTTGCTCATGTGGAGGACAATGTAGGTCGCTCTCTGTGATTCTCACTGTGCGGCAAGGTTAATCGCCAGAGTGGACACCTGGAACAGGTCTTACAGGCTGGGACAGTACATGTCTTTCATAACCCACGGGGTAAATATTTTTTCTAGCAGCACACTGGTAACAAGGCAAGGACCTTTTGACCCCCACTTGATTGTGTCGGCCTGGCACCCACACGTCTCCTCCACAGACATGTTACTGTCCCCAACAGCAACTGAGCACAGAGTTGCTTGCACTATCCCTCTTTCCTATCACTTGTCCGATCAAGCGTTGCCAAACTTTGTTGAAACTGATCGGCCTGGGAGAGATTAGCCACACTGGTGAGCAGTTGCTCAAGTACATCGAGTAGCAAACATCCCGCTGGCTGTCACCACGCCGACTCCAACTGGACAATGTATTCAGCAACAATGGGTGCAAAATCCTTCCCGCCATGAACCTGGGCAAAATAACAAATGCTCCCTGCATGCCGCATGTCATCCACCAGTGGTGCAGCGCTTTCTAAACAAGTACACTGGCTTGCACAAGGTACAGGCAAAGAGAATTCTCTCCTGGTCCTGAAGTGACAGAATGGCCTGCCGCTACACCACTTAATCTACCACGTGTCAACTTTCTGGAATTCTAAATTGCATATGCTCAAGCGTCTGTATGAACAGCGGAAAGCCGTGAACAATTTTGTTATGCACCAGACAACCTCAGCAGCAGGGAGCATGTTTTGGTTTGAGGTCAGGCAGTGGCAGTTCATCCGAGACACCTGTCGGGTGCTGAAGCCCTTCGGAGAGGCCACAAAGTTGTCAGCAGGGACAACTGTGGCATGAACAATGTCATTGCTCTCATATAGAGTTGAGCGAACACCTGGATGTTCGGGTTCGACAAGTTCGGCCGAACTTTCGAAAAATGTTCGGGTTCGGGATCCGAACTCGACCCGAACTTCATCCCGAACCCGAACCCCATAGAAGTCAATGGGGACCCGAACTTTTGGGCACTAAAAAGGCTGTAAAACACACCCGGAAAGGGCTAGAGGGCTGCAAAAGGAAGCAAAATGTAGTTAAATCCCCTGCAAACAAATGTAGAGAGGGAAATAATGAGTTAACATAAAATAAATAAAAATTAAACAATATTAATTGGAGTGAGGTCCCATAGCACAGAATAAGGCTTCAAGTCACCCACCAATGGAGAAGGTCACTTACTATTATTTTGACCACAGCACCCAGACAAAGGAGAGAGGTCCCACAGCAGAGAACCAGGCATCATATCACCCACCACAGGAGTAGGCCACCATTTAGTTACTTTGACCCCTACACCCAGACGGAGGAGAGAGGTTACACAGCAGAGAATCAGGCATCATATCAACCACCACAGGAGAAGCCACCATTTAGTTACTTTGACCCCTGCACCCAGGAAGAGGAGAGAGGCCCCACAGCACATATTCTGGCATCATATCAGCCACCACAGGAGAAGCCACCATTGAGTTACTTTGACCCCTGCACCCAGGAAGAGGAGAGAGGCCCCACAGCACATATTCTGGCATCATATCAGCCACCACAGGAGAAGCCACCATTGAGTTACTTTGACCCCCGCACCCAGGAAGAGGAGAGAGGCACCACAGCACATATTCTGGCATCATATCACACACCACAGGAGAAGGCCTCTTTCAGTGATTTAGGCCTTTGGACCCAGACAGAGGAGAGAGGCACCACAGCACATATTCTGGCATCATATCAGCCACCACAGGAGAAGCCACCATTGAGTTACTTTGACCCTTGCACCCAGGAAGAGGAGAGAGGCCCCACAGCACATATTCTGGCATCATATCACCCACCACAGGAGTAGGCCACCATTTAGTTACTTTGACCCCTACACCCAGACGGAGGAGAGAGGTTACACAGCAGAGAATCAGGCATTTAGATCACCCACCACAGGAGTAGGCTACCATTGAATCAGACCCCGGCAACCATGTCAGATGGCACAAGCATAAGCTTTATATCAATCAGCACAGGGAGAAGGCGACTTTGAAAGACTTTGACCCCTACACCCAGATGGAGGAGAGAGGTTTCACAGCAGAGAATCAGGCATCATATCAACCACCACAGGAGAAGCCACCATTTAGTTACTTTGACCCCTGCACCCAGGAAGAGGGAGAGAGGCACCACAGCACATATTCTGGCATCATATCAGCCACCACAGGAGAAGCCACCATTGAGTTACTTTGACCCCTGCACCCAGGAAGAGGAGAGAGGCCCCACAGCACATATTCTGGCATCATATCACCCACCACAGGAGTAGGCCACCATTTAGTTACTTTGACCCCTACACCCAGACGGAGGAGAAAGGTTACACAGCAGAGAATCAGGCATTTAGATCACCCACTACAGGAGTAGGCCCCAATTTAATGGGACCCCGGCAACCATGTCAGATGGCACAACCATCAGCTTCATATCAATCAGCACAGGAGAAGGCGACTTTGAAAGACTTTGACCCCTACACCCAGACGGAGGAGAGAGGTTTCACAGCAGAGAATCAGGCATTTAGATCACCCACCACAGGAGTAGGCCCCCATTGAATCAGACCCTGGCAACCATGTCAGATGGCACAACCATCAGCTTTATATCAATCAGCACAGGAGAAGGCGACTTTGAAAGACTTTGACCCTACACCCAGATGGAGGAGAGAGGTTTCACAGCAGAGAATCAGGCATCATATCAACCACCACAGGAGAAGCCACCATTTAGTTACTTTGACCCCTGCACCCAGGAAGAGGAGAGAGGCCCCACAGCACATATTCTGGCATCATATCAGCCACCACAGGAGAAGCCACCATTGAGTTACTTTGACCCCTGCACCCAGGAAGAGGAGAGAGGCCCCACAGCACATATTCTGGCATCATACTAACCACCACAGGAGAAGCCACCATTGAGTTACTTTGACCCCTGCACCCAGGAAGAGGAGAGAGGCCCCACAGCACATATTCTGGCATCATATCAGCCACCACAGGAGAAGCCACAATTGAGTTACTTTGACCCCCGCACCCAGGAAGAGGAGAGAGGCACCACAGCACATATACAGGCATCATATCACACACCACAGGAGAAGGCCTCTTTCAGTGATTTAGGCCTTTGGACCCAGACAGAGAGAGAGGCACCACAGCACATATTCTGGCATCATATCAGCCACTACAGGAGAAGCCACCATTGAGTTACTTTGACCCCTGCACCCAGGAAGAGGAGAGAGGCCCCACAGCACATATTCTGGCATCATACTAACCACCACAGGAGAAGCCACCATTGAGTTACTTTGACCCCCGCACCCAGGAAGAGGAGAGAGGCACCACAGCACATATTCTGGCATCATATCAGCCACCACAGGAGAAGCCACCATTGAGTTACTTTGACCCCTGCACCCAGGAAGAGGAGAGAGGCCCCACAGCACATATTCTGGCATCATACTAACCACCACAGGAGAAGCCACCATTGAGTTACTTTGACCCCCGCACCCAGGAAGAGGAGAGAGGCACCACAGCACATATTCTGGCATCATATCAGCCACCACAGGAGAAGCCACCATTGAGTTACTTTGACCCCTGCACCCAGGAAGAGGAGAGGCCCCACAGCACATATTCTGGCATCATACTAACCACCACAGGAGAAGCCACCATTGAGTTACTTTGACCCCGCACCCAGGAAGAGGAGAGAGGCACCACAGCACATATTCTGGCATCATATCAGCCACCACAGGAGAAGCCACCATTGAGTTACTTTGACCCCTGCACCCAGGAAGAGAGAGAGGCCCCACAGCACATATTCTGGCATCATATCAGCCACCACAGGAGAAGCCACCATTTAGTTACTTTGACCCCTTCACCCAAACAGAGAGAGAGGTTCCACATCAGAGAATCAGGCATCATATCAACCACCACAGGAGTAGGCCACAATTTAGTTTATTTGACCCCTGCACCCAGGAAGAGGAGAGAGGCCCCACAGCACATATTCTGGCATCATATCACACACCACAGGAGAAGGCCTCTTTCAGTGATTTAGGCCTTTGGACCCAGACAGAGGAGAGAGGTCCCACAGCAGAGAACCAGGCATCATATCACCCACCACAGGAGTAGGCCACCATTTAGTTACTTTGACCCCTACACCCAGACGGAGGAGAGAGGTTACACAGCAGAGAATCAGGCATTTAGATCACCCACCACAGGAGTAGGCCCCAATTTAATGGGACCCCGGCAACCATGTCAGATGGCACAACCATCAGCTTCATATCAATCAGCACAGGAGAAGGCGACTTTGAAAGACTTTGACCCCTACACCCAGATGGAGGAGAGAGGTTTCACAGCAGAGAATCAGGCATCATATCAACCACCACAGGAGAAGCCACCATTTAGTTACTTTGACCCCTGCACCCATGAAGAGGAGAGAGGCCCCACAGCACATATTCTGGCATCATATCAGCCACCACAGGAGAAGCCACCATTGAGTTACTTTGACCCCTGCACCCAGGAAGAGGAGAGAGGCCCCACAGCACATATTCTGGCATCATATCACCCACCACAGGAGTAGGCCACCATTTAGTTACTTTGACCCCTACACCCAGACGGAGGAGAGAGGTTACACAGCAGAGAATCAGGCATTTAGATCACCCACCACAGGAGTAGGCCACCATTGAATCAGACCCCGGCAACCATGTCAGATGGCACAAGCATAAGCTTTATATCAATCAGCACAGGAGAAGCGACTTTGACAGACTTTGACCCCTACACCCGGACGGAGGAGAGAGGTTTCAAAGCAGAGAATCAGGCATTTAGATCACCCACCACAGGAGTAGGCCCCAATTTAATGGGACCCCGGCAACCATGTCAGATGGCACAACCATCAGCTTCATATCAATCAGCACAGGAGAAGGCGACTTTGAAAGACTTTGACCCCTTCACCCAAACAGAGGAGAGGGTTCCACATCAGAGAATCAGGCATCATATCAACCACCACAGGAGTAGGCCACAATTTAGTTTATTTGACCCCTGCACCCAGGAAGAGGAGAGAGGCCCCACAGCACATATTCTGGCATCATATCACACACCACAGGAGAAGGCCTCTTTCAGTGATTTAGGCCTTTGGACCCAGACAGAGGAGAGAGGTCAGAGATTAGCTTCATATCCCCCAGCACAGCAGAAGACCGCTTTATTTGACTTAGGCCTCAGCACCCAGACAGAAGACAGAGGTAGCATGGCAGAGGTTATGGCTTCATGTCACCCGTTAGTTTAACCGGCCACTTTCATCTGGTTAGGCCCGGCGCCCAGACAGAGAAGAGTTTCATTCAACTGTGGGTTTCATAAAATTTGTATCAAATAAAGAAGTGGCCCGTAGCACAACAAGACATGTTTTAGGCAGTTAATAAGGACTACTCTGCACAAGGGAGGGACAGGTCCTGTGGGATCCATGCCTGGTTCATCTTTATGAAGGTCAGCTTGTCCACGTTGGCTGTGGACAGGCGGCTGCGCTTGTCAGTAATGGCGCCCCCTGCCGTGCTGAATACGCGTTCAGATAAAGCGCTGGCCGCCGGGCAGGAAAGCACCTCCAAGGCATAACATGCTAACTCTGGCCACGTGGACAATTTCGAAACCCAGTAGTTGAATGGGGCCGAACCATCCGTCAGGATGTGGAGGAGTGTGCAGACATACTGTTCAACCATGTTAGTGAAATGCTGCCTCCTGCTAACACGTTCCGTATCAGGTGTCGGTGCAGATAGCTGTGGCGTGGAGACAAAACTTTTCCACATTTCTGCCATGCTAACCCTGCCCTCAGATGAGCTGGCCGTGACACAGCTGCGTTGGCGACCTCTTGCCACTCCTCTGCCTTCACCTTCCACCTGTTCCCCTGTGACATGTGGGAATGCTCTCAAGAGCGCCTCTATCAGCGTGCGCTTGTACTCGCGCATCTTACGGTCGCGCTCCAGTTCAGGAATTAAAGTGGGCACATTGTCTTTATACCGGGGATCCAGCAGGGTGGCCACCCAGTAGTCTGCACACGTTAAAGCGTGGGCAACTCTGCTGTCGTTGCGCAGGCATTGGAGCATATATTCGCTCATGTGGGCCAGGCTACCCATGGGTAAGGACAAGCTGTCCTCTGTGGGAGGCGTATCGTCATCGTCCACCGTATCCCCCAGCCACGCACCAGTGATGGGCCTGGGCTGCCACCCCGCTGTGAACTTGCGTCATCCTCGTCCCCCTCCACCTCCTCCTCCTCATCCTCCTCGTCCTCCAGTACAGTGCCTTGGCTGGCGACTTGTGAACCTGTCCTCTGCTGCTTAAACAAACCTCCCTCTGAGCCAATTCGAACAGACTGGCCCGAAAGTGTTAGAAGCGAGCCCTCATCCTCCTCCTCCTCCTCCACCTGGGCCACCTCCTCTAACATCATTGCCCTAAGTGTTTTCTCAAGGAGACATAGAAGTGGTATTGTAACGCTGATAACAGTGTCATCGCCACTGGCCATGTTGGTGGAGTACTCGAAACAGCGCAGCAGGGCACACAGGTCTCGCATGGAGGCCCAATCATTGAGTGGTGAAGTGGTGCTGTTCGGCGAGTACGACTGACGCGGCGTGCTGCAGCTGAAACTCCA
Source organism: Bufotes viridis (assembly GCA_033119425.1). Classification (NCBI taxonomy): domain Eukaryota; kingdom Metazoa; phylum Chordata; class Amphibia; order Anura; family Bufonidae; genus Bufotes; species Bufotes viridis. The sequence continues at coordinate 219,501,523 of CM065589.1, forward strand.
CTATGGCCTGCTGCTGCTCGCACAGTCTCTCCAGCATGTGCAAGGTGGAGTTCCACCGGGTGGGCACGTCGCATATGAGGCGGTGAGCGGGAAGGCCGAAGTTCCGCTGTAGCGCAGACAGGCGAGCAGCGGCAGGATGTGAGCGGCGGAGCGCGCACAGGCGGCCCGCACTTTATGCAGCAGCTCTGACATGTTGGGGTAGTGGTGAATGAACCTCTGCACCACCAAGTTCAGCACATGCGCCAGGCAAGGGATGTGCGTCAAACCGGCTAGTCCCAGAGCTGCCACGAGATTTCGCCCATTATCGCATACCACCAGGCCTGGCTTGAGGCCCACCGGCAGAAACCACTCGTCGGTCTGTTGTTCAATACCCCGCCACAACTCCTGCGCGGTGTGGGGCCTGTCCCCAAACATATGAGTTTCAGAATGGCCTGCTGACGTTTACCCGGGCTGTGCTGAAGTTGGTGGTGAAGGTGTGTGGCTGACCGGATGAGCTGGTGGAAGCAGTGGAGGAGGAAGCCGAGTAGGAGGAGGAGGCTACAGGAGGCAGAGAATGATGCCCTGCGATCCTAGGGGCGGAAGGGCGTGCGCCAAGGAACTGTCCGCCGGGGGCCCAGCCGCCACTACATTCATCCAGTGTGCAGTTAGTGAGATATAGCGTCCCTGGCCGTGCTTACTGGTCCACGTATCTGTGGTTAGGTGGACCTTGCCACAAATGGCGTTGCGCAGTGCACACTTGATTTTATCGGACACTTGCATGTGCAGGAAGGCACGGCTGTCTTGGAGAAGTAGTGGCGGCTGGGAACCACATACTGCGGGACAGCCATGGCCATCAGCTGTTTGAAGCTGTCTGTGTCCACCAGCCGGAATGACAGCATTTCAAAGGCCAGCAGTTTAGAAATGCTGGCGTTCAGGCCAAGAGGCTCGAGGGTGACTCGGGGAATTTGCGCTTCCTCTCTAAGGTTTGAGATATTGAGAGCTGAACGCTGCTGTGTGATATAGTGGAGACGCTAGTTGACGGTGGCGGTGGTGGTGGTGTCGGTGGCACATCCTCTGTTTGCTGCTCGGCAGGTGGCAACATTCCTCTCGAGGCGGAAGCCGAGGCAGCAGCGGTAGAGGGAGCAGGGGAGCCTCAGCGAGTGCCTGGTTTTTAAGGTGTGTACCCCACTGCAGTTCATGCTTTGCATGTAGATGCCTGGTCATGCAGGTTGTGCTGAGGTTCAGAGCGTTAATGCCTCGCCTCAGGCTCTGATGGCAGAGCGTGCAAGTCACTCGGGTCTTGTCGGTAGGACATTGTTTAAGAAGTGCCATGCCAGGGAACTCTTTGAAGCTGCCTTTGTGGGGCTGGGTCCCTGTTGGCGATGTCCAGTAGCAGAGCGAACTCTGGGGCGGCGGCTCGTCTGCTTTGGCCCCCTGCTCCCTCTTTGGCTTCGCTGTTGTCTCGGTCTCACCACTACCTCTTCCTCTGAACTGTGAAAGTCATCGCCACGACCTTCAGTCCATGTGGGGTCTAAGACCTCATCGTCCTCTGCATCGTCTTCCACCCAGTCTCCCTCCCTGACCTCCTCCTGTTCAGTCTGCACACTGCAAAAGACGCGGCAGTGGGCACCTGTGTTTCGTCATCATCAGAGAGTCGGTGACTCTGCTGTGGTGGTATTCCCATGTCCTCTTCATCTGGAGACATAAGTGGTTGTGCGTCAGTGCATGGTATGTCTTCCTCCACTGGGGAAGGGCTAGGTGGACGCCCCTGGGAAACCCTGGAAGCAGAGTCTTCAAACAGAAGAAGAGACTGCTGCATAACTTGTGGCTCAGACCGTTTCCCTGATATGCTTGGGGGTGATGTGACAGACTGATGGGCTTGGTTTTCAGGTGCCACCTGTGCGCTTTCCGCAGAAGACTGGGTGGAAGACCATGTGGTGAACGTGCTGGAAGCACTGTCGGCCACCCAATCGATTAATGCCTGTACCTGCTCAGGCCTTACCATCCTAAGAGCGGCATTGGGCCCCACGAGATATTGCGGTACATTCTGCCGGCTAGTTGAGGGAGTTCGTTCCCTACTGTGTGCGCCTGGGGCCGAGCGGCCACGTCCTCTACCAGCAACAGAGGCTCCACGGACACCACCACGACCGCGTCCTCGTCCCTTAATAGTATTTTTCTTCATTGTTGCGATTCAACTCGCACCACAATGAAATATATTATTTTTATAAGCAAAATCCCCTCACTGGAATACTTTCAGTCTTTTGACTGTATGGATTACAGATGGAATGACTGTTATATGTGAGTACCGCTTTCTTTGACAGATTCTAGTATGGGTACATATATGTTTTCCCAACCCCAGCACATTAGTTTGCTAATTCCAGATGTATGAAGCATGAGCCTAACTGTATCTAGTATATTGAGCGCCAGATAAACTAACTTGGCCTTTTTTAAATAAAAAAATTCCCTCACTGGAATACTTTCAGTCTTTTGACTGTATGGATTACAGATGGAATGACTGTTATATGTGAGTACCGCTTTCTTTGACAGATTCTAGTATGGGTACATATATGTTTTCCCAACCCCAGCACATTAGTTTGCTAATTCCAGATGTATGAAAGCATGAGCCTAACTGTATCTAGTATATTGAGCATCAGATAAACTAACTTGGCCTTTTTAAATAAAAAAATTCCCTCACTGGAATACTTTCAGTCTTTTGACTGTATGGATTACAGATGGAATGACTGTTATATGTGAGTACCGCTTTCTTTGACAGATTCTAGTATGGGTACATATATGTTTTCCCAACCCCAGCACATTAGTTTGCTAATTCCAGATGTATGAAACGCAGGCCTAACTGTATCTAGTATATTGAACGCCAGATAAACTAACTTGGCCTTTTTAAATAAAAAAATTCCCTCACTGGAATACTTTCAGTCTTTTGACTGTATGGATTACAGATGGAATGACTGTTATATGTGAGTACCGCTTTCTTTGACAGATTCTAGTATGGGTACATATATGTTTTCCCAACCCCAGCACATTAGTTTGCTAATTCCAGATGTATGAAAGCATGAGCCTAACTGTATCTAGTATATTGAGCGCCAGATAAACTAACTTGGCCTTTTTAAATAAAAAAATTCCCTCACTGGAATACTTTCAGTCTTTTGACTGTATGGATTACAGATGGAATGACTTGTTATATGTGAGTACCGCTTTCTTTGACAGATTCTAGTATGGGTACATATATGTTTTCCCAACCCCAGCACATTAGTTTGCTAATTCCAGATGTATGAAAGCATGAGGCCTAACTGTATCTAGTATATTGAGCACCAGATAAACTAACTTGGCCTTTTTAAATAAAAAAATTCCCTCACTGGAATACTTTCAGTCTTTTGACTGTATGGATTACAGATGGAATGACTGTTATATGTGAGTACCGCTTTCTTTGACAGATTCTAGTATGGGTACATATATGTTTTCCCAACCCCAGCACATTAGTTTGCTAATTCCAGATGTATGAAAGCATGAGCCTAACTGTATCTAGTATATTGAGCGCCAGATAAACTAACTTGGCCTTTTTAAATAAAAAAAAATTCCCTCACTGGAATACTTTCAGTCTTTTGACTGTATGGATTACAGATGGAATGACTGTTATATGTGAGTACCGCTTTCTTTGACAGATTCTAGTATGGGTACATATATGTTTTCCCAACCCCAGCACATTAGTTTGCTAATTCCAGATGTATGAAAGCATGAGGCCTAACTGTATCTAGTATATTGAACGCCAGATAAACTAACTTGGCCTTTTTAAATAAAAAAAAATTCCCTCACTGGAATACTTTCAGTCTTTTGACTGTATGGATTACAGATGGAATGACTGTTATATGTGAGTACCGCTTTCTTTGACAGATTCTAGTATGGGTACATATATGTTTTCCCAACCCCAGCACATTAATTTGCTAATTCCAGATGTATGAAGCATAGGCCTAACTGTATCTAGTATATTGAGCGTCAGATAAACTAACTTGGCCTTTTTAAATAAAAAAAATTCCCTCACTGGAATACTTTCAGTCTTTTGACTGTATGGATTACAGATGGAATGACTGTTATATGTGAGTACCGCTTTCTTTGACAGATTCTAGTATGGGTACATATATGTTTTCCCAACCCCAGCACATTAATTTGCTAATTCCAGATGTATGAAACGCATGGCCTAACTGTATCTAGTATATTGAGCGCCAGATAAACTAACTTGGCCTTTTTAAATAAAAAAAATTCCCTCACTGGAATACTTTCAGTCTTTTGACTGTATGGATTACAGGTGGACTGGTATTAGTAGGGGTGACACAAGCACACCCAAGTCCCTGATGTAGGATTTCTATGGCACAGACCACTATTACAAGTGATTAATGGACGTTGGGAGAGTTGTGCTGCAGCACTAGTCCCAAGATGGCCGCCGCCTATCAGCCCAGTAACATGTGCCACAAAATGGTCTGCACAACCTTTAAAAAAAATAGCCTTGGACTGTGCTGCTAAATCGCTATTGGTCTGAATCCCAGGTGTAGATGTCTGACTTGTTTGGAGCTTTGGAATGCACACTGTGGCAGCTTCTGCTGCAGCACTACATGTCGCAAAATGGCGGCCGGCGGTCAGCCTAGGTACATGTGGATGGAAAAATCACTCTGGCCACTCTAAAAATAGCCAATCCCTATCAAAAAAGCAGCTCAGCTGCAGTTGTTCAGATGAATCACAGGTGGAGGAGAGAAATTTGCTTCCAGTTATTCAATTATCCCTGCCTATTCTCGCCCTAGCATCAGCTGCGTCTATCCCTGTTCTATTCACATCGGGAGTGAGCACGTCCCGACGTGCGCACAAGCTTATAAAGAGGCTGAGTCACATGCTGCACTCGGCCAATCACAGCCTTGCCAATAGTAGGCATGGCTGCGATGGCATCTTAGGGCAAGTAGTATGATGCATGTTGATTGGCTGCTTTGCAGCCTTTCAAAATGCGCCTAAATACATGCCGAACGACGAACCCGAACCCAAACTTTTTTGAAAATGTCCGGGTTCGGGTCCGGGTCCCGGACACCCCAAAATTCGGTACGAACCCGAACGATGCTCGAACTGTTCGCTCAACACTACTCTCATATTTAACTTAGAACAGACACTGACGGTCATGCAGCAGGGGACCATGGCGAAAGAAGAACAGCTGACACTTGCTGTCTGCCCAATAGCTGTTGGGAACACACAATGGGATTCTGCCATGGAGAAGGAGGATGACGAAAATGAGAAGGGGAAGAGTTGGAAGTGGAGGAGCAAGAGGATGATGATGAGGATGGTACTGGCCAACACACACAATTGTCTCAATGGGGGGCAGAGCTTGAACAAAGTGGCTCCTTGGACAAGCTGGCCAGGTATATTGTTTACATCAAGAAGTCTGATGATTACTGGATAGCCATGCTTTTAGACCCTCAATATCAAGGCAAAATAGGGGAATGTTTTCCTGTGGCAAAAAGAGAGGACAAATTATGTTACTACCAGGAAAAACTGTGTATGCAGCTTGCCGCAGCTTACAGTGAGCAGACGCCTGCCGCCATTGTTTCTAAAAGGGAGGCCCCTCTCCATCCCTCACAGAGTCACCCTCCTCACACTGCTACCAGCAGTAGAAGCTGCCATTTCAGTCTCCTCAACAGTTTTTCCACGTGTTAGCAAGCAGCCAGATCCCGCTTCAACACCCAGGTTCAACCCTACCTAAACTCTGTCGCATACCTTGTTCCCTGACCCCATGGATTTCTGGGCAGGCCAACTGATACCGTAGCCCAAACTGGCACAGCCTGCTTTTTACCTTCTTCTTGCCCAGCCTTCAGTGTCATCTCGGAGTGTCCAGGCACCATTAGAGAAGTTGCAGATCTGATACATAATGAAATAATTAAGTCATGACTTCCCTAAAGCTTTTTTTGAGTATTTGTTGAATAAATAACGACTGACTAATTATTGACTAGATAACAGTCTTTAATCACATAATTGTTGTTTTCTAAGGTCACATACACATAATAGGCTTAGAAGAACGAATAAAAAGTTGTAATGGCAGTATGCAATAATGCCTGTAGTTTCTTTTCTGATAATAGTAAGACTGGCACTTATGCTGCAGATGAAAACTATGACAGGAGTGTAAATGTGAGCTGCATGCAGCAAATATAAATAATTACCTCTAAATAATGTGCTTGGGTAACTGAAGAGCTTTGAGTAGTGATGTCTTGGTGGGTAAAGAATCAGTGTCATAGGAAAATGACAGACTGTTTTATCAAATGGCGCACTAGAAACAAAGCAATCATTAACATAGTAAGCCAAGTATTAATCGCAAACCAAGCGAAAAAAAGTGAAAGGGAAATATGTATAGATGATAAGGATTAAACAGAACATTAATATCAGAATAAGGGATATGTGGTAAGACAATAATGGAATTGGAAAGGCTCGCCATCATGCTCTTCAAGAGGTGCAGTAGGTTGCTCAAATACATTATTATATCCTACATTCTCAAGCTAAGAGTTTGAAGCAGTATAATTAGGGTACTTTCACACTTGCGTTAAACTTTTCCGGTATTGAGTTTCGTCCTAATGCATTCTGAATAAAGAGAAATCCATTCAGTATGCATCAGGATGTCTTCAGTTCAGTCACTGTACGGTTTTTGGACAGAGAAAATATAGCTGCATGCTGCAGTTTGTCTGTGTCCAAAATTGCAGAACACTTTTCGGAATGCCGGATCCGGCATTCATTTCCATGGAAATGTATTAGTGACGGATCCGATCTTCCGGTCCGCGCATGCGCAGACCTTTAAAAATGGGAAAAAAATAAATACCAGATCCGTTTCTCCAGATGACAACCGGAGAGACGGATCCAGTATTGCAATGCATTTGTGAGACAGATCTGCATCCGGATCCGTCTACAAATGCTGTCCTTTTGCATACAAATTGCCGGGTCCGGCAGGCAGTTCCATCGGAATCCAGCAATGCAAGTGTGAAAGTACCCTTAGAAATTTCATGTTCTTATTGGAAAAACACATTGCAAAGCAAAATTTAGTATAGGCTCTCCAGTGACATTTCTGACAAATGTACAGTTTTTTATTTGTAGAAGGATATTTTCATTAAAAAACAATTATTTATTTAAAAAAATAACCAGAACAGAAAAATTGGGAGTAGTTAGTAGGGAGTAGCATCAAAGAAAAAAATTACCTGTTTTTATGCCACTTCTGAGCACAGTATCTTTCAATATGTTTCAATGACTAGGACAAACTACCTTCTTGCCACCGATAGTGGGTCCCAGGCCAGCCACATATCAACCTGTCCCACTAGAAATCTGTTAATTGTTATCAATGTCAAAATATTAATGCGGTGTCAGCACTGATTCAAGAACCTAGTCTGTGAGATGAATGAGGAGAGGTTGGAGAAGTCTGTGTGTATGATTGTGGGTGGGAGGGGCACTAATGTGAGCAAGCAAGCCTCATAACTCGCATGTAGCTCCACTTGTCTGTGACGTGGTAGACAATTATCAACTATTTTTTACTTGGTCTTCTTCTGGGCCCCACTCTGCAGTGTCCTGATGGCATACATTGTCAAGAAGTAGTACATGTAGGCACACACTATGACCTGACACTGTTCAATATAAGATCACAGTGCAGTGCGGGCCAGAAGAAGACAAGGGAGTGAGTGAGTGGCATCACCGTCCATAATTAGTAAGGTACGTTTTTTTTTTTAAAGGGTTTCTGTCACCAACTTTTGACATTATAAGCTGTCTGACATTAGCTATGTGCTAATGTCAGACCAGCTTGATAATGTCTTTTTTATAAAAATCCGCTGTATATATAGTCTGAAAAACTTACTTTTATATTATGTAAATTAGCCTCTAGGAGCAGGGGGGCGTTGCCCTGCTCCTAGCGGCTCCGTCCGGCAACCTGCTGGCACGCCCCTTCACACTTTGATTGACAGTGCAGGGCAGCGATCCTCCTGCACTGTCTCGTTCTGAAATCGCGCGCCCGCGCCGCCGCTCTGTATTCGGCGCAGGCGCGGTGAGCAGAGGACGCTGGTGCCTGCTGTCCTCTGCTCACCGCGCCTGCGCCGAATACAGAGCGGCGCGGGCGCGCGATTCAGAACGAGACAGTGCAGGAGGATCGCTGCCCTGCACTGTCAATCAAAGTGTGAAGGGGCGTGCCAGCAGGTTGCCGGACGGAGCCGCTAGGAGCAGGGCAACGCCCCCCCTGCTCCTAGAGGCTAATTTACATAATATAAAAGTAAGTTTTTCAGACTATATATACAGTGGATTTTTATAAAAAAGACATTATCAAGCTGGTCTGACATTAGCACATAGCTAATGTCAGACAGCTTATAATGTCAAAAGTTGGTGACAGAAACCCTTTAACATCTAAAATTGAGGTCTGATGAGGGTCTAATCTGAGGCTGATGAGGCCTGATCTGTGGCTAATGAGGTCTGATCTGAGGCAGATGGGGTCTGATCTGAGACTGATAAGTTCTGATCTGAGGCTGATGGGGGCCTGATCTGAGTCTGATGGTGTTCTGATATGAGACTGATGGAGGATGGAGGGTGTCTGATCTGAGGCTAATGAAGCTTGAGGGTCTGATCTAAGGCTAATGGAGCTTGAGGGTCTGATCTAAGGCTGATGGAGCTTGGGGTCTGATTTTTGGTTCTGATCTGAGGTCTGATGAAGAATATGGGTCTGATTTGTGGGTATAATGAGGATTGCGGGTCTGCTGTGATGAAAAAAATATATATCTTATTTTCCTCCTCCAAATCCTAGGTGAATCTTATAGTCCGATGTGTCTCATAATCCAAAAAATACGGTAATTTATTGTCAGTCGAAACTGTCACGAACAGCAGGTTGTCCGACAATATGGGGAGCTGTCGACACTTCCCAACTGATGATGTCAGATGAGAGAAGAATTGGGTGACCTGAATTTTTTCACCCCATCCTTTTGTTCTGACAGACTATCTCTGCCTATTAAATATGCATACACACTCAGCCAAGCTGAATGTATATTTGTGGGGGAGAGTTAAGAGGGAGACTGGAAAGAGAGGTGTCGGCTAAACGACTGTTCAGCTGACAGCTATTGAATGTATATGGCCATCTATAAGCTGTGAAGATCAACAGACACACTGAAGTGATAATAGTAGAGAGGCTTATGCCCAATTTCTACTGCAGAAACACTTTAAAGAGTGGAATCAAAGTGAAACATTTTATTTTTAATTGCATCTGTTTTTAATTATAAGCTTTTAACATAAATATTTTTTTATATATATTGAATGTTTTGAAAAATGTTAATAGTATTTTCTCTTGACATAACACAGATAATAGTTTTTATATGATAAATTCCACTGTAAAGAGTGGGACATTCTTTGAAGTTGGCATCTTTGCTGTTCATAGGCCCTCAAGCATTTTGACTCAGTTTAATGGTTTTCTTAATAATTAATAACTATATTTTACTATATAAACGTTTATATTATGTTGTAATATTCTACATTATTATTATATTAACCTTTCTCTGATCTAAAATGAATATACTTTATACACTTCACTTTTTAGCCTTCTCGTCCATTTTTATTAGCATTCATTTCCCATCCTTCTTGAAATTCAATACTGTGCCATCTTTCTGACTGGATGATGTTTGATTAAAATGTAGGCCCATGGGTATAAACGTTTATTTAAAATTCTTTCCCAAAGAGAAGAGACCATATTATTTCTTCAGTTAGAATTCTAATATTCCTAAACTCATTGAAGACATGTCAGAAATGAAGTAATGTATGATTAAGAATACTGTAATTGCAAGTAGTACTATGCATGTTTATGGAAAAAAAGGATAATAATGCTGAATAAAAAGCTCTAAAATTAAAAATATTCTTTCCTTTATGGTTTTTCATAGCTTCCAGAACTTCTACTTGCATTCATTTCATGGGATCCGTCATTTTCTATTTCTAGTGGAGGAAAATCTGTACTGGTGATTTAAAAGTGCATGGTTCATTAGAGTTACAGTGCACTTATAAGTGCTCTGTCTTTTTACTTGCTTAAAATTGTGTGATTATTACATGATCATAAAATTATTTTTATTCACTGTAAGTAAAACATTAAATACAAATTTTTTTTTTACTATATGCAGAATAACATTTAGGCCCTGATTTATCAAACTGGGCTTGTGTTTATTTTGTAGTAAATTGTAACTTTTCTGTTGTTTTATCTTTAAGACAAATTTATCAAAAGTCTGTGACAGAGCAAAATGTTATTTTTTTTTGCTACAGCTAAGTCAATTTCAGAAATCCAAAAAGTTTTCTCAAGTGCACTTCCCTTCCAACCTGCCGTAGCTGTTGTAGGTAAAAATAAGTCTGAATGTGATGGATTGCCTGTGGTAAATTCAGCAAGTGCTTTGTGACACTTTAATAAATTTGGCTCACTGACCATTACCTTTACACAAATAGACAAATTTTAAGATAAACCTCAAATTGTCCTCTTTGATAAATCAGGGCCATAGTTGGTAAAATCTGAATTCCCCTTTAAATATTTTTATAGAATAATGGTGGCAATTTTGAAGCTTTGGTGAAAATTAAGGCAATAGGCGTAAGCACCAAAAGCATGCTTTTATCCCCCAGCAGCAGGTCTCCTTCATGGTTATGGTTTCTAGAAATGTATAAACGTTCTTCTAACCTATAGAATATGGAGAGACAAGCTTTCTCTTCTCTAATAGAAAGCAATGATCTTGTTTTCAAGCCAGACTGTAAAGGATTGCCTTTTTCTTATGGACCATTGTGAGTATATTGAGGAAATTAAACATCACAAAAAAAATTAAATAAAATACATGTATATGCAAATCTACCACACAACCCCTCTAACACTATTGCTAAAAAGATACAGTTCACTTTATTCTACTATCAACTCTGAAGCATAATTGAGGAGTTGGTTGTAGCAGTCCTCACTAAACAACAAAAGTGTCTACAACCTCCCTGACTGATTTATTGTGGCATTAACTGATTCTGATTATTAAGTAATTATCTCCTCTATTATTGATGGATCAATTACCAACTGAAACAATACTGGTCACATAGGATGTTACTAGCCTATACACATCAATAGAAAACCTCAGTGGTCCAGAATATGTTGAATATTCGAATTGTGAATTTTTATTGTGAATATCGGCACTTCAAGAATTCGCAAATATTTAGAATATAGTGATATATATTCAAATATTCGCGATTTTTTTTTAAACAGTACACATGATCCCTCCCTGCTCCTAGCTTGTGGGCCAATGAGAAGGCTGCAATATCTTTGATTTTAGGAGTAGTGTTGAATGCGAATTTTCGTTATGCAAATTTTTAAATTGCCGATTTCCACAATCAAGAAAATAATGACTGGAGATAACGAATTTGCGAATTTGCGAATATATGGCGAATATACGCCCAAATATTCGCAAAATATCACAAATTCGAATATTGCCCCTGCTGCTCATCACTAGTCTAGAACCAGTTGAAAAATGTTGATATCTTTTAGTTCTAATCCTTACCTAATTTCTTTCTGTATGTATATCTTAACATTGGTAGTGACAGAAAGTTACTTTATGTTTCAGGATGATTTCTTTCTACAAAAGCAAAGAACCAATATGCAAGAGGTACAAAGATAATATATTTTCCTTTTGGGGGGATCCAGTAGACTCCTTACTTAAATTTAGCAACTATATAAACTTCGAATTTCCAGAAGTGTATGTCTGGCAGATTTACTCTCGACCTCTACCAGAAAGCTATCAATCACAATACTTTACCCTAAAGCAAACAAAAAGTCCTTTACCCAGTCTCAATTCAAATGACTGAAAACTACAAGGAGGATGGGTCAACATGTGATAAGAAACAACAAGAGAAGTCCAGAAAATGTTTTGATCAGAGATGTTCCTGTAAGTTGTAAGAACCTGTTTACAGTCCACATCTATACAATCTAAACCAGATGCTAAATAGGTCCCATTCGTAAACACTTTTAATCCATTTGAAATAAAAATACAGTGAATAGTAAGCCTATTGGCATATACTCATAAAAGCTTGTCCCTCAGCAGAGGAATATGTCATGTATTCTTCACTGTTGGTGAAAGCTAATGAGGGCTCAAAAACCATAGTCCCATGACAACAATTTTTTTCATACCCTAAATAAATCGACATTTCCTTGTTTACCCTACCCCTAGTTCTTAAATGTGCAAAGAGGAGATACATTTTACCAGCCACACTTAGGCCTCATGCACACGACCGTATGTGTTTTGCAGTCCACAACTGCGTATCCACAAAAGACGGAGGCTGCTCCGCGTTCCGTTCTGCAATTTGCCCATTGTAGAAATGCCTATTCTTGTCCACAAAACGGACAAGAATAGGACATGCTCTTTTTTTTTTTTTTGCGGGGCCACGGAACGGAGCAAAGGATGCGGACAGCACACGTAGTGCTGTCCGCATCTTTTGTTGCCCCATTCAAGTGAATGGGTCCAAGCCCGAGCCGCGACATGAACCAAAACAACCGTTGTGTGCATGAGGCCTTAGGCAGACTTTTCCCATTAAAAAAACTGCGATAACAACTTTTATCACTTTCACAATTGTCAACAAACAATGTCATGTCTCCCAACTAAACTTCAGGTGACCAAACATATACTAATCTCCAGGCAAGCTAGTGATAAGGTTAAAAATATGAAATGAAGTGAGGCCTATAGAATAGATAGGTTAAAATGTGTGAAGTCAAGGGGAATGAACAGAGCATATGATCTGGATACCGGATGTATTAATGTTTTATTTGCGACTTGGGTTAGTTGACTGACCATCTTTTTAATCGTTCAGACAAATTGATTTACACCTAAGAATACCATTGTCCTATTCACCCCATTGCTTTGTTCTATTGCAGGCTTATGTCTGTTTATCTCTCTTTTCTTGTTTTATTTCATGTCCTCATTTTACCTATATTTTCCCTTGTGATTTCCCCCTTTTCCTGATATATTGTATTTATCTTATCTAGGCACATTTGTCCTGCCAGTCATGTTTTGCTATCATATTTCCCTATTCTGCATGTATTTTGGGTAATGCCTTGGATGGATCCTCGAGCCTGCCCTCTCTATTCCTTTTTCTCTTATGCTTTCGAAATCTGGCAACATGTCACACTGAAGTTTGTGGTACACTAGTTGACCTTGGCAAAAGACTGGAATAGGTTACTTCTAATATTACGTGTCTAATATTACAAGTGTCTGGCATTAGCTTCAATTACCCTTTTTCTTATGCTTTGTTTTCCTTCACTCCTAAAAAGTAACTTTTAATAATTCTATTAGAAAGCAAAATAAAATAGAAAAACTCAACTCAGCTGATCACCATTATTTTTTGAATCATCATGGGGTAGTTTTCACTGGGTGTGCACTTCCATGTTAACCATCTCCACCTATTATATGTGTCTTATCCATCTATCTTAGATAGCTGAGCAATGTGCTAACGACAGGGGTGGAGATTGCTATTAAAATGACAAATCAATGCCCCCATCATGTTTCACCAGCTCACTGGCATCCTTAGGCATATGCAGGCATACCACCAGTCACCTAGATAAAACCTACTAGAAAGTATTCCTGGTTATATAGGACTGATCATAGCAAGAGTTGTTCTTCAGGATTGTATATATACTGCAGAAGGCCAGTCTTTTAAAATGACAACTGCTTGCAGGTGGAGCTGGCACAATAGCCACCATGTTTCTGCTGTTTTAAACAACAGACACCTGGAGCTAATGTCTGCAATCAGTGATAATGCTCATCTCAAACATATAACCTCTTTAGATAAGAGTCTTGCACTCTTAATACCTTTTAATGGCTAACAAAAATAGAAGCAAATAAGTTATGCTTTTTTTATTTTGTTTCTCTTAATGAGAGCACTAACCTAGTCTTTTTACTGGCTAACACAGTACCAGACCTTTTTTCTTTTCACCTCTTTAGATGCCGTGGTCAGTTGTGACCATGGCATCTAAGGCGACTTTTCAGGGAACACTGCTCTCCCAGGGACAATGTGACTTCCTCACACCAATAAGGGGAAGCCATTTATTCTCTTTGGTAGCCTTGAGTGTTATACAGGCTTGAAGGTACTACAACAATACATTCCTACAAATCCCTGCCTGTAACAGGGATCCATAGGAATGTACTCAGTGTCTTATAGACTGCAATAGTAAATCATTGCAATCTATGGGAAAAGCAATCTGATGATCATATTTTCAAGTCCCCTAGGGGGACCTTTAAAAATTATAAAAATATGTAAAAAAAAAATGCTTTTTTCTTAAATGAAAATAAATAAGTAATCTGCAAGTGTTTTTTTTCTCATTATTATTCTCTGACAGATTTTTTTAACAGATTTTTTGGATGATTGTCTATATTTTAGGTGATATTAAACATTGTGCAAGTTGATTTGATGTGTATATGTATCTACATTACAAGTTAACATCATATCTATCACTATTTGCTTGAGTAAAATAACATTTAAAATTAGCTAAATTACCCTAATGTATAACACCCTATAGTATTTGGGGATAGAAAATAATATTCCCTTACGTCCTACCAGCAGCACAGATGGGGTTAACCACCCCCCGTGGACTGGCAGGACCGGCGGAATGTTTAATGAGCCCAAGACTAATAACTCAATTTAGCAATTAAGTATCTCCTTAAAAGGAGGAAGTCAACCCCCAGCCCACTGTGTTTTTTTTTTCTGTCCTCCCGGACAGGTGGACTAGGCGGTTTGTTCCCCCCTTTCTTATGAAAGTGCGGGGAGCCTTCTTTTTCGTTTGGGTAACGGCGTTGCCTTTTTCCTAGGTACCTTGTCAGTTTGGCCGGCAGCTTATCTGCTGCCGGCCCGCGCAGTGCGCCTGGCTGGGGTATTTTTGGCGGCGTCCTCGGTCCAGGATTCTCGGTCCCTGTGCGCCGCCATCTTCCGGTGGTGACGCGGGGCTCTCCTTTGCGTCACCTCCGGGTAATCCGGCCGTGTTTTTTCACGGGCACGATTTTTCCGCTTTTTATGCTTCTTCCTGTGGAGGATTTACTGGGGAAGGGTGGATTGGCTATCCCTCCCTTCCCCTATTTTGGGAGGCTGTGTGCTAGCTCCCAAAGTCCTAAAATTGGTGGTTTACAAATGTTTATTTGTCCCTTTTTTTCCCGCAGTGATGTCTTCTCCACGGGATTCGGAAGGCAGGAAAGTGGATTCCAAGAGGAAGTATCTATCCTGCTACCTTGCAGCAGTCAACGGTTATTGTAAGCTGATCATACCTGCACTTGTAAGATCGCAGAAGCTAAACAGCTTAAGGCTGGGCTAATACCAGCATGGGAGACCGGTTTGGAATCCCTGGGTCTGTTGACTTAACTTACAGATGTTACAGCTGCCGTTAGAGGGTTCTGACCTCTAGTGAACCTACGTTGCAGGATATGTATCAATGCCTTTATTAGAGGAGTCATAGGCCTGCTGGATGGAAAGGCTTCCTATGGAGACCTCTATCCCGGTAGAGAGACCTCCTTAGTTTCTTTCTCCTCGGAGGAGGAGAAGCTGACGTTGTGTTTTTTTCCCCTGGTCCTGCAGTGCAGGTGAGTGGGATGGGGCTGTAGGCTACTTAATACCTGTTCAGACCTTGTTCACACACCATAGGTAGTCTAGTGGTAGGACCCCATGTCATGCTGAGATACCGTGTAGTGGTGCCTAAAGGGGCTCCGATATGTTCCTGATTGGAAATATTGGCGAATCTCTCAGCTTTTAACACCAGAGTGAGGGATTAGCCAGTGTTGTCAGTTGCTTATCCATGTGGTGCATCTTTTTTCTGTGAGTTATGTGTTTATATATTTTCATCCGCACATGTTTTATTTTGTGTAGGATGTTTGTGTGGTGCTTGTGGTTCGCGCCGGCATCCTCCATTGTATGCAATTTTTGCTGGGGATAGCCGTTCGCTGCGAACCACATGCGGAGGAACTGCCCCCAGTTAGAAACACGCCACAGTGTTTGGGGTCTGGAGCAGTCCCACCCATTTAGGCCACGTTTATTTTTGTGATTCTTGTTTTATATGTATTGAATGTGCCATTGCATATGGCTTGTAAACATTCTGTTGCACCTGGAAGCCGGTGTCACATGGTCTGTTGTAGGTGTAGCTTGCGGCCTCATGTGTTCCCCATTGCATTGTTGGTCCTGCAGTGCAGGTGAGTGGGATAGGGCTGTAGGCTACTAATACCTGTTCAGACCTTGTTCACACACCATAGGTAGTCTAGTGGTAGGACCCCATGTCATGCTGAGATACCGTGTAGTGGTGCCTAAAGGGGCTCCGATATGTTCCTGATTGGAAATATTGGCGAATCTCTCAGCTTTTAACACCAGAGTGAGGGATTAGCCAGTGTTGTCAGTTGCTTATCCATGTGGTGCATCTTTTTTCTGTGAGTTATGTGTTTATATATTTTCATCCGCACATGTTTTATTTTGTGTAGGATGTTTGTGTGGTGCTTGTGGTTCGCGCCGGCATCCTCCATTGTATGCAATTTTTGCTGGGGATAGCCGTTCGCTGCGAACCACATGCGGAAGAACTGCCCCCAGTTAGAAACACGCCACAGTGTTTGGGGTCTGGAGCAGTCCCACCCATTTAGGCCACGTTTATTTTTGTGATTCTTGTTTTATATGTATTGAATGTGCCATTGCATATGGCTTGTAAACATTCTGTTGCACCTGGAAGCCGGTGTCACATGGTCTGTTGTAGGTGTAGCTTGCGGCCTCATGTGTTCCCCATTGCATTGTTGGTCCTGCAGTGCAGGTGAGTGGGATGGGGCTGTAGGCTACTTAATACCTGTTCAGACCTTGTTCACACACCATAGGTAGTCTAGTGGTAGGACCCCATGTCATGCTGAGATACCGTGTAGTGGTGCCTAAAGGGGCTCCGATATGTTCCTGATTGGAAATATTGGCGAATCTCTCAGCTTTTAACACCAGAGTGAGGGATTAGCCAGTGTTGTCAGTTGCTTATCCATGTGGTGCATCTTTTTCTGTGAGTTATGTGTTTATATATTTTCATCCGCACATGTTTTATTTTGTGTAGGATGTTTGTGTGGTGCTTGTGGTTCGCGCCGGCATCCTCCATTGTATGCAATTTTGCTGGGGATAGCCGTTCGCTGCGAACCACATGCGGAGGAACTGCCCCCAGTTAGAAACACGCCACAATGTTTGGGGTCTGGAGCAGTCCCACCCATTTAGGCCACGTTTATTTTTGTGATTCTTGTTTTATATGTATTGAATGTGCCATTGCATATGGCTTGTAAACATTCTGTTGCACCTGGAAGCCGGTGTCACATGGTCTGTTGTAGGTGTAGCTTGCGGCCTCATGTGTTCCCCATTGCATTGTTGGTCCTGCAGTGCAGGTGAGTGGGATGGGGCTGTAGGCTACTTAATACCTGTTCAGACCTTGTTCACACACCATAGGTAGTCTAGTGGTAGGACCCCATGTCATGCTGAGATACCGTGTAGTGGTGCCTAAAGGGGCTCCGATATGTTCCTGATTGGAAATATTGGCGAATCTCTCAGCTTTTAACACCAGAGTGAGGGATTAGCCAGTGTTGTCAGTTGCTTATCCATGTGGTGCATCTTTTTTCTGTGAGTTATGTGTTTATATATTTTCATCCGCACATGTTTTATTTTGTGTAGGATGTTTGTGTGGTGCGTGTGGTTCGCGCCGGCATCCTCCATTGTATGCAATTTTTGCTGGGGATAGCCGTTCGCTGCGAACCACATGCGGAGGAACTGCCCCCAGTTAGAAACACGCCACAGTGTTTGGGGTCTGGAGCAGTCCCACCCATTTAGGCCACGTTTATTTTTGTGATTCTTGTTTTATATGTATTGAATGTGCCATTGCATATGGCTTGTAAACATTCTGTTGCACCTGGAAGCCGGTGTCACATGGTCTGTTGTAGGTGTAGCTTGCGGCCTCATGTGTTCCCCATTGCATTGTTGGTCCTGCAGTGCAGGTGAGTGGGATGGGGCTGTAGGCTACTTAATACCTGTTCAGACCTTGTTCACACACCATAGGTAGTCTAGTGGTAGGACCCCATGTCATGCTGAGATACCGTGTAGTGGTGCCTAAAGGGGCTCCGATATGTTCCTGATTGGAAATATTGGCGAATCTCTCAGCTTTTAACACCAGAGTGAGGGATTAGCCAGTGTTGTCAGTTGCTTATCCATGTGGTGCATCTTTTTTCTGTGAGTTATGTGTTTATATATTTTCATCCGCACATGTTTTATTTTGTGTAGGATGTTTGTGTGGTGCTTGTGGTTCGCGCCGGCATCCTCCATTGTATGCAATTTTTGCTGGGGATAGCCGTTCGCTGCGAACCACATGCGGAGGAACTGCCCCCCCAGTTAGAAACACGCCACAGTGTTTGGGGTCTGGAGCAGTCCCACCCATTTAGGCCACGTTTATTTTTGTGATTCTTGTTTTTCCCCTGGAAAGACACAAAAGTTGCTCAAGTCCATCAGGTCGTGGGACCATGATGTTGACCGCGGGGAGCCTCCCGTTCCCGCTACTCGGGCACAGCGTGTCTTTAGAGCGGATGAGACCCTCCTCTCTATCATGATATAGAGTGGAAAAAACCTGGAAAAGGTCCGGTTTTAACAAAGAAGTTAAATCCATGTTCCCGATGGCTTAACCCTTGGTGGATTCGTGGGGATCCATTCCCAAGGTGGACATGGCTATTGCCAAGTTGTCCAAGCGCACTCTGGTTCCTGCAGACGATGGGTCTAGCTGCAGGACCCCTTGCAGAGTGCACACTAAGATGGGGTGTTACGGCAGCTGTGGCTTCCGCTTCCACAGCCATAGCGGCTTTTGAAGTCTCTACGTTCCTCCGGTCTCGCCTGGATCAAGTTCAAGTTGATGTGAACCAGAGGTTTTTTCCAGGACAACATACTGTCTGCTTTCAAGACCTTCAAGTGCGATACCGCACAGCTCCAGTTGAAGCTAGCGATGGAGCTTACCTGCTAGCAGAACAAGTCCTGGCAACGAGGCCAAACACAGATCCTTGCTCTTGAAGCTAAGCAGCAGGTCTGCGTCTCATGGGAGACCAAGTGAAGATCAGGGAGGGCTTTTCAGAGAGCCTTCCCCAGCAGTCCTTTCAAGGGCAGGGCAGACAAGACTGCGGTGGTAGGTCTGGCCAGCAAACAAGCTCTTGTAGTGACTGGAGAGCACAGCGAAAGGGTTTGAGGTGCTCTCGTGGAGGAGCCAAAGATGGAAAATCCACCTCCTGACTACAGGCCTCTTTGAGGCTCTTGGTTAATTCCTGTTACTCCTGCCGTCCTGCCAATAAGCTTCCCCATTCCTAAGTTTGTCAGGAGTCGTCTCTCCCACTTCTGAGAAGAAGGGATCCCTGGGTCCTGAATATCATTTCCAACGGTTATTTAGTCAACCTCTGGACAGGTTTGTCAAGATCAAGCTGCCAAGGAGGCGATCCTAGAGGCCTACATTCAGGACTACATTTGCAAAGGGGCTCTGGAGGAGGTTCCGGCAGGAGAACGGGGTCTAGGGGATCTATTCACCAGTTTTTTTCTGGTTCTCAAGGCTTCAGGAGATCTCCGGATGATTATCGATCTGAGATATTTCAATCGATTTATAAGGAAGGTGAAGTTTCGTGTAGAAACCATCAGGTCAGTTGTGCACGTCGTCAATCCTGGAGACGTGATGGCAACCCTGGACCTCAAGAATGCATACCTGCACATCCCGATCCATCCTGGTTCCAGGAAGTATATCAGGATCACGGTCCAGGGGTCCGGTTTTGTCAGGCATCTTCTGTTTGTTGCCCTTCCCTTTGGCTTTTCTTCTGCCCCTCACACTTTTACCAAGGTGGTGGTTCTGTGGTGGCGGCTTTGAGGCTTCAAGCACTGACCATCATTCCTTATCTGGACGACTGGCTTTGAAAGCCTCTGCTCTAGCGGTCCTAACCCAACTTCTTCAGGTAACAATCTCCTTTCTGTTCCACCTACGTTGGATCATCAGCTGGTAGAAGTCGAACGTGAGCCCGTCGACTTCAGTAAGATAATCGACTCCACTGGAAGGTCGCTCCAGTTGACTCCAGAAAGAAGATTCCGGGTTCAGAACACGGCAAGTTCCTTTCCCCGGCGAGTTCCAATCCGGACTCTCATGAAGAGGTTGGGGCTCATGTCAGCGTCTGCGGAAGCAGTCCCTTGGGCTCTATGGCATCTCCGCCCTCTACAGTCGGAGGTCCTTTCCTAATGGAGTGGCAGCCCTGCTGGGCTAAACTCCCTGTGCTCCCTGACTTGGCAAACTCTGTATTCCCTCAGATGGTGGTGCCATCTTTTAGACAGGAAGTCTATGACCCAGCCAATCTGGGTCATATTGACTACGGATGCGTCCTAAGTAGGCTGGGACGCTCACCTAGACGACTCTCCAGTTCATGGGACCTGGTTTCCTCAGGAGTGGCTTCTTCATCCAATCTCTGCGAGATTCAAGCTATCCGGCTAGCCCTCCTTCACTTCGCCCCTCAGATCTGGGGCAAAGAGGTGAAAGTCCAGTCAGACAGTGTGACTGCGGTACTTTACATCAACCAGCAGGGAGGCACGAGATCACTTCCCCTCCTGTCAGAGATCGGGGTGATTCTGGATTAGGCAGAGTTGTACCTTCCCACTTATCTGCGATCCACATCCAAGGCTCCCTCAATATGATAGCGGCTGAGCCGCGGTCTTCCGTCGGTGGAGTAGTCTTTACATCCGGAGAATCAAGCAGATAGTCCTTAAGTGGGTATGCCAGAGGTGGCTCATGGCAACAAGGTTCAATGCCAAGGTGGAGAGGTTCTGCTCCCTTTACAGGGAGGACAACCCCTGGCGTTAGACGCTCTGTCAATATCCTGGAGGTTCAGGCTGGCTTACATCTTCCCTCCCTTTTCCATGATACCGAGGGTATTGATGAAAATCCGTCAGGATCAGGCCTCGGTGATAGCCATCATACTGTTTTGGCCGAAGAGATCCTGGTTTACCTAGCTCACCCAGTTGAGTCGAGGACAATATTGGAGGCTCCCCACAGCAGACCCTGGTGTCGTGGGACACTCACCTCTGCTCAGATCTGCACAGATTCAACCTGACAGCCTGGAGGTTGATCAGTCCCTTCCCAGTATAGAAGGGCTTTCAGAGTCGGTCCTGAGAACGCTGTCTCATTCTAGAGCGGACTCTACCAAGAGAGCCTACTCTTGTATTATGAGGATATTCATCCGGTTGTACCTCAACTGAGGTGGCGTCTGCAGATCCGCCCCTCTCCGCTATCCTTCAGTTCCTGCAAGACGGCCCTGATAGAGGCCTTGCCCTTCTACTCTGAAGGTTCAAGTTTCAGCCATCTCAGCTTGCCTTAAACAGGTTGTTGTCTCAGGACCGCTGATCTAACGGTTCCTTAAAGGAGCTGAAAGTTTAAAGCCTACAGTACTGAGACCCCTCAATGGGTTTTTCAGTAGTTCTCAGGGGTTAGCATCTCCCCCTTTGAACCATTGGAGGAGGTGGACATCAAGTTCGTCACTTGGAAGTTTGTGTTTCTCCTTGCAGTGACTTTGGCCAGAGGGTCTCTGAGCTTCAAGCTCTCTCAGCACATGAGCCCTATACCATTTTCTTACATGACCGGGACCTTCTTAGATTCCTCCCGTATTGTAGGCCTAAAGTTCCTTCCTTCCAGAACATCAACCAGGTGATATTCCTCCCGGTTCTGTCTACATCTACCACCTCCTCCTAGGAACCTGCTAGACATCCTCTGGACGTCTCGAGATGTCTCCGGATCTATGTGGATAGATCAAGGAGTTCAGGAAAATGAGAATCTGCTATTCCTGTTGCCGGTAAGTTTAAAGGCTGTAAGGCATCCAAACCTTCCATCAGTCGGTGGATTGAGGAGGCTATTAAGAAGGCCCACTCTACTAGAGTTGTGGCTACTTCTTTGCCGAGAGGAGTCTTCTGCCTCTCAACATGATTTGCAAAGCTGCCTCCTGGAGCTCTGAATCGACATTCATCTCCCATTATAGACTAGATGCCAGTCTAGCTGAGTTTTCGGCTTTTGGGCAGACTTTTCTTAGTTCTGCCAGGCAGGAAGGCCCTCCCTAGGGGTTTTTCTTGCTATCTCCCCATCTGTGCTGCTGGTAGGACGTAAGGGAATCGTTAATTTCTAACGATAATTTGTTTTCCCTTAGTCCTAACAGCAGCACACAAATTTCCCACCCTAGTAAGTCTAGTTTTTTTCTTGCTATAAACACAGTGGGCTGGGGGTTGACTTCCTCCTTTTAAGGAGATACTTAATTGCTAAATTGAGTTATTAGTCTTGGGCTCATTAAACATTCCGCCGGTCCTGCCAGTCCACGGGGGGTGGTTAACCCCATCTGTGCTGCTGTTAGGACTAAGGGAAAACAAATTATCGTTAGAAATTAACGATTATTAATTTGGTGATTACAGAACAAAGTGGAGGTTAAATGTAAATGAGCATGGTGAGCATATCACACTTGAAATATATTGATATTCCAGTCCATATTTTAGTAAAGACTCAACTTAGCTATATATAAGTAACAGAAGGTCCCAATTTGAAGGGGTTCTCCGGGAATAAAGAAAATGAAAATACTTAAATATTACTTTATTATAAATATATTCTCAAATACCTTTAATTATTTATAATGGCTCGTTTTGTCTGGGGAGCAATCATCAGGAGAAATAAAATGACGGCTGTACAATCAGAATCTGTCCTTATCACACAACAAGTTAGTTAGGACAAGTTAGTTCACAGCACTGAGGTAAAGAGCTGCCTTAGCCTCCTCCTCTCTACTTGTCAGGGATTATTATCCTGAATACAGATAAGAACTTTAGCTGAATCTCTGGAGAATTTAGTTCATGGGACATGAAGTAAAGAGAGGACAGACAGGACAGACTGTGGTAATGTGTTGCTGTGGCAATGGAAACTGTAAACAAGTGCTGCTGCTCATCAGCCACACCTCATCCTCCTCTCATGTCTCCTCATCATCTTCATTCCCACAGAGATTCACCTGTATTTAGAGGTGTCTCGAACATAAAATTTTCCGTTCGCGAACGACGAATGCGTACTTCCACGAATGTTCACGAACGGGCGAACCGCCATAGACTTCAAAAGGCAGGCGAATTTTAAAACCCACAGGGACTCTTTCTGGCCACAATAGTGAGGGAAAAGTTGTTTCAAGGGGACTAACACCTGGACTGTGGCATGCCGGAGGGGGATCCATGGCAATACTCCCATGGAAAATTACGTAGTTTTTTATGCCATAAATGGCATAAATCACCTAACATTCCTAAATTGTTTGGAATAATGTGTTTTAAAACATTCAGTGTGTGTATACGATCAGGTATGATGTTGTATTGATAAGGTAGTGTAAGGGTTATGCCCACTTCACAGTGACAGACCAAACTCCCCGTTTAACACACCGCAAACAAGCGCAAACAGTCCATTTGCACATCCGCAAACTCCCCATTTGCACAAGGTTGGATACCAAGCTAGTCATGTCCCATTCCTTGTCCAAGGGTCCCCGAAAGGTGACAACAAGCCCCCTGGGACGCCTGCTGTGGTTGGTATTCCACCTCCTCAAAGCCACCTTCCTCCTCTGACTCCTCTTCTTCAGACTCCTCTCTCTCCGTTGCCGCAGGTCCAGCAATCGACGACGACAAGGTTGCTTCTGGTGGTGATGGTGACCACAACTCTTCCTCTTCATGCTCATCTACGACCTGATCCAGCACTCTTCGGGGGCACGCTCCAGAAAAAACACATATGGGAGGAGGTCGATGATGTTGCCTTGGGTTTGACTGACCAGGTTTGTCACCTCCGCAAAAGGACACATGAGCCTACAGCCATTGTGCATGAGCGCTCAGTAACGCGGCCAAAAAATTTCCCAGCTCCGCAGAGGCTGTCCTATTTTTTAAATAAAAAAAAATCTGTTCTTGCCAGTTTATTCTCTGTTTTATCCCCTATCAGGTGACGGTATATGGATTCGATTTTTGGAACCGGGAGATGGAAAAAGATGGTTGGTCGGTCCTCTTCCTTCCAATTTGGGGCACTGTGCGTGCGACGCGCAATGTACTGTGACACCCTATATGAGTGGTGTGTTAAGTAGTACTATTCTTATCAATTTAATCCCTGTTATGTCCCCTATCAGGGGACAGATTTTAGATAGCCGCAAAGAGTTGTCAATAGTTGACACAATCATGACATAAATTGTATTCCTCTATGCGTCAATCTTGGTGTAGTGATGACTGTGCTCATGCGCAAGTTTGGGAGATTGCAGGAGATGGCGGTTTTTCAAAGCCTATAGTCGTGCTGAGATAGTTTAGTGACAGTTAAGTTACCCAGAAAACAATTATTCTGCCCATTGTTGGCCAAGTAGGCTTTAATGATCACCTTAGATGATCACAAAGAAAATTAATATTTTTTCTATGAAATATTATCCAGCCAATCGCTTTTGGTCTGTTCACAATGAAGCAACGACCTTATCATCTGGGGTGTGCCAACATTGCCAACACACTCATAGAGGTGATCGCTTCATTGTGATACGCAAGCCCCTTCACCACAACAAGGTAACAATCACGAAGGGGAATTGACACATGTATGTGCCTTTTTTTTGTTTTGTTTTTGCAGCCACAGTGCAGCACCAGAGGCCAGAAAAATTAGCATGTACACATGTCTGAAAAATTAGGTATTGTTGCAGCTGCTGCTGTAGCAGCGGTCGGAAAACTTGATGTTTTCTAGGCAGAAAGTGTACTAAAACATTGCGGCTTGAACCCTATTTGGTGGTGAAGTCACGCAAGTCATCCGGCATGCAGTGCACTGTGTGCCAGACATGCCATGACTTCCTTTTCCACAATAGAGTACAGGTTGGGGATTGCCTTTTGTGAAAAAAAATTTGGGCCCGGTACCTTCCACTGCGGTGTCCCAATAGCTACAAATTTTTTGAAGGCCTCAGATTCCACCAGCTTGTATGGTAAAAGCTGGTGGGCTAAGAGTTCCGACAAGCCAGCTGTCAGACGCCGGGCAAGGGGGTGACTCTGTGACATTGGCTTCTTACGCTCAAACATGTCCTTGACAGACACCTGACTGTGGGCAGATGAGCAGGAACTGCTGAAGGTGAGAGGCGGAGTGGCGTGTGGTTGAGAGGGGGCAAGGAGGACAGCAGTGGTTGAGGTGGCTGAAGATGCTGGACCAGGAGGAGGATGGGGGCTTTGAGTTTGTGTGCTGCTTGTATTCATGTGTTGATCCCATAGGCGTTTGTGATGTGATATCCTTCGCAAAGCAGTTGTACCTAGGTGGTGCCTTCGGTGTGACTGACTAGGTTTGTCCCCTCCTCAAAAGGACGCATGAGCCTACAGGCATTGCGCATGAGCGTCCAGTAATGTGGCAAAAAAATACTCAGCTCCGCAGAGGCTGTCCTAGCACCCCGGTCATACAAATACTCGTTGATGGCTTTTTCTTGTTGGAGCTGGCAGTCGAACATTAGGAGTTTTGAATTCCAACGTGTCGGGTTGTCGCAAATGAAGCGCCTCACTGGCATGTTGTTTTGCCGCTGAATATCGGAAAAGTGCGCCATGGCCATGTAGGAACTCCTAAAATTGCCACACACCGTCGTGGCCTGCTTGAGGACGTCCAGTAAGCCTGGTTACTTATACACAAAGCTTTGTACGATCAGATTCAACACATGTGCCATGCACGGCACATGTGTCAACTTGCACAAATTCAATGCCACCAACAGATTGCTTCCGTTGTCACACACCACTTTGCCAATCTCCAGTTGGTGCGGGGTCAGCCACTTATCCTCCTGTGCGTTCAGGGCGGACATGAGTGCTGGTCCGGTGTGACTCTCTGCTTTCAGCCAAGTCAACCCCAAGACGGCATGACACTGTCGTATCCGGGATGTGGAATAGCCCCCGGGGAGCTGGGGGGTGCAGTTGATGTGGAGCAAGATGCAGCAGCAGAAGAGGACTCAGCCGAGGAGGTTAGCGAAGAGAATGATGGAGTAGGAGGAGTAGAGGAGGTGGCAGCAGGCCTGCCTGCAAGTCATGGCATTGTCACCAACTCCGCTGCAGAGCCACGCATTTCATGCTTGGCAGCCGTCAGCAGGTTTACCCAATGCGCAGTGTACGTGATATACCTGCCCTGACCAGGCTTTGCAGACCAGGTATCAGTGGTCAGATGGACCCTTGCCCCAACACTGTGTGCCTTCCGGTGTGACTTCCTTTTCCACAATAGAGTACAGGTTGGGGATTGCCTTTTGTGAAAAAAAATTTGGGCCCGGTACCTTCCACTGCGGTGTCCCAATAGCTACAAATTTTTTGAAGGCCTCAGATTCCACCAGCTTGTATGGTAAAAGCTGGTGGGCTAAGAGTTCCGACAAGCCAGCTGTCAGACGCCGGGCAAGTGGGTGACTCTGTGACATTGGCTTCTTACGCTCAAACATGTCCTTGACAGACACCTGACTGTGGGCAGATGAGCAGGAACTGCTGAAGGTGAGAGGCGGAGTGGCGTGTGGTTGAGACGGGGCAAGAAGGACAGCAGTGGTTGAGGTGGCTGAAGATGCTGGACCAGGAGGAGGATGGGGTCTTTGAGTTTGTGTGCTGCTTATATTCATGTGTTGATCCAATAGGCGTTTGTGATGTGATATCCTTCGCAAAGCAGTTGTACCTAGGTGGGTTTTGGACTTTCCACGACTCAGTCTCTTTTGGCACAGGTTGCATATGACATCGCTGTTATCAGAGGCAGACACACAAAAAAAAACTCACCTAAAAAAACTATTCCGGATATGTATATAAATATTACTTTATTAATGTAAACACATAAAAAACAAGATCCTCACAAAAGGGTATAAATAGTACATATAAATATTGTTGGTCGTGTAAATAACACACAGGAAAAGCCCCACACAGGAGATAATGCACCAATTTAATAGTATGACACCATGCATGCTCAATATGGGCCGCGGGTGTGATTCAATATATCAATTATACGTATAGTATGTAAATCAAGAGCATGTTATGCCCAGGACAGATACAACCACAAGTCAAAGGATAATACACATGATATTACATTGAAAATGAGCCCATGATTGTGCAAGGTTATATCTGATAGCGTAAAGTGACTCTATTATACTATTGAATTGGTCCATTATCTCCTGTGTGGGGCTTTTCCTGCGTGTTATTTACACCACCAACCATCATTAATAAAGTAATATTTATATACATATCCGGATTGGTTTATTTAGGTGATGTTTATGCGGGTTTCCGATCTGAGTGGCGGTTACCCAACGTCAATTTTTGATGTATATACACACACAAAAAATGCCACACTGATGGTGGCAACAGAATGCGTTGATTGGCGTGCTGTCTGGCTGACCCCGGGTGCCGATACATGCTGTCTGACTGTGCCACTAGCTCCTTGCGACGACCTCCCCCTGCTTCCAACTCGTCTCCTCCTCCTCTCTGTCTCCCCATCTGAACTTTCCCCCTGTTCTTCTTCTCTTGAAGCGGGCACCCACGTGACATCCACGGACACATTGTCATCATTATCAACCGCTTCACTTGTATCTGACAACTCAGCAAAGGAAGCAGCAGCATCCTTTGGAAGCAGCGTCATCATCACACCGTACGTCCATGTGTGTAATGCTGCCTGACTGAGACATATCCCTGTTATCTACATCCTCCGGCAATAATGGTTGCGCATCACTAATTTCTTCCAACTGATGTTTAAATAACTCCTCTGACAGATCAAGTGAAGCGGCTGTGGTGCTAGTGTTGGTGGTGGCGGCGGACGGGCGAGTGGTGTGCACACAGTACAGTCTGTGGGCCTGACACACACTGGCAGGCAAATGCAATTATATAAAAGGGTAAAAATGAAATGACTTTTTTATCTGCACGGTACTGTGCCACCCTATATGAGTAGTGGGCACTGTACAGTCTGTGGGCCTTACACACACTGGCAGGCAAATGCAATTATATTAAAGGGTAAAAATTAAATGACTTTTTTATCTGCAAGAAATTGTGCCACCCTACATGAGTGGTGTGCACACAGTGCAGTCTGTGGGCCTGCGGCCTCTCACACACTGGCAGGCAACTGCAATATATATATATATATATATATATATTAAAATAAATAAAATAAAAATAAAAAAAAACAGTGCTGAGCCCTGCCCCCTGCACTGATCACATGACGGTGACGTCACCCCAGGTCCTTCGGCTTTTCAACAGTTCGGGTTCGTGGAAGCCGCCCCTTATGGATTCTATATGCCGGGATAGTCCGCGGTAGTGGAATCCATAACGGGATGCGGCGATTACGACAACCCGAACGCCAAACTATTTTTTAAAGTTTGCTCATCTCTAGTAGCTAACGCTTTCCCTAGAATCCCTATATTAATTCAGCAGCAGCAGCACTCTCCCTGCTCTAACTAACACTGCAGCTTCAGAATGAATCTAAGATGGATGCTGTCCTTGCTTTTTGATAGGAGGTGGGAGGGTCTGGGAGGGAGGGTATGCAGATTGGCTGGAATGTGTCTGCTGACTGTGAGGTACAGGGTCAAAGTTTGCTCAATGATGATGTATAGGGGGCAGACCGAACATCGCATATGTTCGCCCGCTGCAGCGAATGCGAACAAGCGATGTTCGCCGGGAACTGTTCGCCGGCGAATAGTTCGGGACATCTCTACCTGTATTTAGGATCATGATTCCTGACAAGTAAAGCAGAGAGGAGGATGAGACAGCACTATGGCTCATTGTGGTGAAGTAACTTGTCCTGCTGTGGGATTAGGACAGGATTTGTGAGTACTGATAGGACGGCGGCTATTTTATTTCTCCTAATGATTGCTACCCAGACAAAACAAGGCATTCTAAATAATGAAAGGTATTTGTAAATCTATTTATTATAATGTATTAAGCAAACATAGTGCTGTATTTGTGGGAGGGGAGGCTGATTACAAGGCTATTTATATGCACCTGTGGGCCTAGGCTGGTTGATTACTAGGCTATTTATAGGCACCTGTGGGCCCAGGCTGATGCCGATTCAGCTGATTTAACCCACCCACCCACACCATCTTACAGTCTCTTCATATTAGGGTGGTCCCCTTTAGGCTGCCCTACCGCAGCAGTTATGGCATAATTCTACTGCTTGTTGTGGATAGGTTAGATACACTTTTTTGATAGCCGATCCGACCACAAATAATATTTAAGTATTTAATTTTTTTTAATTCCTGGAGAACCCCTTTTAACTTTATTGCCACTGAGGAAGGAACATAGAGGTTCGGAAACATGTCTGATGAGGATGGCAATATTGACTTAACATATTGGAAAAACATCCTCAAGATAATCTTATTGCAAAACAGTGAACTAAGTATCTTCCAAAGTCCAGCATGGGTAAGATCCTAAAGTGCATGTGCCAAGATATCCCAACTGGCATATTCAAACAAGAACGATTCTGTAAATGCAGGAATATTGACATGCCTGGTAAGAGATATCCAGCTTTTATTAATAGTATCACAGAAACAGTACAGAGCACAGGACAACACTATATGATCAGAAATACTGTTCGTTATGGGACATAATATCTAACGCTATTATAGCGCAACGTCTAAAAAAAAAAAAAGACCGTAATGCGAACTGCAGCAGCATAAGTGTGAACTGTTACAACACAAGGAGACTGTATTATAGCTCTAGAGTGTGAGGAAAAGAGCTGTCATTTTAGATGATACATGCGTGAGCTCCGCATGTAATTACTAAAGGGACCAATACTGCATTAGTATTATTTTAAGATTTTTTAAGTGTATGTATTTTAAACGGATATTAAATTTGTAGATGTTACTGTGAGCCAGCCGTATATATTCAAAAATAAATAAACAATACAAAATAAAAATCATTTCCACTGCCGCATCTCTATGCCTATACTATTAAAAAATAAATGTATCTATTCAGTTCAATGAATGTCATAATAGAAAAAAATCTACATTTACCATTTTTTTTCGCCTCCCAGTAAAAGTTTTATAAAAAGTAATCAAAAAGGCACCCCACACTCCAAAATGGTATCACTAAAAACTACAGATTGCCCCACAAAAAATAGCCCTCACACAGCTCTGTAGGAATAAATATTAAAAAGTTATGGATGTCAGGATATGCCAATGCAAAGAAAAAAATCCATTTTTTTTAAAGTTTTTACTTTTTTTTTAAATAGTAAAACACAAGAAAATGGGGTATTGCTGAACTCATACTGACCAGGATAATAAAGGCAACTGGTCACTTTTACCATATATGGAACATTGTAAAAATACATCCCATAAAACTATGGCTGAATTTCATTGTTTTTCCAATTTTATCCAATTTGAATTTTTTTTCCAGCTTCCTACAACATTGTATGCACTATTAGATGCTGCCATTAGAAAGTAAAACATGTACCACAAAAAACAAGCTCCCTACAGCCATGTGAATGGAAAAAAAAAAGTTATGGTTTTGGGAAGGCCAGGAGTAAAAAATTGAAATGCAAAAAAAAAACAATCACCTGGGCCTCAATGGGTTAACTCTGCAAGGATGTTCCTGAATGTCCTTGCAGAGTTAGTAGCTGTTTACTATGGTGCAGCTGAGGGAGCAGGGAGCTTGCTGTTAGTGGGAAGGAAGGTAGGGATGATTGTTTTTATGGCCTTATGGTGGACACGGAGTGTATTATAAAAATAAATAAATAAAGACAAGTCATTTACACCAGTTACCGGTGATGATTATGTGGATGGCCATGCCCACACTCTACCCTCGTCTGGCTCCTATTTCAGAAACTGGTGAAGGTGGCGAAAAAACACCAGTTGAGAATAGTTTTAGTCATATTGGTCTTTTAAAAGATTTAAAACTGCAACTATTTAATGCCAAAAACATGGAGTAGGAGAATGATAAAATTTGGTGTTTTATGTTTCACTATAGCAGTGGTATAACATCTATCCACAGTATTGTGACCATAATAAAGTGCACACAAAAGCATTCTGAAAAATGTGGCCTGTTTCATCATAAGGCTGTCTATAAAACCATTTTTAACAAATAGCATATAATTCTACTTAAATTAAACATTAAAAGTAAGTACAATATTCCAGGAGTAGAGATAAATGAATTTTTTGAAATTCATTTCTGGTCCAATCCTATTGAAGGTTCAATTCAGATATGAAAAATTCGACTCAAATCAAAAGTGCTCAGATTGCCATGAAAAGTTGTGTATGACATTCTAGAGTCCTGTATGCAACTACTTTTAAGCTTTGTAATCGTTAATTTTTAATGATAATTTGTTTTCCCTTAGTCCTAACAGCAGCACAGATGGGGTTAACCACCCCCCGTGGACTGGCAGGACCGGCGGAATGTTTAATGAGCCCAAGGCTAATAACTCAATTTAGCAATTAAGTATCTCCTTAAAAGGAGGAAGTCAACCCCCAGCCCACTGTGTTTATAGTAAGAAAAAAAACTAGACTTACTAGGGTGGGAAATTTGTGTGCTGCTGTTAGGACTAAGGGAAAACAAATTATCATTAGAAATTAACGATTCCCTTACGTCCTACCAGCAGCACAGATGGGGAGATAGCAAGAAGAAACCCCTAGGGAGGGCCTTTCTGCCTGGCAGAACTAAGAATAGTCTGCCCAAATGCCGAAAACTCAGCTAGAATGGCAACTAGTCTTTAATGGGAGATGAATGTCGATTCAGAGCTCCAGGAGGATACTTGGCAAATCATGTTGAGAGGCAGAAGACTTCTCTCAGCAAAAGAAGTAGCCACAGCTCTAGTAGAGTGGGCCTTCACGAATCCCGGAGGGTCCAGAGATTGGGAAACAAAGGATTCCTAAATAGCCTCCTCAATCCACAGACTAATGGAAGGTTTGGATGCCTTACAGCCTTTAAATTTACCGGCAACAGGATTAGCAGATTCTCATCTTTCCTGAACTCCTTGATCTATCCACATAGATCCGGAGACATCTCGAGACGTCCAGAGGATGTCTAGCAGGTTCCTAGGAGGAGGTGGTAGATGTCGACAAAACCGGGAGGGATATCACCTGGTTGATGTTCTGGAAGGAAGGAACTTTAGGCCGAAATACAGGGGGGAATCTAAGGAGGACACGGTCATGTAAGAAAATAGTATAGGGCTCATGTGTTGAGAGAGCTTGAAGCTCAGAGACCCTCTTGGCCAAAGTCACTGCAAGGAGAAACAGAAACTTCCAAGTGACGAACTTGATGTCCACCTCCTCTAACGGTTAAAAGGGCAGAGATGCTAACCCCCTGAGAACTACTGATAAATCCCATTGAAAAATGGGTCTCAGTACTATAGGCTTTAATCTTTCAGCTCCTTTAAGGAACCGTTTGATCAGCGGATCCTGAGAAAAAAGCCTGTTAAGGCAAACTGAGATGGCTGAAACTTAAACCTTCAGAGTAGAAGTGCAAGGCCTCTATCAAGGCCGTCTTGCAGGAACTGAAGGATAGCGGACAGGGGCGGATCTGCAGACGCCACCTCAGTTGAGGTACAACAGGATGAGAATATCCTCATAATTCGAGAGTAGGCTCTCTTGGTAGAGTCCGCTCTAGAATGAGACAGCTTTCTCAGGACCGACTCTGAAAGCCCTTCTATTCTGGGAAGGGACTGATCAACCTCCAGGCTGTCAGGTTGAATCTGTGCAGATCTGAGCAGAGGTGAGTGTCCCACGACACCAGGGTCTGCTGTGGGGGGAGCCTCCAATATTGTCCTCGACTCAACTGGGTGAGCTAGGTAAACCAGGATCTATTCGGCCAAAACAGTATGATGGCTATCACCGAGGCCTGATCCTGACGGATTTTCATCAATACGCTCGGAATCATGGAAAACGGAGGGAAGATGTATGCCAGCCTGAACCTCCAGGATAGGGGGTTGTCCTCCCTGCAAAGGGAGCAGAACCTCTCCACCTTGGCATTGAACCTTGTTGCCATGAGATCCACCTCTGGCATACCCCACTTGAGGACTATCTGCTTGAATATCTCCGGATGTAAAGACCACTCCACCGACGGAAGACCGCGGCTCAGCCGCTATCATATTGAGGGAGCCTTGGATGTGGATCGCAGATAAGTGGGAAAGGTACAACTCTGCCTAATCCAGAATCACCCCGATCTCTGACAGGAGGGGAAGTGATCTCGTGCCTCCCTGCTTGTTGATGTAAAGTACTGCAGTCATATTGTCTGACTGGACTTTCACCGCTTTGCCCCGGATCTGAGGGGCTAAGTGAAGGAGGGCTAGCCGGATAGCTTGAATCTCGCGGAGATTGGTTGAAAGAAGCCACTCCTGAGGAAACCAGGTCCCGTGAACTGGAGTGTCGTCTAGCTGAGCATCCCAGCCTACTTGGGGCGCATTCGTAGTCAATATGACCCAGATTGGCTGGGTCATAGACTTCCCGTCTAAAAGATGGCACCACCATCTGAGGGAATACCGAGTTCGCCAAAAAAGGGCGCACAGGGAGTTTAGCCCAGCAGGGCTGCCATTCCATTAGGAGAGGACCTCCGACTGTAGAGGTCGGAGGTACCATAGAGCCCAGGGGACTGCTTCCGCAGATGCTGACATGAGCCCCAACATCTTCATGAGAGTCCGGATTGGAACTCACCGTGGAAAGGAAAGGAACTTGCCGTGTTCTGAACCCGGGATCTTCTTTCTGGAGTCAACTGGAGCGACATCCCAGTGGAGTCGATTATGAAGCCTAGATATCTTACTGAAGTTGACGGGCTCACGTTCGACTTCTACCAGCTGATGATCCAACCTAGGTGGAACAGAAAGGAGATTGTCACCTGAAGAAGTTGGGTTAGGACCGCTAGAGCAAAGGCTTTCAAAGCCAGTCGTCCAGATAAGGAATGATGGTCAGTCCTTGAAGCCTCAAAGCCGCCACCACAGAAACCACCACCTTGGTAAAAGTGTGAGGGGCAGAAGAAATGCCAAAGGGAAGGGCAACAAGCAGAAGATCCCTGACGACACTGGACACCAGGACCGTGATCCTGAGATACTTCCTGGAAGCAGGATGGATCGGGATGTGCAGATATGCATCCTTGAGGTCCAGGGTTGCCATCACGTCTCCAGGATTGAGGACGTGAACTACTGACCTGATGGTTTCTATACGAAACTTCACCTTTCTTATAAGCTGATTAAAATATCTCAGATCGATAATCATCCGGAAATCTCCTGAAGCCTTGGGAACCAGAAAAACTGTTGAATAGATCCCTAGGCCCCGTTCTCCTGCCGGAACCTCCTCCAGAGCCCCTTTGCAAATGTAGTCCTGAATGTAGGCCTCCAGGATCGCCTCCTTGGCAGCTTGTAGAAGGTTGATCTTGACAAACCTGTCGAGAAGAATAGAGGTGAGGTTGACTAAATAACCCTCGGAAATGATGTTCAGGACCCAGGGATCTGAGATCTCTCAGATCCACTCTTCTCAGAAGTGGGAGAGACGACCCCTGACGGGTACATGAAGCATAGGAGTGGGGAAGCTTATTGGCAGGACGGCAGGAGTAACGGGAATTAACCAAGAGCCTCGAAGAGGAAGTGGATTTTCCATCTTTGGCTCCTCCACGATAGAGCACCTCAAACCCTTTCTCTGCGCTCTCCAGTCACTTTGAGAGCTTGTTTGCTGGCCAGACCTACCACCGCGGTTTTGTCTGCCCTGCCCTCGAAAGGACTGCTGGGGAAGGTTCTTTACCTTCTTGTCTGAAAGGCCCTCTATGATCTTATCCAGCTCCGAACCGAACAAACGGTTGGGCTCGAATGGAAGGCCACATAAGCTGTATTTTGGGGAATTGTCAGCGACCCAAAGATTAAGCCAAAATGGAATATAGGCCGCCGACTCTAGGGCCATGCTAAATATAGGCTCCTGACATTATTTGATAGTATTGTCATAGGGTTCCAAAGGCGCACTTGGTCTCCCATCAGCCACAGACCTGCTGCTTAGCTTCGAGAGCAAGGATCCGTGTTTTGCCTCGTTTCCAGGGCTTGCTTTGCTAGCGTGGAGGCTCCCTCACTAGCTTCAACTGGAGCTGTGCCGTATCGCACAAGAAGTCCGTAGCCAGGTTGATGGTCTTGATAGCAGCCAGTAAGTCGTCCTGGAAAAAACCTCTATCCACCCTCCCCCCAGTAAATCCTCCACAGGAAGAAGCATAAGAAAAAAATACTTAAAAATTTTCTTATGAAAACGTGAAAAAAATCGCATCCGCAAAAAAAATTGCATCTGTAAAAAAAATCGCACCCATGAAAATATTGCGGCCGGATCATCCGGAAGTGACGCAAAGGAGAATCCCCGTGTCACCTTCGGAAGATGGCGGTGCCCAGGGACCGAGAACCCTGAACCAAGGACGCCGCCAAAATACCCCAGCCAGGCGCAAACTGACAAGGTACCTAGGAAAAGGGCAACGCCGTTACCCAAACAAAGAGAAGGCTTTCCGCACTTTCAAGACAAAGGGGGGAACAAACCGCCTAGTCCACCTGTCCGGGAGGACAGAAAAAAACACAGTGGGCTGGGGGTTGACTTCCTCCTTTTAAGGAGATACTTAATTGTTAAATTGAGTTATTAGTCTTGGGCTCGTTAACCCCATCTGTGCTGCTGGTAGGACGTAAGGGAAAGTAATTTTAAAGTGACAGTGATATATATGGTTAAATTCAAAGTTCCTGTTGGTAGCAAAAAGTCTGCTCAATAAAACTACTCTGTTCGCTTTGTTATGTTTCAAAATTAAAAAATATGATTCAAAAGTTATCCCTTTTGGGGAAGATCTCTCCCAGGGTCCATATACACAGTATTATTGGACTATTATTATTATAATTAGAGATGAGCACATTTTTCAAAAATTAGTTTTGGCTGGTTAGCCAAATTTTTCAGAAAAAAATCGATTAGATCCGAACTTATTTGCTGCCAATTGCATTAAAATACGGCTATTTCTGGGCTGCAGAGAGCCTTTATGGGCAGTAACACGCATAGGGAGTCTGCTGTGGTAGTGAAATAATACTGTGAGTCAGTATGACATGCAGATGACAGGTGTCGCTCTTAGAATCACTGCACACAGTCACGTGGCCAAAACTGACCAAATATCTCAAGTATCAACTCAGCCATTTGTGCTTTGAGGTTTTTTTTGCGGATCGTTTTTTTTTTGCGGATCTATTGTAATAATGCCTATCCTTGTCCGCAAAACAGACAAGACTAGCACATGCTCTATTTTTTGCGGGGCTACGGAACGAACATACGAATGCGGATAGTACATGGTGGGCTGTCACCATTTTTTGCAGACCCATTGAAATGAATAGGTTTGCATCCTATCCGCAAAAAAAACTAAATGGACATGGAAACAAAATACGTTCGTGTGCATGTAGCCAAATAAGTAGATGTTAGCGTCAAGAAGAAGGGCACTCCTTTTACACCCTCTTCAGCTGATTCCACATAGATGTCTAC
This sequence comes from Bufotes viridis, assembly GCA_033119425.1. Classification (NCBI taxonomy): domain Eukaryota; kingdom Metazoa; phylum Chordata; class Amphibia; order Anura; family Bufonidae; genus Bufotes; species Bufotes viridis. The sequence continues at coordinate 219,537,984 of CM065589.1, forward strand.
AGAACCTGTTTGCCACAATGGGGAATGGGGGAAACTCCCCACCGTACAATGTCACCAATTACTAAGCCTAAGGCAGGGAAAAGGGAGCTGGACACCTCCTAAAGATTCCCTCAACTCGCTTCCCTTCCACACCTGAGGAAGGACCTTGAATATGTGATGGTCTGAAACATGTTGACTTTAGCATCCTGTATGGAAGTTTTTATTACCGCAGAATAAAGATACAAGATTTTTCTACCACTATTTTTGGAGCTGGACATCTTTTCCTTTACTGCTATTTGTTGTCGCCTTCAGGTGTGACCTCCGTGTTCAGATAGTGGACTAGCAGTTGAGAGCTGCCTCCCTCCTTGTACAGAAATACCTCACTAAACGCTTTTAACCCCAAATAACTGCAGAAGTGAACTGCCTATATATTTTTCTTTTAGTACATTAATACGTCACTAAACTGATCACTAACGAACGTTTATACCAACTCTCAATAGCAATCAGCAATAGCAGAGAATTTCAAATTTAGAAAATTGTGAATTTTTCTATATTTTTGATAAATTTTTCATTTTTAATTAAATAAAGGTAAAACTGATTAACTCCAATTTACCACTAACATGAACTATGACATGTCACTAGAAAACACTCTGAGAGTTTGTTGAATAAGTAAAAGCATTCCAAACTTATTACCACATAATGTCATAATGTCAGATTTCCAAAATTTGGCCTGGTATTTAAAGGGGTTGTCTCACTTCAGCAAGCGGCATTGATCATTTAGAAAAAAAATAATACAAGGCATTTACTAATGTATGGTGGTTATCCATATAGTTTTCTTTGCTGGCTTGATTTATTTTTCCATCACATGATAAACTGCTTGTTTCCATGGTTACAAGCACCCTGCAATTTCATCAACTGTGGCGGTGCTTGCACACTATTTGAAAAATCGCCAGCCCTTCCTGTGGCCGGGACTAGAGATGAGCGAATTTTTCAAAAATTCGATTCACTAGTTCGCTGAATTTTTTGTTAATTATTTGATTTGATCCGAATATATTTGCAGCGAATTACGTTAAAAAATGGCTATTTCCTGGCTGCTGAGGGCCTTTATAGTGGCGTAGAACACTGTGCCTTGCTGTAAAACGCATAGGGAGTCTGCTGTGGCAGCAAAATAATACTGTGAGTCAGTATGACATGCAGATGACAGGCGTCACTCTTAGAATCACTGCATACTTCACTTATTTGGGTGGTCACTGGGCCAAAACTGACCAAATAACTTAAGTATCAACTCAGCCTTACAGGCCTCAAGAAGATGCACACTCCTTTTAGACCCTCGTCAGCTGATTCCATATAGATGTTTACAGAATCTGTTCTATTAAACGCTTATACAAGTAGAATCCCCCGACAGAGTGGAGAAGGTGTCAGCAGTAAGTTTGTGTTGAACTCACTGATTAATTTTCCCCATTCTCTGATGTGTCAGAACAATTACCCAGAAAAAACGGATACTGTCTGGGGAGCATACGCCTTCACTCGGTTAGCATTTGCTCAATAATCCATCAGTATTGCTAAAGGCAAAAAAAAAACAGAGTGGATCTTAAACAGAGATGACACGTGAATGGAATATATGCATGTCTTCTCTGATATCTGCCCACTCCTGCTTTTGGCTACCAAATCATAAACCAATTCTGATGGGACCATACAGTCCTTAAAGCTGCTGCAAAGACACGATCCGTTGTTCGTCTTAGTTTTCCTTCCTTCTGACAGATCAGAAGAAGAGTCAAATAAATGATGTCAGACAGGCCGAAAACAAAAATAGTGGACCAGTCATAAAGTGGGGAGGGTGGGAACAGCATGAGAATTCCACATAGTGGCCTATGACATAGTGGTGAGGTGGAAGCAGCATGAGGAGACCACAGAGTGACCCAATGACAGGGTCTGGAGTTGGCAGCAGCATGAGTAGGCCACAGAGCGGCACAATGACAGAGTATGGAGGTGATGGCAGCATGAGGAGACCACAGAGCAGAACAATGACAGCGCCTAGAGGTGGAAGCAGCATGAGGAGACCACAGAGCAGTATAATGACATAGTCTGGAGTATGGAGGCGGCAGAAGCATGAGGAGAACACAGAGCGGCACAATGACAGAATCTAGAGGTGAAAGCAGCATGAGGAGACGACAGAGCAGTATAATGACATAGTCTGGAGGTAGCGGCCGCATGAGTAGGCCACAGAACAGCACAATGACAGCGTCTAGAGGTGGCAGCAGCATGAGGAGACCACAGAGCAGTACAATGACATAGTCTGGAGGTAGCGGCAGCATTAGTCGGCCACAGAACAGCACAATGACAGCGTCTAGAGGTGGCAGCAGCATCAGGAGGCCACAGATTAGCAAGGTGACATACCGTGGAGGTAGGTGGAAATACCAGTATCCGCTGAAGATGGTGGGTGAAGGAAGGAGCACTTGGCATCAGTTGTGTGGCATCAGGCAGGTAACAGCATCAGAATAGTAACTGAGGCAGGTAGGCTGAATAAACTCTTCTGTCAAATTGTTGGTGTTTAAACCATGGATGATCTAGTCTGATGCATCAGGCAGTGGTGTGTGGAATTCCTGGCTGATCCACGCCTGATTCATCTTGATGCAGTGTCCCACTATGTGCACTCTTGCTAAATGTCATATCAAATGTATTGTGGTATCATGCTGTAATTGCTTTTAACAGGCTGGCAGTGTCATTAACCTATATTCGCTCCTAGGTGGCACCACATATATATAGCTGGGTGGGGGGTAAAGTTAGTGTGTCAGATGATAATGAATAGATGAATAAGTTAATGGAGGAGGTGGAAATTTGTATTTCCACCGAAATAATTAAAAAAAGATTTTACCGCATATAAGTGCAGTGCCTAATGCTGAATACAATTTTTTTTCCACCGAAATAATTCCAAAAACATTTTACCGCATATAAGTGCAGTGCTTAACGCTGAATACAATTGTTTTTCCACCAAAATAAGCCACAAAAGATTTTACCACATGTAATAACTGCAGTGCTGATTACAATTTTTTTCCACCAAAATAATTAAAAAAACATTTTACCGCATATAACTGCAGCGCTGAACGCCGAATATCTTTTTCTTTTTCTACTGATATACGCCACTAAAGGCTTTAACACATATAACTGGAACAGTGAACGCCAAGTATATTTTTCTTTTTCCATGTATATACGCCACTAAAGGCTTTTCAACAGAGGGTTAAAGGCTGTCAGTTTCAAAAAAACAATGACGCCTGAGGCGGAGTGATCTGAAGTGAACGGGACGTAGCGGAGGAAGTAGGTCCACACTGAAAGAACGAGACGTGGTCCTTGTGTGGTTTGTGTGCTGAAGAAAAGTCCCCATAGTGTCCAGTAGGCAATACTGCAGATAGATGCGGGCTGTTACGAATTATTTCACATTTTTGTGCAGGTTTAGTGAATAGTGTATTCACCTGTATTGGTGCTCCGCTCTTATGAACGTCATCACGTAAGCGAGCAGTGTGTGAAACGTAAATACAAAATTTCAACACAAGGTAATTCAGTCCATACCGCAAAAAGGACTTTCCCACATATAACTGCAGTGCTGAATGCTGAATATATTTAGATTTTTGTACAGAAATACGCCACTAAAAGCTTTACCACATATACGTGCATCAGTGAACGCTAAATATATTTTCTTTTTCTACTGCTATAGTTTAATAAACGTTTTTCAAGATATACAGTGGGATGCGAAAGTTTGGGCAACTTTGTTAATCGTCATGATTTTCCTGTATAAATGGTTGGTTGTTACGATTAAAAATGTCAGTTAAATATATCATATAGGAGACACACACAGTGATATTTGAGAAGTGAAATGAAGTTTATTGGATTTACAGAAAGTGTGCTATAATTGTTTAAAAAAAATAAGGCGGGTGCATTAATTTGGGCACCACAAAAAAGAAATGAAATCAATATTTAGAAGATCCTCCTTTTGCAGAAATTACAGCCTCTAAACACTTCCTGTAGGTTCCAATGAGAGTCTGGTTTTTGGTTGAAGGTATTTTGGACCATTCCTCTTTACAAAACATCTTTAGTTCATTCAGGTTTGATGGCTCCCTAGCATGGACAGCTCTCTCTAAGTCACACCACAGATTTTCAATTATATTCAGGTCTGGGGACTGAGATGGCCATTCCAGAACGTTGTACTTGTTCCTCTGCATAAACGCCTTAGTGGATTTTGAGCAGTGTTTAGGGTCGTTGTCTTGTTGAAAGATCCAGCCCCGGCACAGCTTCAGCTTTGTCACCTTCTTGGAATGCTGTGTTCTTTTTGCTCCATGCATAACACCCCTTGTTATGCCCAAATAACAAAATTTTAGTTTCATCAGTCCACAGCACCTTATTCCAAAATGAAGCTGGCTTGTCCAAATGTGCTTTAGCCCACCTCAAGTGCCACTTTTTGTGCTGTGGACTAGTGATGAGCGGCAGGTGCCATATTCGATTTAGACGAAATTTGGGAATATTCGATAGAATATTCGTTTCATATTCGTCGAAAATCGAATATTCGTCATTATTCTAGTTATTGCGATTAATATGCAATTTAAATAATCGCGTATTGCGATTTTACCTTAAGGCTACTTTCCTATTGGTTTGATATCTAGAATTATAGCGAAGATGACGAATGTATTCTCCATCTTCGTTTTAGCTACCTATTCGTCAACTTCGCTAATTCTAGCAATCAAATAGGACGGTTGACTAGAGACAGCTGTGTTTAATTCGCTATGCGATTATATTATTATTATTATTTTAAATAAATAGAATAATTATAATAATTATCAAGTATTATAATTATTCTATTTATAAAAAAAAGAATCAAAGTAATATAATCGCATAGCGAATTAAACACAGCTGTCTCTATAGTTAACCGTCCTATTTGATTGCTAGAATTAGCGAAGTTGACGAATAGGTAGCTAAAACGAAGATGGAGAATACTTTGTTATCTTCGTTTTGAGGAATATGACGAATACATTTGTCATATTCGCTAATTCTACCAAGCCAACCATACTAAACCAGGTCTAAGTTGAAATCGCAATGTGATTAATTAAAGTTATATTAATCGCATTGCGATTTCAACGTAATTCTCAAATCCGACAGTACATTTTAGTATGGAGACGTTCCCATGGTGATGAGGACGCTCCATGAGCGCGGAAGTCGGCAGAAGCGGCAATGGGCACTGACTGGAGCAGCCAGGAAGCCAGGAATACCCAGGACAGATAAGAACTACTTTTGGGAAGTGGAAACGAAAAAAACTAAAAAAAAAAAACGAATATTCGAAATAGCGAATTTATAGCGCTATATTCAAAATATTCGCGAATTAGCGAAGTGCCGATATTCGCTAAAAAAATATTCGCGCTCAACACTACTGTGGACGGAGAAAAGGCTTCCTCTGCATAACTCCAGCATCTCCTTGTGTAAAGTGCACCGAATGGTTGAACGATGCACAGTGACTCCATCTGCAGCAAGATGATGTTGTAGGTCTTTGGTGCTGGTCTGTGGGTTGACACTGACTGTTCTCACCATTCATCGCCTCTGTCTATCCGAGATTTTTCTTAGTCTGCCACTTCGAGCCTTAACTTGAACTGAGCCTGTGGTCTTCCATTTCCTCAATATGTTCCTAACTGTGGAAACAGACAGCTGAAATCGCTGAGACAGCTTTCTTTTTTTTTTCTTTTTCAAATTCTTTTTATTAATTTTATAATAAGAATATAACATTTATCAATTCTTAGTAAACATGTGTGCCAAAGATATACGAGTGTCAGATACAATAGTACAGCAGTAGCAGCAATCAGTATACAAAGGAGCCATGGATCGTAATATTCAGTGAAAGCAACAGTTTAGAGGACAATACATAGAAAGCCATCATAGTAAATAGCGGGCCAATAAAACCATGTGTGGCTAAGAGCCATCAAATTGAAGATGTAAAGCCAATACAGCTATACCGTCCTCTAGAGGTGAGGTGAAACTCCTATAACATAGTGTAGGGAGGAGAACACGTGACGAGACAGGACAGACAAAAACAGGAGGAGGGGAGGAAAGGGGGGATGACCAGTGAAGCCGTTCGGCATGCATCATGATCATAATAGTCAGACGTCAGTAGCGGCAGCGTATTGTCGGAAGGTCGTCCAGGGGGCCCATGTTAGACTGAAGGTGTTATGTGTCTTGGATTCCCAACTAGATAGCTCCTCCAAACGATATAGTAAATCTACTTTATCGATCCATTGATTGAATGTGGGCGGGTATGGCTCTTTCCATAAAGTAGGTATCAGTATACGGGCTGCCGCAAGTAGGTGCCTCAACAGTTTCACAGTGTGTCTGGAGAGTCTACCAGGGAAGAGCTGAAATATGCAGATCTCCGGAGTAAGTGGCAGGTGCGTCTGTAACGTATTGATCTGAGACATGATACGTGTAGAGTAGGGTATTATACGGGGACATGTCCACCATAAGTGGTAGTAAGTCCCTAAATGCTGGTCACACGTCCAACAATTCGGGTTGTAGCCCGGGTTATATTTGTGCAGTAAAGTGGGGGTCAGGTGCCATCTAGTCAGGATCTTATATACACTCTCTTGCATCTGAGACAGCTTTCTGTATCCTTCCCCTAAACCATGATGGTGAACAATCTTTGTCTTCAGGTCGTTTGAGAGTTGTTTTGAGACCCCCATGTTGCTACTCTTCAGAGAAAATTAAAAGAGGAGGGAAACTTACAATTGACCCCTTTAAATACTCTTTCTCCTAATTGGCTTCACCTGTGTATGTAGGTCAGGGGTCACTGGGCTTACCAAGCCAATTTGAGTTCCAATAATTAGTTCTAAAGGTTTTGGAATCAATAAAATGACAACAGTGCCCAAATTAATGCACCTGCCTAATTTTGTTTAAACAATTATAGCACACTTTCTGTAAATCCAATAAACTTAATTTCACTTCTCAAATATCACTGTGTGTGTCTCCTATATGATATATTTAACTGACATTTTTTATTGTAACAACCAACGATTTATACAGGAAAATCATGACAATTAACAAGGTTGCCCAAACTTTCGCATCCCACTGTAAGTGCAGCAGCGAATGGCAAATGTATATTTATTATTCTACTCATATACGTATGTAAAGGTTTTTCAAGATATAAGTGCAGGAGCGAATGGCAAATGTATATTTCTTTTTCTACTTCTAAATGTCAATAAAGATTTTTCAAGATATAAGTGCAGCAGCGAATGGCGAATGTATATTTATTTTTCTACTGCTATACGTCAATAAAGGTCTTTCAAGATATAAGTGCAGGAGTGAATGGCAAATGTATATTTCTTTTTCTACTGATATACGTCACAAAAAAAAATTCAAGATATAAGTGCAGGAGTGAATGGCGAATGTATATTTATTTTTCTACTGCAATACGCCAGTAAAGGCTTTACCAGATATAACTGCAACATTGAACTCAGAATATATTTTTCTTGTAGTACTAAAATACGCCCCTATACATTTTCTTCAGAAATAACTGCAGAAGTAACCTGAGAATATATTTTTCTTGTTGGACTGAAATAGGCCACTATATGCTTTCAGCAGAATATGCTTTCAGCAGAATACGCTTTCAACAGAAACAACTGCAGAAGTGACCAGAGAATATATTTTTCTTGTTGGACTGAAATACGCTCCTATACACTTTCACCAGAAATAATTGCAGAAGTGACCTGAGAACATATATTTCTTGTTGGACTGAAATAGGCACTCTACGCTTTCACCAGACATAACTGCAACAGTGCAGTGCATATATATTTTTCTTTTTTTAATGAAATACACCCATATACGCTTTCACTAGACATAACTGCAACAGTGCAGTGCGTATATATTTTTCTTTTTTTTCAATGAAATACGCCCATATACACTTTTACCAGAAATAACTGCAACAGTGCAGTGCGTATATATATATATTTTTTTTACTGAAATACGCCCCTATACACTTTCAACAGAAATAACTGCAGAAGTGAAATGCATATATCTTTTTCTTGTAGTACTGAATACGATACTAAGATATAAGCACTAAGATATAAAATACTAAGACATAACACTTGCAGCCCAATAACAAAAAGCTGGAATGACAGAGCTGTCTAATGACTATTTGGATCCCCAAATAATCTTTCCCTACACTTGTAAATCACTTTCTTATCAATGTCCCTAGCGCCTTCTGAAGTCTTTCCCTGCACTAAGATGCTGTGAAATGATTCCTCTCTATCCTTTCCCTACACATATAAATTGTTTTTTCTGTCTTTTTTTTTCCACAATTGTTTTTCCACTTACTGTCCCTAGCACCTTCACACGCTGGAAAATGTCTGAATGTATGTAAGATGGCCACCGTATTTATAGGGCTGTGACATCACAGGGCTGGCTGGCTGCTGATTGGCTGCATGCAGGCATGTCAATCTGGTTGATCTTGCCTGCCCAGAGTTCCTTGCCACATGTCCTCGTAGTGATGAGTGGGAGGTGCCATATCCGATTTCACGATATTTCGCGAATATTCGATTGAATATTTGTCATATATTCGTCGAAATCGAATATTCGGCATTCTATATGTTGCGAATGTTACGCGAATTTATATTCGCATTGCGAATTAAACTTATAGCTGAGTTCCTAACGGTTGTAACTTGTATTGCTAGAATTGACGAAGATAACGAATATCACGAATATAGCACTATATTCTCAATTTTCGTTATATTCTAGCAATACAACCATTAGGAACTCAGCTTTAAGTTTAATTCGCAATACGAACATATACTCGCATTGCAAATTTAACTTAAAGCTGGGTTCCTAATGGTTGTATTGCTAGAATATAAAGAATATCACGAATATAGCACTATGTTCTCAATCTTCGTTATATTCTAGCAACGACCATTAGGAACTCAGCTCTAAGTTTCATTCGCGAAGCGAACATATAATCGCATTGCGAATTGATCTTAGAGCTAAGTTCCTAATGGTTGTATAATGTATTGCTAGAATAAAACGAAGATGATGAATATCATGAATTCACAAATATAGCACTATATTCTCAATCTTCGTTATATTCTAGCAACAACCATTAGCAACTAAGCTCTAAGTTTATTCGCGAAGCGAACATAAACTTGCATTGCAAATTGATCTTAGAGCTAAGTTCCTAATGGTTGTATTGCTAGAATATAACGAAGATGACGAATATCACAAATTCACGAATATAGCACTATATTCTCAATCTTCGTTATATTCTAGCAATACAACCATTAGGAACTCATGACGAATTTCACAAATTCACCAATATAGCACTATACTCTCAATCTTCGTTATATTCTAGCAATACAACCATTAGGAACTGTATTGCGAATTCAACTTAAAGCTGGGTTCCTAATGGTTTTATTGCTAGAATATAACGAATATCGCGAATAATTCAGGTTATGTTAATCGCATTGCGATTACAACTTAGTCAAATTTGTGAGATTGTCATTCTCACATCCGACAGTTACATTTTAGCATGGAGGTGTTCCCATTGGGATGGGGACGCTCCATGCACACGGTAAGTCGTCAGAAGCGGCAATGGGCATTAACTGGAGCAGGCAGGGAGCTAGGAGTCCTCTGGACAGGTAAGAACAGCTTTTGGAAAGTGGGAAGACAACAAAAAAAAAAAAAACAATTTCAAAATAGCGAATATATAGCGCTATATTTGCAATATTCGCAAATTATCGAAGTTGTGATATTCGCGATAAAAATTCGCTATTTGAATATTTGCACTTAACACTAGTCCTCAGTCCTCACACGTGTAGCCGCCATTTTAGGAAAATTGCGATTCGTTGCCACGAAGCACGAGGAAATTCGAATTCAAAACAAATTTGTCCTGAAATTTTAAACGAATTCCACTTCGTCAGCTTTGATTCGCTCATCTCTAGCTGGGACCATGGGCGCGTACATAGGCCAGCACTGTTTCCTATAGTGTTCAAGCATGGCCCCGCTGATGGATTGCAAGGTGGTCGTAACTAGAGATGAGAGAATTAACTCAAAATTCGATTCGGTCGGTTTACCAAATTAATTTGTGGCGAATCGCGTTAAAAGACGGCTATTTCCTGGCTGCAGAGAGCCTGTATAGTGGTGTAGAACACTGTGCCGTGCAGCAACATGCATAGTGAGTCTGCTGTTGTAGGGAGACAAAACTCGGAGTCAGTACGACACGCAGATGATAAAATCACTGCACACTTCATTTCTTTGGGCAGTTAGGGGGCCAAAACTGACCAAATAACTCAAGTGAGACCTCAACCTTACAGGTCGATATTAGCGGCAGGTATAAAGAACTTTGCAGAGGCCCAAGATCCTACTATAGCGTGACAGAGAGCACTTCTTTTACACCATTGTCAGCTGATTCCACATAGATGTCTACAGAATCTATTTAATGCTTATACAAGTAGAGCCCCCTTGACAGAGTGGAGAGGGTGTCAGCAGTAAGACAGTAAGACAGCATAAGGAGACTACAGAGTGGCAAGGTGACAAAGTGTGTAGGTGGCAGCAGCATCAGGAGATCACAGAGTGACCCGGTGACAGAGTGGGGAGGTGGGTGGCACTAACAGTACCTTCTGATGATGGCGGGTGTAAGAAGGAGCACTTGGCATCAGGCAGGTGGCAGCATCAGAATAGTAGCTGAGGCAGGTACCAGAAGAAACCGGTTTCTTTTTTCAAGGATTGGTGGGTGGAAATCCTAGAAAGTTCTCCTTGGGGTAACTTTGGCCCCCGCTTCACTAAACAACTGCTCTGATGCCACACTGTTGGCCAGGCAGAACAGCTTTTCCAGGGCAAACTCGGCCACTTGCATATGTTGACAAAGCGCAGTGGTGCCAATATTGGCACCCTGGCCACGCTTCACCTTTTTCCCACAGAATCGACAAATGGTCATGTTCACCTCCCCCGGCAGCTTAACAAAAAACTGCCAGACTGCCGAGTAGGGGATTTTACCCATAACACGCACTGACTCTGTGAAGCCCTGCACCACTACTTTCCAGGCCGGTAGGCTCCTGCGAAGCGGGTGGTCTACCCTGGGCACGTTTGGCTCCCGAACTCCCACTGCTGCCACCCTCCTGACTCCGGGCCACGTTACCGACTTGCTGGCTTCACCGCTGCCTCACAAGCTGCCAACCTCTTCTCCAAAAGATGATGAAGCCTTTTTACCAGTACTTTCTGCATGTCACTGATGTCCTCCTCAACGGTCTCTGAGCCAGGAGCCTGACAGCTCGCAACACCAGCTCCAATGCCACTCTCCTCATCTCTACTTGCCCGCCTACCGAAGGAAGGGGTGGATGTCTCCTCCAGATCTTGGCTGGGCAGTAGCTTCTGACTGTCCCCTAGTAGCTCGTCCTCGCTGTATAGTAGAGATGAGCCCACAGCATATAGTAATTCTCTGACTGAGGGAACAGAAAAGGACAGAGGCAGGTTGAGGACAGGTGAGGGCACAGAGCCTGCTCCCGGGCCATGCCAACTAAGAGTTGTGTCTGATGAACCCACCGACTCATGGCTGAGGGTGTCTGATGTCACTTGCGACCACGTCGAAGATTGAGTCAACCATTTAAGAACCGCTGGGTTGCTGTTCAAGACTCGACCGCTAGCTAACACTGGGAGCTCAGGCCTCTCGAAGTGACCCCGGGTGCCATGCCCCCTTACTCTGCTATGACCTGTGCCTGCGCCATAAACATTTATACCTGTGCCCTTCCCCTGTACAGGGCCTGTCACTTCTTTGTCTGACGTACTTTTAGATGAAATAAGTAAATAAAAGTGAAATTAATACATGCTAAAAAGGGCTGTAATTTTCTCACTTCAATGGCTAATAAGCCACTCCCCCCACACTAATGCACGCCAAAAAGGCCTTTAGAACATATAACTGCGGCCGTGAATGGCAAATAAAGTTTTTTTTTTAACTAATACATTCCAACAAGAGCTTTAATTTTGTTATTTCATCACACAACAGCAAATAAGTAGTGTTGGGCGTGAATATGCGAAACGCGAATATTAATCGCGTATATCGGCACTTCCATAATTCGCAAATATTTCGAATATAGAGATATGTATTCATAATTTCGAATATTCTAGACTTATTTTTTACTCAGTAACCTCCCTTCTTGCTCGTGGGCCAATGAGAAGGCTGCAATGTCTTTGTCTGAGCCTAGCAACCAATAGGAAAGTTGACTACCCCCTTTATTTTATAAGAACCTCCCCAGCAGCCACTGTATTCAGTATTTTGCAGATCTGTGAGAGACAGCAGTGTTATTGCTGTGCTCTCTGCTTTCATGTGTCATGACATTAGTTAGTTAGTTAGTTAGTTAGTCTACATATATAATATAGATAGTTAGTGGGAGATAGTCAGTGTAAGTTAGATAGTAAAATAGTGTAGCTGATATGTTCTGCTGTCTATGCGTACATGCTACATACATAGTGTGTATACTACATACATACATAGTGCTGTGATGTCACATGTTAACAACAATACTTAGTGCACCAATCACTAATATGCTGTCAGACCTGTTAAAATGTGAAGTTGCATGTATTGCGCCAAAATATTAAGATAATTAGTGCCGATATCGCAAATATATTGGAGCACTCTATCTGCATGTAAAGCTATTGTAATGTTTTGCTGTGCCAACCATTTTCTCCAGTCTCAGGAAATTTCTAGCAGCTTGTAAAATATAGCTATAGTGACCCACGCCTGTATTTAGCGCGCAATATTACATTGCCGATTTTTTGCAGTCCAGAAAATAATCTCGAATTCGTGAATATATGACGAATATTCTACCAAATATTCGTGAAATATTGCAAATTCGAATATTGCCCCAGCCGCTCATGACTAATATTAAGCCCCTTTTTTTCCCACCACTAATACAAGCCAAAAAAAGGCTTTAGAACATATAACTACAGCCGGGAACGGCAAATAATATATATATTTTTTGCTACTAATACACGACAAAAAGGGCTGTAATTTTCTCACTTCACCACACAACGGCTAATAAGTCCCTCCCCCCCCCACGAATACACCACAAAAAACATGCTTTAGAACAGATATAACTGCGGCCATGAACGGCAAATAATACTTTTTTTGCCACTAATACACGCCAAAAAGGGCTGTAATGTTCCCACTTCCCCACACAATGGCTAATAAGCCCTTTTTTCTTTTTCCCCACCAATACATGCCAAAAAAATGCTTTGGAACATATAACTGCTCCCGTGAATAGCAAATAAGTTTTTTTTTGTTTTTTTGCCACTAATAAACACCAAAAAGAGCTTTTATTTTCTCACTTTACCACACAATGGCTAATAAGCCCTTTTTCTTTACTAGTACATGCCAAAAAAGGCTTTAGAACATATAACTGCGGTTGTGAACGGCAAATAGTATATTTTTTTGTCACTAATACACACCAAAAAGGGTTGTAATTTTCTCACTTCACCACACAATGGCTAATAAGACCCTTTTTTTCACCCCACTAATACACGCCAAAAAGGGCTTTAATTTTCTCACTTCACCACACAACAGCTAATAAGCCTCTTTTTCCCCCCCATTAATACACTCCAAAAAATAGCTTTAGAACATATCATTTCGGCCTTGAACGGCAAAAAAAAAATTTTTTTTACACTAATACACGCCAAAAAGGGCATTATTTTGTCACTTCAACACACAACGGCTAATAAGCCCCTCCCCCACTAATACACTACAAAAAAGGCTTTAGAACATATATATATATATATATATATATATATATATATATATACTGCACCAAACAAGGGCTAATAAGACCCCAATAACAAGAACGGTTTGCTGGAATTACAGAGGTATTGCAAACCTGAAATGAGCAGCAGTATAATGGCAATTTGGATCCGCAGTCAGTGATGCAAGGTATAATAGGATTGTTCCTATTACCTAGGCTGTAACCTCCCCTATTGAACCCTGTTCTGCTTTAATACTGTGTAATAATTCCTCCCTATCCTTTCCCTACACTTCTAATGCTCTTTCGCTGACCTTTTCTACCACTGTCCCTAACGTCTGCTGATGTTTCTCCCTGCACTAAATACATTGGAAAATGGCTGAATCCAAGATGGCTGAGGCTATTTATAGGGCTGTGACATCACAGGGCTGGCTGGCTGCTGATTGGCTGCATGCATGGCATTGTGGGTGATCCCTTGTTCCCAGAGTTACTTGCTCCCTGTCTTAACATGTGCAACAGTCATTTTAGGAAAAAATGTGATTATTACCACGAAGCATGAGGAAATTCGATTCGGTGCGAATCGAATAATTCCTGAAATTCGGTTTGAATTCCACTTCATCAGCTTCAATTCGCTCATCTCTAGTCGTAACCATGGAAACAAACAGTTTATAAGATTATGGAAAAATGAATTCAGCCAGCAAAGGAAACAATATGGGCAATCACAATACATTAGTAAGTGGCATGAAATAACTCTCTCTACAAAATAAATTATTTGCTGAAGTGTGACATGTATCATCAGAAAATAACCTGCTGTTTAAATCACTTTTTATGTTTAACATATTTTTTAGTAATGTTTATGATTTTTTTAAATTTTCCAATTCACTATTTATATTTAAACTAAAACAAAAAATCCTGCAGGTTTTGCACTGGCCACTATGTCTAATAATTGGTGCCACTCCTTGGATTATACATATTACTTTACTGCAGTTAACCAATTCTAATCCTGCCTGTAATGATATCATGCCTGTGTATAGATAAGACATGATCCACCATTCACAATAGGTGATTGTAAAAGTTTATCTATTCTTTCCTACATGCAGTTCTTTCCTTCTCATGAATACAATTCTTCTCTAATTAATTTGCAAACAATTCTAACATTCTGTTTTCAATGGCACAAGGTTGCAATGTAACACAATGTAAAACATTTTTAAAGGTCTGGAGACTTTTTGAATGCATTGTATCACTTGTAGCTAATTATAATGTACATGTGTCAGATCAATAAAACAAGAAGGACATAACAGGTACAGTGGATATAAAAAGTCTACACACCCCTGTTAAAATGTCAGGTTTCTGTGATGTAAAAAAATGAGACAAAGATAAATAATTTCAGAACTTTTTCCACCTTTAATCCCTTATGGACCGGGCACATTTTCACCTTAAGGACCAGGCCATTTTTTGCAAATCTGACAAGTGTCACTTTATGTGTGAATAACTTTAAAACGCTTTTACTTATCCAGGCTATTCTGAGTTTGTTTTTTCATCACATATTGTACTTCATGACACTGGTAAAATGGAGTAAAAAATTCATTTTTATTTCTAAAAAATTACCAAATTTACCATAAATTTTAGAGAAATTTGTAATTTTCCAAGTTTCAATTTCTCTACTTCTATAATACATAGTAATACTGCCAAAAAAGTTAATAATTTACATTCCCCCAAATGTCTACTTCATGTATGGATCATTTTGGGAATGCCATTTTATTTTTTGGGGATGTTACAAGGGTTAGAGGTTTAGAAGCAAATCTTAATAATTTTCAGAAAAATTTAGGGACCAGTTCATGTTTGAAGTCACTTTGTGAGGCTTACATAATAGAAACTACCCAAAAATGACCCTATTCTAGAAACTACACCCCTCAAGGTATTGAAAACTGATTTTACAAATGTCGTTAACCCTTTAGGTGCTTCACAAGCGTTAATGGGAAATTAGGCTAAAATTAAAATTTTTTTTTTGCACATTTTCCATTTTAATCAATTTTTTCCAGTAACTAAGCAAGGGTTAACAGCCAAACAAAACTTTATAGGCCTGATTCTGTAGTTTGCAGAAACACCCCATATGTGGTTGTAAAGTACTGTATGGCCATGCGGCAAGGCATAGAGAGAAAGGAGTGCAGTGTGGTTTTTGGAAGGCAGATTTTTCTGGACTGGTTTATCTACACTATGTCCCATTTGAAGATTTGAAGCCCCCCTGATGCCCCCCCCCCCCGAGTAGAAACTCCCTAAAAGTGACCCAATTTTGGAAACTACACCCCCAAGGTATTCAAAACTGATTTTACAAACGTCATTAACCCTTTAGGTGTTTCACAAGAGATAATGGGAATGGGGCTAAAATTTCTGAATTGTGATTTTTAGACAAATTTTACATTTTCATCCTTTTTTTCCTAGTATCTAAGCAAGGGTTAACAGCCAAACAAAACGCAATTTTTATTGCCCTTATTCTGTAGTTTGCAGATACACCCAATATGTGGTCATAAACTACTGTATGGCCACGTGGCAGGGCGTAGAGGGAAAGGAGTGCCGTGTGGTTTTTGGAAGGCAGATTTTGCCCTAAAAGTGACCCCATTTTGGAAACTATCCCTCTGCGCCCTGCTGTTTGGTCATACAGCAGTTTACCACCACATATGGGGTGCTTCTGTAAACTGCCAAATCAGGGCAATACATTTTAAGTTTTATTTGGCTGTTAACCATTGCTTTGTTACTGGAGAAAATGGATTAAAATGGAAAATTTGCCAAAAAATAGCTGTTTTGGCACCGTTCTTAGGGGCTCATTTTTGCGGAATGAGAGGATGGTTTTATTGACACTATTTTGGAGGGCATATGACTTTTTGATTGCATGCTATTACGTGTTTTGTTATGTAAGGTGACTTTTTTTGCACCTTTTATTTTTTTATTTTTTACCGTGTGAATCTGAGGAGTTAGGTCATGGGGTATTTTTGTAGAGCAGATTATCACGGACGCGGCGATACACAATTTATCTACCTTTTTAAAAATGTTCTTAGGTTTAACACTATATTATCCTATTTGAAACAAACCAAAAAAAATTTAACTATCTACAGTCGTGGCCAAAAGTTTTGAGAATTATATAAATATTGGAAATTAGAAAAGTTGCTGCTTAAGTTTTTATAATAGCAATTTGCATATACTCCAGAATGTTATGAAGAGTGATCAGATGAATTGCATAGTCCTTCTTTGCCATGAAAATTAACTTCATCCCAAAAAAAACTTTCCACTGCATTTCATTGCTGTCATTAAAGGACCTGCTGAGATCATTTCAGTAATCGTCTTGTTAACTCAGGTGAGAATGTTGACGAGCACAAGGCTGGAGATCATTATGTCTGGCTGATTGGGTTAAAATGGCAGACTTGACATGTTAAAAGGAGGGTGATGCTTGAAATCATTGATCTTCCATTGTTAACCATAGTGACCTGCAAAGAAACGCGTGCAGCCATCATTGCGTTGCATAAAAATGGCTTCACAGGCAAGGTTATTGTGGCTACTAAGATTGCACCTCAATCAACTATTTATAGGATCATCAAGAACTTCAATGAAAGAGGTTTAATTCTTGTTAAGAAGGCTTCAGGGCGTCCAAGAAAGTCCAGCAAGCGCCAGGATCGTCTACTAAAGAGGATTCAGCTGCGGGATCGGAGTGTCACCAGTGCAGAGCTTGCTCAGGAATGGCAGCAGGCAGGTGTGAGCGCATATGCACGCACAGTCAGGCAAATACTTTTGGAAGATGGCCTGGTGTCAAGAAGGGTAGCAAAAAAGCCACTTCTCTCCAAAAAAAAACATCAGGTATAGATTGATCTTCTGCAGAAAGTATGGTGAATGGACTGCTGAGGACTGGGGCAAAGTCATATTCTCCGATGAAGCCTCTTTCCGATTGTTTGGGGCATCAGGAAAAAGGCTTGTCCGGAGAAGAAAAGGTGAACGCTACCATCAGTCTTG
This sequence comes from Bufotes viridis, assembly GCA_033119425.1. NCBI lineage: Eukaryota > Metazoa > Chordata > Amphibia > Anura > Bufonidae > Bufotes > Bufotes viridis. The sequence goes on from CM065589.1 coordinate 219,555,707, forward strand.
TGTCATGCCAACAGTAAAGCATCCTGAGACCATTCATGTGTGGGGTTGCTTCTCATCCAAAGGAGTGAGCTCACTCACAATTTTGCTCAAAAACACAGCCATGAATAAAGTATGTTGGCATTTTGGGTCCATGGCCTGGAAACTCCCCAGATCTTAATCCCATTGAAAACTTGTGGTCAATCCTTAAGAGGCGGGTGGACAAACAAAAACCCACTAATTCTAACAAACTCAAAGAAGTGATTATGAAAGAATGGGTTGCTATCAGTCAGGAATTGGCCCAGAAGTTGATTGAGAGCATGCCCAGTCGAATTGCAGAGGTCCTGAAAAAGAAGGGCCAACACTGCAAATACTGACTCTTTGCATAAATGTCATGTAATTGTCAGTAAAAGCCTTTGAAACCTATGAAGTGCGTGTAATTATATTTCACTACATCACAGAAACAACTGAAACAAAGATCTAAAAGCAGTTTAGCAGCAAACTTTGTGAAAACTAATATTTGTGTCATTCTCAAAACTTTTGGCCATGACTGTACACAGTCTAAGAGTCATTTTTTTTTAAAGTTTTTTCCCGATTGTCTTAGGTCGGGGCTCATTTTTTGTGGAATGAAAGGACTTTTTTGGCACTATTTTGGGGGCCATATGACTTTTTGATCGCTTGCTATTGCACTTTTTATGATGTAAGGTGACAAAAACGTTTGACTATTTTTTTTGACCCTGTTCACCTGAGGGGTTAGGTCATCATGGGCTATTTTTTAGAGCAGATTATTACGGACGTGGCGATACCTAAGTTGTCTCCTTTTTTAAATTTATTTAGTTATACAAACTATCATTTTTGATTTAAAAAAAATATATATTTTGTGTATCAAGTCTGAGAATCATAGTTTTTATCCAATCGTCAGTGGCTAAAGGGAAAAGGGGATAGTAAATTTAGTATTCCATGGAAGTGTGGTACTCCCTGAAGCAACCAATAACGCAGAGGCCCGGATGATCGGGGCACGTGTCACACTGAATGGTGGTGTCCTTCCATATCCCCCTCCTGTGACATTCTCTGCATTTTTGGGGAGTTTGTCCCTTCTTTCCAGTATGGGGGACCACACCTGGAAAGTGTTGGCGCCTCCAGTTCCCAATCAGAAAAGATCAGGTCCTTGAGGACTGCCTCATAGAACTGAAGAATTTTCCCTGTGTTGCCAGCGCTCCGGTACAGCACAAAAGAGTTGTACATGGCAACCTGTACCAAGTAGACTGCAACTTTTTTGTACCATGCCTGGGATTTGCGCATGGCATTATTAGATGGCTTGAGGACTTGATCAGAGAGATCAACTCCTCTCATATACTAATTGTAGTCGACGATACAATATGGCTTGAGGACCGTTGCAGCAGTACCTTGCACAGGGACCTGGGAGATGCCGTTACCGTGAATTGTGGACAGCATAAGGACATCCCTCTTGTCCTTATATCTGACCAGTAACAGGTTTCCACTGGTAAGGGCACGGGTCTCACCCCTGGGGATAGGTACCTGGAGGAGGTAGGTAGGGAGGCCATGTTGATTTTTCCGCACGGTCCCACAAGCGGAGGTGGATCTGGCGGTGAGGAAATGGAACAAGGGGATACTAGTATAAAAGTTATCCATGTACAGGTGGTAACCCTTATCTAGCAGGGGGTGCACAAGGTCCAACACAAGTTTCCCGCTAACACCCAGAGTGGGGGGAAATTCTGGGGGTTGAATACGGAAATCTCACCCATCGTACACACAAAATTTGTAAGTGTACCCTGAGGTACTCTAACAAAGTTTGTACAGCTTCACGCCATACCTCACCCACTTTGAGGGAACATCCTGGCGGAAAATGAGTCTCCCGTTGAAAGCAATGAGAGACTCATCAACCACGCCCTCCCTTCGAGGTACATAGGCCTCGACAAATTTGGCCCCGAAGTGATCGATGACCGGCCACCTTGAGTGCTCATTATTATCGCTAGATGATGAGGAGGACGTGGATGACAAAAAGAATGTGGGGTCATCCTCGTCCTCACTAGGACTCTCGGATTCGGAGTCAAGTTGGGCGTATGCCTCCTCAGTCGAGAACGTCCGGCAGGTCATAGGGGAGTGTGTGTGTATGTGCATGCGTGTAAACCTTTATTCAGTGTGCGTGTGTGTGAGGGCACGGGTGTTCCCGGACTGTTCCCTAAACCTAACAGGAAAAAAAAAAAAAGAGAACAAGAAAAATGTGAAAAAGTTAAAAAAAAATTCAAACTCACTGATCAGCCGTCCGAAGCTGATCAGCGGTGGGGTGGGTGATGCGCTAACAGTGGCCGGATGCTAAAGAGTGTCGGCCACTGTCAGCGTACACAAAAAAAATGCTTGCGCCCAAAAAGAATGTGGAGGGGGGTGGGTGCAAGCTGCATCACCCCTGGGGGGGGTCTCGGGTCACACCGATGTGCTGTGGACCCAAGACACCCTAAGAGTGTGATGCAAGAGTTAAAAAAAAAAAAACTTAACACTAAACTCACCCTAACTCTCCCTGCGTGACCTAAAGCTTTCCCTAGCTCTCCCTAACCTACCTGATAGTGCCAGATGGCACTTTGGAGGGTGCTGGGGAGTGCTGATGCTTGGTACTGGGTGTTAGGTCAGGAGATCCACGTGCAGGCTGCTCTCTCTCCTTGCTCCGGACTCAGAATGGAGGAGGAAGAGAGCATGGGCAGTTAACCCCCGCCTTCCCGTGCAGCCAATAGAAATTGATCCTGTGAGGTGATGTCACCATCACCTCACAGGATCGAAGGATGGTGATTGGTGGTGTGTTATCACACCACTGATCACCATCCTATTTTGGGTTATCGGGTCACCAGAGACCCGAATAACCCAGAAACACAGCAAACCGCAGGTCTGAATTGACCTGTGGTTTTCTGTGATCGCCGCTGTGGGGGGTCATAGGATCCCCCTAGGCATTGTGACAGAGTGCCTGCCAGTGATTGGAACATATACAGGATGTATCGGTATGTCCTGTGTCCTTAAGTACCAGGACATCAGGGCTTACCGGTATGTCCTATGTCCGTAACAGGTTAATGTGACCTATAAATTGTGCAACTCAATTGAAAAACAAACTGAAATCTTTTAGGTAGAGGAAAGAAAAAATATAAAAATAATATAATATAGCCTCCCAAAACAGTTTTCTTCTTGTCTGTTCATAAATTTTGGAGAGACGTTCAGTTCTTGGTAATGTCACTGTTGTGCCATATTTTCTCCACTTGATGATGACTGTGTTCACTGTGTTCCATGGTATATCTAATGCCTTGGAAATTCTTTTGTACCCTTCTCCTGACTGATACATTTTAACAAAGAGATCCCTCTGAAGCTCTCCGTGGACCATGGCTTTTTCTGTGGGATGCGAATAAGAAAATTACAGGAAAGACCAACTAGAGCAGCTGAACTTTATTTGAAGTTAATCAGAGGCATTGTAAATGATGGCACATGTATGCTGACTCCTATTTAACATGATTTTGAATGTGATTGCTTGATTCTGAACAAAGCTACATCCCTATCCCTAGTTACGCAACCACATTATTTTAGTTTTTTTTATTTTCTTCCCTCCACCTAAAAGATTTCAGTTTGTTTTTCAATTGAATGGGCCAGTTTATAGGTCACATTAAAGGTGGAAAAAGTTCTGAAATGATTTATCTTTGTCTCATTTTTTTACAGCACAGAAACCTAATATTTTAACAGGGGTGTGTAGACTTTTTATATCCACTGTATATAATTTGGGTATACCAAAAGATATACAAAAAGCTGCTCAGTAATGAATATGAAACGCTAATGATACATTAACACAGAAATTTTAAAAATCCATTGTAAAATCCACATGTGTTTCCATCTCCAAACAGCTATGAAAATATGCAAAAAGAATTGACATACAGAATTGACGCCACATGTCAATATCCACTTTGAATTTTTTTTTCCTGCTACATTTGCTGCTAGTACTGTAATAGGTTGCAGATGTTCTGCTTGCAAATCCAGACTGAAAACTCTCAGGTCCCAAATTTCATTGATTTGTTCACTGAGGATCTTTGTTATCACTTTCGCCTTGTGACATGGTTCTCCATCTTCCTTGAAAAAGCATTGCGCATATAGAAAAGTTGCTCTTGGAGCATCCTTTGCTTCCATGCTTTATTCATAGTAGTGTTCTTGGGCAAAATTCTGAGTGAGTCCACACCATTGGATAAGAGACAACCCCAAAAATGAATGGTCTCAGGATGCTTTATTGTTGGCATGAGACAGGTCTCATGGTAGTGCTCCCCTTTTCTTCTGTGTACAATCATTTTTCCCAGTCTGATGGGGCTTCATCAGAGAAATTAACTTTACCCTAGTCCTCTGCATTCCAATATTTGTACCTCTTTCAGAATGTGTTTCCTGGGAGATAACCGTGTTCAACCAAAGAAGACGATGATTTCAAGACCCTGCCATTTAAATCAGCATGAAAGAGTGATATTGGCTGCCTCATTAACACTTTCTCCTGAGCTTATAAAAAATATTTTTTGTAGGTTATTTTGTGTCAGGGCTGAAATGCATTGGAAATTGGGTCTTGTGAGTTAATTTTCATGACAAGGAATGACTTTGCAACTAATTGCAATTCATCTGGTCACTCTTCATAACAATCTATAGTTAATGCAAATTGCCACCATAAAAACTGAATCAGCAAACTTTTTGAAAACCAAAATTTGTGCGAATCTCAAAACTTTTATATTATTATTATTTATTATTAAAGCGCCATTCATTCCATAGGGCTGTATATGAAAATGGGTATACATACATATATAATACAGACAATTACACTAAGCATGAACAAGACGAGTTACAAAGTATGGGAGAAGGACGCAGTAGGAGAGGGTAAAGTTGGCCATGGTGGCATAGAGGCAGCAAGGTCACAGGTTGTAGGCTTGTCTGAAGAGGTGGGATTTTAGATTTCTTTTGAAGAATTCTACTGTAGATGAGAGTCTGATATGTTGGGGTAGCGAATTCCAGAGTGTGGGGGATGCACGGGAGAAATCTTGGAGGCGATTGTGGGAAGAGGTGAGGAGAGAAGGAGGTCTTGTGAGGATTGGAGATTGCGTGTGGGGATGTATCAGGAAAGTAGCTCAGAGATGTAGGGAGGGGACAGGTTGTGGACAGCCTAGTATGTATTTGTTAGTATTTTGAACTGAATTTGCTGGGCAATGGAGAGCCAGTGAATGGATTAGCAGAGAGGAGAGTCAGAGGAGTAACAGGGTGAGAGGAGCAGCAGAGTTGAAGATAGATTGGAGGGGTGTGAGAATGCTAGATGGAAGGCCACAGAGGAAAATGATGCAGTAGTCTAGACAGGAGATGATGAGGGAATGTACAAGAATTTTCGCAGACTCAAAGTTGAGGAAAGCGCGTATTCGGGAGATGTTTTTGAGTTGGAGGCAGCAGGTGGTGGAAAGTGCTTGGATGTGTGGTCGGAAGGAGAGAGCAGAATCAAAGGTCACTCCAAGGTAGCGGACTTGGTTGACCGGGGAGAGTGTGCAGCCATTGATCGTGATAAATAGGTCTGTTGGGGGGTTGAGCAAGATGGGGAAAGATGATGAATTCTGTTTTATCCATGTTAAGTTTTAGAAAGCATGAGGAGAAGAAGGAGGATATGGAAAATAAGCATTGTGGGATTCTGGATAGTAAGGTAGTAATGTCTGGACAGAAAGGTAGATTTGCCTGTCGTCAGCATAAAAGTGATACTGAAAGCCATGGGACTCTATGAGCTGTCCCAGGCCGAAAGTATAGATAGAGAAAAGCAGGGGTCCTAGGACAGAGCCTTGGGGGACACCAACATAGAGGGAATGAGACGAGGAGGTAGTGCAAGATTGTGAGACGCTAAATGTCCGCTCTGTGAGGTATGATGTGATCCAGTAGAGGGCTATGTCAGTGATGCCAAGAGATAACAGAGTTTATAACAGAAGGGAGTGGTCGACAGTGTCAAAGGCAGAGGACAGGTCAAGTAGAAGGAGGACAGAGTAAAAGCTTTCCCTAAACTGCTGTGCCCATGTGCATACTCTAATGGGGGATATTCCCATGCCCTCGTGCCTAAATCTGTACACCCTGGGCAAACCCTAAGCTGTAGGGAAAGGGGAAGAGGCAACCTGCTTCTTCAAGCCCGGGGGAAGCAAGCGTCTCCCTAGAGGCCTAGATAAAAGACACAATAAGAAATAACAGAGAGGACTTATCTAGAGCAGAGCTCGAGCAGATGATCCACCACACATCATGAGCTCACAGGAAAGAACTATAACCCGAACAGGCCACTGGGAGAAGGAGGGATAAATAGCCTCACTAACAATCAAACCCAGTACACCTGAGGGAAGGTGGATCCAGCTCAAACCCAAACCAAGAGAAATAGTGAAGTCAGACTTGTGCAGCCAGTCTGACAGACCTCCGCACATTCACAGGGCCGGGGCGTGACAGTAATATTTTTTGGTTTTGGCTGTTAGTAGGTCATTGGTGACTTTGGTGAGGGCAGTCTCAGTTGAGTGGTGGGGTCAGAAGCCAGATTGTTGCCGTTCAAAGAAAGAGCAGGAGGAGAGGTGAGAGGACAGTTCAGAATGGACATGTTGCTCAAGTAGCTTTGAGGCATATGGAAGAAGTGATATGGGGCCATAACTGGATAAAGAAGATGGGTCAAGTGAAGGCTTTTTGAGGATGGGTGTAATAGTAGCATGTTTAAAACCAGAGCGGAAGACACCAGAGGTTAGTGATAGGTTGAAAAGATGAATAACTGTGGTAAGGTTAGGGATGAGGTGGTCAAGTGCACAATTGGTGAGATATGATCTGGAGTGTAGAGTAGAGAGTTTTTCTTTTGTAATCGTTGAGAAGTGGGTTTTGGGAAAAGTGGACTGAGCAGTTGTGTAGAGGGTCTGTGGGGACTGTGCACTGAAGCTGTGCACTGAAGCTGAGGTGAAGCTGAGGTGAGGGTGGGGGCGCTGGGGGACAGAGAAGGCAGTTAAAAGTGTTAAAAAGTTGTTTAGGGCTGTGGGACAGGTAAGATATGACAGATGAGAAGTAGGCCTCTTTGGCATCAGTGAGTAAGGATTTGAAAATGAGGAGGGGTTGTTTGTATGTGGTGAAGAAATCCTTAGAATGGGATTTCTTCGATTGCTGCTCAGCAGCCCTGGAAGCTTGTCTGAGTTTTTTGGTCAGGTTGGTGTGCCAGGGTTGTCTGTTGATTTTTCGGGTTTTGTTGTGTGTGAGGAGGAAAAAATGTCCAGAACTGTACTTATTGTAATGTTGTATTGGGTGGTGGCAGTATCCGGGTCTTGGAGGGAACAGATGGCAGAGAATGGCAGAAGAGAGTCGGAGAGCAAGCGAAAGTCGAGATGTTTAAGGTTCCTGCGGAGTGTGCTAGGGTATAAACCGTGGTTCAGCAGAAGAGACCAGTGAAGAGAAGGTGAGTAAGTTGTGGTTGGATAGGGGGAGAGGTGAATTAGAAAGGTTAGATAGGGAGCAGAGGCGGGTAAAGATAAGATCCAGAGTGTGACCATCTCTGTGGGTGGGAGCGGAAGACCACTGTGAGAGGCCGGAGGAGAAGGAGAGTGATAAGAGTTTAAAGGCGACTGAGTGGCAGATGTTAATAGGGATGTTGAAGTCACCCATGATGATAGTGAGGATGTCAGCAGAAAGAAACTGTAGGAGCCAGGTGTTAAAGTGGTCAAGAAAGATGGTGGCTGGGCCTGGGGGGCAGTAAATGACAGCTACTTGCATACATTATAAGCAGTTTCTGTTTTAGCTAGTTTTGATATAATCTAAATATGTAATATGTTCAAGAATGATCAGTCTTGGCTTTCACTTTCTCAAGAGGTAATTAATAAAGAATCCATAGAGTATACTAGAAATCTGTTCACCAAAGAAATTTAAAATCCTGGTATACACTAACAAAAATAATTTCTAAATTATAAGATCTTGTGATCATCTGTGTTTTTAACATTGTCTAATATATAAGGCTGAGTGTATGTATGTATGTCCGCTAAAGGAATCCGCACCGTTGCATTTGCAATCACAAAATTTGGCACACAGGTACATCAGGTGTCCGGGAAGGTTTTTGATCAGGTCTCAGCTCTCTGGGACATACCGTTCCTGAGATATTCCCAAAAATGCATTAGCCAATAGAAGCCTGGTCACATGACCCTTATCAGCCAACAGAAGCTCGCTGGCAGTTCATCTCCACAAACACAGTTTTACTCCAGATAACCATAACAACCCAGCCATATCTAGCAGAAAAATGTGAGCAATAAATGGGCAGATTTCTGGATCTTCTCAGCTTTGTTATCAGGAGGTTGTCATGTAGTAGACTATGTAAGATTTAGATTTTTTTTAATTAATCATGGGATAACCCCTTTTAAGGAAATATGTCACCAGGATAATTGCTATTGAAGTAAAGCCATGGCATAATAGCACTTAATACCTTATTTCTTGAGGTTTCCATAACAACTCTGTGGATGACACTGTTAAGGGAGCAGAGTTCTGTGGAGGTGACAGTTCAGGGAGCAGGTAGAGTCACCCTTAAACCCCCGCCCCCAGGTAGGGACAGTGACTTTCTTCCTGCAGCTCACATTCAGACAGCACAGTACTGCTATATTAGAGTGAGCTTTTCAAAAGGACACACCCCAGATCTGGATAGGCCATGCCCCCTCCCACTCAGCCAACAGAGATTGAAAAAATTAAGTTAAAAATCAACTTCTAGGTCCTGCTAAGCCACACCCCGATCCATTTAGGCCATGCCCCCTCCCACTACTTAGTCAACAGGGATTAAAAAAAATTAAGTTAAAAATCAACTTCTGTCAGCTGCAGAGGTAGGATGGACGGTGACTTTCTCCCTGTAGCTCACACTCAGACAGAACAGTGCTGTTGTCCTAGGGTAAGCTGTTCAAAAAGACACGCACCTGATCCAGTTAAGCCACGCCCCCTCACACTCCTCAGCCAACAGGGATTGAAAAAATGAATTTAAAAATCAACTTCTGTCAGATGCAGAGGTGGGAGGGATGGTGACTTTCTCCCTGCAGCTCTCATTCAGACAGAACAGTGCTGCTTTGTCAGGGTGAGCTATGAATAAGGTAACTCTACCAATTATACAATATCCAGATCAAAAATTTTGAAAATAGTATTCAATTAATTCTCCAACAATTTTAATTTCCAAAAGATCTTTATTCAAACAATTATTTATATGGCATCACAAAAAAGTTAAAAACATTAAAAATAAGGTGGTTGGTGTAGGGTATATCACAATTACGATCAAAAACAAAGTATTATGTCCAGTATATTCCATCAACTGGTACATTCATTATATACAGTTCTCATACTATATTACATATTATAGTCAGCCACTCCTATAGTAGGGCACACCCAAAAAAAAGGGTAAAACCAGAAGTAAAGTGCAAGTGCATACAACTGTAATCATTATTGTGCCAATTTTACAAGGGCAGCCGCTATAAAATCACAAATCATTCAATACAATGGCATAAGTACATAGCTGTGCAAAATACTTACCAGGGTAACAGTGATCCACTAACACCAAACGACACCACGCCCTGATGCGCGTTTCGCGGTCTGCTTTCTCAAGGGGATAACTATGTCAATGAGCCCATAATGCTTTATAGTGTCCAAAGCCCAACCCACTATGTCCTGCCCCAATCACGATAATACCAGTTCACTTCTCACCTGAAATTATTTAGTGCATCAGACCCCGTTCTCTATATGGCGCATGTCACTGCCCGCATCCACGGCGCGCGTCTGCCTGCGGCCACAACGTCAGCTGAAGACGACCGCGATCGAAGATCGCGTATCGCGCCTAGCGAGGCCGTGATCACGTCATCGCGCCCGCAGATGCGCAGTAGGACACGCGCTCCACAGAGTCCATGTTTGTTAAAGAAAAAGTGTTGGCATTATGCGATCACCTAATTTTTATAGATCCATATTTAGCGATTCATTATATTATCATAACCACCTATTCTATCTTGTAAAATAACCTATTCTAGAATCACATGTGTGGAATTATAATATTAATCCATTACAATACTTTATAGTCCAATTTAATAATATCACAGTACCCATATTCAGATTGATACCCATTCAAAATGGGAGAGTTTCTCTCTCTCTAATGGACAATGCGTTCATACATACCAATACATCAAAGTCTATACATCATAACCCCAAAATAGTGTACCATAAACCACCAATTGTGCAAAAAGTTTTTTTGATTTACAATAATTAATGATTCCCCATGATATTAATATAAATTAATCCAAACCATAATTCATATAAATGTGCACATATTTAATCAATATATCAATAAATAAAAAAGAAACAATAAAAAAAGGAAAGAATATTAAAACAAAAACAAAAACAAAGTGCAAAAATACAATTAAAGTGTATCACATGAATAACCCCCACATGAATTTTTTTTTTGCATACACCCTGTTTCCAAGTGCGACATTAGTGTCCCTTAACACTAATCGTACCCTACATGATGATTCCAATTTATACATAACATTATCCATTTGTGCATGATTATACACAAATGGATAATGTATCCAAGAACATCAAAAGGATATCCGGGCAGCGGCGAAGATTGGGCCTGAGGATAAAGAAAAACTTTTAAAATTAAAACCAGTTGCAAAACACTTTCGCCAGAAGCATAATAATTGCTGGCAGGACCTCAAATTCAGAGGAATTGATAAAGTCCTGTTGGGAACGAGAGGTGGCAACCTGTTCCGACGATTGGAACAGGTTGAAAGTAAATGGATTATCAGATTAAACACACAAATACCTTGTGGTCTGAATGATAAGGTCCCATTCTCATCATTCTTGTAGTGCAACATCTCATCAGTCTTGTGGTGCAACGTCATCCTTGAAGTCCGGTGTTCTAGTTTTAATGATATTTTAATATATGAGCTCTGGTGTCTCTTGACAATAACAACATATGTTTTGCTTCGTTTAGGATCTATATTATACGAGTATTTGGGATGATATGAATTCTGTCCCTAGTAGAACTACACGTGTGGATATCCATTGGAATATCTGTAAGTTGGAGTGTAATCATGGTAACCTTTAATATATAAGTAATTATTTTAAAGTGAATATTTGATACTCGATTTTGAAATGGAGGGGGGGACTAGTGGGTAATTGCAGCTTATTTCTTAGATAATATCATATATATTCTGTATAATTATTATGTATAATCATGCACAAATGGATAATGTTATGTATAAATTGGAATCATCATGTAGGGTACGATTAGTGTTAGGCCCCATGCACACGACTGTTGTTTGTTTCCGCGTCCGTTCCGTTTTTTTTCACGGATAGGATGCTTCCCCATTCATTTCAATGGGTCCGTCAAAAAATGCGGATGGTCAACCGTTTTTGTTCCGCATCCGTGATCCGTGTTTTCATTCCGTCAAAAAAATAGTGCATGTCCTATTTTTTTCACGTTTGCGGACAAGGATAGGCATTTTTACAATGGATCTGCTATAAAAATCGGATCCGTCAAAAAAAACGGTCCGTCATCTGTTTTTTTTGACGGACGCAAAATTTCAAGGAGGAGCGGACGCGGAGGCAGGCAACGGTTGTGTGCATGTAGCCTTAAGGGACACTAATGTCACACTTGGACACAGGGTGTATGCAAAAAAAAATTTTCATGTGGGGGTTATTCATGTGATACACTTTAATTGTATTTTTGCACTTTGTTTTTGTTTTTGTTTTAATATTCTTTCCTTTTTTATTGTTTCTTTTTTATTTATTGATATAATATGTGCACATTTATATGAATTATGGTTTGGATTAATTTATATTAATATCATGGGGAATCATTAATTATTGTAAATCAAAAAAACTTTTTGCACAATTGGTGGTTTATGGTACACTATTTTGGGGTTATGATGTATAGACTTTGATGTATTGGTATGTATGAACGCATTGTCCATTAGAGAGAGAGAGACTCTCTCATTTTGAATGGGTATCAATCTGAATATGGGTACTGTGAGATTATTACATTGGACTATAAAGTATTGTAATGGATTAATATTATAATTCCACACGTGTGATTCTAGAATAGGTTATTTTACAAGATAGAATTGGTGGTTATGATAATATAATGAATCGCCAAATATGCGTCTATGAAAATTAGGTGATCGCATAATGCCAACACTTTTCCTTTAACAAACATGGACTCTGTGGAGCGCGTGTCCTACTGCGCATCTGCGGGCGCGATGACGTGATCACGGCCGCGCTGGGCGCGATACGCGATCTCTGATCGCGGTCGCCTTCAGGTGACGTTGTGGCCGCGGGCAGACACGCGCCGTGGATGCGGGCAGTGACATGCGCCATATAGAGAACGGGGTCTGATGCACTAAATAATTTCAGGTGAGAAGTGAACTGGTATTATCGTGATTGGTGCAGGACATAGTTGTTTGGGCTTTGGACACTATAAAGCATTATGGGCTCATTGACATGGTTATCCCCTTGAGAAAGCAGACCGCGAAACGCGCATCGGGGCGTGGTGTCGTTTGGTGTTGGTGGATCACTGTTACCCTGGTCAGTATTTTGCACAGCTATGTACTTATTCCATTGTATTGAATGATTTGTGATTTTATAGCGGCTGCCCTTGTAAAATTGGCACAATAATGATTAGAGTTGTATGCACTTGCACTTTACTTCTGGTTTTACCCTTTTTTTTGGGGTGTGCCCTACTATATGAGTGGCTGACTATAATATGTAATATAGTATGAGAACTGTATATAATGAATGTACCAGTTGATGAAATATACTGGACATAATTCTTTGTTTTTGATCGTAATTGTGATATACCCTACACCAACCACCATATTTTTAATGTTTTTAACTTTTTTGTGATGCCATATAAATAATTGTTTGAATAAAGATCTTTTGGAAATTAAAATTGTTGGAGAATTAATTGAATACTATTTTCAGAATTTAGATCTGGATATTGTATAATTGGTAGAGTTTATGTACGGAATGTCGGATCGGTAATTTATACGGGGAACATTGGTTTGGTTATCTCTATGAATAAGGTAACACCCCCTATCCAGTTAGGTCATGCCCACTCCCACTCTTCAGCCGACAGGGATTGAAAAAATGAAGTTAACAATCAACTACTAGGTCCCACTAAGCCACAACCCTGACCTGGTTAGGCCACGCCCCTTCCCCCTATGCAGCTGATGGAAGTTGAAAATCTACTTCTGTCAGCTGCAGGGGTGGGAGTGAGGGTGACTTTCTCCTTGCAGCTCACGCTCAGACAGCACAGTGCTGCTATCTGAGAATGAGCTGTTCCCTCATTCTCAGGCCCTGCGCCAGACGGAGGACATGGAGTCTAAAAGCCAGACTGTCTGGCCTAAAACTGGACCTCTGGCCACCCTAGGGGCAGGCTGCTGTGGAATGGGAATGGTCCGCTAAGGCCACTGTTAAGGGGAAGGGCCCCTGTGGAGGTCACGATCAAGGGGTTGTTGTGCTGTGAAACTCACTGATAAAGGGGAAGGCTGCTGTGGAGGTCACATTTTAAGGGTGGGGGCACTGTGGGGGCGGGGTCAGTGTTAAGGGGTGGGGGGCTGTGGAGGTCACTGTTAAGGGGCGGAGCACTATAGATGTCACTGTTATAGTGGATACTGTCTATATCTTTTAACGACAAACACAAACATTAAATTAAATAGATTAAATATACCCAGGCGAAATCGGGTCCTTCAGCTAGTTGCATTATAAAGTTGAAAAACCAGCACATTTATCATAATTAAGAACAAATAAAATATTTGGAATGCAATAAAGCAATAGAAAGGGACATACAGTATTTTGAAAGCCAGGGGCATGGCTAGGGGAAAACAGGAGGGGTTATGCTCCCTTGGAGTAGCAGTGACATATTAAGAAAAAGCAACTCAGAATCCTGTTGCTCTGGAACTTTTCCTACAGCCTCCCACCCAAATGACAAGTGTACCTCAATACAATCTCTCCCCAATTGCACAGTTCGTTAGTTGAAAAAAAAATGATAATCATGTTACAAGTAACTTTCTTAAACCTATAATACTTGTTTGTTCTGGATAATGGGGAAAAAAAAACAGTTGGGCAAGTGTAGCCAACTTCCCCTCAATGGAAATTAAATCTTTTCTGACCTCACAAGACCAATTGGATGCATTTCACATACCTAATTACTATTCCATCTAATTAATTATATTTAGATATTAGCAATAAGAAAAATACCCACACCTGTTTCATATTCTATCACTGTTTTGTCATTACTCTGTAATAGGGTTTTGTACAGTTTCATACTTACGCTAAATACGATGATCCAAGTGAAGCTCTATACTAAGAAAATAAAAAGTTGTGGTTCCTAGATGGCGTGTGTAATTAATCAACATTTGACATTGCAATTACAATGTCACTGCTGATAGTTTTCTAAACTAACTGTTTGAAGTCCCATTGAAGAACATTTCAATGATTGAGTGAACGGTGGAAGAATGGTTTTGTTTGCCCCTGACTCCCTAGAGAGCGCCCATACATGAGAGAGACTAATGGCGGGGCCATGCGTGAGAGAGACTAATGGCGGGGCCATGCGTGAGAGAGACTATTGGCGGAGCCATGCATTGGAGACTCTAATGGCTGGGCCATGCGTGGGAGACACTAATGGCGGATCCATGCGTGGGAGACACTAATGGCAGAGCCATGCATGGGAGACACTAATGGCGGAGCCATGCATGAGAGACTCTAATGATGGAGCCATGCGTGAGAGACTCTAATGGTAGAGCCATGTGTGTAAACATAAAAGGAGAAGCCATGAGTGAGAAACACTGATGGTGGAGCCATGCATGAGAGACTCTAATGGCGGGGCTATGCGTGTCAAACTTAAACTGAGAAGCCATGCGTGAGAGACTCTAATGGCGTAGCCATGAATGCGAGACTAATGGCGGATTTTTTATTTATTTAAATATAAACCACTTATGCAGCACCAGTATGACTTGGGGACTCCCATGACCATGACACCCCCCCCCCCCCGTGAACCTAGGACACTAACCAGCCTACAACCATATTGTACCCCTAAACGAATAACGTGAAGAACGGTCATAGGCCCCGAGGAGCCATGAGGCTGAAGCGGTCATCGGGCCCCCAAAGCCAAGACTGAACTGTATGGCCTTACAGTGACGATAAGTAATTAAAACGTGAGCCAGACCTGATGGGATATGCATAGACATTAGTGAACTGAACCACGTACATAAATAAAACATTAAACCAACCGTGAAATTGAACAGATAGGAGAAAAATAAGAGCCAGAGGCATTACAGTTCGCTAAGAGAAGACCCTTATCGTGACAAATGAATGAACAACTTGTGAAACATAGTAGGAACTTACTCCTATTGGCCCACTGACCGCTGAGGGACTATATGGTGAACTGGGGCAGGAGAGTGAATGCGAACCAGAAGTAAAGGAAACCAGTCTTAGTGAATGCGAACCAGGACTAAAGAACGACACAAATTAATATTATTTTTTCTTCTTTCCACGAAGTGAAACAGAAAAAGTAGGCCTATGGAATGTAACAACCAGCGAGGAAAGAAACATAAACCTGAAAGAAAGCAGCTATGTTTATCGGGAGAACGGTATCAGAGCAGTGTGCTGACTGCCCTAGTTAAAATACTGAGTAAACCATGATGTAGCAATGAAAAAGAAAATGCAGCTTTAAGTGGAAGCAGAGTATAACATCTGATGTAAGAACAGGTGGGTGAATGCAGCTCTGGATGTGAGTGGTGCCTAAAAACATGGTATGGGCCCAGCTCTGAGCATGAAGAGCAAGGTATAACGCAGCCGTATGAATGCAATCTGAAAGTGAGCAGAGTATTATTGTGATGCAACAGCAAACACATGAACGCAGCTCTAGTAGTAAATAGAGTATAGGACAAAATGTAAATGCAGACACATTGACGTAGCTTTTGAAGGTAACAAACCTAGCCATGATCATTCGACCATTAGCTCCCAACCTCCTTCGCCCCAGAGCACTACAAGTCACGGACTGTGTAACCAAGTACGATCCTACCATGAATGCCAGCACTTGCCTGGCACCTTCTGCCATTGCCCAGGCACGAACCAACCTTCACATAATGCTGCAGTTTTTTTTTCTTTTTAAATGATGGTCACCACAACACCACCTCGTATTCCCCTAAGAAAACATAAACATGGTTGGACATAAACCCTGATGCAACACCAATTAATTGACATAATAGTGCACCTATCAACCTAGCACAGAACCGCTGACACATGCGTGCCTATAACATACAGTTTATAGATTAAACACACTTACATACAAGAGCATCAGAACTCAAAGCCAATACCTACTTTAAGCACATACTACCCCAATAACTGTATACAATGCCCCCCACAGGCCTCTTAATAGCCAGACAAACAATACTAACAACCATCGCTCGACCATTAGCGCCCAAACTCTTCATCCCAGAGTGCTACAAGTCACGGACAGCAGCGTGAGTCCCGTGCAAACCACTCTGATCCTACCATGAATACCAGCGCCCTCCTGAGACATTCTGCCGTCGCCCAGCCGTAATGAGTATCTATACCATGCTGCTGTATCTTAGAGCTGACCCAGAGGTAGTGAAATCAGCTGAATCGGCGTCAGTCTGGGCCCACAGGTGCCTATAAATAGCCTAGTAATCAGCCAGCCTAGGCCCACAGGTGCATAGAAATAGCCTTGTAATCAGCGTCCCCTCCCACAAATACAGCAATATATTTGCTTAATACATTACTTTTGTTGTGGGGGTGAAATATGATTTTCATTTTACTATTTAATATTAAAAGTTAAGTTTCTGATAATGTATTCACCAGTCCCCATTTCCCCAAGCTGCAGACCATAAGGGATAATGTAAAAATGGATTGCATTAATGATAATGTCTTGGGACCAATCTCATTATTAAAAATTGCTGATTTGTAATGTTTGATGACATTAGGTCACAACTCTTTCCATTTTGATACATATAATTTGACAAAAATGTTAATGTACATATAATGTAATTAAAAGCACAATTTTTTTAAATCATACAGTAAAATTAAGTGATTTTTAAAGAGATGCATAGGATATTAAATGCTAGTACACCATTTCTGAACATGAATGCTTCTATTTTACCCATAACCCAGGAGCTACAATATTGAGGAACTTAGTAAAATTTAAAAGTTTAAAATAAATACTGCATTTTAATAACCACTTTATTATGTCTTCTTACTTTTTGCTTTATTGATTTAATCTGTGTCCAGTGCCATGAAATTTGCTTTTCTAAGCTATCCATCATACCTATACCACTGTATACATTTGATAAGAAAAAAATTCAAGGTATGCAGTCATGCATTAAACTGACATTTAGTCATATACTGTAGCTTGATACACACCAACTGATTCAATAAAACTTTTCAAATCTTTAATATTACATTCATATGAGAACCATAGAAAAATTGTTTAGATGAATTTTTTTTAAAAAGTCTCAAATTTGATTATACTTTTCTTTTTTTTAAATATATTAAATAACTATCTCCACTAAGGTATAGAGGGCATAATATGCTCTCTTATCTACAGAGATTAGAGAGGGGTGAATCTTTAGAAATTCACTTTCCCATTGATCCTCTGGGAGGCCTGATTTGTAGAAATTATGGCTTCCACAAATTGATTTTACACTTCTAGAAATGACTTAGTTATAGTGGATGTATAACAAATACCATGTGGTTTAATAAAACACAGACACATTTTCCTGTAACCACACTGTGATAGAAATTGTTTTAGTAGTATCAAATTGTGAAACGTTATATGGGGTCTAGAATGGCAAGATATTATTATTATTAAGAATAATGGGAACCTGACTATGAAAATATATTAATGCAGTATGTTATGAAGCAGAAGAAGCTGAGCAGATTGATATATAGCAGGGATCAGCAACCTTTAGCACTCCTGCTGTTGTGAAACTGCAACTCCCAGCATGCTCCTTTTACTTCTGTGGGAGTCAAGAGAACAGCCAAGCAAGTGTGCATGATGAGAGATGTAATTTCACAACACCTGGAGTGTCGGAGGTTGCTGACCCCTGATATACAGTCTTCAGTATAACTTGTAAAATAGTCACTTAAATCTGTAACAGCGGCTGCTGTGGGCCGCTGTTTCCCCGCTTCCCGCCCCGGTCCCGAGCGCAGTGTTCAGCGGTGATCTGCTGCCAGTGTTTCTTTTCAGCCCCAGCCACAGCATGCTTGCTGCTTGTTTCCTGCAGCATTTCCTTAAGGGTCGGCGCACGTCACTTCCTGTGCTTTATGGGTTAAATCATGTGACCTTGCTGACCAATCCTAGCCCTCCTGCACATATATAAGTGGCTCAGGCCCCTTTCCAGATGCCTCAGTGTCAAGGTCCTTGTGTCTTGTTAAGGTTCTTGATATCTGCTTGTGTTCCTGTCTCGTACTGGTGTTCCTGGACTCTACTACCTGTTTGATCCCTGCCCGCTTGCCTTGTCTCTCCTGTTGCCGACCCGGATTGTCTGACCTGTACTTGTGCCACCTGCCTTGTTGCTTATTTGACTTTGTCTCTGCCTCATCCTTCGGTCCTGCACTGTTGCTCCTGGTTACGACTTAGTCTGCTGACAACACCTGTACCTCTGGTACCTCGCTCAGGTAACGCCTGGTCCGCCTGGACCAGCTGCCTCGTGTGCCAATCCTCCTCAAGAGGTGACAACCTGTTATTCCCCTCGGGAAAGTCTATCAACACCATCAGGGGTACTGTGAAGATCGAGAGGTTCACTTAGACAAAGCCCTTAGAGGAGGTAGGACAAATGGCACAGTGGGTTCACACCCGCTGGTTCATGACAAAATTTCAGCTTATTCTGAGCTTTGAAGTCATGTAGGCGGTCCTAACTTATGATTTTATATAACAAAAAAGGAAAATTTAGGCTCCAGCACTCACTTTTGTTGAAGTATCAATCCTCGGTTTTATTGCGCAAAATCTTCATAGATATACAGAACACAAAACTCCCTCAAGTGTGGCGACTGTTGACGCATTTCAAAACCTTTCTTATTCGTAACAGTGTTTGGTGTCTGATCCCATGGATAGATATAGCCATAATGAGCATTGTTGGCCTGCCCACTCTCCACTAGGGAGAGGGGGGGATGGGCAACAATCAGAATGTACCTGGCATAAGAAACACCATTGTGCTCTACAACATACAGATAGTGAATTAAAATAAAGGTGCTTTAGCTTCAAATAGGTAAATCACAACTCTCGTAATTCTGTTACCATTGGTTATCACACCTTATACATACAACAAACATATGTTAAAAGTACATAAAAGCTAACATATATGGCTCTTTTTTGCTTTTATATTATATTTTATTTTACAAACCGGATTCCAAAAAAGTTGGGACACTAAACAAATTGTGAATAAAAACTGAATGCAATGATGTGGAGATGGCATTAAATGTCAATATTTTATTTGTAATAGAACGTAGATGACAGATCAAACGTTTAATCCGAGTAAATGTATCATTTTAAAGGAAAAATATGTTGATTCAAAATTTCACAGTGTCAACCAATTCCCAAAAAAGTTGGGACAAGTAGCAATAAGAGGCTGGAAAAAGTAAATTTGAGCATAACGAAGAGCTGGAAGACCAATTAACACTAATTAGGTCACTTGGCAACATGATTGGGTATAAAAAGAGCTTCTCAGAGTGGCAGTGTCTCTCAGAAGCCAAGATGGGTAGAGGATCACCAATTCCCACAATGTTGCGCAGAAAGATAGTGGAGCAATATCAGAAAGTTGTTACCCAGCGGAAAATTGAAAAGACTTTGCATCTATCATCATCAACTGTGCATAACATCATCCGAAGATTCAGAGAATCTGGAACAATCTCTGTGCGTAAGGGTCAAGGCCGTAAAACCATACTGGATGCCCGTGATCTCTGAGCCCTTAAACGACACTGCACCACAAACAGGAATGCTACTGTAAAGGAAATGACAGAATGGGCTCAGGAATACTTCCAGAAACCATTGTCAGTGAACACAATCCACCGTGCCATCCGCCGTTGCCAGATGAAACTCTACAGTGCAAAGAAGAAGCCATTTCTAAGCAAGATCCACAAGCTCAAGTTTTCACTGGGCCAGGGATCATTTAAAATGGAGTGTGGCAAAATGGAAGACTGTTCTGTGGTCAGATGATTTACGATTCAAAGTTCTTTTTGGAAATCTGGGACGCCATGTCATCCGGACCAAAGAGGACAAGGACAACCCAAGTTGTTATCAACGCTCAGTTCAGTAGCCTGCATCTCTGATGGTATGGGGTTGCATGAGTGCGTGTGGCATGGGCAGCTTGCATGTCTGGAAAGGCACCATCAATGCAGAAAAATATGCTCAGGTTCTAGAACAACATATGCTCCCATCCAGACGTCATCTCTTTCAGGGAAGACCCTGCATTTTTCAACAAGATAATGCCAGACCACATTCTGCATGAATCACAACATCATGGCTGCGTAGGAGAAGGATCCGGGTACTGAAATGGCCAGTCTGCAGTCCAGATCTTTCACCTATAGAGAACATTTGGCGCATCATAAAGAGGAAGGTGCAACAAAGAAGGCCCAAGAGGATTGAACAGTTAGAGGCCTGTATTAGACAAGAATGGGAGAGTATTCCTATTTCTAAACTTGAGAAACTGGTCTCCTCGGTCCCCAGACGTCTGTTGAATGTTGTAATAAGAAGGGGAGATGCCACACAGTGGGGAAAATGGCCTTGTCCCAACTTTTTTGGGATTTGTTGACACCATTTTCACCAAATTCTGAATCAACATATTTTTCCCTTAAAATGGTACATTTTCTCAGTTTAAACTTTTGTTCCGTGATTTATGTTCTATTCTGAATAAAATATTAGAAGTTGGCACCTCCACATCATTGTATTCAGTTTTATTCACGATTTGTATAGTGTCCCAACTTTTTGGGAATCCAGTTTGCATTATTTTCCTATCCACCAAGTATATTTACGTACAGAAAAAGAAGGGGCACTATTTTTTAATAAAAGTGCATAATTTCTCTTCTCATATTCAATCCTGTTGGATATCTAGTCTCCAGTTTGAATATCCAAAAAGCCTCCCTAAGACCGACTAGATGTTTTATTTTCCCTCCTCTGGCTGGTATTTTAACTGGTTCAATAGCAAATGCTTTGAAATATCTGACACTACGATTGTGTTTGTCAATAAAATGCTTTGCAGCATTTGAGATATTTGTATACGTTGGGTTATCTATGTAATTCAGGTGTTCTAGAATTCTATTCTTGAATTTTCTGATGGTGCACCCTACATACATCAAATAGCAGTTTTCGCTGTGTATAATATATACTACACCTGCTGTATTACAATTAATGTACGATTTGATGCTGTACAAGGCTGTATGGTTCGCATTAGAAAAGGTCTTAATATTTTGTACATCGTTACACGTGCGGCAGCGCTGGCTGCCGCAACGTGTGAACCGCTTGTATGCAAGCCATGTTTCTGATTGTCGTGATTGTCGGACAAACAAGGAGAGAGATAAGGTATTACCTATTGTTGGGGGTCTTCTGGAGACTATTCTGCAGCCCTGTTGTACTTGTAATATAACATTTAGTATGTTGTCATCCAGCATTATTGACAAATACTTATTAATCATTTGGCGAATCTTGTCATATTGTTTTCTGTATGACAACACCAGGGTCGGTTTGTTTCTCTCTTTATCCTTTGTATTTGTGTTTGCATTATTTTTACCGTCCACAGAAATTATTAGTTGGGCTGTCTTGTTTTTGGTGTATCTTCTTCTGTCCCTATTTTTTTTCTATGTTTCCTGTATTGTTTTCACTTGTATTGGTTATTTTGTTGTGGAATAGGAGTTCCTCCCAGGTTCTTTTTATAGCAATGTTTAAACCCCTTGAGATCATCCAATCTGGATATTTTCTTTCTAACAACCGTGTCCAGATGGTTGGCACTAGTGTTGCAGTTACGTTGGGCATGGATAAACTCCCCCACTGGGATAGATTTAATGGTATGGGCAGAATGGTGGCTGTCTGTCCGTAAGATTGTATTGCCCGTTACCTCTTTTCTATATGTTTCTGTTTGTATGACACTTCCTGGAATACCTGTCAATTTTAGGTCCAAGAATTTTTTAACATATAAACTATTATTATGAGTAAAACGGAGGTTATACGTATTGCTTTTCAGATACTGCATGAAATCCTGTATGACAGGTACATTTGATGAGCATATCATCGATGTACCTGCCATACCATTCAATGAAGTCCGAGAAAGGATTATGAGGATTATATACATAACGTTCCTCCCAGTAAGCCATGATAAGATTGGCTAATGCTGGGGAATATTTCGCCCCCATAGAAACTCCTTTTGATTGGAGATAAAATTTGGCATCAAATATAAAGTAGCTGTGAGACATTAAGAAACCTGCCACATCTAGAACATAATCGATGAAATTATCTTTGTGTCCACTATATTTGTGTAGGTGGATCTCCAGGGCCAGCATGGCTACATTGTGGGGAATTGAAGGATATAATGCTACCACATCTATTGTAAGCCATCTGAACCCTGGTTTCCAACATTTATTAAACAATGACCTCAATACTTCTGATGTGTCCCTGATGTAACCAGGTATTCTTTTGACTAGTGGTTGCAGTACACAATCCAGCCAGTTCCCCAATCTCTCCGTCAAGGAACCTATACCACTTATTATTGGGCGCAATGGTAGGGGAATCTGTCCTTTGTGCACCTTTGGAACCGCATGCATGATAGGTGTGACCGGGTACTCTACGTCCAAATAACCATATTCCTTTTGAGATATATGAGCATATTCAAGTCCTATTTTCAACACCTGTAAATACTCTGTTTTAAATTGTATTAGTGGATCTCTATCCAGCTTGATGTAGGTTGAGGAATCCTGTAAGATATGTAATATTTGCTGATAATATGTTTTGCTGTTGAGAACAACGACAGATTCCCCCTTATCTGCAATTTTTATTAGTATTTTTTACTGTCTGACAATTCTTTAAGGTTTTTTTTTTAGTTTTTTGTGACATTATTATATCTGTCATCTGCCTCAGTTCTTTTTCTACCAGTTCCTGAAACAGGTCCATGTTACTGGTTCTTTTTATGTACATAAATATACTTGGTGGATAGGAAAATAATAAAATAAAATACAATATAATATACAAGCAAAAAAGAGCCATATATGTTAGCTTTTATGTACTTTTAACATATGTTTGTTGTATGTATAAGGTGCGATAACCAATGGTAACAGAATTACGAGAGTTGTGATTTACCTATTTGAAGCTAAAGCACCGTTATTTTAATTCACTATCTGTATGTTGTAGAGCACAATGGTGTTTCTGATCCCAGGTACATGCTGATTGTTGCCCATCCCCCCCTCTCCCTAGTGGAGAGTGGGCAGGCCAACAATGTTCATTATGGCTATATCTATCCATGGGATCAGACACCAAACACTGTCACGAATAAGAAAGATTTCGAAATGCGTCATGAGTAGCCACCTTTGATTGAGTTTTGTATCCTGTATATCTATGAAGATTTTGCACAATAAAACCGAGGATTGATACTTCAACAAAAGTGAGTGCTGGAGCCTAATTTTTTTTTGTTATATAAGTTCTCTGCAGAGGTTGAATCCAGAGGGAAAAAAACCAGGCTGGTGTATTTGAGTTTCATTTACAGCATACTTATATAAGTAGATATATTTATAACGCGAGGTTGGCCGCGACGCGTGGTTGACTAAGTGTGTGGTTGTGTAAGTGTGACTTAAGATTAAGTGAGGGAGTAACTGCCAGATACATTATTTGTGGACATTGAGTGGCTGCATTTGACTCTATTGTACACTGGGGCTTTCTGCTTTGCAAGCTTCATTGCTGTTTTAACACTTTTTTTTTTCCTTTACCAGGGGTTGCACAGGTGAGTAATTAGGGTGTGGCTGCCTAATTTGGAGCCTTTAAGAAGTCAGCAGTAAGGAGAACTCAGCCTTTGAATCCAGAGGGAAAAAAAACAGGCTGGTGTATTTGAGTTTCATTTACAGCATACTTATATAAGTAGATATATATATAACGTGAGGTTGGTCGCGACGCGTGGTTGACTAAGTGTGTGGTTGTGTAAGTGTGACTTAAGATTAAGTGAGGGAGTAACTGCCAGATACATTATTTGTGGACATTGAGTGGCTGCATTTGACTCTATTGTACACTGGGACTTTCTGCTTTGCAAGCTTCATTGCTGTTTTAACACTTTTTCTTTCCTTTACCAGGGGTTGCACAGGTGAATAATTAGGGTGTGGCTGCCTAATTAGGAGCCTTTAAGAAGTCAGCAGTAAGGAGAACTCAGCCTTTGAATCCAGAGGGAAAAAAAACAGGCTGGTGTATTTGAGTTTCATTTACAGCATACTTATATAAGTAGATATATATATAACGCGAGGTTGGTCGCGACGCGTGGTTGACTAAGTGTGTGGTTGTGTAAGTGTGACTTAAGATTAAGTGACTTCAGATTCAGGGACTTCAGTGGGGGACTGAAATTCGCCAGTTCTTGTAACTAGATTATATTGTATTATTTTGTTTTTGTGGTGTAATCCCCATTAGTATGTCTTGCACAATTGACAATGCCGTCCAGTGCACATCTTGCATGATGTATGCAGTCCTGGAACAGCCGTTTGAGGGTGCATATCTTTGTTCAAAATGTGAGCAAATTACCCGTTTGGAATCGCACATCGAGTCTCTAAACGGGCATATTGCAACACTAAGAGCCACTGACAATTTGCAAAAGAGTTTGCTGCTCACCGAGCAAGCTGTCTTTGGGGTAGATGTGGGGGAGGGTGGTAGCGAGGAGGCTGAGGAGAGTGAGGTAGCTAGCTGGGTGACAGTAAGAAAGCGGGGTAGAGGGAAGAGTGCCAGGGAGGCTAGCCCTGATCTGGCACACCCCAACAAGTTTGCACGTTTGGCAGATGAGGGGGATGGCAGCTCAGGGACAGCACCGCTGCAGCCAGACACTTCCTCTGCCGGTCAGGGGAATGTCAGCTCCAGTAAGCAGGGGACCAGGAGAGCAGGGCAGGCCAGACAGGTGCTGGTAGTGGGAGACTCAATTATTAGGGGAACAGATAGGGTGATCTGTCACAAAGATCGTGATCGCCGAACAGTGTGCTGTCTTCCTGGCGCTAGAGTTCGACACATCGCAGATCGGGTTGACAGATTACTGGGAGGGGCTGGAGAAGATCCAGCGGTCATGGTCCATATCGGAACCAATGACAAAGTTAGAGGAAGGTGGAGCGTCCTTAAGAATGATTTCAGGGATTTAGGTCAAAAGCTTAGGGCAAGGACCTCAAAGGTAGTATTTTCCGAAATACTGCCTGTACCACGGGCCACACAAGAGAGGCAGCGGGAGATTAGAGAGGTTAACAAGTGGCTCAAGAACTGGTGTAGGAAGCAGGGTTTTGGGTTCATGGAGAACTGGGCCGACTTTGCTATCGGCTACAGGCTCTATCGTAGGGACGGGCTGCACCTCAATGGGGAAGGGGCAGCCGTGTTGGGGAGAAAGATAGCTAGAAGGTTGGAGGAGTGTTTAAACTAGGGACTGGGGGGGATAGAAATTACATTATAGGAGGGGAAGATAGTGCAGATAGAGACCGGGGGCAAGGTAGTGGGACTGGGGGAGAAATGGAAGGAGGGACTAGAAAAGTTCAGAAGGAAAGGTGTAGGGCAAAAATATGCATAAACCTCTCAAATGTATGTATACTAATGCCAGAAGCCTGACTAATAAAACTGGGGAACTGGAATTAGTGATGTGTGAGGAGGATTATGACATAGTGGGAATAACTGAGACATGGCTGGATGATAGCTATGACTGGGCAGTTAATGTACAAGGTTACAATCTGTTCAGAAAGGATCGTCAAAACCAGAGAGGGGGAGGGGTCTGCCTTTACATAAAGTCCTCTCTAAAGCCCACACTCCGGGAAGACATCTGTGAGGGACACGAAAATGTGGAGTCATTGTGGGTGGAGATAAATGGAGCCAAAAACAATAATAAATTACTAATAGGAGTTTACTATAAACCACCTAATATACCAGAGTCCGCAGAAAATCTATTACTAAACGAGATAAACAAGGCGGCAAACCATAATCAGGTGGTTATTATGGGGGACTTCAACTACCCAGATATAGACTGGGAAACTGAAACCTGTACATCCCATAAAGGAAACAGGTTCTTGGCAATAGCCAAAGACAATTACCTTTCCCAAATGGTTCAGGACCCAACTAGAGAGACGGCCATACTGGACTTAGTATTAACCAATAGACCTGATAGAACAACAGATGTGCAGGTCGGGGGACACCTGGGAAATAGTGACCATAAAGTAATAACCTTCCAATTATCCTTCAAACGAGAGTTTCTACAGGGAGGAACAAGAATACCGGACTTCAAAAAAGCAAAATTTAGCCAACTAAGAGAGGCCATAGGCCCAATTAACTGGGACATAGTCCTCAAAAATAAAAATACAACCACAAAATGGGAGATTTTTAAAAGCATTGTAACATCAAATTGTGATCGATGCATACCTTATAGAAATAAAAGGCTAAGAAATAAGAAGAAACCAATGTGGATAAATAGAACCGTAAAAAAGCAATAAATGACAAAAAGAAAGCATATAAATCACTAAAACAGGAGGGGAGCCAGGAAGCACTGATAAACTATAAGGAAAAAAATAGAATATGTAAAAACTAATAAAAACTGCCAAACTAGAGACCGAGAGATTAATTGCCAAAGAGAGCAAAACTAACCCTAAAATGTTTTTCAATTATATAAATGGTAAAAAATATAAATCTGAAGGAGTCGGCCCTCTACATAGCAATGAGGGGGAGTTGCAGAAAGCGATGAGGATAAAGCCAAGCTATTAAATATTTTCTTCACCACTGTTTTCACTGAGGAAAATAAACTGTCAGATGAAATGCAAAATGTAAAAGTAAATTCCCTTTAAAAGTGCCCTGTCTGACCCAGGAAGAAGTACAGCAGCGACTTAAAAGATTAAAATAGACAAATCGCCAGGACCGGATGGCATACACCCCGTATCCTAAGGGAATTAAGTGATGTCCTAGCCAGACCCTTATTTTTGATATTCACGGACTCCATACTGACAGGGAATGTTCCACCAGACTGGCGTATAGCAAATGTGGTGCCAATATTCAAAAAGGGTCCAAAAACAGAGCCTGGAAATTATAGGCCGGTAAGTTTAACATCTGTTGTGGGTAAACTGTTTGAAGGTTTTGTAAGAGATGCTATCTTGGAGTATCTCAATGAAAATAAGCAAATTACACCATATCAGCATGGCTTCATGAGGGATCGGTCATGTCAAACTAATTTAATCAGTTTCTATGAGGAGGTAAGTTCTAGACTTGACAGCGGCGAATCAATGGATGTCGTATATCTGGACTTCTCCAAAGCATTTGACGCTGTACCACATAAAAGGTTAGTATATAAAATGAGAACACTTGGACTAGGAGAAAATATCTGTATGTGGGTAAGTAACTGGCTCAGTAATAGAAAACAGAGAGTGGTTATTAACGGTACACACTCAGATTGGGTCACGGTCACTAGTGGGGTACCTCAGGGTTCAGTATTGGGCCCTATTCTCTTCAATATATTTATTAATGATCTTGTAGAAGGCTTGCACAGTAATATATAAATTTTTGCAGATGACACTAAACTGTGTAAAGTAATTAACACTAAAGAGGACAGTTTTCTGCTACAGAGGGATCTGGATAGATTGGGGGCTTGGGCAGAGAAATGGCAGATGAGGTTTAACACTGACAAATGTAAAGTTATGCACATGGGAAGGAATAATACAAGTCACCCGTACATACTAAATGGTAAAACACTCAGTAACACTGACATGGAAAAGGATCTAGGAATTTTAATAAATAACAAACTAAGCTGTAAAAACCAGTGTCAGGCAGCTGCTGCTAAGGCCAATAAGATAATGGGTTGCATCAAAGGGGCATAGATGCCCGTGATGAAAATATAGTCTTACCACTTTATAAATCACTAGTCAGACCACACATGGAGTACTGTGTACAGTTCTGGGCTCCCATGAACAAGGCAGACATAGCAGAGCTAGAGAGGGTTCAGAGGAGGGCAACTAAAGTAATAACTGGAATGGGGCAACTACAGTACCCCGAAAGGGTATCAAAAATTAGGGTTATTCACTCTAGAAAAAGACGACTGAGGGGAGATCTAATAACTATGTATAAATATATCAGGGGTCAGTACAAAGATCTCTCCCATCATCTATTTATCCCCAGGACTGTGACTGTGACGAGGGGACATCCTCTGCGTCTGGAGGAAAGAAGGTTTGTACACAAACATAGAAAAGGGTTCTTCACGGTAAGAGCAGTAAGACTATGGAACTCTCTGCCTGAGGAGGTGGTGATGGTGAGTACAATAAAGGAATTCAAGAGGGGCCTGGATGTATTTCTGGAGCGTAATAATATTTCAGGCTATAGCTACTAGAGAGGGGTCGTTGATCCAGGGAGTTATTCTGACTGCCTGATTGGAGTCGGGAAGGAATTTTTTTCCCCTTAAGTGGGGAAAATTGGCTCTACCTCACAGGGGTTTTTTGCCTTCCTCTGGATCAACTTGCAGGAAACAGGTCGAACTGGATGGACAAATGTCTTTTTTCGGCCTTATATACTATGTTACTATGTTACTATGTTTTAACAACCTGGGCACCGTGCACACGGGTAGCACAGAATTTAAGATAGTGAGCTGGATACTTACCTTGGACTAACTTATGATTGTCAGCTATCTTTGCATGCATATTCATGCAGAGTTAACTGTCAATCATTGGACAAGGCCACGTGACTCCTAAGTCCAAATGAGCAGAGATTTAAATTAATATTTTATATGCTGAATCTTTTCCCACAAAACTATATATCAAGTGCATGGGGCTGAGCTGCACACAGGCCATATGACTGATGGTCGAGACTTCATTGGCACTCAAGCTGCTGTGAAACTGCAACTCTCAGCAGGCAATGTTGTTCACCTGTTCGTCTAACTCCCATAAATGTTAATGGAGCATTCTGGAAGTTGTAGTTTCAGAACAGCTGGAGTGCCTGATGTTGCTGATCCCTGGCATAGGGTAAGCAGCAAGAAGGAGGAGGCACTCATAGGAGTGCCGGGCCTTCTCAAACAACTGATCAATGGGAACTCAGGTGTTGGACCCTGAAGGGTTCTATTAGAGTTCAAAGTCTATTTTGCATATTATCTTTGAATTGCATCACTATCTATACATCAGTACATCACGTGCACAGGAGCACATAGGGTTTCATAAGACCTAAGTGTTTTGCCAAGACTAACATTCTGTTTTGTTTTTTGCTATTACTGTTTTGAATTATTTTTGTAAGAAAATAAGTTTTGATAATGGGTAGTCAAAAATCTAAGACAGAATACCCTAAACCAGAACCAGGAGAAACATGTAAACAATATGTTGCCCGAGTCAGTCCTACAAAATATTACCTTGTTAATCCATGGGTAGATAATTTGGCAGGGTGGACAGAGGCAATGGAAGTGGTAGACCCCTTTTCCAGGGAAGGAGACAATAGCATATATCACATGGACATGGTCAAGGGTCATGCTTAGGCAACACTGGCGCCTGGCCGTATTTTGAACCTGACCCTTCATGGGATATGGATTATATGCAGAAAGGAGGAGAACAATGGCTAGAGATAGCTCCCCACTGGTATCACCCCAACATGTGCAAGACAAAAGGTTTTAAAAGATCAAAAGATGATAGAAAACTACATGAGATACAGACTAAGAAGGAAAATGATAAAAAACATCTGATGTATCCCCCACCTTCATATGTACATAAAATTAACTGTTCAGCGCCCCTACCACCCCCTCACACACCCCTCCCTCTCTACCCGTCCTTACAGCAATATAAAAATGATGAAGAAGAGGATTTAATAGCAGCCAGTCACATAATAGCAGGACACGCAGTTAGTAAACAACCCACACCCCCAATTGTATCGAGATATAATTTAAGGAACAAGGGAAAAGAGGAAAAGGATAGTGAGACCAGAGGACCTGAGACATCCATGCCTTTTTTGACGGTTGCTAATCAACTGATGAAAAAGGCTTTGGACATAGATGACCTTAATAAAATTATTAAACACTGCCCCAAGCCTACTGTGGCTCCATCTGGCACAGTGGCTTATTTAAAGAAAGCCTGTAAAGGGAGAAATTTCCCCCAAGAAGACCTTAGACTCATAATTGACGGAATAGTGGGTTCCCACATTTCATGGGATTGGAAAAAGGTAACAACAGTATCCGAAATAGACCCCAATACTAACACAAACGACTATATCTGTAACACTGAGCGGGGACAACAGTTAATATGAAAGGAGATAGAAGAACACATGATAGAGGTATTTAAACAAAAGCCTTCACTCCCAGTAGCCGTAGCATGTAAGCAAAAACCCTCAGAAAGCGTTACTGATTTCTGGAGGAGATTTATGGATTGCTGGAAATTGGAAGCAGGGCTACCGGTTCTCCAGAATGACAGTATAATTATTTCCACATTTATTAATAATCTTTCTGATAGACTAATACTTACAGTAAAACAGAAAGTCTCCACGTGGACTTCAGACAGCATAGATCAATTTGAAAATCACCTTTATGAAAAGGAAGCCGCAGGGTGTTTCGACATTAGCAAATCCACTGCCCCCACACATGCATATGCGGGGAACAGAGGGAGAGGGAGAAACAAGCGAAAGACAGCAGGAAACTTTTATAGATCAAATGATAGAAACCAAGACTTCCAAACCATGAATAACTGCTGTTATAACTGTGGACAGGAGGGACATTGGGCTAGACAGTGCACAATGCCCAGGAGAGACACGCAGAATCGGGGAGCACACAGCCAACAACAGCCCATGGCACAAAGGGGACAGAATACAGATAGACAGGGTACGCAGACTCAGCCCAGATTCCCCATTGATTGGAATCATCAACAACCCTACTGACGGGGCCCGGAGGGGGTCACCTCAAATTTCAAACAGGTCACCACCCACTGGAAAGATACACCAATTATTTTGCTTAAAGTTGCGGGAAGGAAGGTAGGATTCATGGTAGACAGCGGCGCCACCTCCAGTGTGTTAAACAAAGACATGTACAAGGGACCTTTAAGAAAGTCTGACCCCTCTATGGGAATCAACGGGGTATTAACTAAAACATATAAAACGAGTGCCCTCCCAATAGAGACAGTAAACGGTGAATACATCACGGACCATACTTTCAGCATCATACCAGATTGCCCTGTAAGTTTATTAGGAAAGGACTTGTTTGTGAAGTTGGACTTAGGGGTGACAGTAAAAAATGAGGGACTAACTATAGTGAATATATTATAATATATGCCCATAGTGACCCCGGCTATATGTACTTTTGTTAGTTTACAGGACCACCCTGAGCTAGGAGACATAAACCCTTCCCTATGGTCACAGGGCGACTATGACACCGGCCTGATTGATTGCACACCTTATCAAGCCAATCTTAAACCCGGTGCCACACCAGTGTATCAAAAGCAATACCCACTGTCCAAGGAAAAGATTGAGGGGCTACGGCCAATGATAGAAGAATTTCTGAAAAAAGAAATCCTCGAGGAGGTGTTTTCACCTTACTCCACCCCTATCAATCCTGTGACAAAGGCAGATGGTACTACCCGCTTTGTCCAGGATTTGAGGGCAATCAACAATCTCATTGTGCCCATAGCCCCGGTGGTTCCTGATGTCACAACTCTCCTTTCCTCCATCCCCGCGGAAGCCGTCTGTTTTAGCGTGATTGATTTGAAAAATGCTTTCTTCTCAATTCCAGTTAATAAGAGTACCTGACTCCTTTTTGCTTTTTCCTTTAAGGGACGTCAACTGACCTGGGGTAGAATGCCACAGGGGTATGCTGATTCACCAGTTGTGTACAGCATTGTCCTCCAAGCCACTTTGAAACCCTGGCACCCCCCCAAGGTTCCATCCTGATACAGTATGTTGATGATCTAATGTTGTGCAGCATGTCAGTGGAGGCAAGTGTACATGATGGTATATCCTTGTTGAAATGGTTGTCAAAATGTGGTCATAAAGTGTCGTTAAAGAAACTGCAGTGGTGCAAACAGCAGGTTGAATAGTTGGGCTTTGTCCTCACACAGGGGGCAATCAGCCCAAGCTGCAGAATTAATAGCACTTACAAGGGCATGCCAAATACACAAAAACAAACCTGTCACAATATACACAGACAGCAGATATGCACACGGGGTTGTGTGGGACCATGGGGTATTCTGGCAATGCAGGGGTTTCACCACAGCTGACGGTAAGAAAATATCACATTCCCAGCATATAGATGATCTGTTGGCCGCCCTTCAGCTTCCCTCACAATAAACTGTTATACATTGCAAAGCACATACTCGAGGAAAAGACAAAATTTCCCAGGGCGATGCCCTGGCTGACAAGGTGGCAGAAGATACGGCCCAAAAACATCCCAATCGGATTCATAAACTAGACCCTTGGGCGATGGCTTGCCTAAAGCCTCCATCCTTAAGCGCCACACACATGCTGACAGAGCTCCAGAGATATGCCACAGAGGAGGAAGAAAAAGACTGGGTTTACCCTGTTTTGCAGAAAAATCCACAAACTGGATTGGTCTGCAAAGAGGGGAAACCATGTATACCCCAGCACAGTGCTGCACTTTTCATAGCACATTTTCACGGAGTAGGGCACAACAGCATTAAAACAACATGCACCCTTTTTAGCCAAAATTTCTATATAACAGACATGCAACATTTGGTTGCAGACTACATAGACAGATGCTTGATCTGCCTTCATGCTAATCCTAGGAATCCACATAGGATATTACACCAACATCTTGATTATCCCACGACTCCATTCACCCATTTACAGGTTGACTACACACATATCCCCAAGACAAAGGGTAAGCAAGAATACGCTTTGGTCATAGTGGACATGTTTTCTAGATGGCCAGAGGTATTCCCTACAAAGGCAGAAGATGCCAAGACCACAGCAAGGATTATCACTCAGCAGATAATTCCGAGATGGGGATGTCCCCTGGTCATTGAATCAGATCGGGGGCCAGCATTTACATCCAAGTTAAATAGGGAAATAGCCAGATTGCTACAGGTGGAATGGAGATTTCATATCCCGTACCATCCCCAAAGCTCCGGAATTGTGGAACGCATGAATCGAACAGTTAAAGACAAACTTAGGAAAGCCACAGCAGGTACTTTTGAGAAATGGAAACAAATCCTACCTATTATATTCAAACGGAAACGGATGTGCAGTAAATCCGCACTTCCAATGGGGTACCAAATGGTGCACTTAAACAACCTCAAGCAAGGGTAATCTTTTTTAAAAGGTTTTATTGACAACACGTTTCGGGGCTTACGTACCCCTTTTTCAAGTCTTAAATGTCGTGCTGCTAGACCATGGGGTGTATCATGGTTATCCCTCTTGGCTGTGGAAGATCTGGGAACGCTGATCTGCACGTGGGGACGCCAGCAGCACGACATTTAAGACTTGAAAAAGGGGTACGTAAGCCCCGAAACGCGTTGTCAATAAAACCTTTTAAAAAAGATTACCCTTGCTTGAGGTTGTTTAAGTGCGCCCTTTGGTACCCCATTGGAAGTGCGGATTTACTGCACATCCGTTTCCGTTTGAATCTGTTCCTTCAGTACCCTGGGGGTCTGGCAACCACCCATCTGGACTGAGCGGGTCACTGGCAGCACCAACCTCCCTAATGGCCATTCACTAGAGTTGTGCCTGAGCTAGCACAACCATAAAAGGTGAGCACAACCATTATTGACTTCAAATAATATCCAATAGAAACACATTACCCTATGAGCGCCTTTTCCCCTTTTCTTTTCGCCAAATTGTGCTACCTATTATATTGGCAGAAATAAAAATGACCCCCAATAAGAGGTTAGGACTGTCACCCTTTGAAATCCTTATGGGTAGGCCCTTTCCAACTCCTTGGGCAAGTCACCCCCTAGTGGTACAGGAAGGCGACATAGACCAGATTAGGGAAAAATATGTCACAAAACTGATTAAAGTTCTTAGCAAAATTGAAGAAAAAGTTGCTTGTAAGTCTCCCTCTCTTCCACAGGAACCAACGCACCCCTTTCGGGCTGGGGACACGGTGGTAGTCAGGGTACTACATAAAGGAAAAGATCCTAAGGACCCCCTACCACGGTGGTAGCAGTCACAAGAACAGCGATTCTCACAGAGGAGGCTCCGATCTGGATTCATGCTTGCAGAGTGAAAAGGGTCCGTGAGGCTTCTTCTCCGGTGTCCAACAAAGACAAAGAGGGGAGCTCAGAAGAAGCCTTGCCACAGGCTGAAGATGAAGACCCCACATTTATCATCCAGAGGAGATGAGTTTATTATGTACCAAATAATCACACAGTCTCTAAAAGAGCTCAGGAGCAAGATCCAGTTGTTCCTGGCCCCTCTTATTCTGAACAGAATAGTATAATTAGGATAGTGAAGGCCCTAATCGTTAGCTCATTGTGTCTTAAAGATTTACAGAGTCCACGAGACATTATACAAACATGTGTTGTTGCTGTGCCTACACCCGAAGAATCCCTCCTTGGAGTCTGGTCGAGGGCTATCAATACATAATCTTTTATTCCTTTGTAAGATTTCTGTGGGAAGTGTCAGAAATTAGAAAATGGCATGGATAATAGAATAATGACTATTAAGACGGATGTTGATTCATCCTCTTGGTGGGACTGGTTATTGAGCTGGATGCCGGATTTGAGTTGGTTTATAATATTATTTGTTAGTATTATAATCATAATTGCCTCCTAAATTATTATATGTTGCTGTATTCAATGTATACCCTCATTAATTAATACATTTATGAGATGTAGGCGAGTCCCAGATACAACACAAGCTGCATACATTTAGATACCTAAAAAAAAACTGGGTCTCCAGAGGATTACCAACAATATTTACAGAAATATTTTGAAAGAAAAAACAAGAAAGGAACAAAATGAAAAAAACACATTATATAGAAATATGTAGATGGTTTTTAAGAGGGAATTGAAGGGTTCTATTAGAGTTCAAAGTCTATTTTGTATATTAGCTTTGAATTGCATCACTATCTATACATTAGTACATCACGCACACAGGAACACATAGGGTTTCATAAGACCTAAGTGTTTTGCCCACATATAGCCTTGAGACTGATAAAAGATAAGATAACTGAAATCTGTAGCTGGCTAAATCGTTAATTTCTAACGATAATTTGTTTTCCCTTAGTCCTAACAGCAGCACAGATAGGGGTTAACCACCCCCCGTGGACTGGCAGGACCGGCGGAATGTTTAATGAGCCCAAGACTAATAACTCAATTTAACAATTAAGTATCTCCTTAAAAGGAGGAAGTCAACCCCCAG
The DNA here is from genome assembly GCA_033119425.1 of Bufotes viridis. NCBI lineage: Eukaryota > Metazoa > Chordata > Amphibia > Anura > Bufonidae > Bufotes > Bufotes viridis. The sequence continues at coordinate 219,591,228 of CM065589.1, forward strand.
CCCACTGTGTTTATAGCAAGAATAAAACTAGACTTACTAGGGTGGGAATTTAGTGCTGCTGTTAGGACTAAGGAAAACAAATTATCGTTAGAAATTAACGATTCCCTTACGTCCTACCAGCAGCACAGATAGGGAGATAGCAAGAAGAAACCCCTAGGGAGGGCCTTCCTGCCTGGCAGAACTAAGAAAAGTCTGCCCAAAGGCCGAAACCCAGCTAGACTGGCATCTAGTCTATAATGGGAGATGAATGTCGATTCAGAGCTCCAGGAGGCAGCTTTGCAAATCATGTTGAGAGGCAGAAGATTCCTCTCGGCAAAAGAAATAGCCACAGCTCTAGTAGAGTGGGCCTTCACGAATCCTGGAGGTCCAGATTGTGGAGACAAAGGATTCCTTAATAGCCTCCTCAATCCACCGACTGATGGAAGGTTTGGATGCCTTATAGCCTTTAAACTTACCGGCAACAGGATTAGCAGATTCTCATCTTTCCTGAACTCCTTGATCTATCCACATAGATCCGGAGACATCTCGACGTCCAGAGGATGTCTAGCAGGTTCCTAGGAGGAGGTGGTAGATGTCGACAGAACCGGGAGGAATCTCACCTGGTTGATGTTCTGGAAGGAAGGAACTTTAGGCCTACAATACGGGAGGAATCTAAGAAGGTCCCGGTCATGTAAGAATAGGGCTCATGTGCTGAGAGAGCTTGAAGCTCAGAGACCCTCTTGGCCAAAGTCACTGCAAAGAGAAACACAAACTTCCAAGTGACGAACTTGATGTCCACCTCCTCTAACGGTTCAAAGGGGGAGATGCTAACCCCTGAGAACTACTGAAAACCCATTGAAGAAAGGGGTCTCAGTACTGTAGGCTTTTATCTTTCAGCTCCTTTAAGGAACCGTTTAATCAGCGGGTCCTGAGAAAAAGCCTGTTCAAGGCAAGCTGAGATGGCTGAAACTTGAACCTTCAGAGTAGTAGCCTCTATCAAGGCCGTCTTGCAGGAACTGAAGGATAGCGGAGAGGGGCGGATCTGCAGACGCCACCTCAGTTGAGGTACAACAGGATGAGAGTAGGCTCTCTTGGTAGAGTCCGCTCTAGAATGAGACAGCGCTTCAGGACCGACTCTAAAAGCCCTTCCACTCTGGGAAGGGACTGATCAACCTCCAGGCTGTCAGGTTGAATCTGTGCAGATCTGAGCAGAGGTGAGTGTCCCACGACACCAGGGTCTGCTGTGGGGAGCCTCCAATATTGTCCTCGACTCAACTGGGTGAGCTAGGTAAACCAGGATCTCTTCGGCCAAAACAGTATGATGGCTATCACTGAGGCCTGATCCTGACGGATTTTCATCAATACCCTCGGTATCATGGAAAGGGAGGGAAGATGTAAGCCAGCCTGAACCTCCAGGATATTGACAGAGCCGCCTAACGCCAGGGGTTGTCCTCCCTGTAGAGGGAGCAGAACCTCTCACCTTGGCATTGAACCTTGTTGCCATGAGATCCACCTCTGGCATACCCACTTGAAGACTATCTGCTTAATTCTCCGGATGTAAAGACCACTCCACCGACGGAAGACCGCGGCTCAGCCGCTATCATATTGAGGGAGCCTTGGATGTGGATTGCAGATAAGTGGGAAGGTACAACTCTGTCTAATCCAGAATCACCCCGATCTCTGACAAGAGGGGAAGTGATCTCGTGCCTCCCTGCTGGTTGATGTGAAGTACCGCAGTCACATTGTCTGACTGACTTTCACCGCTTGCCCCTGATCTGAGGGGCTAAGTGAAGGAGGGCTAGCCGGATAACTTGAATCTCACGGAGATTGGATGAAAAAGCCACTCCTGAGGAAACCAGGTCCCGAGAACTGGAGAGTCGTCTAGGTGAGCGTCCTAGCCTACTTAGGACGCATCCGTAGTCAATATGACCCAGACTGGCTGGGTCATAGACTTCCTGCCTAAAAGATGGCACCACCATCTGAGGGAATACAGAGTTTGCCAAGTCAGGGAGCACAGGGAGTTTAGCCCAGCAGGGCTGTCATTCCATTAGAGAGGACCTCCGACTGTTTAGAGGGCGGAGGTGCCATAGAGCCCAAGGGACTGCTTCCGCAGACGCTGACATGAGCCCCAACATCTTCATGAGAGTCTGGATTGAAACTCGCTGGGAAAGGAACTTGCCGTGTTCTGAACCCGGAATCTTCTTTCTGGAATCAACTGGAGCGACATCCCAGTGGAGTCGATTATGAAGCCTAGATATCTTACTGAAGTCGACGGGCTCACGTTCGACTTCTACCAGCTGATGATCCAACCTAGGTGGAACAGAAAGGAGATTATTACCTGAAGACGTTGGGTTAGGACCGCTAGAGCAGAGGCTTTCAAAGCCAGTCGTCCAGATAAGGAATGATGGTCAGTCCTTGAAGCCTCAAAGCCGCCACCACAGAACCACCACCTTGGTAAAGTGTGAGGGGCAGAAGAAATGCCAAAGGGAAGGGCAACAAACAGAAAATGCCTGACGACACCGGACACCTGGACCGTGATCCTGATATACTTCCTGGAACCAGGATGGATCAGGATGTGCAGATATGCATTATTGAGGTCCAGGGCTGCCATCACGTCTCCAGGATTGACGACGTGAACTACTGACCTGATGGTTTCTACACGAAACTTCACCTTCCTTATAAATCGATTGAAATATCTCAGATCGATAATCATCCGGAGATCTCCTGAAACCTTGGGAACCAGAAAACTGGTGAATAGATCCCTAGGCCCCGTTTCTCCTGCCGGAACCTCCTCCAGAGCCCCTTTGCAAATGTAGTCCTGAATGTAGGCCTCTAGGATCGCCTCCTTGGCAGCTTGTAGAAGGTTGATCTTGACAAACCTGTCCAGAGGAATAGAGGTGAGGTTGACTAAATAACCGTTGTAATGATATTCAGGACCCAAGATCTCTTGGATCCATTCTTCTCAGAAGTGGGAGAGACAACTCCCGACGGGTACATGAAGCTTAGGAATGGAGAAGCTTATTGGCAGGACGGCAGGAGTAACAGGAATTAACCAAGAGACTCGCAGAGGCCGGTAGACAGGAGGTGGATTTTCCATCTTGGCTCCTCCACGAGAGCACCTCAGACCCTTTCGCTGTGCTCTCCAGCCACTACAAGAGCTTGTTTGCTGGCCAGACCCCAGGGCCATGTTATATATATAGGCCCCTGACACTATTTGATAGTATTGTTACAGGGTGCCAAAGGCGCACTTGGTCTCCCATGAGCCACAGACCTGCTGCTTAGCTTCAAGAGCAAGGATCTGTGCTTGGCCTCGTTCCCAGGACTTGCTTTGCTAGCGGGGAACTTCTTCGCTAGCTTCAACTGGAGCTGTGCGGTATCGCACAAGAAGTCCGTAGCCAGGTTGATGGTCTTGAAAGCAGCCAGTATGTCGTCCTGGAAAACCTCTGGTTCACATCAACTTGAATTTGATCCATACGAGAACGGAGGAACGTAGAGACTTCAAAGCCGCTATGGCTATGGCTGTGGAAGCGAAGCCGCAGCTGCCGTAACACCCCGTCTTAGTGTGCACTCTGCAAGGGGGTCCTGCAGCTAGACCCATCGTCTGCAGGAACCAGAGTGCGCTTGGACAACTTGGCGATAGCCATGTCCACCTTGGGAATGGATCCCCACGAATCCACCAAGGGTTAAGCCATCAGAAACATGGATTTAAACTTCTTTGTTAAAACCGACCTTTTCCAGGTTTTTTCCACTCTATATCATGACAGAGAGGAGGGTCTCATCCGCTTTAAAGACACGAGGTGCCCGAGCGGGAACGGAGGCTCCCCACAGTCAACATCATGGTCCCCCGACCTGATGGACTTAAGCAACTTCTGTGTTTTTCCAGGGAGAAAACACAACGTCAGCTCCTCCTCGTCCGAGGAGGAAGAAACTAAGGAGACCAAGAAGGTCTCTACTGGGACAGAGGTCTCCATAGGGGCCTGGGCACAAATAGGAAGCCTTTCCATCCAGCAGGCCTATGACTCCTTTAACAAAGCATTGATACATATCCTGCAACGTAGGTTCACTAGAGGGCAGAACCCTCTAACAGCAGCTGTAACACCTGGTGTAGGTTAGGTCAACATACCCAGGGATTCCCAACCGGTCTCCCAAGCTGGTCTTAGCCCAGCCTTAAGCTGTTTAGCTTCTGCGGTCTCACGAGTGCAGGTATGATCAGCTTACAATAACCGTTGACTGCTGCAATGGTAGCAGGATAGATGCTTCCTCTTGGATCCACTTTCCTGCTCTTCCGAATCCCGCGGCATCACTGCGGGAAAAACAAACAAAGGGACAAATAAAACATTTGTACACCACCTATCTACACAGGAAAGGTAGAAAACAGACCGGAGGCAGCTGAGGAAAAACACCACAAGAGGAACAACACCAATTTTAGGACTCTGGGATCTAGCTGAAAAGCATATGTAGCCAGAGACTGAACTGGAGCACACAGCCTCCCAAAATAGGGGAAAGGGAGGGATAGCCAATCCACTCCTCCCCAGCAAATCCTCCACAGGAAGATCTGCATCTATGAAAAATCGTGCCCGTGAAAAAAATCACGACAGGATTACCCGGAGGTGATGCAAAAGGAGAGTCCCCGCATCACCTCCGGAAGATGGCGGCGCACAGGACCGGGAATCCTGGCCAAGGGCGCCGCCAAAATAACCAGCCAGGCGCAACTGCACGGGGTCGTCAGCAAATAAGCTGCCGGCCAAACTGACAAGGTAGAAAAAATAACGAAAAGAAGGCTCCCCGCACTTTCCATAAGAAAGGGGGGAACAAAACCGCCTAGTCCACCTGTCCAGGAGGACAGAAAAAAACACAGTGGGCTGGGGGTTGACTTCCTCCTTTTAAGGAGATACTTAATTGTTAAATTGAGTTATTAGTCTTGGGCTCATTAAACATTCCGCCGGTCCTGCCAGTCCACGGGGGGTGGTTAACCCCTATCTGTGCTGCTGGTAGGACGTAAGGGAATCATGTGTTACTCTGTGATTGATTAACTTAAACATAATGGACTATAAATGTCTCATAAAATCAATAGTGATGAGCGGCAGGTGCCATATTCGATTTCAACGAAATTTGCGAATATTCGAAAGAATATTCGTTTCATATTCGTCGAAATCGAATATTCATCATTATTCTAGTTATCGCGATTAATATGCGATTTAAATAATTGCGTATTGCGATTTTAACTTAGGCTAATTTCCTATTGGTTTCATATCTAGAATTATAGCGAAGCTGACGAATATGACGAATGTATTCGTCATATTCCTCAAAACGAAGATAACGAAGTATTCTCCATCTTCGTTTTAGCAACTTATTCGTCAACTTCGCTAATTCTAGCAATCATATAGGAGGGTTGAATGACTATAGAGACAGCTGTATTTAATTCGCTATGCGATTATATCACTTAGCTTTTTTTAATAGAATTATTATATTACTTGATAATTATTATAATTATTCTATTTGTTAAAAAAAAAAAAAATTATTAAATTCGCATTGCGAATTAAACACAGCTGTCTCTATAGTCATTCAACCCTCCTATATGATTGCTAGAATTAGCGAAGTTGACGAATAGGTTGCTAAAACGAAGATGGAGAATACTTCGTTATCTTCGTTTTGAGGAATACGACAAATACATTCGTCATATTCGCTAATTCTACCAAGCCAAGAACGTCTCCATACTAAAATGTACTGTCGGATTTGAGAATTACGTTGAAATCGCAATGCGATTAATATAACTTGAATTAATCGCATTGTGATTTCTACTTAGACCTGGTTTACTATGGTTGGCTTGGTAGAATTAGCGAATATGACGAATGTATTCGTCATATTCCTCAAAACGAAGATAACAAAGTATTCTCCATCTTCGTTTTAGCAACCATAGTAAACCATGTCTGCTGAAATCGCAATGCGATTAATTCAAGTTATATTAATCACATTGCGATTACAACTTAGCAGTGCACTGCTATCTTACATATTAGGCTAAAATTAACGAATATGGAATATAGCAGCAGTGCTAAGTAGAAATCGCAATGCGATTACTTCAAGTTATATTAATCACATTGCGATTTCAACTTAGAGCTGGGTTTATAATGGGTCAGCTTCCTAGAATTAACGAAGTTAACGAATATGGAATTTATTCAGTAAATTTAGCTCTTAGATTGTGGGTGGACATTTCCACGGTTATCAGACCAGTCATTCACTAGTGGCTTGGAGGGTGTGTTCCTGCTGCACTTCCTACCTGACAAGATTGTTGGGCGATCTGTACCCCTTTTTTCTTTCACACTACCCCTGCACTGCATACCTGACTGGGAAATATATTCTGTAAATTCGGCGGCGTTTACATTGTTGGGTGCTGTAGTTATATGCTGTAAAATCTCCATGATGTCTCCATGATAAATCTGCAGCGTGGGGGCTTTGTGTGGCTTCGACACACTTTCAAAATAATCCTTCAGCGGGGCGAATAGATGCTGGATGACGAGGATGCTCCATGACCCCTTTTTTCTTTCAAACTACCCCTGCACTGCATACCCGACTGGGAAATATATTCTGTACATTCTGCGGTGTTAAGATTGTTGGGTGATCTGTACCCCTTTTTTCTTTCACACTACCCCTGCACTGCATACATTACTGGGAAATATATTCTGCATGCTGGTAGATGCACTGCGAATGGCATTCCCACCTAACACCAGGGCATCAGTGGAAGCACAAGGCGAAGGCAGAGGAGGAGGAAGAAGTCACCAATGCAGCTGGAACACCGCCAGCACCTCAGAAGGCAGGGTTAGCATGGACGAAATGTGGAAAAGCTTTGTCAGCACGCCACAAGAACCAGCACCACCAGCTGATATGGAACGTCTTAGCAGGAGGCAGCATTTAGGCAAAATGGTGGAACAGTATGTGTGCACATGCCTACACGTACTGACTGATGGGTCTGCCCTAGTGATGAGAGAGCACCGAAGTGTTCGGGTGTTCGGGTACTCGGTCCGAACACATAGCGATATTCGTGCACTCGGCCGAGCACCCGAGTATAATGGAAGTCAATGGGAGACAACCAGGCACCACCTGTTCAGGTGAGGAGGGGGGGGGGGGTGACTGGATCATAGGAAAAGGTCTGAAAGTGATGGAAACACCTCTGAAATCGATCAGGAACAGCAGGGGTACCATGTCTGGATGCATCTTGGACTCCAATGTCACTGCTGGAAACCATGTTGTCCGAGATGTACGCCACTTTTACAGACTGACAAGAAAAAAAACAACAACAAAAAACAACAACTTTTTAATGAAAAATTGATAGGAAACATTTTTTCCTGTATATTCAATTGTATATACAGTCCAAGTGCTTCCAAAAATTACAAGGAAGAAGCACTCCGATAAAGCCTGTATATCACATAGAGGAGGGCCTCATTGACATGGTGCTACAATTGTTCAGGTACACTGCTACATTCATAAATCCTATGCACTAAGTGAAAGGGCTGCCAAAATTTACAAGGAACCGGCACTCCAATACTCCAATACACCCTTTACTACACATAAAGGAGGGCATCATACACACTCTTGAAAAATTATCATTGATGGCCTTTTGGTGAACCTCCAAAACATTCGGAGCAAGGACCTGCTGATCTGACCACCTAAGAAGTTAATTGACCTGGTCAGCACATGCTACCAAGAAAGAATGACCAATTTCTAATCCTATTTTCATTTGGATTCCAGATAACGTCACATAGCAGAGTTAGCGCAGGGAATGGTGGTCAGCATTAGAGATGTCCCGAACTATTTGCCGGCGAACAGTTCCCGGCGAACATAGCTTGTTCGCGTCCGCCGCAGCGGGCGAAGATATGCGATGTTCGCGTTTGCCCATATACTTTATCATTGAGCAAACTTTGACCCTGTACCTCACAGTCAGCAGACACATTCCAGCCAATCAGCATACCCTCCCTCCCAGACCCTCCCGGCTCCTATCTAAACGCAAGGACAGCATCCATCTTAGATTCATTCTGAAGCTGCAGTGTTAGTAATTGTAAATCGCAATGCGATTAATATAACCTGTATTATTCGCATTGCGATTACAACTTAGATCTGAGTTCCTAATGGTTGTATTGCTAGAATATAACGAAGATAACACATATAGCACTATATTATCAATCTTCGTTATATTCTAGCAATACAACAACCATTAGGAACTCAGATCTAAGTTTAATCCGCAATGCGATTAATATAACCTGCATTAATCGCATTGCGAATTCAACTTAGAGCTGAGTTCCTAATGGTTGTTGTATTGCTAGAATATATGTTATATTCTAGCAATACAACCATTAGGAACTCAGCTCTAAGTTGTAATCGCAATGCGAATAATACTTACAATTATTAATCGCTTTGAGAATCCATTTGATTGTATATGACGGTTCACTTTGACTACCACCAACGTTCTGCTGCCTCCAAAGCAAGATATCTGAACCCCCCAGGGGCCATTTGGGCATTTTTGATAGAAAATGCATAAAAAACGCATCAAAAACGCATCTGCGTTTTTATAATTTTTTCATTTTTAATTTTATTTTATTTGTGTATTTTGCCACATTTGGTTGCATATTTACATTTGGTATAGGCAAATATGGTAGTCTAGATCATGTGTCTATACCAAAACCTAGGATCATTGTTTGACAGCATATTTTCTAAGCCATGTAGCTGAATATAGATTTGGGCAGAGTAATGATCTAGACCTGTGTTTCCCAACCAGTGTGCCTCCAGCTGTTGCGAAACTACAACTCCCAGCATGCCTGCACAGCCAAAGGCTGTCCGGGCATGCTGGGAGTTGTAGTTTTGCAAAATCTGGAGGCACACTGGTTGGGAAACACTGAATTCTAGACTACCATATTTGCCTATACCAAATGTAAATATGCAACCAAATGTGGCAAAATACACAAAAAAATTAAATAAAAAAATGATAAAAACGCATACGTGTTTTTGATGCGTTTTCTATCAAAAACACCCAAATGGCCCCTGGGGGGTTCAGATATCTTGCCTCGGAGGCAGCAGAACGTTGGTGGTAGTCATAGTCAACCGTCATATACAATCAAATAGAGGCATCAAATGGATTCGCAAAGCGATTAATAATTGTAAGTATTATTCGCATTGCGATTACAACTTAGAGCTGAGTTTCTAATGGTTGTATTGCTAGAATATAACGAAGATTGAGAATTCAATCTTCGTTATATTCTAGCAATACAAACATTAGAAACTCAGCTCTAAGTTGAATTCGCAATGCGATTAATGCAGGTTATATTAATTGCATTGCGAATTCAACTTGCCAAACTCTGCGTCAAATACGTAATTTACCATGGGAGTTTTGCCATGGTTCCCCCTCCGGCATGCCACAGTCCAGGTGTTAGTCCCCTTGAAACAACTTTTCCATTACTATTGTGGCCAGAAGGAGTCCCTGTGGGTTTTAAAATTCGCCTGTCTATTGAAGTCTATGGCGGTGTGCAATGTTCGCACATTCACGAACATTTGCGGAAATTCGCGTTCGCGAACAGAAAATTTTATGTTCGCGACATCTCTAGTCAGCATTTGTTGACTGTTTACATTATGGAAAGTCATTACCGGAACTATACCACAATTACAAGCTGCTATCTGACTATCTTGGAATTTTATTGTCTACCCCAAAAAAAGATTTAGGGAAAGTGGCACATACAATGAAAAACAGGAATACAATAGACGTTATAAAAGCTTTAGTTTTCCAACCAGGGATATCAACATTTGACTGTATCACCTGTAATGTTCTGCACAATAGAAAAAAGATGGTCAATCCTTAAAAAGACAAATCCAGGATAAAAGAAAATTCCTGAATGGTCATTCCCCCCTGTAAACGGACATGCTTTCAAGTGTCTGCTGATAATTGTAATTCCTCAATGCTCCAAATGAGAAAGGGTCTGATATCTCCTGAAAAGGCATCTTCAAAGTTGAGAGGAGAAAATGGAGACAAGCCTGATATATTTAAAAAAAAAAAATTAAAATATTTATTTACCCCTGTGCCACTATATAAAAACCAGAATCCTGTAAAAAAGACACGCGTGAAAGATTCACCACCGAAGGAAAGCAAATTATGTTTCCTTCCAAGTCTGAAACATAGAAAAGAATATACCATGTGAGCTGAACCCCCCAAAAATTGTAGGTGAGGGCTTGTAGGTGAGCTGACCCTTCCTGAAGAGGGACATGAGGATATCTAATGCACTGATCCCCAAACTCTTCAGCATCCACAGTCAGAAGAAGATGACGATGGGGAATGGCAATTAGGGTTTCACTTGGTGGATGATGCGTATGAGACACAATTGTCAATAAGTGAGGTTCTTGTTGGGTCAACACAAGTGAGGAGGATGACCAGAGTGAGTAAGTGGAAGAGGAGATGGGGGACGATGACTTCATTGACCCAACCTGGGAATGTGGAAAGCAGAGCGAGGACAGCAGGACATTGGGGGAGGAATCCACAGCACCACAACAGCCTGGAAGAGGCTGTGTGGTGGCAAAAGTAGGAAGGCGGGCCACAATAAACAGGCCCGCAACTGTTCCCCCTTGTGCAAATCTCCCTTGACAAGGGCTAGGTGTTCCGCAGTCTGGGGCTTTTTTGAGGAAAGTGGGGGACGATAAAAGAATTGTAATTTGCTAACTGTAACTGTGCTATACCTAAATAAGAACTCAACATTTCATAAATTACAATAACCATAACTTATTTTACATCCTATTAATAAACGAACTCAAACCATAACAATAAATACTCAAACACAGGAACTTCATGGGGGAAGACTGTACACTGGAGGCTAAATGAGTAGGGTTGGGAACACTAGCAACCTCAACCCCAACAGCATGATCTGCCACATGGCATCACAGCACCCTAATAGGTGGGCCGAACCCCTGGGTCCACAATCAGTGTCTTTACACATAAACATACCCCCTCTGGAGGTCCCAGTTGTTTTCAGTGTCTGTGGGTCACACAACTGCCTCCTCTTCCTCCCCTGTGTTACGTGCTGGCCAATCCTCTGTCCTAGACACAGGCCTGGATGACTCCCGCCCTGCAGCTGGGCCTTCGCAAGAAACATCTGCTAGCACACCCCTTTCTGTGCCCAAGCACAGCATACAGATGTCCTTACCCCAGGCGTTTAATCATAAGCACAAATAGCCAGCCACCCACCCACAGGCTATAGCACTAAATGGGTCTCTTTCAAAATATATGGGCATGGAAATGTTACCCTTTAGACCTGTGGACACTGAGGCTTTCCTCAGCCTCATGGTGGTGTCCGTCCTTCATTACTCAGTCCCCAGCCTCCACTATTGTTCACGGTGTCCCTTCCCTGTATTACACCAGCAATTGTGTGTGTCCTGTAACATCACTCGTGCCCTGACCAACGCAGTTATTGGGAAGGTCCACTTAACGACGGACACACAGACAAGTGCTTTTGGCCAGGGACGCTACATTTCTGTGACGGCACACTGGGTGAATCTTGTGTAGGCCGTTAGCGAGTCAGATCCTGGGATGGCACAAGTGCCACTGACACCAAGGATTGCAGGCACTACTTCTATGAGGATTTCTGCCACCACCTACATTTGTGGCTGCAACCCACCCCCTTCTTCTCCTCTGCCTCCACCTCCTCCTCCACTGCAAACTCTGAATTCTCATGGGGAAGCGGCAACAGGCCTAGCTGAAATTCATTTGCTTGGATGACAAAAAGCACACCGCTGCAGAGATGTGGCAGGGTATAAGGGACCAGGATGGCTGTGTCTGTGATAATGGCCATAACTTGTTGGCAACTTTGTAGCTGTAGGGTAAATGATTGTGTGGGCACTTTGCGATAAATAAGTGTGTTTGTGGTTGCAGTTTGGGCAATTAGTCTCTAAAAGGGTCGACATCGCCTTCACTGTTTTAGTGGGTTAGCGCATCTGGAGGCCCTCTGCTACATTATTTTAACTCTGTTTCATTGAGCCCAGGGCCAAAGCCTCTGCGTGAACCATCAGCATCACACCCACTTTCCCCTCCCTTTGTGCACGCCTTCTTCTTATTAATGGTTTTGTCTGTAGATGTGGCACAGATTATTTTTCTGTCCGCTAAAGACACAGTTTTCTGATGCAAAACAGTATTGGATACAAAAACTCACAGGTTGTGGACACTTTACAAGACCCAGATGAATGGAATTTGTAATTTACACACTGTATTCAGATGTAGTTTAGTATTGAAAGCAAAATACAACAGATTTAAGCCAGTAAACTAGGCCCAAGATAATGGAATTTGTAATATACACACTGTATTCAGATGTAATTCGGTATTGGGAGAAAAATACAACAGATGTCGGCCAGTATACTAGGCCCAAGATAATGGAATTTGTAATATACACACTGTATTCAGATGTAGTTCGGTATTGGAAGCCAAGTAAAACAGATTTTGGCTAGTAAACTAGGCCCGAGATAATGGAATTTGCAATAAACTGTATTCAGATTTAGTTCTATATTGGATACAAATTTGTCCCAAATAAAATGCATTCTCTGTTGGAATACTGTATATACTGTTGCGGCCTAAACGCACACACAAATGTGCCCAAAACTAGTAAACTATGGCCAAAATATAAAACACTCTCTGCTGGAGTAAATAATACAACGGTTGCGGATTAAACGCACACACAGATGTGGCACAAATTAGGTTAATTTCGCAAAAAAAAAATTTCTCTGATGGTGCAGTGTATATCTCACTAGCAGGCACACTGTAGTGAATAAGCCCCTTTTTATAATGTCTGCCCAACAAACTGCTTTCTGATGGTGTAGTGTATATCTCACTAGCAGACACACTGTAGTGAATAAGCCCCTTTTTATAATGTCTGCCCAACACACTGCTTTCTGATGGTGCAGTGTATATCTCACTAGCAGACACACTGTAGTGAATAAGCCCTTTTTATAATGTCTGCCCAACACACTGCTTTCTGATGGTGCAGTGTATATCTTACTAGCAGGCACACTGTAGTGAATAAGCCCCTTTTTATAACGTCTGTCCAACACACTGCTTTCTGATGGTGCAATGTATATCTCACTAGCAGACACACTGTAGTGAATAAGCCCCTTTTTATAATGTCGGCCCAACACACTGCTTTCTGATGGTGCAGTGTATATCTTACTAGCAGGCACACTGTAGTGAATAAGCCCCTTTTTATAACGTCTGCCCAACACACTGCTTTCTGATGGTGCAGTGTATATCTCACTAGCAGGCACACTGTAGTGAATAAGCCCATTTTTATAATGTCTGCCCAACACACTGCTTTCTGATGGTGCAGTGTATATCTCAGTACCAGGCACACTGTAGTGAATAGGCCCCTTTTTATAATGTCTGTCCAACACACTGCTTTATGATGGTGCAGTGTTTATCTCACCAGCAGGCCTTACACTGAAGAGAATAACTTACCTGGACCTTGATTGGCTGCTTAGGAGGCGCCAAACGTGCAGGGAGGAGACTCGAGCAATGTGACAAACACGTGTGGTGCTCGTCCGAGTTAAGCCAAGCGCCGAGCATAGCGATGCTGGAGCCGAACCGACACTCGGCCGAGCATGCTCGCTCATCACTATTCTGCCCATTCAAATTCTGGGTCTCCAAATTGGGCACCTGGCCTGAGCTTTCCCTTTACACCTTGGAGGTGCTGGCCTGTCCTACAGCCAGTGTATTGTCCAAAAGTATGTTTAGCGCGGTAGGGGGCGTTATCAAAGACATGCACAGCCGCCTGTCCACAGCCAATGTGGACAAGCTCGCGTTCATTAAAATGAACAAGGCATGGATCCCACATGACTTGTCAGTACCTTGTGCAGAATAGACATGTATACTGGCCTCACCCAGCCTTTGTTATACTCCAGCGCACTTTCTCTTTGTTTTCTTTTCTATATTTCCCAATGTTTTGGGGTCTACCCAAATAAAAAAAAAAAAAACATAAAAAATAGTGTTGTTGTTGACTACCTCCTCCACTACCTCTTCCACTTACACTGCCACGTCCACCGCCTCCTCGACTTCCTACTCCATATGGACCTCCTCCTCCTAGTTAAAAATTATTATTTTTAATTTTTTGATTAATTTTATGTTATTTTAAGTAATTTCCCATCCACATTTGTTTGCAGGGCAATTATCCAGCTCTTACCCACATTTTGCTTCCTTTTGCAGCCCTCTAGCCCTTTTCATTACTTTTTTAGAGCCATTTTAGTACCCCAAAGTTCAGGTCCCCATTGACTTCAATAGGGTTCGGTTTGGGGTCAAGTTCGGATCCCGACCTTGAACTTTGCGACGAAGTTCAGCCGAACCCGGCGAACCCGAACTTCCAGGTGTTCGCTCAACTCTATATGTAAGGCTACTTTCACATCTGCGCTTTTCCTTTCCAGTATTGAGATCCATCATAGGATAGCAAGCAATGACCTGGGCCACACTTAATAATCTTGTATCAATCCCTCACTGTGATGAAATTTATCAGACATGAATAATATTGACAGGTGGTCTCTAAAGAAAATGTCGGTAAGACAAACATAAAGTATAATATCTTTGTTTATTTTTAAAGTATATAGAACAAATATAAATTGTGTCTATAATACAAAAAGTAATTGTTAAAAAAAAGTCTCTCTAATAACTTTAATACTTTGCTTTAGTTATGTAGGGAATGCGAATGCTAGACACCCTAATGTTATAATAGTAGAAAATGAGTACTATACTGCTCACAATTTATGTCCACCACCACCAGTAGAATTAAAGGGGTTGTCTCACCTCAGCAAATGGCATTTATTATGTAGACAAAATAAATGCAAGACACTTAATAATGTATTGTGATTATCCATATTGCTTCCTTTGCTGGCTTACTTCATTTTTTCATCACTGCTTGTATCCAGGGGTTATGACCACCGTGCAATCCAGCAATCCATGCTTGCAGACTATAGGAGAATGTGCTAGTCTTTCTGGTGACTGGCACCACAGGAACATTTGCAGCAGCTCCTGTCCTGGCCTCCTCATATCTGTGCTCCAGCAATGGCCATACACCTGGAAATGAGCAGTGAATAATGTGATAGAAAAATGAATCCAGCCAGCAAAGAAGACATAATGGACCATAGCAATACATTAGTAAGTGGCTTGTATTAACTTTCGCTACATGATAAATGCCATTTGCTTAAATCACAACTCCAGCAAAAATGTTATACTCTGACCTGCTAGAAAGGTACATGATGAAATCTGTTGAATGTAATCTTCTTACCAGTTTCTATATTTGTAAGTTATCCTTTCCCTTCTGATCCTCAGCTGTGTCATGTGACCAGCAATCAGACTTTCCAAATCACACAGCTTCTTATGTGTGGACAGGAAGTCAGTTTCTTTATGTATTCCTCTTACAATTTTTATTTATTTAAGAAAGTGTATATAGCAGAGCCTACTTCGGAGTTACTTCCATCCGACAATATTACATAAAATAATAGAAATTGGATTACACTTTCAAGGTTATATATCATTACATATACTTTTACAGTAAATGTTTATAAACAAGGTATACAGGGGGGTTATGCAGGATAGGAAGGGGAGAATGGGAGGGGGGGGGGGCATGGAGAAGGGGGGGGGGAATGGATGGGGGAGAAAAAGGTACCAGTCAGGTCATAAGGCATTAATATATTAGGTGTACATATCTGTATAGAACATTATAACATCTTAGAACATAGCAAAGAGATTAATTACAGGGTACAGTAAAGTCATCTTTAGAAGTAGATATATAATTCGTCCATTTGAACCAAATTTTTTCATATTTATCCATGTTCAGTTGTATAATCCATTTACGCCTTTCAAAACTCTGGATCTTATTTATCTCAACGTTCCATTCCGAAATGGTGGGGGGATCTTCCTGGAGCCCTATACTTTCTTGGT
Organism: Bufotes viridis; assembly: GCA_033119425.1. Lineage (NCBI taxonomy): Eukaryota > Metazoa > Chordata > Amphibia > Anura > Bufonidae > Bufotes > Bufotes viridis. The sequence goes on from CM065589.1 coordinate 219,607,150, forward strand.
ATAATTGCTTTGGCAGCATTTAGGAAAATAGTGGTAAGATCTGATTTGAACCTTACTTTTGTAAGGTTGTATCGTATATGTTGAAAAAGACTAGTTTCTCAGATAATACAACTTTAGTATCAAATATTGTACTCATGATCCTGCTGAGTTCATTCTAAAAAGGAATGATTTTGGTGCATGTGTACCAGATATGGGAGTAGGTTCCCAACTCAGCATGTCATCTCCCACACTTGTTGCTAATTTCCCTATTGATTCTGTGCATAGTTAGGGGGGTTTTATACTACCTGGCGAGAATTTTAAACTGCATTTCCTGATGGGCATATGAACTGGAAGTGTTGAATATAGACTTAATCGCTTGTTCTGCTTGATTGTTATTTAACTGGAAGTATATTTCTTCATTCCATTTTTTAATGTATAGTGAAGGGGATTTTGTCTCGTTAAGTAACTTATAAAGTTTGGATAATATATGGCATGTTGGACTAATCGTGTGGAAGAGCGTGGATAGTGTGTTGTCAGTAGCTTCTTTTTTATGTTTGGTACTTCATTGCATCATATTTTTGGAAAGTATATCATGTTGTTTAGTTGTTAATGTTTGTAGTCCGTCAACAGTAATAATGTTCTCAAAGGGTAAGACAATACCATCTTTGTGTAAGCTAATTATTTCAGTCTGTCACTCTGACTCACTGACTTGTAGTGTTTTAAAGATTTTTATCCAAGTATGGGGGACAAAACTCGATATGAGTACTTTTAAGTCTCCAGTCGATACCAGATTATGTAATATATTCATGTGATGCCATTTCCTCACATCAGTTTTGTATTCCTATGGGAATCTCAATGTCAGTCTCATAGCAAATAATAGAGAAGTAACTGTATTCCTGTCCTGTGTCAGTTGGAGATCAGAGAGTTGGTCACATGACACAGCTAAAAATTAGAAGGGAGGGGATTGCTCCCAAATACAGTCTGTTAAGGGGGAATATTAATTATGAATATTTATGCAAATATCAATAATTAATATTCATAAATAGGCGGGCCGTCTGTTGATGACTCCGCCTATTTATACCTTAAAAAAGGACTAATTACCTCCTTTTGCCTTACACTATCCACTGAACTCAACTACGTACGACTTACACTGCTACTATATACTGTGGCGCCATACGATAACAAAAGGCTACACGCTGTGCTTAAATAATAAAAGGTATTTATTAACGCAATACACGTCTATAGTCTATAATTATATATATCCATATACAAGGGAATATGAATATATATATTTATAGCCACACAGTAATACAGTCAGTCAATTACAACACTACAACACTACTACACATACAATATTCCTAACTATTCTACATACAATCCCAATTCCACCCCACAAACTAGCTATACAATTACACTAACATACATTACAGCAGTAACCCACCCACCTGGCTAATAACACTGTCCCTACTGCAATAAAGGGTTAATACAAATCACAATGCAGTCCAGGGGTAATGGCACTGCAAAGGTTAACACCAAATGGGCTGCAGGGGTCACTCTGCACACAGAAGCCTTGAAGGGGTTCAGGGTTACAGGGCTGCTGGGCACTGCAAGGGTCCTGGGCTGGGGTACTGCGGGGCTGGATAAGGGTTGCAGCAGTTAAGGAGTATACAGCAGCAGGAGTTGATGCTGCTGGGCAGGGAAGAGGTACATGGGAATGTAGGGATATGGGAAATCTGGGCAGGGGTATTAGGGGGTACTCAGCCATCTCCAGGTCCCATCTGTGTGTGTCCTTCCTCTGTCCGGAGCCGAGTTCAGAAGACCTCTCCTCTGTAGTGGCGTGCCCTAATATCTGTGAAGTCCACTGTCCCTTGTGAGCCCTCCCCCCAAGTAGTTTGGCGATGGGCAAAGATGGGGGAGAAGGAAACAGGTTTAGCATGTAAGCCATGTGCTGATCAAAAGGTGCCATAAAGTCTGCAATCTCCTGTCCTGGACCCACATCCTAGTTAGCATCTCTATGCTAACTACCCCCCAGGGACAGTTGGGCGATTTAACAGATAACAATGCAAGCCATGGCCTACAGGCTAAACACTGGCCTGTATCAAGTTGATAAGATAAAAGGGGCCATGAAAAGAGGGGGCATATATGGGATATATATATGAAAGGGGACATATTCTATAAGGGGACGCATATATATATTCACTAGACTTCACTACATTCACTAGAGATTACATCTTGTACCTTTGTAGCAGGTCAGAGAATACATTTTTTGCAAGGGTTCTAAAGTGAGTTAACCCATTTAACTTTACTTACTAGACTCAGTGTTGACCTATAATTTTTTTGCACCCTGGAAAATCAGTGAAAAATACCAAATCGCAATAGTGCAAGATATATATACAGTATGTATTTACATACATATCTGAATTTTAATTACATGATAATTGATAATTAATGTATACATACAGCTCTGTCACATACACAGCTCGTCTGCATACATAGCTTACAAATATATACACACATACAGTTATGCTGGATACACAGCTGCTGACAAAAACACCTCTGCTGCATACACAGCTAACATATATACACACACAGCTCTGCTGCACAAACAGCTCTCTCTCACACACCAACAGACACTATTATCTTTAATAGAAAAAATAATATTTCTGTACACTTACAACCATAATATTCTTCTGTCTGGACTGGCTCCTCCCACTTGTGACATCATCAAAGGTACTTCTCATAGTTTTCTCCATGACTGCTCACCATCCTCTCTTTTCTGCACTGATCACACTAATCAGTGTTGGGCAGGGACAGAGCAGATGCACACCTCTTGATGATCTAGAAAAGCACTGTATAAGCGTTCTGCTGGGTCATTAAGATAGCAGTCAGGGAGGTTCACTATGACTGCAGACTTTAATATTTATTTTTTTTGCTCAAAAGTCTGTTGTATACTCCAAAAATATGGTAATTTATGTTTGGTAAAAAAAAAAAAAAAGGAACCAGACAAGGCACTAGATATGTGTGTGGCTGTTTAGGGTTAGTACTATTTCTATTAGTAGTGGTGGCTGAGTAGCAGAAATGGAAGTGGCAGTAGGGGGAATACCAGCAAGGAGCAGCTGCAGTGGCAGTAGCAGAAGCAGCAGCCATATAGTACATAAAATAATAGTAGGCAGGAATACAGCAACAGTTGCATTATGGCATCAACAGTACTTTGGCAACCATATGGTATGGTACATAATTGTAGGAAGTAAGACAGTCTCAGTGGCATGATTCCCCCTGTAGGCAGCCACATGGTGTGATACAGAACTTGATGCTAGACAGCTAGATAGCGACATTGACATGATGGTGACAGCAGCAGCCATGTGATATGGAACATGATAGTAGGCAGGCACACAGTGGCAGTGGCATGACAGCAGCAGCATCAATACGAGATAAAACATAATGGTAGTCAGGTAGATAGCAGCAGTGGCATGATGGCAACAGCTATCTGGTACGGAACAGGACATGATGGTAAGCAGGCAGACAGCGTCTGTAGTATAATGGAGCACCATCAGCAAGAGCAGATCCATTAATTGGCGGGAGGTGTGGGAAAATCCTCAAGGATCCATGCCTCATTCATTTAGACAACAGTGATGTTGAGTACAATGACAAAGGACGACTTTGTCTGTTTGGGTGTCACAATGCCACCTGCTGCACTGAAAACCCTCTCTGACATGACACTGGCGGCTGGGCATGACGGAATAGAAAGAGCGTGCTGGGCCAGTTAAGGCCACAGTTCCAATCTGCCTTTCTAGAAGTCCATGGGGTCAAGGAACAGAGTTCAGGTAGGACTGAAATTGGGTGTTCAGGCAGAATATCTTCGTTTGCTGATTTGCGTCAACCTGACGCGGCACATGGAAAATATTGTTCGATTATGTTGAGGATACTGAACTGGCTGCTACTGTAGATTCTGCTACTTGTGTTAGCAGAGATAGCAGGCGGAGGATGACCCTGCCGGGGCTAGATAGGAGCATTCTTATTAGGAATGTGGACGGCAGACATTTGCTTGCCAAAAACTATGGCAAACTGGATACACAGTGTTTCCTATTAATAATGCAATTAGTGTTGAGAGGGAATATTCGAATTGCGAATTTTAATCGCGAATTTCGCCACTTTGAGAATTCGCGAATATTTAGATTATAGTGCTATATATTCGTATTTGTGAATAGTGTTGATCGCGAATATTCTAATCACGAATTTATCGTGAATATCGGCACTTAGCAAAATCCCTAGCAACCAATAGGAAAGTTGCCTACCCCTTAGTGTTGATCGCGAATAAATTAATTAGATTTTCGCAATCAAGTAAATAATGACTGGAGATCACGAATTCTCCAATTAGTGAAATATAGCAAATTCGAATATTGCCTATGTCGCTCATCACTGAATGCAATTTGGCCTTTTGTTAACAAGACAACATTCCCATTTTGCTTTGATAGTGAGGGTCTGTATTATCGTGGTATCGGAGGTTTAAAAATAGACTAAGTTGCATAAAAGTTTACTAAACTATGATGCACTTTGCCATTGGCCAACGCCCATATTGTACAAAGAGAGGTTATGGTGGCAAGAAATCTTACCTTCATGATGTCCTCAATGGAGCTGAGCTCTCTGTTGCAAAATTAGGGGAGTAAATTATTATCAGTTATACACCAGTTTTCTGGCACATATCTGTCGCAGATTGCATCACAAAGGTTATTTGCTCCACAATCTGTGATTCACACCAGGTTTAAAAAGGGGGCCTGGCATTGGCGGGGAAGGGGATGAACCGGCAGGCCCATCTCATTTATCATTTTCTAAGTCTGTTTTAGGCATAGAAAATGGTCTCAATGTATCTTTCCTTAACTCCTTAACTCCAACTGAATATTTTCATTTTTTACAGTCACTAGTGCAAGTCATAGATCTACTACAGTAGGGCAATAAAACATAATTAACAGATGCATTTTTGCATGATCTTTCCTAAACATCTGTCACTCTTACTTTTTAACTATTGGTTGAACTCCAATATCTACAATGGGCAGACTGTCCAAGTTCCTGCAGACTATCAGACTGCATCAATGATCTCTACGCATAAATTTAGCCACTTTTAGAGATCCCATGTGGCAGCTTAAAGTGTCACCCTTCCCTTGTCTAATGGATACCCAGGGTCCCATCCATAGACAACCAGACCATACCAATTGTTTGTATCATTTCATAAAAAATAAGCATTTTTTTTTGCCCAAACCCCACTTCTGGTACCATATGTATTATCGTGAGATCAGAGGTTTGGGTAAAATTAGACTTAACATGTATACACAAAGATATACAAAGATAAAGTATCAGTCACTGTAAATCATGAAAGGTGTTTTCTACTCTCTTGGCCCCTCTTAGCCTCACCTAAAGGTTAGTATTAGAGATGAGCGAATCAAAGCTGACAAAGAGGACAAGGTGCAAGGAACTCGGGGAAGGCGGAATCACCCAGATTGACATGCCTGCATGCGACCAATCAGCAGCCAGCCAGCCCTGTGATGTCACAGCCCTATAAATACAGCGGCCATCTTACAACCAGACATTTCCCAGCTTTCAGAGTGCAGCGACAGACGTGTGAAGGCCCAAGGGACAGCAAGTGGAAAAACGATTGTGGGAAAAAAAAACCAGAAAAAACAATTTATAAGTGCAGGGAAAGGATAGAGAGGAATCATTTCACAGCATCTTAGTACAGGGAGAGATATCAGATGGTGCTAAAGACATTGATAGGAAAGTGATTTAAAAGTGCAGGGAAAGATTTTTTGGGGATCCACATAGTCATTAGACAGCTCTGTCATTACAGCTTTTTGTTATTATGCTGCAAGTGTTATGTTGAAAAGCCTTTAGTGGCTTATATCTTAGTATGTTATTCAGTACTATAAGACAAATATATTTTCAGTTCACTTCTGCAGCTATTTCTGTTGAAAGCGTATAGGAGCGTATTTCAGTACAACAAGAAAAGATATAAGCACTGCACTGTTGCAGTTATTTCTGGTAAAAGCATATAGGGTCATATTTCAGTACAACAAGAAAAATATATAAGCACTTCACTCTTTAATAGTTTTCTGTTGAAAGCGTATAGTGGCCTATTTCAGTCCAACATGAAAAATATATTTTCAGTTCACTTCTACAGCTTTTTCTGTTAGAAGCGTATAGGGGAGTATTTCAGTACAACAAGAAAAGATATATGCACTGCACTGTTGCAGTTATGTCTGGTAAAAGCGAATAGGGGCATATTTCAGTACTACAAGAAAAATATATACGCACTTAACTCTTTAATAGTTTTCTGTTGAAAGCGTATAGTGGCCTATTTCAGTCCAACAAGAAAAATATATTCTCAGGTCACTTCTGCAGTTATTTCTGCTGAAAGCGTATACGGGCCTATTTCAGTCCAACAAGAAAAATATATTCTTAGATCACTTCTGCAGTTATTTCTGTTCAAAATGTACAGTGGCCTATTTCAGTCCAACAAGAAAAATATATTCTCAGATCGATTCTGCAGTTATTTCTGGTGAAAGCGTATAGGGGCGTATTTCAGTACTACAAGAAAAATATATTCTCAGTTCACTTCTGCAGTTATTTCTGGTGAAAGCATATAGGGGCGTATTTCAGTACTACAAGAACAATATATACGCACTGCACTGTTGCAGTTATTTCTAGTGAAAGCGTTTAGGGACCGTATTTTACTACTACAAGAAAAATATATTCTCAGTTCACTTCTACAGTTATTTCTGTTGAAAACATATAGGGGCGTATTTCAGTACTACAAGAAAAATATATTCTCAGTTCACTGTTGCAATTGTATGCCTTTACTGGCGTATTGCAGTAGAAAAAGAAATATACATTCGCCATTCGCTGGCACACTTATATGTAGAGAAACCTTTATTGACGTATATCAGTAGAAAAAGAATTATACATGCGCCATTCGCTGCTGCACTTATATCTTAAAAAACCTTTATTGACGAATATCAGTAGAAGAAGAAATATACATTTTCCTCCTTTCACTCCTGCACTTATGTCTTGAAAAACCTTTATTGACGTATATCAGTAGAAAAATAAAAATATATTCAGCGTTCACTGTTGCAGTTATATGTGACAAAGCCTTTACTGGCATATCTTAGTAGAAAAATCAGAATATAGTCAGCGTTCAGCGCTGCAGTTATATGTGGGAAAGTCCTTTTTGCGGTAAAGACCAAATTACGTTGTGGTGAAATTTTTTATTTAGGTTTCACGTCCATAAGAGCGGCGCACCAATACAGGTGAATACACTATGTACTAACCCTGCACAAAAATGCAAACTAATTCACACCAGCCCGCATCTATCTGCGGTATTGCTTACTGGACACTACAAGACTTTTCTGCAGCAGAGGAACTGCACGAGGACAGCATCTCGCTTTTGTAGTGCAGACCTACTTCCTCCACTACGTCCCGTTTACTTCAGATTACTTAGTTTTTTTTTAAACTGACAGCCTATAACCCTCTGTTGAAAAGCCTTTAGCGGCGTATATACGTGGAAAAAGAAAAATATACATGGGGTTCACTGTTCCAGTTAGAGGTGGTAAAGCCTTTAGTGGCGTATATCAGTAGTTAAAAGATAATCGGCATTCAGCGCTGCAGTTATATATGGTAACATTATTGGTGACATATTTCGGTGGACAAAACAATTGTATTCAGCGCTGCAGTTATATGTGGTAAAATCTTTTGTGACTTTTTTCGGTGAAATTTATTTTTTATTCTGCAGTTATATGTGGTGAACTCTTTTGTGACTTATTTTGGTGAGAACAAAAATTGTATTCAGTACTGCAATTATATGTGGTAAAATCTTTTGTGACTTATTTTGGTGAAAAAAAAATTGTATTCAGCTCTGCAGTTATATGTGGCAAAATCTTTTGTGACTTATTTTGGTGGAAAAAAATAGTATTCAGCTTCAGAGCTGCAGTTATATGTGGTAAAATCTTTTGTGACTTATCTCGGTGAACAAAAAATTGTATTCAGCGCTGCAGTTATAAGTGGTAAAATCTTTTGTGACTTATTTTGGTGGAAAAAAATTGTATTCAGCTTTCAGCGCTGCAGTTATATGCAGTAAAATCTCCATGATGTCTCTATGATAAATCTGCAGCGTGGGTAATCCTTCAGTGGAGAGAATAGATGCTGGATGACCGGAACGCTCCATGACCTTCCCAGGAGTTTGTATTCAGCGAACCTGTTATGCAGTAAAATCTTTTTTGAATTATTTAGTTGGAAAAAAACTTGCATTCTTCATTAAGCGCTGCACTTATATGCTGTAAAATCTTTTGTAGATTATGTTGGTGAAAATACAAATTTCCACCTCCTCCATTAACTTTCTCATCTTTTCATTCTCATCGGAAACACTAACTTTACACCCCCCCCCCCCCAGCTAAATATATAAGTGGTGGCAGCACCACCTAGGGTCAAATAAAGGTAAATGACATTGCCAGCCTGTTAAAGGGAATTACAGCATGATACCACATCACATTTGATATGACATTTAGCAAGAGTTTAAAGTGCCCACATATAGCACATAGTGGAGCACTGCATCAAGATGAATCGGGCGTGGATCATCCAGGATTTCCACACACCAATGCCTGATGCATCAGACTAGATCCTCCATGGTGCCCTCCAACAATTTGACAAAAGACACTGGTTGCTTCTGGCTACCTGCCTCAGCTACTATTCTGATGCTGTTACCCACCTGATGCCACACATCTGATACCAAGTGCTCTTTCTTTCATCCACTATCTTCAGCGGGTACTGGTATTGCCACACACCTCCACAGTATGCCACCTTGCCACTCTGTGACCTCCTTCAGATGCTGCTGCCGCCACCTCTAGACTCTGTCATTGTGCCACTCTGTGGCCTACTCATGCTGCTGCTACCTCCATACTCTGTCATTGTGCCACTCTGAGGTCTCATCATGCTGCTGCCACCTCCAGACTCGGTCAGTGTGCCGCTCTGTGGTCTCCTCATGCTGCTGCCAACTCCAGACTTTGTCATTGTGCTGCTCTGTAGTCTCATTATGCCACTGCCACTTTCAGACTTGGTCAGTGTGCCGCTTTGTGGTCTCCTCATGCTGCTGCCACCTCCAGACTCGGTCAGTGTGCCGCTCTGTGGTCTCCTCATGCTGCTGCCAACTCCAGACTTTGTCATTGTGCTGCTCTGTAGTCTCATTATGCCACTGCCACTTTCAGACTTGGTCAGTGTGCCGCTCTGTGGTCTCCTCATGCTGCTGCCAACTCCAGACTCTGTCATTGGGCCACTCTGTGGCCTACACATGCAGCTGCCACTTCCAGACTTTTTCATTGTGCCGCTCTGTGGTGTCCTCATGCTGCTGCCACCTCCAGACTCTGTCATTGCGCCACTCTGAGGTCTCCTCATGCTGCTTCCACCTCCAGACTCTTTCACTGTGCCCCTCTGTGGCCTCCTCATACTGCCGCAACCTCCACACTCTGTCATTGTGCCACTTGGGGGACTTCTCCAAATGCTTCTGCTGCTGCCACCTACAGACTCTGTGATTGTGCCACTCAGTGGCCTCCTCATACTGCTGCCACCTCCAGACCCTGTCATTGGGCCACTCTGTGGTCTCCGCATGCTGCTTTCACCTATCCATAGTTCAACTCTGTGGACTTCTCATGCTTTTCCCATCCTCCCCACTTCATGACTGGTCCACTATTTTGGCTTTCGGCCTGGCAAACATCATCATTTATTTGACACTTCTTCTGATCTGTCAGAAGAAAGGAAAAATGAGACGCACAACGGATCCTCTCTGTGTAGCAGCTTTAAGGCCTGTATGGTCCTATCAGATTTGGCTTATGATTCGGTAGACAAAAGCAGGAGTGGGTAGAAAAAACAGAAGACATGCATATATTCCATTCCCGTGTCATCTCTGTTTTAAATCCACTCAGGTTTTTTTTTTGCCTTTAGCAATACTGATGGATTGTTGAGCAACTGCTGACCGAATGAAGGTGTATGCTCCACAGACAGTATCTGTTTTTTATGAGTAATTGTTCTTACGGATCAGTGAATGGGAAAAAATTCATCAGCAACGTCAACACAAACTTACTGCTGACACCCTCTCCACTCTGTCAGGGGGGCTCTACTTGTATAAACTTTTGATAGAACAGGTTCTGTAGACATCTATGTAGAATCAGCTGATGAGGATGTAAAAGAAGTGCGCTTCATCTTGACGCTAACATCTACCTTTAAAGCGGAGTTGATACTTGAGTTATTTAGTGTGTGCATGTGACATGAGTGCCATGTTCCGCTGTTTCGCGTACTCTACCAACATGGCCAGTGCCGATGACGCAGTCCTCAGCGTTACTACCCAACTTCTATATCTCCTTTAAAAAACACTTCGGGTGATGATGGAAGAGAATGTTGCACAGGAGGAGGAGGAGAAGGAAGAGGGATTATTTCCACAGTTTTAAGGCCAGTCATTCACAAGTGGCTCAGAAGATGGGTTCCTGCACCAACAGAGGCCAGGTACACAACTGTCCAGCCAGGACACAGTTCTGCAGGATAAGGAGGAGAATGATGATGAGCAGGATCCGTGTTCACAGCAGGGTGGCACCCAAAGCAGCTTGTGGGCATCAATGGAGTTTGGCTGGGGGGATAAAGAGGACACAGACGATACACCTCCCACAGAGGACAGATTGTCATTGCCTCTGGGCAGCCTGGCACACATGAGTGACTACATGCTGCAGTGCCTGCACAACGACTGCCGAGTTGCCCACATTCTAAAAAGTGCTGATTATTGGGTGGCCACCCTGCTGGATCCCCGCTACAAGGACATGCTGGTAGTCGGGCTGCTGATGGCATTCACACCTGACAGCGGGGGCTCAGTGGAAGCACAAGGCGAAGGCAGAGGAGGAAAAAGTCACCAATGCAGCTCAGAAGGGAGGGTTATCATGGCCGAAATGTGGAAAAGCTTTGTCAGCACTCCACAACAACCAGCACCACTAGCTGATTCGGAATGTCTTAGCAGGAGGCAGCATTTCAGCAATATGGTGGAACAGTACGTCTGAACATGCCTACACGTAGTGACTGATTGGTCTGCCCATTCAACTTCTGGGTCTCCAAATTGGGCACATGGCCTGAGCTTGCCCTCTATGCTTTGGAGGTGCTGGCCTGCCCTGCAGCAAGTGTATTGTTAAAATGTGTGTTTAGCATGGCAGGGGGGTAATCACATATAAGCGCAGCCGCCTGTCCAAAGCCAACATGGACAAGCTCACGTTCATTAAAATGAACCAGGCATGGATCCCACATGACTTGTCCATACCTTGTGCTGAATAGACAAGTATACCGGCCGCATCCAGCCATTGTTATTCTCCAGCAAACTTTCTCTTTGCATTCTCCCCATGTTTTGGGGTCTTCCCAAATTTATAAAAAAAATAAATAAAATAAAATAAAGGAAAAGTATTAAAACTAAAAAAACAACAAAAACACTGTTGGCTCCTCCTCCCCCGTCGCTTCCACTTACACCGCCATGTCCACCGCCTCCTCAACCTCCTACTCCACTTAAACCTCCGCCTCCTAGTTCAAGATTGTTATTTTTTATTTTTTTCTATTCTATGTTATTTTAAGTCATTTACTTACTTACATTTGTTTGTAGGGCAACTATCCTGCTCTTACCGCCATTTTGCTTCCTTTTGCAGCCCTCTAGCCCTTACTACCACTATTTTACAGCCATTTTAGTGCACCAAAGTTCAGGTCCCCATTGACTTCAATAGGGTTCGGGTATGGGTTCGAGTTCGGGTCAAGTTCGGGTCCCAAACTCGAACTTTGACCCGAAGTTTGGCTGAATCCGGCGAACCCGAACATCCACGGGTCCGCTCATCCCTAGGGAAGAACCAATTAAAAACCTTGCTTTACAGGGTCTAAAATCATAGCTATCCAATAATCATCAGACAGCTTGATGGTACAGATTTCCAGATCTGCCTCTCACTGAGATGATTGGTCATCACGACTGGTGTTGTCATCCCCATCATCATCAACCTCATCTTCCTGCACATGTGACTCCACCTTTTTCTCCTCCTCCAGCGGTAGCTCCTCATCCTTATCTTCCTCCTCCATAGGACTTTTTTTGTGTGGGTGCCTAACAGCTACAGGGAGGCCAGCAAGATGCATAAGCTGTTATTCTTTTGCCATCCTTTGTAACATCAGCACGAGCATCTGCTTTAAGATAAATATCAGGGGAATGACATTGTTGATGCCACAGTTGTCCTTAGTGATAAATCTGATTACCCCTTTGAAAGGCCTGAGTATGAGAGGTGTCTATGATGAGCTGCCACTTCCTGACCTCGAAACAACACATGCTCCCTGATGAGGTGGTCTAGCGCATGACGAAAGTAATCACTGCTTTACGTTGCTCATACACTCTAGTATATGCAAAGTGGAATTGCATATGCCAAGTTGGACAGTCACAGATCAACCAGTGCAATGTTGGACTGTTTTATTACTACAAGTCCAGGAGGGTGTTCCTTGTCATGTACAAATGGCTGAAATAAGATAACAGTTTCCTGGACTTTGGGAGCACCTTCTATAAGCCGCTGTACTTTTTCAAAATGTGTATCACAACAAAATTCATCACGTGCACAATGCAAGAAGCATGAGTTATTTTCCACAAGTGCTACACAGCCACAATGTGCCACAATCTGCTTGATACACTTTAGCAAGTGATAAGCTGTATGGCTCTTCTAGCCAAGGAAGATCAGCTCTGACACTACAAGGCAATGCTCCACTTCACACATATGAAGTACAGGAGGATGTCCTTAAATGAGGATGTGGAGGAGTTGGATAAGCAGCTGGTGTGGGAACCAGACCGATACAATCAGGGGGGTGTCATAAGTGCCTAGGCTTGTTGCTGCAGTGCTTCCTTGCTGCTGCCATGAATAACATTTATCCTTTGGGCTGTGAAAGAAATGTACTGTGCCTTCCTGTAGAAGAAGCTTGAGGTGTCCATCATGGCGTGCACCTTGCTGCACAATAAAAATTGCAAGAACAGCCCCTCATTCTACGCCACATGACTGTACAAGGCAGGGATGATTCTTTTTTTTTTAGAGAAATAATGCTGGCTAGGTATCGTCCATCATGTCTGAGTGCTCAACATCAGCTCCCTACAGGCAGCAAAATCCATTAAGTGGTACGGCAGCTCCTCCACAACCAGCTACTTGGCCTGGTGGTAGTTAAGCTTGCTGGCCACACTTTCCGTTATTGCTGGCTGACAACAGACAGGCTGTAGGAGGAAGAGGAGTAGTCTGAGTGGGAGAAGCAGTAGCTGATGTTGACAATGACAAGGACATTGTACTGCACGAAGATGAGACCTGGCTGCTGCACCAGATACCTGGATAAGGAGGACACTTTTGTAGTGCTAGCTGGTGGATGCCTCTATCTGGTAAAAGGTTCTATTTATCCACAGGAACTAGTAATACGATAAATCAGTGGTGCCCACGTTTGTGTTTGAACACCCACATTTTATTTCAATCCCGCAGATCTTGCATATGGTAATACTTTTGTCTTCCGGTAATGTGGAGAAAAACTTCCAGATGGGAGATATTCACACACTTTGCACAGAGCTTGCGGCAGCCAAGTTTGGCTTAGATGTGGCACATTTTGAGCCTGCACCCACAATGTTAGTGGCATCATTAGTTTCTGAGCTGACCATAATAAAAGCAGATCTGGCCTGGGCACTTTTTTGGGAGGTTCTGGCCATACGACTACCTTGCCTCTTCTCTCTATTGCTGCAGCTGCCACTACCCTTCTCTTATAATGTTAACTCCTTCTCAGCACCCTGGTTTAGCTTCCAAGTAATAGCCGTCCCAACAATCGTTGTCATTGACATCCTCCATACCATTTTTATCATATTGTGATATGTAATTGTGGGCTTCTTAACCTGCTACACGATTCCCTGGTGTGTATTTGCCCTAAGTGCCACTGTCACTACCATTGCCTTTACCACCACTACTGTGGCTACAGATGTCACTACTACCTCCACCAACACAGCTATGCATGGGTATCTGTATCTGCCTGAACCTCATCCTCATGGCAGACCAAACACTAGTTGTTCTCACACAACTTATTAACAGGGAGAATATCTTGAGTATCATTTATCTATCATGGTGGGGTTGTGTTGCCTCTTCTTATTAAGAAACAAGGCGCCTAATTAAGAGGGGGCACTTGTGACGATTCGAGATCTCAGCAATACTAAGAAATCAAGAAGGCATCCTGCAAGAGCGCCCTTATTCACAAAAAGAGTTAAAGAGTAAATTAGCACGTCCTTGCCAAAAACTCTTCCTGCCCCATCCCAGGTTATACATCCATCAACCATCTGAATATCACCATCTGATATTCTCCTAACAAAACCTCATAAAAAGTGCAGCTCTCCAGTCTGAGCGGCCTCAGCACGGCATGAGGTCTCACACCTTTAGCTTGGTCACAGAACTTCAGAAGAAACGAAGAGATCCTCCTTATTAGTGTTGAGCGCAAATATTCAAATAGCAATTTTTTTTTACGAATATCGGCACATTGCTAATTCGCGAATATTTAGAATATACTTCTATATATTCGTAAAAAACGAATATTCATTTTTTATTTGTGTTTTTTTTTTCAATCTGAACCCAAGATACCGTTACCGGTGATAGAGAATATAGCGCTTTGTTCTCTATCTTCGTTAACTCTAGCAAGCCAACCAATTGGAAAGTTATATCCCATTTAAAGTTTCATTTGCAGTACGCGAATATTACGGAATGTCTGTAGTTGACGAAACCTGTATGGCAACTATGGCATAGTACGACGGGATTGGAGGGTGGTTGTCACAGCACTGAAGACAGGGATGATGCAGCTGAAAGGCTGCTCTGGGGCTGAAAGGAGGAGGAGCAGAAGGCTAACATCCATATCATCCTGCTGTGACTGTGAGGAGTGAGTTATCTAGTCCGCAATATCATCTCTTTCTTGTCAATAATAATGTGATGCATATTGGAAGTCCTACTACTATTGGCCAGATTGCTGGTGCTGCTTTTGCTGCTACTACCCACACTCTGACTCTACAAGGATAAGGCCTGGGTCTTTTGGTTTGCACACTTCTGTTTTTCAGACATTTTATTTTGAGGCCTATAAATGTAAACTGACTGTGCCATATAGTCATCGTATAAACATATTGGTCAACAGTAACCAGAAAGTGGCCAACCGCTTTAAAAACACTGGTATAATGATGGCCCTATTGCCGTTAAATGCATTTTCTATAATGCAACATGTTTAATAACATAGGTATAATAAAAGCATTATTGATTGCCGTAAAATGCTTTTGCTATAATTACCTATTATCTTGCAGTAATATTCAAAGGGTTTAATAATATGAGTATAATGCATTGAAATAGTTTTTAAAAGAAAAGAAATGTGCAATTGCTTAGCATTTGTAGCAGAATGCTGTTGGAGTACTGGCAATAAACCTGTAGAAACTTTTTTTTTAAGCTGTCTGCTCATAGTTTTGCAGAATTAGATGCCAGCCAGCCAGCTGTATTAAACACACAACTGGGTGACCTGTCTCTCACTTCCTTAAGGTTTGCCCTAAATCTTTCCATTATCAAATTCCATAAAATTCACCCAAATATATATTTTTTATTCACACTGCATTAGTAGCTTGTGTCTGTTATAGCTTTTTGACATTTTCATCAAATGACCTTCCTGAATTCTGCCCATGATTAGCTGATCAAGCTGTCTGTCAGCCTCTGAGACATTCAGGGAAAACTCCCCCCCCCCCCCTCCACTTCCTCCCAGTGGCATGTGATCTTCCATATTCTCCCTCCCTAATGGTTTTCCTTGCCAATATTCACAGTAAAATGGCACTGGGTGTCCTTTTTAAAATATTTATCTGAAATGAATCACTAAAGTTTTGGATTCGTTTAGTGGATTTATTTTTGTGAATTTTCTAATGAATCTAGTTCCATTAGAATTGATTCACTCATCTCTAGTGTTGCCACTTGCCATGCAAATCTTGTGCCCCCCTCTAGTAATTCAGTATTCTTAAAAATATATTCCCTACATCTTTTAAATGCCAAATGTTATTATACAAAATATTTGTCAGGTTTTCCTTCCAGATCCAAGTTTAGGGACTAATAAATAGGCTTTCATATTGCTGATCCAAACTAATCTCCATCCAAAGAGAAGCCTAGGGTCTTCTTCATTTAAATTAAATGTCCGCAATAAGCGAAGATATATTGCAATTTCAGTTCTGAATCAACCTCCAAGAAACAAGGTTCCATTGAAGTTAATTGGAGAGTGTCAGTTCTTGTAATTGTAAAAAACGGAATAACAGGAGTTGATTTGTGAATAAAGGCTATTGAGTGATTTGTATCTTAATGAATCCAGCTAAAAAACTATAGATTTACCATTAAGGAATACAGATTATTAAATGTGTAAGAATACAGAATAAAATACTAGAATGCTAGGACTGGATGAAAGTATTGCAATTGGTTATTACTGGAACATTCAGAGGGGGTAAAAGTTATCAATGGAAAATCATAAGGGTCAGTGCTGGGCTACCTTTTTTGAAAATGTTTAGAAACAAACCAGAAGATGGATTACAGTTTGATTACAGAGTAACAGTTCAATATTGATATCTTCAGATGATGTTAAGCTATGTAAAGTAATAAACCTAATAGAGGATAATATTTTATGAATTATGGGTACTTGGGACTAAATTTCAATTTAAAGGGAATCTGTCACTTCAGACAAGCCCTATAAAGTACAGTGATACATGTGTAGAACACCTATCACTGACTGCAGATCAGTAATTTGTTTGTCAATACTCATCCCTTTTCCCCTGCTATGCACCAATAAATCGTCCACAGAATACAACAGAGGACATCTTCTGGAGTCCTCTCTGTTATGTGAACATGCACAAGAGTCATCTCAATACATTCTATAGCTGATTTGCATACGCAAAGTAGGC